>OZ038374.1:54363068-55563068 GCA_964036015.1 Leptarthrus brevirostris
TAAATTTTAGTTTTTCATGGTATGCACATTACTCTTTTATTTTAGTCTTTTGATCTACCCAACACAGTGACATCAAACAAACGCTGAAAACTACTATCCCATTGGCCCTTCTAAAATTGTCAACAATGTTGATCAAGCTCCTACCATTGCAGGTGAAGTCACTTCCAAAACCACATCCATGGAAATCCCCGACTACCTAATTATTTTATTGCACTTTAGGTAGGAAATTCTTTAAATAAACAAAATGTTTAAGATAAATGTTTGCTTTTGGTTAACAGGTAATTAATTTTAATTATTGCTGCAAAAAAGTTATAAAAATGTTAGTGTTGTCCAGTGCACTTTAACTACACCTTAGACGGTGGCTCTCTGAACAGACTTGACAAGACCAAAGATTTAGGGGTCGTGCTAAATATGACCTTCTCATTTGACGACTATATCAACATATATTGTGAACAAAGCTAATTCTGCTCTGGGCTTCGTCAAGCGAAGGTCTAAGGAGTTTGGTGACCCATGTATAACTAAATTCATTCATTCATTCATTCATTTATTTTACGTTCGTGAGACCTGTTTTGGAGTATGCTAGTCCTGTGTGGTCTCCTTTTTCTGCGACTCATATTAATCGTATTGAGGCTGTACAGCGTAAATTCGTTAGATTTGTTCTTCGCGGCCTTCTTTGGATCGATCCTCTTCGGCTGCCTCCCTACCCTAACTGATTAAAGCTTATTTCATTGGAGTCGCGTCTACACGCGACAACTCCAGAGTTGTTTTTGCCTTCGATTGCTTGCGGGGCGTGGTTGATTCCCCCGAACTGCTGCGAGCTCTATATTTATCGATTCCTACTCGCCCCTTGAGGAACCAAAGATTTCTCCATATTCCCAACCACCGCACTAATTATGGTATGCATGAGCCTATTGCATCTGTGTCGTCTTTTTAATAATCATTTTGAGCTTATTGATTTTCACTTATCTAGATCTCATCTGAAGAATCAGCTTTGTTAGGGTTACTTTTTCTTTTTCTGTAATTATATTGTTATTTTTCTTTGTAGTAGTCATTTATTTGATGAATCTTAATAAATAAATCAGATGAAAATTAGTAATAACATTTTGAGGATTGGGGATATGGAATGGGATTCTGCTCGTGTATCTGAATCCAACGGCATATTAAAATCCAAAAGTTCTTATCCGGAGACCTATTTCAACCTGGTGTTCAGGTGATCCCGGACATTACACGACCCCTAGCCTACTTTTTTGGTATGAAAAATCCCTCAACAAAATTAACACGTATAAGATTGCATTTGGAAGAATTCATTAAGGAAAATGAAAATATAGATCCAGAAGCATTATCAAGAATAAATATCGACATAAATGGCCTAAAAAAGATCAATATAATGCGAAACCATAAGCGCTGAAGAAAGAAATAAGCTCACAGTAGCGCAGCCTGATCAACTGCGCGTCGTGGAAGCCTTATTTCCAACAAAAATATAGCACTTGCCGGAATTAAAATTTAAAAAATGGAAATAAATATAGTGCACAGGAATAAAATAATATATCAGCGGTACATAAAAATAGTCCAGTTAGTAAAATCAATATTAGTGAAAGCATTCGAAGTATTGCAAAATTATATTAATAAACAATTTCAGATTACGACTTTGAAGCTTTCTGCAGAAAGTAATATATTTAAATTAATTAATTTATCTGCATTCAAATTACTAGGCAACCAAAAGCTAAAAAAACTTTAATATTATAATCTACAAGCCGCAGAGGTATATCTTAAATAAAGAAGAAACACTGTACAATTTTCATTCAACACCGACTGGAGGTCATATAGGACAGTCAAGGATGTTCACCAAGCCTACATAGATGGAGCAAACTGACGAAAAGTATAGCGAAATATATACATAAATGCGATCTACATGTGAAGAACAAGCATCTAAACGAAACGAGGAACCAATATAAATTACAGCACCTGCGAACGCATTTGATGTGGTATACATAGATACGGTAGGATCATTTTAAACTCGTCCTACCGCCACAACTATTGGTTCTATAAAAGAAAGATTTATATTAACTTAAAGCAGACTAAATTAACATTCTCCAGGATCGCAATATGCACGGATAGCCAGGCATCCATCAAATCTTTAACTAACGCCGAGGTTAAATCCAAAACGATAGAGAAATGTAAACAGACCCTCACGGAACTAGGGAGACAAAACGATGTCACCCTAGTATGAGCTGGCGCGGAGAGGCGCAAATGAGAACACTCCAATAATGCTCAACCTGAGCATACCCATCCATGAAGAAGACGAGACCGTATTACACGTTCTCGGCCATATGCCCAGCCCTAACGCAAAAAAGATCTAGAATCTTAGGAACATACTACTGCGAAGATTTAGCAGAAGTTAAGAAATCAGGGTATAATCGAATTATCCAATTCGTTACGGGGATAAGTTGGCTCGACAGTGGACTTTCAGGTACGCTGACGAGCAGGGGGCGTACAACGGGCCACTAAAGGCCTCAGTGCAAGGAAGACATGCATCTTCATGCATTGGTGAGAAATCACAATTGCCTCAATGAATATTTAAGATGTTTTGCGAATGATAACAAACAGGGATGATTGGGATACACGGATGCCTTATTACGCATTTTGCTATAATACCACAACAAACACTACGCATGAATACACACCATTCGAAATAGTTGTGAATTTTGTTTATCAAAGCTTCTAATTCCCTGTTTGTGCTATAAAATAATTAGTGATTAGTCAGGGATTTCTAAGGATGCCGTTTTTCTAATTCTTTCTCTGCCTTGTCATGTTGTACCTTTGTGCAAAGGTAATAAGATAATCAATTTAATAAAAACAACAAATAGATATATTAATTACATGAATTTCGGATACAATTTTGGAAAATGCTGAATTTTACGTAATCGCAAAACATTCTTTTCACTTCTGGAAGTGACTGTATTGTGTTCACATGACCCGAGTGAATTTTTAAACTAAAAATCAAAACAACACTTGTTAAACTCGAGCAACGTAAGAAATAGAAGAATTTCTTAACACGATCGGCGTTTCTAATAAAGAAAAGTTCAGCGCATTTGGCTCGTTATCAACAGCAGTGTAAGTGATCATCAATTGATACAGCTGTCTAGTTTGGTGTTAAATTTTGTTGGAGTTTCATCTAGTTTTCGTTTTGTGCTTTCGTGCTGCTGTTGATAACGAGCCAAGAGAGCTTAACTTTTATTCATTAGAAACGCCGATCGTGTTAAGAAATTCTTATATTTCTTAGGTTGCTCGAGTTTAACAATAGTCCGCGGGACAGCACCATTTATTTTTAATGATTAATACATACTAGAAACTTCGTGAGTGGCTTCCTTTTGGCGAGTCTACCAAACTTTCTCTTCGACTTTTTTCAAAAGTGCTGCGTTCTCAAGTGAGCATGATCGAAATATGACAAATACATGCATTTTTCTTTCTTGATGAATACATATTTAGTTTTAATGCATTTACAAGATAATTTAATAAGAAATTCCAAAAATATTTTGTACGACAAAAATAATGCTGCGATGAGTTTGTTTACCACCGCGAACATGCCGTACGTAAGCATTTTTGTTTTTCAATACATGCATAGTTCACTTTTGCTGAATTGTTTAATAATTATTAATGTTGTCAAGTAGTCACAGTGTCCGACAAATTCCCTGCTGCATTGTTTCACACCGATAGCTTAAATATGACCTTATCACCTGATACTGACACTATGACTACTTGACAACATTAATAATTATTAAACAATTCAGCAAAAGTGAACTATGCATGTATTGAAAAACAAAAATGCTTACGTACGGCATGTTCGCGGTGGTAGAGTAGACTCGCCAAAAGGAAGCCACTCACGAAGTTTCAAGTATGTATTAATCACTAAAAATAAATGGTGCTGTCCCGCGGACTAAAAGTGTGGTTTTGTTTTTTAGTTTAATTTTGGAAATCTTATTAGAATAAATAAAAGTGATGTGCATATCACGAAATTATATTATGAATCACCCTGTAACTCTAAAACGGTTGAAATTGCCCCCCCCCCCCCCCCCCCAAGACACTTCCAATCGATTTTCATCTGCCTAGGTGAGATTTATCACCCCACTTATTTTGGCATAAAAGAACTTATACACCCTGTATGTAAATATAATGGATCTATCGAGAAGATATAAATCCGCCGGTGAATGTAAGAGAACATTTCCTAGTCATTCCTTTTGTGATGTTTTCTCTGAAATTATATACACCAAAAATCTTGTTACTTAGAAAGATATAACTGTCGCCTGTTGATCTTGTCCCATCCAGATTATCTGACATAATGTACTTTACTGAAAATACTCTAAAAATACGGATTATGAGAATCTAGTAACTTTCACCACCTTCGTCCTGTCAGGTAAAATAGCAAATACACTCAGATTTCAGCACTGATATATATAATACATCTCAGTCGATTTCATTCAAAACACTCTCAAAAACGTCAGACAAAAAATCAGAAGATTATAGAATTGTTTGGACAATTTTTCTTTAGGGAAGTTTTCCTAACGCACTGAACTGTATATTTTCAAGTGCCAGGGTAACCAAACAAGTATATAGATGTGAAAGCCGCATTTGCTTTTTTAAATAAAAAGCTTTGAATGAAATATCGTCCTCGTTTTTCTGTACATTCTCCTTACCGTGAAAGGAACTCCTTCAACCGATCCCACCGCATAACACTTATCTCCAGCATTGCAAGCTCCACTTAAAATCTGATGCCTGTTCATGATGTAATGTTAGGAAGTTTCACTAAGCACTGAACTTTTTTGTTAATTTAGAAATTCATAGAATGTCACACATTTTATTACTTTGTCAAATTTACATGGTTAACTTTTCCCACTGCACAAAAGGCATCCCACCGCAAAAACTTAAATCAATACTATCTTTTGCCAATAGAACGCAGTGTGTCATGTCACTTTATTGAGTGCATTGTAGCAAAACTGAAAACTATGGTGTACATTATTCTATAACAGAATAGATTTATTAATCCTATGCTTAGATTATAGAGCAAAATTATATTTACAATTTATAAATAAATTGGTAGTTTCAATAAATTGGTAATTTAGATATCAAAATATAGACGGGTTACTAAATTCCCATTATATATTGGTATCAGATGCCGTATGTGATTGCACGACAGCCGACAGCAACATTCGCAGGGACGACAGCAATAACATTTTGCTGTTGGCTGTATTGGCTGTATACACGAAAGCACACTTTGAGCGGTGGCTTAGTACCTTAGAATAAAGAACGAGAGGAAAGGCTATCTCAAGTAAATGCAATGTACGTGTACTTAGAATATATAACAACACTCTTTATTTTAGTGCAATATAATAGAAAACTTTAAAGCTAATAGTTTTCAACTTTTTGAAGTGTAGACAGTGTACTTTAATAGTAAAATTGTTGAAATGAAGTGCGCGATTTTGTGTTGTGCAAACAATCGGCGTTGTATACGTGAAATATCGTTTTTGAGGGAAGTTTTTTATTAAAATAATGTTTTGTTTGTTCTTAAGCTTGATATAAGTGCATTGACACGCTTAAGGTGATGGCCCAATGCACGCGTCGCGGCGCGCGGTGCGTTGACAGTTCAGTAGAATACCCACGTTTAGGTGCGACAAGGCCAAATGGCTACCGCGTTTGCCGCGGACGACGCGTGAGTTGGCCTATTTTCTACTTTTGGTGGGCGGCAGACGCGTTGACAGTTCTTTTTGAGAGTTTTTGCCGCGATATTTGCAAAGAATTCTAACGTTACAAAATGGATAGTTTTGAAGAAAAATTAATTTGTGCGGTGGAAAATATCCTGGATATTTAATAAAGGTTCCATTAACTACAGAAACATAAATAAATCGCCTGACAGTGGTTAATCCAACTTTAAATGTCATAGACAAATATTGTTTGCTCCACCCGTGAGCAAGATATCTGCAACAAAATTTATGTTAAAAAGTGCTGCGATTTAACAATAAAAAAAATATTACATGAGCGTCAAGAAAAGTGTAGATTCAGGAGAAATCGGCGTTCAAATACTAGTTTTAGTTAATCTTTCTTTCAGAAGATTTAATAATGCGTCGAAAATCTCAGGTTTCATTCTCGTAGCAATGTTGCATAAAACTGTTCCACATCATTTTCTTTCATTTGCTTGAATGTCTTTTCAAATAATCCACTTATCATCCTGTCACCATACAATTATCTCACCCAGAATCGTCTACTGCTTCTTTCACGTATCCTCTTGTATTCCTTATACGCTTCGTAAACAACTATCGCAATTGTCATTATATCTAACAACTACATAATATCCTTTTATGTGTTTTTTCGAAAAGAATTTAGTTCAACTTTACAGCTTAAATGACTTGTTTACAAATATCAGAACACCTGTCACAGCAACGCGACGCGTGTATTTGGCTTCACAAAATTTTCACCACGTCTGCCGCGAACGACGCAACGCGTGCCGCGATGCACAACGCGTACATTGGGCCATTGCCTTTAGAACAGCAACGGAACGAAAATATTTATAAGTTTTCCTGGCGTTCTTAGTTTGTTTACATTTTCTAAGATCGAATTTTTTGCTTCTCCTTAGCTAACCCAGAGGCTCGTGATTTAACTTTTATAAAGGGAGAATAAAAACTTAAATTCGTGCTGAAAATGTTTAAAAGTTTTTATTTAATTTTGTGATATAGATTCGCCTAAAAAAAGAAAATCATTTGCAATTCCTTGAGGCAATTGTAAAATGCGATTACGCTCTAATTTCCAATTTATGTTGGCCCTCCTCTAGGAATGTCGCTGTTTTACTACTGCCATGACGAAAACAAACACAACTCAACGATTCAACTACATCAAGAAAAGTGCCGAGGTTTTTTGGCTTTAGGGCCTCTCGGTATAGTTATATACTCTAAGTACGTGTATAATCATTTTGCTTTTTTTTAAAGTGTCGAGGGGGTTTAGTGAAGTGTCACCACGATTGTCAAATTGGACAAATCTATCCAATCGGGTCTGCTCAAGTTGTGTTTTCAATTTTTTTCACCTTATGAAAGCATAGTCGTCTCCCAAGTATTGAAATATTTAGGGGCATAAGCAAAGTGTTTTTAAATAGTAAAATTAAGTAAATTAATAAAATATGGTCGGGCAAAGTTATATTATATTAAAAATATTATAAGAATATATTTAAAAGACACCTAATTTAAAATATAATCAAAATGAGTTAGCCCCTCCTGCATACAAGAATAATTTTACTATTTTCATGTTCAAAACGCACACATCGCTTGGGTTCTACCACATATAGCAAAATACTTACATTTTTCCTGTGATGTCCTTTCCTCTAGTCAAAACCACCGTAAACTACAAGCCATGAACTGGACTTTTGTATGTGGTCGTAAGTGGTCTTATATGACCATTCATATTTACATTGTTTCTTATGGTAGCTAGGGAGTGACCAAAACTATTAGTCCTATGAAAAAAAGACTAATATTAACTTAAAACAGACTAAATGATCTAACTAATAAAGTAAAAACATGTACACTTTATTTAGTAAAATAATAAAAAATCTTTGATTAAACGTGAAATTTTAGTCGCAAACCGAATTTTCATCCAAAACGCAAGCAGTAAGTCATGGTCCGAACATTCTCTGTCGAAAAACCGTCAAAGATTACTAACTACTAGATAACTGGCTCCCTAAATTACCCAGCTAATTTGAAAAAGTAACACTGGCACCACAGTAAAACGAAATATATCCAGCTTTTAAGGTCATAAGAATATACATGCAAATAAAGAGTACAGGTAGTGTGCAGTCATTTACTCCTGTCAAAATTATTTGATAGAATCACTTACTTCTGTCAAAATTCTGTTCTCATCCGGAGAGATAACAGCCTTCTCTCAAAAAAGCACCCGCGACTCTTGTCGAAGAGAAAAATGTACCAAAAAGTACCACCAATAAAAAAAATTATGTGAATCACATAACTGAGATAGTTACTTGTGTGCGTAAGAAACTTTCAAACTGTCAATGTATTCTGATCTTTTAATGAGTGAATTACATTTGACCTTTGTAAATGCACATAAGAAACGTGTACTTGTCTCCTACCCACGAACTCCCCCGGAAAACAAATTTTTAGTTCTGACTGCAGGGTTGCCCGATGCGGGAAATATATAACAGCGACCAAAAAATTTTCACTACTTTGTTCGAAGCCGTTTATCTAGTGATAGTAATTTTTGAAACCGTGTTAAAAAGTTCTTATATTTCTTACGTTTGCTTGAGATTAACAAGTGTTGTTTTGATTTTTAGTTTAAAAATTTACTCAGGTCATGTGAATATTTCCTGCATATTTTGTGCATTTTTGAAAATATTTTACCGCAAGGTTAGTGGGACAGGGTAAGTGATCATAAATTATACACATTATACAGCTGTCTAGTTTGGTGTTAAATTTTGTTGGTTTTTCATCTAGTTTTCGTTTTGTCGCGAAGGCGTCCAGCAGCTGACGGAAAGTTAACCCTGTGGTGATGCTGTTGATAACGAGCCAAGGCAGCTTAACTTTTTGTAATGTGAGCCATGCTTTAGCTTGTCGGTATAAACAAGCAATTTATACTCTGGGGTTGGCACTTCTGCTAGCTGCCGCGGATGTGATCATTTGGGGAAGAAGAAGAACACATTCGTGACAGCTGCCCTTAGAACATAAAGCTAAACAGGAATGGCAGTATCGCGTATATGTGCTGTAGGTGTGATCGGTATCTGAACGATAGAAGAAGTGTGGAAGTGGGGAAAGTTTTGAGGTACTGTCCCCATATCGAAGTGTTTTGCTTTTATTTTCGGAAATGTCAAATTTTAAGTTGTGCTGTGAAAGTTTTGTGAAAACATCAATTTATCGTGGTGATTAGTATTAACGATTGCTAATTATAGCCTAGTTAAGTGTAAAAATACCTTGTGATATCTTATTGTGTCCTTTTATTGTGTAAAACTCCACAAAAAATCACAAATTTAGTAATGAAGTGTGATGTGTACTGCTGCAAACATTATCGCCGGAGAGCGCGAGGAAAATCTGTTTTCAGGAAAGTATATGTTATAATACAATCTCTAAGGTCTCTTTGCTTGAATTACTGCGATTATATTAAGCGACAGTGACTTATAATAGTAAATATTCACTATTTTCCTGGCTATAGAACTTTGTTTACATTTGTAATCCAGCCAAATATAGCTTTGCCCTTATTGTCACTGTCGGCTCGCGAACAATTTTTCAGAAGGGGTCAGAACATATTTTTCGATTTAAAACTAAAAATATTTTAAGTATAATTATATAGATTTCCCAAAAATTGCAAATAATTTACATAAGTACTTACAATAAATAATTTTAAGTGCAATTGACAAAAGACAAACCACTGGGGACCAAAAAAGATACATAAGTTATAATATCATATTTTAACTTATTTATCTAAATCACCTATCTCAACCTCCACGTGGTGGTCTCTGGAAACAAGTAAGCACTGTCTGTATTCAATAACAATGCTCACTTGGCTAAAAGAGAAGGTGGAACAGTTTAAATGCATAAATTATTGAAAATTTCAAAGCACTTCGCAACTGTTTTTCTAAATTGTGTTAGATCTTATTATAATTAGAAAATCAATTTCATCTTTGCGCACATTTTTAAATGTAATTTAATAATACAATTTTGAAAATAAATATTTATTAATTTTGATTTAATACAATTCGTAATTATTCAATAGATATATCAACCCCGCTTCAAAAAATCTCAAATTTGACTACTGCCATGGGCTTCAAACACATAGAAAACCCTCACCTCTATAGAAAGGAAAATGCCGACGTTTTTCTGGCTTACTGCCATTCCTGTTTAGCTTTATGTTCTAAGCAGCTGCCAGAGGTGAGACCTTAGAATATATAACTAGAGGAAGTGCCCTTGCTTGTAAAAACCTCGTACGTGTTTTAAGCATTTCTCTTGTTGGCAAGGTGAGGTACGTGTCCCCTATCTCGATGACAGATACCATATCTTTGACAGATCCCAATGCAAAACATTTGTCATTAGTTCTGTGTGAATTTTGTTTTCAATTTATTTGGAATTAAAAGTTATTTCTGGAAATATAACATCACAAATCGATACTATATTAGTTGAGTGATGTATGTTTATAAGTTTTGAGATAATTTATAGACTTTAAAAGACAGATTTTTAAAATGAAGTGTGCTGTTCATTGTTGCACAAATAATCGACGATAAACTCGTGGAATATCTTTTTTTAGGCAAGTAGCTATTAAAAATATGTTTTATGATATATTTAATATTATATTATTTAATTAAAACTGCTAAGACTTAATGTAGGTAACTAGAAAAATGAAAGTGTTTGTCCCCGTTCTCAGTTTGTTTAGATCTGAGCAATTGGAATTTGTGTCCCCCAACTCGATTTCAGTGGCGGTCAGCCAAAATGGAGTTGAATTTCAAAACTTATGTTTGCCCCATCAAGCGCAAGTCCGTTTTTGTACTACTGCTATGGAGAAAACTACCACAAAGATACACTTCTAACACATGAAGAAGAAAATGCTTAACTTTTCTGAGCGATGTGCACTTTCTCTAGTTATATATTCTAAGGGTGAGACCAGCACATGAGGTAAGAGAAAATAAAATTGCACATAATTTTCTAGATTTATCTAAGCCATCCTGGCTTGGATAAATCTCTAATAAGGCTTCTTCCTTCAGAAACAATTAAGTCCACGACCAGCAGTCTGGAGTTTGTGAGTGAAGGCAAATCCCTAAACAACTTATAGGGCGAAAATTTTATATACAATAGCCCCGTACCACATAGTTCAGTCAACGCCATCTTGATAACTACAGGCCGTAAGGTAGAGCCAGTTGTTGGCCGCGACGTCACACAAAATGGAAAAAGGTGAAAAAGTCATGATTCTGTCATCCGAAGTTTTGTTTAATTTTAAGAATTGTGATAAAGTTTTAAACTCATTCTAAGCAAAGACTGAGAGTGAACCGTATAAAGAGTTATTTTCGGTAAAAGTTTTGTGACATTCAAATGGCGAAGTGTATATATTTTTTAGTTAAAGTGAAAATGTCGGCTAATTCGCCTTGGACTTTAAAGTAATATTGTGTGAGTTTCAGACATTATTTAAGTGAAATAACTAGTGTGTGTGTAATGTGAGCCAGTACTTACAATATTTCGCGCCATCTGTGCGCTGAAATGTAAAGGCACTTACATACCTGGTTGTAAAGTTACCAATTATCTATGTAGCTGTTGCCTCCGACAGCTGCCATGGATGTTGTGCTTTCGTTAAGAAGAAGCACATAACAACCTGACAGCCGCCGGAGACAACAACTACTTGAGGTAATTTTCATTCTTTCGATTTAAATTCTTTAATTATCCAAGCCATCCTTACTTGGATAATTTGCTAACATACAAATAACCTTTCAGCAGCATCTGGGGACAATAGAGAAAAAGGAATCTATCCTCCATCAAAGCGAGAACAATATTCAAGCTTTCAAGTGAAACGCATTCTCGACCAGGTTCAGACATCTCCTCATTTCTACCTCTCACCTTAATTTCGTCAGCGCTATCCCACCCCATTTCTCTGTATTTTCTGCTTGTATCAGAAAGTTCAAGCATAACAGGTAATTTCTTTATAATTCAATTGCCTATAAATTTAACTCAGGGTGCTTATCCTTGACAGCTCGTAGACAAATTAACGCTCATATAGCACGGCGTCCAGGAAATGTCGATATATCAGCAAGGAACAAATTTTAATAATAATAGTGGATCATTACTGGCTTAAGAGGCAAGCACCGAATTCCTTGCATCATTTTAGCTGGTTTCGGTTCATTTTTCGTCGTCCAGAATTGTTAAATATCTGGAAAAGTATTAAGCGACAAAATTGATGCTGACGAAGGTCTTGGCGAATCATCAAATATCTGGACCCTGGCCATAGTATAGATATGATATAGTAGACCAGCTTCGAACAAATCTGAAAAAATTTCCTGTCACTTAATTTCATTTTTCATTTAAATGGTAATGTCCCTGAGAAGAAATTACCCAAATGGGAAATCTCTAAGTCATTTTGTATGTAGTTGTAAATGTCATTTCGTCATTGAGTTTGACAATTAAAATGGAAGTAATTGACCATACCGAAGATTTTTCATTTTGAAATAAGGATATACTGCAGTGTTGCGTACTATAGTAACACTCCGTGTTCAACGTATTCAAGCGACGAAAGATATCGACAAAATTGCTGCAATAGAACAGAGGATACTGAGGCCTTTGTTAAAAAACTTGCATTCTGGAGTCCCCTAAAGATGTTATTTGCGAAACCAGTCGAAAAAGTTATGAATTAACCGAGGAAGGAAAATCTGTTTCAGAAAATGGGAGTCATGAGGCTGCAATTTACAACTTGGTCCCATCGGAAGACATTGCACAATCAGAACTGATGAAGACATCCCCCAATGGAAAGGTCGGTTTTAGCAAAGCAATGTCACACGGATGGATATACCTCTTCTCGCGCCCTAGGTTCTATTTCAGATGTTGAAATATTGAAAAAAGTTTTTAAATTTGCTATGTCGGTAAGTAAACAGCAAGCACCTCATATTTTTACAAAAACACGGAAACCACTTTTAGAATGAAGTGCGTGCACAAGATTCAATTTTCGTTGTCGTTGCTTTTGCAATAAAGGACGCAATATGACTTGGGAATTCTTTATGGAAAATGCAGATATGTTGCTGGAACAATATCAGGTATGTATTATTCTTATCTTTTTAATATTTGGCGTTTACATTGAATTCTCTGCAGGGTGGCTTTCTTCTTGCTCGAATAATCAAACATCTAACAGAAGAAAAAGCTAAAGAAATTGAGGAATTCTTTAAGAAACGTGAATTTCTTGGAACAGAAAGAACATTTTATTCAACGTTTAAAATCGGAAATCAACAAACCAAAGGTCAACATTATTACCGAAATAGAAACTTCACCAAAAATGTATTTTTCCCTCAGTCATTTACTATAAACGCCATTTTTACCCTAGATAGTAAAATTTTAATAATTGCATGGGTGCAATCTAATTGAATTTTAATATTTTAATTTGATGCAAACGTGTAAATTGTTGCAATATTTAATACACTAGATCCGGATACTGATTTTCTTTTAGCAGTTCGCAGTGAAAATGAAGATTTTGAAAAGTATGAGTGGTGGTGTTACTGTTAAATTTTTAAAGTTGATTTGAACACCTCTGATGTGGAGGGGCCATATTTAGTGCGATTACAGGAAGTGGAAGCGGCTGTAAATGTAGAGAAGCTTGTGGGGAAAAAGCTTGGAATCAAACAAAAGTATTTGGTGGTAATTAACTATAGTCCGCCTTCTAATGTTGTTATCCTCGCAGAAGGCCAACAAAAAATGTATTTTAGGTCTAACTTATTCGCAGCAAGCACAACTAATTCTACAGATGAAATCACTGAAAATCTGAGGAAAACTATTCAAGAAAATTTAACTTATTTAACACATTTATTTATTTCGGTTCCTAGTACAGATAGAAGTTCTCTTGAATTATTAGGTATACCTAAGTATGAGCCTAAATCCGATTCAGGAGATTCCAACTTCCAAACGCCTAAACAATCTCCATCCGAGAGCGATCAAGATGAAAATTCTGATGTCGTAGATGCGGTCATAATAAATGGTTACTCAAGTAATTGTGACCAAGGCGGCGGTGGTGACTTTAGACGTTCTTCTCCTCTTCCAATGTTATCGGTTTCTACAGGTCATGAAAGCAATAGCGAAGATAGCAGCCTAAGTGATGGTGATCGCACGCTTGTTGAGTCAGCACCTCATTATTCGAGTCATGTGTCAAGCACAAGTCACTCGCCACAATTATCAAGTCCAGAAGAAGAAAATGGAGAAAAACTTGTATGTAAACCTATTCTATCGCACGAAATAAACAGTGATGATGATGAAGACATGGAACTAGATAGTGATCTTTACTTTCGAGCATATAATATTAGTGAAAATAATCACAAGAGTAGATTGGTTAACGGTCATCTTTCAGATTTAGACGATAACAAGGAAAAAATTGATAAGCAAACTATGTTGAAAGTTTTCGTAGACGATCGAATTAAACTTGGTTCCTTTAAGCGAGCATTGGAACCTTTTATAGGTATACCTGCAGAATACTTCAGAATTGATCGAAAACAGACTGAACAACTGAAGCTAGAATGTACAAACTTGTCTGAAAGTTTGAGTACATTTAAGGATGGAGAGCAAGTAAAAATCGGATTGGTTCGAAACTTAAAGAAAGGTGAGTGCAAGGCAAAGGTACATTACTTGAAGTTAAGTGAACTGAACAATGAAACTGGAATACTTCCGATAATTAGTGAATGGATTTTCAAAATTGGTATCCAAGTTGTTAAAACAAAAAAAGTGAAAGGAATTCAGTCCGCATTCTAGATGATGATCATCATTTAGGAAACGATCGCCGGTTATCTGTAAATTGTGAGTTGGTCGTCCAAGAATGCGACGAAGGTATAAGTACGAACACAAATGAAGAGAGTCTGACTTTATTTGTGCGAAGGTGGCATCCATCATCTTTAGAACTTGGACCATTTCATGAGATTACATTGGAAAAAAATAGCGACATTAAGAAAGTATTATCTTCAAGATCTTATATCCCTGAGAATAAAATTGCATTTTGTAGCGTGAATAGCAGGTATCCTTTTCGTTGTACAATCATATCGGTTCTAGATATCAACAATTCTTTGAGTTGGTTTCCAAATTCAGATAGGTTCAGATTCACTTGAAATGGAATGGGAATCCTTTGTGAGTTTAATTGTAAAAAAATCCTTCTGAATATGTTATTTTATTTATTAAGATTCATCAATTACTGACAACTACATCAAATAATATAATTACATAAGAAATAGAAAAAGTAATCCTAACAAAGCTGATTCTTCAGTTGAGGTCTCGACAAGTGAAAATCAATAAAGAAACGAGACATAGATGTAACGGGCTTGTGCATATAATATTTTGTGTGGTGGTGGGGATTGATTTGATTAAAACCTTAAATACAGCTGTTAAAATTGTTAAAAAGTAGTGTTTTCAATTATTTCCCTAAAAGTTCCCCACACCACACAACAGTTTGATAAATAATTTTGCACCGTCTCTTTTATCCAATTCTCCATCCGATATACTATCCATCATATCCCTCCTATCCCCCTCTCTATTTTAATAAAATAAAACGATATCAAATGAAACATATTTTGAAATATTTAATTCCTGTAAACTGTAACTCGAACAAGCAAGGTGGGATTTGGTATAATTTGTTATTATTAGTCAAGTATCCGGTAAAAAAGAAACTTTTAAATCATTAGGAATAATTTATGCTATACTAGCCATTGGAATATATGATTAAAATTAAAGTCGAATAAAATGCATCGATGTTTCAAAAAATCATTTACTTTATTCAAATAACGTAGAAGGAATCACAGCAAAAATAACCTCTATTAAAACTATAAAGTTTAGTTTTACACGTTACTCGAAATCTCTACTTAACTTAGTCATGATTTATCTGCAACTTTTTAATGATATCATTGCCCTCTTAACCGGCAGTCGAGGAAACGAGTGAATAGTTCTTCATATTTATTTCCATTTCAGAACAATTTTAGAGATTTAAAGGAATAAGTAAAAAACAGCGGTGCTCTAAGAAATCATTTACTTTATTTGAATAATGTATCATTAAATTACGGCTAAAAAAAAGTCTGTTAAAAGTACAGAGATTACGTTGTGCATGTTAATCCAAATATCTACTTAACCTAGTCATGATTCATCTATAAATTTGTAATGATATCATTAACCGGCAGTCGAGGAAACGAGTGAATAGTTCTTCATATTTATTTCCATTTCAGAACAATTTTAGAGATTTAAAGGAATAAGTAAAAAACAGCGGTGCCCTCTTTATTGGCAATCGAAGAAGTGCCTGAATAACTTTTCATATTTATTTCCATTGCAGTCAACGCACTCGATACATGATACAAATTCTCTGAAAGAATTGTGTACACTTCCAATAGCTCAGTATCGGTCTTTGATAGAATAAATGCATCTATAAGGTGAAAAATTTTTGATGATTCAGAATTTAGCAAATAATTGTGTACTCACCTCTTTGTCTTTGATAATCTTTTGAGAGTATGTTTAAAATAAAAGACAACTCATCGGAGGTTCGGGCGTCAAATTGACCGAAAACTGACGATACCAAATTTAAGTTAGAAGAGGTCATTTGATACACCCTTTTATACTGACGAGTATGAGATTGCCGCTGACCACTTTTGATTTTGGATCATTTCAACTAATGTGTTTTCAAATTCTTCGGGATTTGTCATGGGAAGTCCAGGAGATGGTGTTGGAGTACTGTCGCCTCCCGTTGAGGTTGAAGTATCTAAAGATTCCATCTCGGCATCATCAATACAGCGTAGCAATGCTCCCCGCACCGTTGAATAAAGGTCGGAAATATCTTGCATCTAGAAAAATGTCACGTCAGTATGCATTCTTAAAAAAATCAATCAACTTACCTTATCATTTTGCTTTAAATTATTAATCACAATTATAGCAATTTTGTGATTGGATTCAATGAGCAATAAGAGCTGAAACATTAATTTGTATAAAGCTCGTCCAAGATCTAACAATATCTCAGCTGTGGCCGGGTCAAAATTAATAAATTTTCCCGAACTTGATCCCTCTTGTACAGTTGAATCAACTTCTCCGAACAAAGCCAATTTGCACGATGTTTTTACGGAATCCAGGCACTGGAAATCAATGTAATTAAAATGTAATACTTTAGCGTAACAACCAAAAATTATACCTCCAATACATGATCTTTACGATCAAAGAAAATTTCTTGAACTTCAAGGAAATTAAATCTCAGACTCAAACAAACGAGGTGTTGTAGGTTAGTTAACAAGATTTTATCTAACTTACGCGGATAGAGCACCTCCACCTTTTGCATGTCCATTTAACTTTGTTTGAACGAACCAATATCTACTTTTTCTTTGAACTTGAGAGCTTGAGATTCACAAGCCTATCCTATAGTTTGGCTTTAAATTATTAACAATCTATCACATAATCTTGCTCGTATTACTATTGCGTTTGATACTGCCAACATTTCTTCAAAAAACGATTCTACTTGCTTATGTCTTCCACTAGTATCAACAATTTTCATCTCGAACCCTTCTTTCTTGAACATTTCTACACTATCCTGGGCTATAACGACTGGATCAACTTCTTTATAACTGCCAAAGAACGGTATTCGTGCTTTAGTTGCATTTTGTTTGATTTGTTTCGTAGGCACCAGCCCGCAATGTGTCAGCGCAGACTAAACAAGACTTCCAATTTTTCTTTTGATAGCGATAGTCGTTATTTCTCCAGAACTTTGCAAACCTACAAACATTATAATATTGGGGCGTCCTTTAATGGGTTTTTATGGTTTAACATCAGGATCTACAAGCAATATATTCTGTTCAATATAAATCTATAAATTTTAGCAAAGTATGTACCTTAATCAATTCCTTGAAGACTGCAGATTGAATCATTGTTCGTATGTTGAGTTGTTTGTTGCTAACCCCGGCTGTTAAGTTGCTAGATCCTCCACGAATAGCCTAATATAATCGTCCAGGAAGCATCATGTTGTGTTTGTTTTGAATTTTTAGAACTGTCAATTACTTAACCAACACATATGTCAGCTTATACGAATTAATCGACGAAAAGGGAAATTTCTCTTCTGAGAGTACAAAATTGATTCTCGCTCAATAATTTTTGACGGATAGCATTTACTTCTTGGAATTTTTTGACATTTAGGATTTACTTTTCCATACAAAATTGCAACAACATTGCCAAACTATTTCGTTCACGTTTGAACAGGGAAATTTAAGGAGCTGTTCTTCTATATGGTATCTATTCTAAGCCCTGGCTGTGTCCAGTATCACCTGTCCAGTATCACCTTCGGCATCGGTTAGCCCAACGGATTCATTACGTGACGGATCAACAGGAAGTGCTGCTAGTCATGTTTTGGTAGCCAATACAAGCATAATGTAATAGGCCCCGTGTAAGTAGAGTTTAAAATTGACTAAATATTCAATTAAAATGAAATATGAAACGAAGAGAGAAGGTACTTCAGACGGCAGTGTCAATTTTACACTAAGCGCTATAGGACACCAGTCATGTATTATTTAAAGGACTTCGACAAATCTTGCTAAAGAACGAACAACATAATTAATTGTATCTTGCGTTTCCGTAGGTTTTTTTTGTCTTTAAGTCATTACGGGAAACTCTACTAAACTCGTTATGTTGTACTAATAGATATTAATAATTTCAAGTTTCATTTTTTCACAAATTTTTTTATTACTTATAAAACGTTTAAAAGAATATATATAAGAAGTGTACGTGGTCAGTTCTCGTTATTAAATTAGATATATATGCATCTATATAATATAATTATAGTATAGTAGCATAGTTAAGTATAAATCACGTATAATTAGCGTGAATCATAAATAGCAAGCAAAACTACCAAGTTTATATTACATTTATTTTCATCAAAATCGGTGTTAACAGAATTGACAGAAGTTGTTTAAGACGGTAGTTGAAGATACAAGAAACAACGTGTAGCAAAAAGTAAAAAAAAAAAAAAAAAACAAGCCCAAAGAATTAAAATGCGGTTATATTGATTCGTAGTTAATATATTTGTGTTAGGACACTTATATTGTTTGGGTCAGTGAGAAGCTATTAACAGAAGTTTTCATTCGGTTAATTGGGCGATGAGGGGACAGGTTCAGATTGTGCACAATTTGCTCATAGGATAGCGATGTATAGTCGAGAAGCACTCAGGATTTTTCTTCAGGACATGCATATGTAGGCGCATAAAATGACGTTAATTAAGAGTAATTCTGCTCGTAGTTTATTTTGATTTTGTTTTCATTATTATGGCCGCATAAGCAACTTCATTAATTCTTCTGCCTGTCTTTCGCGAGTTAATTAACAAGATTCTTATTAAAATATTATCAATACAAGATAGCCATTTCTCGGTTTAAGTTTGCAATATGGACAGCTATAGTAAAAAAAGTACTTTGCTTAATCTAATAATAAAATAATTATAAGTTATTTTTGCAGAAATCTTTTAGATCAGGTTGTTTTCTTTTTTTGCTAAATTTTACAAATGTAATGGCGCTAGTTGAGGAAATAGGTCACATGCAATTGTTAGTTTATAGGATATACATATATACATATTGATAATTAAGAGGAGAACTGTAAATAGTTACTAGAATTCGATAGGAACTAAAATTTTTTTGTGAATTTTGACTGGAATATATTTATAGTTTTTTTAAATGAATTTCTGATTTGATTTCAGGAACACCCTTGGAAGCTTTTTCCTCCTAGTTTCTCTCATCCCTTATCCCCCGTTCCTTATCCTAGATTTTCATAATGTTTATTTTTATGTTTGTTTGATTTAAAAATTTCTTTTTCAGCTTTCCTTTATAGGTTGGGCCTGTACCCTAGCCAGGTACAGGGATGGAGTGGGTTGATAGCCTGAACTGTCAGCAAGGGGGGTAAATTTTCTTTTTGTATGATTTTCATGACAGTTCAGCGCGGCTAGGAACAACTGGTGACACCAGACCTGTTGTTCCTCCTTCAAGTTTCTGTTTCTTTCGTTTTTTTTCTTTTTGTGGCAGACCTGAAGAAAGGATACTACAACCTTTCTTCGCCACAGGCACGCGAACTTCTGTTTGCGATGTGTGATAGGATGTCCAAGGACCCTGACCCCATACCGACGAGCTAAGACGTGCTGCCAGCTAGCGCGTGCCACTTGGACATCCTGCGGCAACTTCACGTTGCACAAATCTCGCACACACATTACATACATGGCGCCCAACGCGAAGCACATCTTCCCTAGGGAAGACACTCCAGCATCTTCTGGAGGCTTTGCGCCTCTGAAGAGATGGCTTGTCAGCTTAGGCTGATCTGCTAGTCCTTCTCGGACTTATGCGATGTTTGGCCTGAACGGCAGTCATCTCGATTTTATTTCTTTATAAAGCACCTTCGAGGTCTAGTGCCTCTGTCCTGACTTGCCTAATTGTGTCCATAGGTATGTCAGCTTTTGCAATAGGGACACACTTTATCCAACTATACCCTGTCCTCAGTATGAGATGACCGGTGTTAGGGGTTAGTTTGGGTATCCTGAGCGATGTCCGATGTTGCTCAAGGTATGACTAGCTACCAGCTCATCGGCCTCTCATACTGCTGGGAGCTGTGGAGTAAGACGAAGGCCTGTCCTAGGTAATGGCAGCCGAGTCACTCCACTAGTCGAGTACCTTGTACGGCCTCGATGCTGTCCTGGTATGACTAGTGGAAGTACTTGGTTGGCTTGTCTGGGTTCGGGATGGCTCCTAGCTTCACAGGCAGGACATAGGTTGTGGGTTATGGGAACTTTTTGGGTTCTCACATTCCATTTTTTTTTTGATTTTTTTTTTCTTTTTTTCCTCTTTCCTTAAATTTTATTTTATTTCTGTTGAACTTTGTTTTGTGTTTGATCCTATTCCTTCCATCCTCCTTTTTACCTCTCTCATCCTTACCAAGTGGGAGGAGAAAGCTTCTGGGGGATACCTGAAAATGTTTCAGTTAATTTTTTTTACATTTTTGTTTTGGTCACTCTCTGTTGAGTTGATTTTTTTCTGAAATTTTGTCATTTTAAATTTCAATTTTCAAATTCAAAATTATTTTTTTTTGATTCTGGTTTAATTAAGTTTATAGTCAGTTTTTCTTATGGTTCTTTTTTGGTAAAAATTTTTTTTTGTATGCACAAATTTTTTTTTGTTCTGATTTACTTTCTTCTCCTCTACGTGGATAAAACCTTTAGGAGCTGAGCCTCCCGCACTAATTGCCGAGACCTTCAGTCTCAGTTATCTGAATTCTATGTTGATACAAGCGGCGATATAGCCTACATAGAATTTTTAATACAGTTTTTTTGATATGTTTCGATCTCCAGTCTGTAAGCCAGACATGGTTTCTGAAGCCCAAGGGGCCAAGCCCAAACAGGCTCCAGGACAGCCAGCCCCACCCAAGACGAGAAGTAAGACGAAGGCCTTAAACCAAACCTTTGGTTTAGCCAGGCTGTCGTCTGACTCGACGCAGGGATCTGTCGCGCAGCCTAACGCTGACGCAGCAAACATTCTTCAGGACCCTGCTATATTACAGGCCTCGAACCAAGTTCAGCAGTTCCGTCCAAACTTAACACAAGCTGACTTGTCTAAACCCCCGCCTAATTACAACTCGCGAAGGCAAACTGCTAATTATGAATCGTTTCCCGATCAATCGATAACTCAAGCCCAGCAAATCTTCGGATCAAGCCAGTCCCTTGACGGAGCTTGGGCTTGTTTCAATACCAGGCAGGCTCAACCGGCAGAGGATCTCCGTCGTCTGGAGATAACTCCCCATCGCTCCGGGGGACCGCAATACACCAAGCCGATTCAGAAGCCTGAGGACTTGAACCAACCTCCAGTTTCCCCTCATTTAGATGGGTCAAACATTCATCCGGCAACAGCAGTAATTGCTCCGGAGCAGCTGGCTACCATCATGGACGAGCTCAAGGCCAAGATGCTAGACCTGTTGAGCACCAACCTAGCTCAATCCATCCTGGAAAGGTCTGACACAGCTAGTAGTCCTGCAAGAGCCGAACATGTAGGTCCAGCCCCTTTTCCTAACCTTCGTCAGCTGAAAAACAACTCAGCTTCACCTGATCAAACAGCTTCGAGAGCTCAATCAGCCTCTGACAAACCTCGATGGCAACACCAGACATATGAGCGTGAGCCTCTTCAGTCACCTCAGCCGAGACAGAGACCTACGCATAGCAATGCAAGTTATCAAGCCAGACGCCCATCCATCTTAGCGTCCTGGGGCATACAGTTTAGCGGTCGCAATCCATCTTTCTCAGTCGACGACTTTTTATTTCGGCTTGAGCGACTAGCGTCTAGTGCACATGTAACCGATGATGAGCTTTGTGCTAACGTCCACCTTCTGTTGAAAGATGATGCAGAAAACTGGTTCTGGAACCAGTTCTGTCGCGTCTCTCCGAACTTTGGCTGGGGACTATTCAGAGCTCGCATCAGACAAGAGTTCGGCTCTGCCGAGACAGACCTTGATCTGATGAGGACTCTGATGGAACTCCGTCAGGGTTCGGAGAGCTGCGACAGTTACCTGCGCAGGGCATGGTCAATCAGGGCTCACATGAGGATGCCACCACCTGAGGCTGATCTAGTTCAAATCGTCCGCGACAACCTTCACCCCAGAATTGGTCAACAATTTTCGACGGCTGCAGTCCACTCCATGGACCATCTACAGGAACTATGTCGCAAAGCGGAACGATGGCTACAACGCCGAGATATGTTTAGGAGATCGACAAGACCAGACGTGCATGAAATCAATTATGACATAGCCCAGGAGGCAGAGGATTTCTCTGGTTTCCTTGAGGCAGGAACGGATGAAGTGAGGCGCTCCCCAGACGCGAGTCATGTGACTTGCAGGCACTGTGGTGTAGTGGGACGCTCCGTTCACTCCTGCAGTGAGGCCACCACCTACTCCTGTAGGGTGGATGAAGTGAGGCGCACCCCTGAAGCTGCCAGTCGCGTGACTTGCTGGAACTGTGGCGTAGTGGGACACACCTTCCACTTCTGCCCCAGTGAGACCAGGAGACTCTTCTGCTACACCTGTGGCCAACCCGGAATCGTGTCACCCAAGTGCTCCAAATGTAACCCGGAAAACACCAGGGCGAGTGGTCTAAACAGGGGACCCCACTCGCCGAAGATGATAAGCAAGGCAACCTCGACGACCCCCTGAATTACCCTGCCATATCACAATACACCCAGACTGTTCCAACGCATCGAGAATGCGGTACACAGACAGATCCCTTTTGCCTCATGCGAGGAATGTCCTTGCATGAGAGACAACTCAATTATGACCTCGTAAGAGCTCGTATCTTCGCTGAGGAAGTGACTCTTCCTCTCAACCGAAGAAGACGCAGATGGAGGAATTTCAGAGAGAGAAAACGTTTAATAAAAAAGACTCAACAGTCTTTAATATCTACAATTATTACCAACCAAGACGACGGTCGTCCTTACGTAAGAGTGCAGATAGGCAGTGAATCCATTTTGGGTTTGCTCGATAGCGGCGCCAGCGTGAGTTGCTTGGGACAAGGAGCCCTAGAGTTTGTCCAGCGCTCAGGCTTAAAACTCTCCGCTTTGACAGCCTCAGTTCGTACCGCCGACGGTACTAGCCAGTCCGTCCCCGGCACAATAAGAACTGCAGTCACCTTTCGAGGACAGACTGAAATTTTCACCCTGTTTATAGTGCCTGGCCTAAGCCAGCCATTGTATTTAGGCGTCGACTTCTGGCGAGCATTTCAACTTGCGCCAAACATTATTTCCTCTCTCGACGTACAGCCTTCTTCTTCGATTGAGACGAACTTTCACCACCTAACATCATCGGATAGAACCAAACTTGATACAGTCATCGCGCAATTCCCCTCATTTACAGCTCTAGGCTTGGGAAGGACCCACCTAGAAGAGCATGTCATTGACACTGGCGATGCCCTGCCAATAAAGCAGAAGCACTATCCCATCTCTCCAGCAATCCAAAAGCTGATGTACGACGAACTCGACCGTATGTTGGAGTTAGGGGTAATTGAAGAGTCCAACAGTCCCTGGAATTCCCCAGTTGTACTTGTACGTAAACCTGGGAAGTTAAGGCTCTGTTTGGACTCTCGCAAGGTGAACCTAGTCACGAAAAAGGACGCCTACCCCTTACCCCACATCGACGGATTGCTTGGTCGACTGCAGGATACGCACTTCATCTCGTCCATCGATTTGAAGGACGCGTTTTGGCAAATTCCCTTAGAAAAGCAGTCAAGGGAAAAGACAGCTTTTACAGTGCCCGGTAGGCCGCTTTACCAATATACTGTCATGCCCTTCGGATTGTGCAATGCCCCTCAAAGAATGTGTCGATTAATGGACAAGATTATCCCTGGTAGGTTGCGCGAACGCGTTTTCGTTTATTTGGACGACTTATTAGTTGTATCACCTGACTTTGATTCCCACCTCAAAACATTACGAGAAGTAGCTGATTGTTTGCGCAGCGCTAAATTGACGATTAACGTCGAGAAAAGCCGCTTTTGCGTCAACCAAGTCCGCTACCTCGGTTTCATGATTGGAGATGGAACTCTGAGAACTGACCCCGAGAAAGTAGCAGCGGTGGCGGATTTCCCTATACCCCGCTCTGTTAAACAAATCCGCAGATTTCTCGGAATGACGGGTTGGTATCAGAGATTCATCCCCAATTATGCAACCCTAGCAGCCCCCATTACGGACTGCTTAAAAAAGAGCAAAAGCTTCTCGTGGACAGACGACGCGCAGCAATCGTTCGAGAACTTAAAAGAAGCTATGTGCAGTGCACCAATCTTGACGACACCCGACTTCTCAAAAAGGTTTTATATTCAATGTGACGCTAGCACCTCTGGAGTTGGTAGTGTTTTGTTTCAAGTTGATGAATGTGGCGCTGAAAGACCCATAGCGTACATGTCCAAAAAGCTCAATCCAGCGCAGCGCAACTACAGCATAACTGAATTGGAGTGCTACGCGGCTGTGCTGAGCGTAAAAAAATTTCGAGCTTACGTTGAAGGACAGCCATTTACCATCATCACAGATCATGCTAGTCTGAAGTGGCTGATGAGTCACTCGGATCTCTCCGGTCGATTGGCTCGATGGAGTTTAAAGCTGCAGGCTTTTGACTTCATGATCGAGCATCGTAAGGGTTCGCAGAATGTGGTCCCTGACACTCTGTCCCGAGCACACACTGAAACTGCAGAGGAGTTGAAAGTAAGTGCAGTCGATGTAGACTTAAACTCGCCATACTTCTCCATGGAAGAGTATGAGCAGTTGAAATCGGCTGTGCTTGCTAACCCAACACAGCTCCCTGATCTCTGTGTCTCGGACGGGTACATTTACAAGAGGACCCAACCCCGACGCGGTAACTCGATGCAGGAAGACTTAGCCTGGAAGCTTTGGGTTCCATCGGGTCTGGTGAAAAGCTTGATCCATGAGGCTCATGAGTCACCTCAGTCAGCGCATGGAGGCTTTCACAAAACTTTATCTAGACTCCGAGAGAAGTACTACTGGCCTTACATGGTAACACATGTACGCGCATATGTATTAAGTTGTCAGGTGTGTAAGGAAACTAAATCCCCTAATACCATTTTGCGACCACCCATGGGCAAGCCTATGGAAGCACAACGTCCATTTCAATTTCTGTATATTGACTTCCTCGGACCATATCCCCGCACCAAACGCGGAAATACCGTAATCTTCGTAGTATTAGATGGCTTCACCAAGTTCGTCCTTATCAAGTCCATGCGTGCTGAACGAGCAGAATTAGTCAGTGCCTTCTTGGAGAAAGATGTCCTGTCTGTCTTCGGAGTCCCTGAAACCATTTTCTCTGACAATGGTAGACAGTTCGTCTCCAGTACCTTCCAGAAGCTGCTGAACGAATACGGTATAAAACATATTAAGACTTCCAAATATTCTCCGCACCCTAATGCTTCAGAACGAGTCAATAGGTCCATTCTGTCTGCTATTCGTGCCTATTTACAAGACGATCATAGTTCATGGGACCTACACCTTTCCGCCATTGGGAGTGCCTTGCGTACTTCAGTACATCAATCCATCGGCACAGACCCATACTATGCTCTCTTCGGACACCACATGGTACAACATGGCTCAGCCTACCCTATTCTGAGACGACTTGACCAGTTGAAATCTGGCGAGATAACAGTCTTGCCCACGGCAGACCGTCTCCAGTTGATTCGCTCCCGTATTTATGATCACCTCCAGAACGCGCACGAAAAGCACGAAAAAGCCTACAATACGCGCTGTCGCGACGTCACATACACTCCCGGTCAGGAAGTGTATTGTAGAGTCTTCGCACAAAGCGACATGCCGAAGGGTTTTAGTGCTAAGCTGGCCAACAAGTTTACGAGGGCCAGAGTTGTCAAGCGCATAGGACAGAGCCTGTATCAGTTGGAGGATATGCAAGGCAAGTCCATTGGAACCTTTCACGCCAAAGACCTCCGGCAGTGAAAGCTATCCAATCATAGACAGTTCAATTTCAATCGTCCGTCCGAACATTATAAAATCGTCCATATTTTGTTGTTAGTCCGTCCGTCCGCGTCCTAGACAGGAATGCCCAGCTCAGTCGGTAGAGCATGAGAATTACTCTCAGGGTCGTGGTCGTGCCACACGTTGTTTTACTCATTCAGTGAGAAAGGTCTGAACTCTCCAGCTTCTCATCAGAGCTTGGAGAGGACATATCTGACTCTCTGCTAGAAGTGGAAGTGACCGGCTATCCTTCTTCCTCTCATTAGGGAATGGAGTGATACCGGTAATTGACACGGCAGCGTGCCAGCGCCAGATCCTGGGATGATCTTGTGCCTCCATTGAGTCCGAGCAGACCCTGTCTCACTCTTTTCAGCTCCTCTCTCATCGGACACTAGAGCTACAGGCCTTGAGAGAGAGATCTGTGTTGTAATGTGAGCCAGTACTTACAATATTTCGCGCCATCTGTGCGCTGAAATGTAAAGGCACTTACATACCTGGTTGTAAAGTTACCAATTATCTATGTAGCTGTTGCCTCCGACAGCTGCCATGGATGCTGTGCTTTCGTTAAGAAGAAGCACATAACAACCTGACAGCCGCCGGAGACAACAACTACTTGAGGTAATTTTCATTCTTTCGATTTAAATTCTTTAATTATCCAAGCCATCCTTACTTGGATAATTTGCTAACATACAAATAACCTTTCAGCAGCATCTGGGGACAATAGAGAAAAAGGAATCTATCCTCCATCAAAGCGAGAACAATATTCAAGCTTTCAAGTGAAACGCATTCTCGACCAGGTTCAGACATCTCCTCATTTCTACCTCTCACCTTAATTTCGTCAGCGCTATCCCACCCCATTTCTCTGTATTTTCTGCTTGTATCAGAAAGTTCAAGCATAACAGGTAATTTCTTTATAATTCAATTGCCTATAAATTTAACTCAGGGTGCTTATCCTTGACAGCTCGTAGACAAATTAACGCTCATATAGCACGGCGTCCAGGAAATGTCGATATATCAGCAAGGAACAAATTTTAATAATAATAGTGGATCATTACTGGCTTAAGAGGCAAGCACCGAATTCCTTGCATCATTTTAGCTGGTTTCGGTTCATTTTTCGTCGTCCAGAATTGTTAAATATCTGGAAAAGTATTAAGCGACAAAATTGATGCTGACGAAGGTCTTGGCGAATCATCAAATATCTGGACCCTGGCTGTGTCCAGTATCACCTGTCCAGTATCACCTTCGGCATCGGTTAGCCCAACGGATTCATTACGTGACGGATCAACAGGAAGTGCTGCTAGTCATGTTTTGGTAGCCAATACAAGCATGATGTAATAGTTAAGAAGTGTACGTGGTCAGTTCTCGTTATTAAATTAGATATATATGCATCTATATAATATAATTATAGTATAGTAGCATAGTTAAGTATAAATCACGTATAATTAGCGTGAATCATAAATAGCAAGCAAAACTACCAAGTTTATATTACATTTATTTTCATCAAAATCGGTGTTAACAGAATTGACAGAAGTTGTTTAAGACGGTAGTTGAAGATACAAGAAACAACGTGTAGCAAAAAGTAAAAAAAAAAAAAAAAAAACAAGCCCAAAGAATTAAAATGCGGTTATATTGATTCGTAGTTAATATATTTGTGTTAGGACACTTATATTGTTTGGGTCAGTGAGAAGCTATTAACAGAAGTTTTCATTCGGTTAATTGGGCGATGAGGGGACAGGTTCAGATTGTGCACAATTTGCTCATAGGATAGCGATGTATAGTCGAGAAGCACTCAGGATTTTTCTTCAGGACATGCATATGTAGGCGCATAAAATGACGTTAATTAAGAGTAATTCTGCTCGTAGTTTATTTTGATTTTGTTTTCATTATTATGGCCGCATAAGCAACTTCATTAATTCTTCTGCCTGTCTTTCGCGAGTTAATTAACAAGATTCTTATTAAAATATTATCAATACAAGATAGCCATTTCTCGGTTTAAGTTTGCAATATGGACAGCTATAGTAAAAAAAGTACTTTGCTTAATCTAATAATAAAATAATTATAAGTTATTTTTGCAGAAATCTTTTAGATCAGGTTTTTTTCTTTTTTTGCTAAATTTTACAAATGTAATGGCGCTAGTTGAGGAAATAGGTCACATGCAATTGTTAGTTTATAGGATATACATATATACATATTGATAATTAAGAGGGGAACTGTAAATAGTTACTAGAATTCGATAGGAACTAAAATTTTTTTGTGAATTTTGACTGGAATATATTTATAGTTTTTTTAAATGAATTTCTGATTTGATTTCAGGAACACCCTTGGAAGCTTTTTCCTCCTAGTTTCTCTCATCCCTTATCCCCCGTTCCTTATCCTAGATTTTCATAATGTTTATTTTTATGTTTGTTTGATTTAAAAATTTCTTTTTCAGCTTTCCTTTATAGGTTGGGCCTGTACCCTAGCCAGGTACAGGGATGGAGTGGGTTGATAGCCTGAACTGTCAGCAAGGGGGGTAAATTTTCTTTTTGTATGATTTTCATGACAGTTCAGCGCGGCTAGGAACAACTGGTGACACCAGACCTGTTGTTCCTCCTTCAAGTTTCTGTTTCTTTCGTTTTTTTTCTTTTTGTGGCAGACCTGAAGAAAGGATACTACAACCTTTCTTCGCCACAGGCACGCGAACTTCTGTTTGCGATGTGTGATAGGATGTCCAAGGACCCTGACCCCATACCGACGAGCTAGGACGTGCTGCCAGCTAGCGCGTGCCACTTGGACATCCTGCGGCAACTTCACGTTGCACAAATCTCGCACACACATTACATGTGATAAAATTAACTTGTAAGATAATATCGTGAGAAAGTTTTATTTAGATTTAATTAATTATGCGTGAGTTATCGTCGTTCTAAATATATTGGCAATACCCAAAAGAAATGTCAAATGGAGGGAAGTAATGACGTCCGCTCTTCAACCTAGCGGATGTAAACAACTCTCAATTTCATTAAAAAGTGAAAGAAATTACGTTTAACTTTATTATAAGTGATAATATAATAGTTTTGTGATGTTGTGAGAATATGTGGTACTAGTGCTTCGAGTTTTGTTGGTAAATGGGGACAAATCTATTGACAACTTTTACATTTGAAGAGTTGGCTTAGATTTTTCTCTAATTGCTGGCATTATACAACAAATTGTACGATAAATATGAAGTGATCTGATATAAAAATTTATTTGGGAGAATATGTGAAAATAGTGGTTTGAAATTGTTATAGTTTTTTGGTAAATAGGGACACATATATTAATAAATTATGCAATTGAAAAGTTGGATAAGAGTTTTTCTAAGCTGTCACTTGAACAGCTGATAAAAACTTTTCGTTTGGTCGTATAGATGGCGATGGATCACCGCCATCTTGATTTCCATTTTGTGTGACGTCATTGTTTCTACCTTACGGCCTGTAGTTATCAAGATGGCGTTGGTTCAGTCCTTAGAACAGAAAACGAAAGGAAGTGCACTATGCTCAAAAAGTGTCCGAATTTTCCTTATGGGTTTGAAAGGTGTAAATGTGTTAGTTTTCACCATGGAAGTAGTAAATTTTTGACTCATTCGAAGTGGTCCTGGCAAATATTACTACCATCGGATGGTATATAATCAGTTCTACCGATGGATTTTAACCAGAGTTCTCTGAAGTCTTTATCTTTTGGAATCCTAAAATACCAAAAAGTAGAAAAATATTTTAATATTTTTCAAGTTTTATTAGAGCCCCTAGGCAAAAACTTCCGTCAGCTGTCGGTGAACCACCAAGGCGATCCAAAACTCTGATGAAGCTCAGATGTAAACAAACGAGCACCATCAAGAGAAATGTTTATATTCTTTGGTAATTTAGCTTTTATTTATACAGCTTTTGCACATATTTCAAAGAAAATGCTGTATAATTGCTTATTACATTATTTAACTTTCCTGAAAAATGTTTTTCCACACCAATTGCGCCGATTATTTTTACAACAAAATACCGCACACTTCATCACGAAAAATGTTCAAAATAAGCACCTCAGATTCTTAGTAAACTAAACCAAAACAGTCTTTTAAATGTTAATTGTCTTTATTTGTAAAATTACACCACTTTTAATAATATAACAGTGAAAATTATTCACTAAACACTCTATAAACACTTTGAATGTGCACTCTTCAGATAGTCCACGTCAAATTGACATTTCGGAAGGCGTGCTCTGGGTTCCCTTCCCACACCTTTCCCAAGAACAAAAAATCGGAAAACACGTACACGGTTTATAGACGGTATTGCACTTCCTTTCGTTTTCTGTTCTAAGGTTCAGTCTAACATTTGTATCCAGGAACAATTAAGGGTAAACATTTTGTGATATCGAATGAAATATTGAAACAATCTAAATAAAATAAAACTATTTTAGGGAAAGAAAGAAATTTAAGACGGGAAGCTAGAAAAATACAGAACTTCCGCTCAAGTTCTACATTGCGGAGAAGCCGCACATATTCCAGGCCGAGTTATCTGTGATTGCAGTTTCTCGCCTAGCTAAAAAAATTTACATTTCATCTTTTGGAACACGTCCCAGAAATAGAACATATCATCCAAGTATACCAATGAATTTTCGGAATGGCTATGTACACCCAAGAGTCAGCATAGGATAATACCTGTATTATGTGGCTTGGGCATATTTATTTTCTCCTGGATCCTGGTTCATATGGACAGGAATATCCCGTCAATACCACCGATAGCACCACTTCCACAAAACCCAACCACAGGTACCATTACAAACTAAAAAAGCAAATGAAAATATTTGGATTATATTTCAAGTAAGTTTTACATATAAATGACGTACAATTACATTGAGTGCGATATAGCTGTTACAGCACTCAATTTTTTTTATATTTCCTAAATATTGACAATTTTTACATAATCCCGTAGTCAGGCCATTTCACTAGGGTTAAAAATACAAAAGTGTACTTTAATAACTTGTTAATGAGTGCCATGTCATGCCTTGAAGCGTATTTATAAATTCTTTTTGAGATATTTAACTTTGATAATGTTTAGTTGTTTTTATATTGTTTAAATGCTTAGAATTAGTTGCTGCAGTAATTAGAAAAGTGACATCAGATATATTTTTTTTTGTCCATTGAGTAGGGATACTTTTGAGTTTGGTTACGAAATTTTAATTGTCTAACTGCATAGAGTCCGTCAAGGCAGAGAAATTTTTATTGTAACGAGAAAAAGATTAGCACCTGCAATTAGTATTTAGCCAAATTACAGTTTAAAACTCTTTTGTTTATGTAAATTTAAGAAGATGTAGCATGCTAATTCTGTTTAACCAAGTATTTTGATATATATATATATATATATATATATATATATATATATATATATATGTATATATATATATATATATATATATATATATATATATATATATGTAGCCAGACCCACTCCACATTTTAATTCATTCCAGTGCTTAGAGAAATGATGTTGAGTATAACGAGATAACATAGCGTAATTTCAATTTTCTTGTTTTCGACTAGTGCATTGCTTAAGTTTGATTTAAAATTTTAGGAAGGCATAGCAATCAGTAGCTACCCAGTTTTCATGTTTAGATTCCTTTATAATATCTCTTCTTAGTGGAGAGCACTTTGCTTAATCCAATGCTTATCATTTATGCAAAGATTTCATTTTATCTAACGAACAGAGGATAGATTCCTATTTTTGATTCTTTTATGAATGGGGAAACAAGAGTTCGGCAATATTTCGGCTTTAAATACGAGAACACAAGACTATCTATATATAGATGACCTTTTTTGCAAAATACCGAATATTCGATTTGTGCCCCGCACTTTAGTACGCGATATCTAGCTAGATACCAGCGCCGGTAAATTTTTGGCTGAATAAGAGAAAAAGAAACGGAAATCCTTAACTTCGAATATGCACTTAATATATAATCTCCATTAGTTCGATTGTGTGTTTTTATACCAATTTACCAAAATTGAATTTCTAGTTTTAAAGGTTATACCTACATAGTTTCCTTACACAATTGTATTTCATAAGAATAGTTAAGTACTATAGAAAATATATGAATTACGTAGACTTTTGTTAGCTTACATGAATTTTACTCTCATTAAGATTTCAGGCAATATGTTTAACTTTTTAATTCATTCTTATAATTGCAGCCGATGAGGCTAAAGAAAAACTTTAGAAACTTAAGATATCTAAGATTTTGTTACTAGATTATGATAATATGGATTATATGAGTTAAATTTTGTTTTTTTATTTCAGGAAACCCTATGAAGCTTCTTCCTCCTCTCGTTTCCCTCATCATTCATCCCTAATCCCTTACCCTAGATCTTCTTATTGATTATTTGAAATTTTTGTTCTGATTTAGTTTCTTTTCAGCACTCTTCTTTCAGGTTGGGCCTACACCTTAGCCAGGTGTAGGTATAGTGGTGGGTTAGTGCCTGAACCATCGACTATGGGGGTAGTATTTTTCTTGTTTTTTTGTTAATTTCAAGATGGTTCAGTGCGGCTAAGGGTAACAGGTGACACCAGACCTGTTGCTCTTCCTTCTATTTTTCTGTTTCTCGTTTTTTTTATCCTTCGTGGCAGACCTGAGAGAAGGAGTCCACAACCTTCTCTCGTCACAGGCACGCGAAATTCTGTTGTAAATGTGTGAATCGGATGTTCAAGGACTCACACCCCATACCGACGAGCTAGGACGTGCTGCCAGCTAGCGCGTGCCACCTGAACATCCTGCGGCAACTTCACGTTGCTCATACGCATACATTTACATTTTATTCATTAGAAACGCCGACCGTGTTAAGAAATTCTTATATTTCTTACGTTTGCTCGAGATTAACAACTGTTGTTTTGATTTTTAGTTTAAAAATTTACTCGGGTCATGTGAATATTTCCTGCACATTTTGTGCATTTGTTATGGTCGCCTTTACAGGTTATCCAGTGTTCACAGGTTATATATATAATGGGTGAAATTTGGATTCGGCTATGCGAGCGAATCCCTTATCTTTGATCAGACCAATGAGGTTACGCTCATCATCTAACCTTTGCCCCTGCTCCAGCATTGGGACATCCTAACTTGAATTCCAGGCACCCCACAATACTTACCTGCATTTCAGGGCACTAGATCCGGCTCCTATAGCCGAATCCAAGAGTATACACATTTTTTTTCTCTCAACTGCAAAATACCTGAAACAAGAAAACCTGAAAAGGGATAAAAAAATTTTTTATACGCGCATAATATTCGGCATTCGGTAGAGCATAAAATTCCCTTCTCAAAAACCCCTCAAACGTTAAAATCGGTGTGCGGAGAGTTGAAGAAGATAATTTAATTCAATTAAATCATCTTCATATAATTTCTCAACTCTTGCACATAAATGCCCTAAAAAGTGCCAAAAGTTACATTTCAATAGAAATTGCAACTAGTCGTATAACAGCACACACTCAAGCCCCGCCTATAAACGGTAGAAATAACGAGACAAAATACAAAAATTCTCAGCCGCCTGTAAAAGAATGAAAAATTACAGCCAAAAACGGCCCGGCTGCAAAAATAATTCTAAAAATAGAATTATTTTCAAGAGATTTTATATTGAATAAGAACATCTGGCATCAAGTAGCTTGATGACACCGTTTTACAGCAGACAGTGTGCGTGTGTACTGCCAGCAACAAGTGCGGATTTGAGCGGCAGACAGTCAGTCGGTTTTGGGAATTAGCTTCGGTTGGTAAAGTTTAAATTGGCAATGAGTTAAAGTTTTGTTCTTGAGAAAAGTGGAAAAATTAAGAGATTTTAGAAAGTCATAAAGTTATGAAAATTATAAAGTTATTGCAACATAAATAGGTTGATAACGTCGACAGTGAAATATATTCGATTGATTTCAATTTATTATGTGCGAACGTTAAAGCGAAAGATATTTTAGAAAGTCATAAAGTTATGATAAGAATCACCTGAAAATTGGAACTGTGGTCACGGGCACCGGACACAAGAACAGCGTCAAACTATGGTGAGTCCGTTCCATTTTATTTTTTTAAAAAAGGAAATAGTTGCCGTACTTCCTAATAGGAATATCGACTATCGCTGTGAAAATTTAAAATTTTATTCAATAAAACTATTTTAAGACGTTTTCCCTTATCAATATTTACAAAAGGGATAGAACATTTTTTATAGCGAAACTACTGGAAGCAGTCGGTTTTAGGAATTAGCTTCGGTCGGTAAAGTTTAAATTGGCAATGAGTTAAAGTTTTGTTCTTGAGAAAAGTGGAAAAATTAAGGAAACATTTTTTTAGAGAAAAGAATTCGTGGATTATTCAATTTGTTCTTGAATTAGCAAGATTAGAGTGATAACGTCGACAGTGAAAAATATTCGATTGATTCCAATATTCAGATATTTAGAAAGTCATAAAGTTATGAAAATTATAAAGTTATTGCAACATAATTAGATTGATAACGTCGACAGTGAACTATATTCGATTGATTTTTAATTTATGTGCGAACGTTAAAGCAAAAGATATTTTATAAAGTTATAAGGTTATGGTAAGAATCACCTGAAAATTGGAACTGTGGTCACGGGCACCGGACACAAGAACAGCGTCAAACTATGGTGAGTCCGTTCCATTTTATTTGTTTAAAAAGGAAATAGTTGCCGTACTTCCTAATAGGAATATCGACTATCGCTGTGGAAATTTAAAATTTTATTCAATAAAACTATTGTAAGACGTTTTCCCTTATCAATATTTACAAAAGGGATAGAAAATTTTTTATAGCGAAACTACTGGAAGCAGTCGGTTTTGGGAATTAGCTTCAGTCGGTAAAGTTTAAATTGGCAATGAGTTAAAGTTTTGTTCTTGAGAAAAGTGGAAAAATTTAGAGATTTTAGAAAGTCATAAAGTTATGAAAATTATAAAGTTATTGCAACATAAGTAGGTTGATAACGTCGACAGTGAAATATATTCGATTGATTTCAATTTATTATGTGCGAACGTTAAAGCGAAAGATATTTTGGAAAGTCATAAAGTTATGATAAGAATCACCTGAAAATTGGAACTGTGGTCACGGGCACCGGACACAAAAACAGCGTCAAACTATGGTAGTAGTATAAATATGAGGTTTCTGCCCTAAATGTGCAATGTGCACCTTAAAATTGGTTAAATTGTGAGGGAAATCAAGGTCTGACGTCACATTTTTGCACATTTTTCATGGGGCAGAAACCTCATAACAATTTTTAGATGTGCAGAGATAAGAAAGCGTGATTCCGAAGGTCAAAGGTCAAGGTTGATGATTGTTTAGTAAGATAAGGCACCTGTCGGCCATCTTAGATTTCGGTCTTGGAGGCTACAATTGGTCTTCTTCTTCCAGAAGAGAGATAAGGATGTCGGCCATCTTGGATTTTGGGTTTTCGGTCTTGTAGGCTACAATTGAGAGATAAGGAAAAGAGATAAGGATTGTCGGCCATCTTGGATTTTGGGTTTTCGGTCTTGTAGGCTACAATTGAGAGATAAGGAAAAGAGATAAGGATTGTCGGCCATCTTGGATTTTGGGTTTCCGGTCTTGTAGGCTACAATTGAGAGATAAGGAAAAGAGATTAGGATTGTCGGCCATCTTGGATTTTGGGTTTTTGGTCTTGTAGGGTACAATTGAGAGATAAGGAAAAGAGATAAGGATTGTCGGCCATCTTGTTTTTTCGGTATTCGGTCTTGGAGGCTACAATTGGTCTTCTTCTTCTTCTTTGGTTTGCTCCTGGACTTAGATCTGAACCTAGATTGTTTAGTAAGATAAGGCACCTGTCGGCCATCTTGGTTTTTGGGTATTCGGTCTTGGAGGCTACAATTGATCTTCTTCTTCTTCTTTGGTTTGCATCTAGACTTAGATCTGAACCTTGTATCTGAACCTAAATTGTTTAGTAAGATAAGGCACCTGTCGGCCATCTTGGATATTGGGTATTCAGTCTTGGAGGCTACAATTGATGTTGAAGATAAGAGTTTGTTGTTTTGAGTTTTTAATTACGAAGTACAGCTTTATCAGCTAAATGAAATAACATGATGCGAATTTAATTGGAAAACAGAATATTTTGTAATAAAAGATTTCACCACTTTGAGTAAATAGATGAAGATTATTTTTTATTTCTTTTGCAAATTCTTATTTCTATGATATCATTGTTTCCAAGCAAGTTTTAGCATGTTTTTCTGCTCGAGCTGTGATTGATAAGCGAGCTGGTGACTGCGTAGAAATTAATAACACAACATGAGGTCGACATGTTGAGGTCGTTGAGTGATAAGGTTTTGTAGATGAACCTGACCTCGTGCTGAAAATAAGAGTTTGTTGTCTTGAGTTTATAATTACGAAGTACCCCTTTATCAGCTAAATGAAATAACATAATGCGACTTTAATTGAAAGCAGAATATTGTACCCTCGAACTTTAAAAGATTATCATGCAGTTTCTATTCCAGATCTAAATATAGACATTAATTCGAGGTCATATTATTAAATAATTTCGTGTTTATGAAATTAGCAAGGAAGTCATTCTATCGATTACGTCATCTGGAGCTTGATTACTAGCTAAAATAACACCATTGAGGAATAGCCAAAAGAATTTCTGTAATTAATGGAAAAAATCTGATGTTTAAAAATAACATGCATCGCTATGCATAAATCCGTTAATAAGTAATAAACGTCTAGTCAAGGTAGCTAGAATAGCTTCTTTCGGTATTTTGGAGAGGTTTATCATGTGAAGAACTTGCAAAGAAAATAAATATATTTTCATAGCCTTAAACTTCGTTTCTTTATGATTCAGCCGTGTTAATCTTAATAAGGGAAACCATTGATTCGTAATTATGCTTCAAATTTATACCAAACTAGCAGCTAACAAACCCATATAACAACCTTGAACTTCAGATAGGAAGACGAAATTAACATGATCATTGCGATCGTTGTAGCACTTTCTAAAAATAGCCTCAAAACTATGAATTTAGACTAGGACAAACAAAATCGAGGTAGCTGAAATGTCTTCTTTCGATACTTTAAAGAGATTAACATTCACCAAAATGAAGAGAATTATAGAAGAAGTTCTTAAGGTGTTGGATACCCCAGAGGATTACGAGGATCCTCATGAGCGGCTGCAGGAGCTGGTAAATTCTCCGCTAACCCCGATAAACCTGGTTTATAGGTTAGGATGGGAGTCTGAGTGGTGCGAGGTGGCCACTCCATATTCGGAGAATTTGACGGGGTTGCGGACGGTTAGTTTTTAAAATTATTTTTACATGTTATTTTTATTATTTTCTTCTTTATACTCAGTTAGCGGAAGGAGGTGTATTGTAACAGTTTTCAGCGTCGAAGCGATAACCCTCGAGATGAAGGCCCGGCTCGATGCTAACTGTCATATAGAGGAGGACTGGGATAGCCCGGATGAGGAGACATATGTGTGATTAAAGTTAAATTCTTCTGGAATACGACAACAATGGAGGACATAAATCAGTTTAGAGGAGTTTCCGATATTTTATTTGATGAATACAAAGAAATGATTTTTAAACTTAAATATTCGTGTGGAACTATAGATGTGAAAATAAAATGAATAAAAACAATATATTATTATGTATTCGAAATTGTGTTTTATTAGCAAGTCTATGAACGGCTTTACTAGATTTTCTAAATTTATAGCGAAATGTATGTATACCCATTGAAATTACCTTTTCGATAACGTCCTTTCTTCAACAAACTATCTTTATCGATTACTAAAAAGTCATAATTGTCTATCCAGCAAACACCGTATGTTACTTATCAACTAAATCAAACCAGTTAGACAAAGCCGACTCCCTGGAAACACGAGATATAAAAATTTATTAAATTGTTTTAATTAAAAGTCATGGGGATCATTGAATCAATTGCGGCTCTACAAGGAAAACTGAAAATAGCATACAATTTGTATACAAATGAATGAATTGTTGATGTTCAGGAGAAGTTAATGAAATATTAGGTCTAGATATAGAAAAAATGAAAGACACTTTAATAGCGTTGATTAATGTAGAATCTCTGACAATTACAAAATGAATGAAATACAAGTAGTTAATGAACTTCATAAACCAACCAGAAAAAAAATTTTATAAGAAGACTTGTTGTAATTAAGGTTAAATTCTGAAACATTCCCATATGAAGACTTAAACATTAAATTTTATCGGGAGAGATATTATGGTTTATTGTATGATATGTATATAAAATTCCAACAATCATATTACAGACGTCTCCATCAACCACCCCTCTAAACATGACGAGTCGTAAACGTAACGCCGGCGAAGTCTTATTGTCATAGAACTCTTCGCCAACGTTACGCCGCCGGCGTAACAGAAACGAGTCGTTAACGTTTCACTTGACCAAAGAGAAGTGAAACAAAACGGCGAAGAGTTGTTTATGTGGTGGTACTTCGCTAACTGTACGCCGGAGGCGTGCCGTTTACGTAATACTTTAGTGTGTCGTTTACGAAATGCCTGAACGTGTCTTTAACGAAATGCTTTCAGCGTGACGTTAACGAAATAGTTTTAGCCGCTGATAAATTATTTTCATAAAGTTCACTTTGAGAATTTCCACTGTAAAAGTTTTTGCACGAGATGTACATATATTGAAGTTAAGCGGTTAAACTGCTCTTCATCTTCGGCGCAAAAGTTCTAACAGTGAAAGGTACCATAGCGAACTGTAACTGTAAAATAAATTAATAATGTAAATCGCTTTTGAAAAATTAGGAGAGGAGAAAAGAAAGCTAATTCATTCATTCATTTATTTTTATATTTAAAATATTTTCATTAATTTTCCATTTATTTGTGACAATTTTAACCTAATTCTCTATTGTCTATATTGTCCACTTATCGCAATACACTAATTGTCTTATATCAACATAAACTATAACAATTAATTAAAACTATTTTAATCACTTTATAATTAAAATAACACTGCAAAATTTTCTAAACACTTTAAACACAACTCGAGCTGGCCACAAACTGTGAGTAAACATGACAGATTTATTTTTATTTGGCACGCTTCGATACATTAGTGTTGGTGTCAGAGCGACTCGTAAACATTACGTTTACGTTTCGCCTAGAGCGAATTCGCCAAAATGCTTAGAGGGACTGCTTACTCGAGAGAAGTTTAAGGATAGTGCTCCAATTGCAGTTATCGATTGTTCACATCAAAACGAGGTGAACATTTGTTTGCTTTAGCAAAAAGGATTTAAAGATGAAATTCATTGTAAAGCAATTGAAAATTTTGACAAATGGAAACCAAATGCAGCACTTTATTTTTCAAACTCCATTTAGATTTAAGGATTTCACAACTGAAAAGACAAAAGAAGCGAAGTGATTGCAGCATAATTACCATGGATTCAATTGTAACGGTGGATATATCCCCTAACATCAATTACGTACTATAGTGACTCTTTTAATAAGAAACAAAGTACTTTATGTGAAAGGCTGTGAAAAGGTTTGCTGGATCAAAAATACATTTGATGAAGGTGTAATAGAATATAATATGGAAGAAGAATTGCAGTGTCCAAATTTATCTTCTCTTAATTTTTTGTATAACGCCCCCCCATGCTGTTTAATTCATAAGGGAATGCTCAATGTTTACCTTTCAAGAAATTTTCTAGAAAAGTAATAGAAGATAGAAATAAGAATTAAATGTCTTATTATATATTCAATTTCTAAACTTTGAGGAATGCTCATTATATCGATATCCGTATTTTCTATCTCATTGAAATTCCTCATATAGTAAGAATTCAGACATGTCTCACCCATATAAATTATTGCTATCGAAGTAAATTAAATATGTTGAGCTTTGTGATGGGGTAACATTTTCCATATGCTTATTATTAGCAGTAGAATGCCTGCGAGAACATATAAAGTTATACATATTAACGACAGTTAATAATTATTGTAATTCAATCTTTCAATACTTAAGCATAGCACCCCAAAATTATCCTGAATCTATATAATAAATCGTCATTTTTATAAAAGGATCTGGTTAATATTAAGTTTTCATCAGATGAATTATTCGCTAATTTTTCCATACTAGACAAATCTAATCTATATGAATCTAAAATGCAAACAAAGTAAAAGACAAACCAAAAATAAAGTTAATAATTTTTTAAACTGTGATAATTTTAGTAACCTGAACTGTGCTTCAACCAAAAGAATTAATGGCGATATTAGAATAAGTCTTGACAATAGTAAGCATCTGTTGAACATTTGAATATACTTAAGAACACAAAATTAGTGTCATTCATCGTGATAAATACAAATTCCATCATAAGAGCTTAAGATCGGAAAGTGTTAACAGCTTTTGATCTATTCAAAGTACTAAGATCAATATATTGCTTTAATCAATTCCATTGTCTGAATCAAAGAGCTCTATGAATGTATGAGTTTTAATCAATTCCATTGTCTGAATCAAAGAGCTCTATGAACTTCAATTCATACTTTAAACTACTTTTTTGGAGATTACTTTAATGGATTATATAATGAAATGTATCTTCTAAGTAACATATCAATTTCCTTGAGCCTAATTCAGAGGATTTTCTGTAAACTTGCTTCAAGAAGATTTATAACTTGAGGTTTGATTTTGTAGAAAAATTGTTTTGGATCCAAAATTCCTTCATCATCCTTTTCCAATAGAAAGCTTTCAATACGAATATTAAAGCCTCTGTTTAATGCGCTTTAAATTTCTTTCATTGGTTCAATTTTTTAAACTGTGATAATTTTAGTAATCTGAACTGTGCTTCAACCAAAAGATTTAATGGTGATATTAGAATAAGTCTTGACAATAGTAAGCATCTGTTGAACATTTGAATATACTTAAGAACACAAAATTAGTGTCATTCATCGTGATAAATACAAATTCCATCATAAAGCAGGAAGTACAATGGTTGCTTCGCTTGCTGTGCTTATTTAAAACTTTATGTGCTTTGAATGCTTCAGATTTTTACGTGACCAAATGCCCGCTTGCTTTGACATTACCCGTTCCGTCTAGTTTTTGTGCGGGAAGCGTGTATATTTTATTGAAATTCAAAAATAAATAAAATTTCATATTATAATGAATTTAAAAGAGTTTATTTATTTACTGTGTGACATATTTTATGCTAACTAGCAGCTAGCATCTAATTTTAGAGCTTATGTTGACATGTCAAAGCATCCGAAGCTTTCAAAAGTAGAAAGTTGGTCAACTTTCGCTTCAGATGCTTTGCTTGCTTCGTTCGTTTGGCTCGCACTCATACAAAGTCTTTATTTCAATCTTCTGTCAAAGCAAGCGAAGCAAATCAAGCGCGCATTGTACTTCCACCTTAAGAGCTTAAGATCGGAAAGTGTTAACAGCTTTTGATCTTTTCAAAGTACTAAGATCAATATATTGTTTTAATCAATTCCATTGTCTGAATCAAAGAGCTCTATGAATGCATGAGTTTTAATCAATTCCATTGTCTGAATCAAAGAGCTCTATGAATGTATGAAAACTTCAATTCATACTTTAAACTACTTTTTGGAGATTTCTATAATGGATTATATAATGAAATGTATCTTCTAAGTAACATATCAATTTCCTTGAGCCTAATTCAGAGAATTTTCTGTAAACTTGCTTCAAGAAGATTTATAACTTGAGGTTTGATTTTGTAGAAAAATTGTTTTGGATCCAAAATTCCTTTATCATCCTTTTCCAATAGAAAGCTTTCAATACGAATATTAAAGCCATGGTTTAATGCGCTTTAAATTTCTTTCATCGGTTCAGCTGCATTTCTCTATAAATTTTGAAAATGTCATTGGGATAGTAGTTTTTCGTTCGTTTATCCCGGTGAGCTCACAATTTGGGTCTATTGTTACATGACGTATACAAAAATTTAATTTTAAATGTCATATGGGTTTGTTAGCTGTCAGTTTGGTATAAATTTAAAACATAATTACGATTCAAGAAAAAAAAATATGGTTTCTCTTATTAAGATTATTACGACTGAAAAAAGAAGAAACGAAGTTTATGGCTATGAAAAGATTTTTTTATTTTCTTAAGTTCTTGACATGATAAATCTCTCTAAATTACCAAAAGCAGCCATTCCAGCTACCTCGATTTTGTTTGTTCTATCGTCCCAATTCAAAGTTTTTGAGGTTATTTTTAGAAAGTGCTGCAACGGCAACAAACCCGGAAGCTGATATTTGCCAAAATTATATGACAAACTCAAAGTAAACTGAACTCGGTGAGATCACAATTTGGGTCTATTGTTACATGACGCATATAAAAAATTTATTTTCTTAAGTTCTTCACATGATAAATCTCTTTAAAGTATCGAAAGAGGACATTTCAGCTACCTCGATTTTGTTTGTCCTAGTCTAAATTCATAGTTTTGAGGCTATTTTTAGAAAGTGCTACAACGATCGCAATGATCATGTTAATTTCGTCTTCCTATCTGAAGTTCAAGGTTGTTATATGGGTTTGTTAGCTGCTAGTTTGGTATAAATTTGAAGCATAATTACGAATCAATGGAGTTTTTGACCAACTTAGGATTTTGAATATTTGAGCACTGTAGGATTTTTGATATTGGAAAATTTTAAATTGATTAATTTTGGAAATTAGGCTTTTTGACAAAATTGATTTTTGATTTAAGAATTTTGTACAATTTGATTATGATTAATTTGATTGTGAAAATAATCTTCTTTTAATTCAGAATTTTTTGTTTTGACTGTCACCACCCTAACTAAATTATCTGCACCTGGATGAATTTTTGTAATTCTACCAATAAGTCAACGAGAAGATGGTAAATTATCTTCTTTAACGATGACTAAATCTCCAATTTCGGGATTCTAAATTGGTGCTTTCCACTTAGGACGATTTTGTAGCAAATTTAAGTAGTCCTTAGACCATTTCGACCAGAATTGTTGTTGTAACAATTGCAGGTGATTCCAGCGAGATGTTAGGGATGTATGCTTTACAGTAGATGGTTCTGGAGGTGTAATTATTGAATTACCAATTAAAAAATGACCGGGTGACAAGGCGTCCAAATCATCAGGGTCATCGGATGTTGGACATAATGGCCTTGAATTAAGGCAAGCTTCTATCTGAGCCAAGACTGTTGCGAATTCCTCAAACGTTAAAAGTGAATTGCCTAGCACCCTTCGAAGGTAAAATTTTATAGATTTCACTCCTGCTTCCCATAAACCGCCGAAGTGAGGAGTAGATGGAGGATTGAAATGCCATTCTATACCTTCAGTTGCTATACTTTCAGCAATTGCTTTATTTGCTTCCTTTATTGCAATTTCGTATTCAGTTTGCAGCACCTTACTAGCGCCAATGAAATTAGTGCCACAGTCAGAATATATGTGGGAGCACAGTCCTCTTCTGCTGCAAAAGCGTCTGAAAGCCGCAATAAAGGCTGCTGTTGACAAGTCGGAAACAGGCTCTATATGAATGGCTTCGGTGGCCATACATATAAATATACAGTGTAGCCCTTATATGCTCGATTACCCCTATGTTTCGACATTCTCAAATGTATCGGTCCTGCATGATCAATTCCAGTATGTTGTAAAGGACGAGATATGTTGACGCGATGGAAAGGTAGATTTCCCATGAATTGATTTGATGTTTGAGGAGATTGCTTGAAACAAGTAATGCACTTATGGATTATGTTTCGAACAGTTTTTCGTCCTTGAGGAATCCAAAATTCGTTTCTTAAAGTAGTAAGCACTAATTGGGTTCCTCCGTGGAGCGTTTGAGTGTGAAAATGTCTTATAATTAGGGAAGTAAAGTGGTTATCTTTTGGTAATAAGACTGGGTGTTTTTGAGAATATGGAATATTTGAATTTTGTAGACGACCTCCAACACGTAAAATGCCGTTTTTGTCTACAAACGGATTGAGAGATAGAAGAGCGCTTTTAGCGTGTAGTTGGTGGCCTTTTTGAAGGGTTTCAATTTCAAATTGAATTTTCGCTGATGTTTTTGTTTACGACAATTATTAGAAAACCTTATACAATAAGCTACTGTGCGTATTAATTTAAAGTATGACGAGAATCTGATTGTAACTTCGTCTTGCATTGATTTTACGTTTGCAACATGTGTAATCCTTTTTTCTTCAATTTCTTCAGATACATTTCCTAGTACCTTAGTCTTTGGCCAATTTTCTTCGTGGTCCTTTAACCAGTTAGGTCCATGCCACCAAAGATTATGTCCGTTTAAAACAGACGTTTTAACACCGCGAGAATTGCAATCTGCAGGATTATCCTCAGATTTCACATGTTGCCAAGAATCAATTTCAGTGCATTCTTGTATCTCTGCAATTCTATTCGCGACATATGTTTTGAATTTATGTGCGTGATTGCGAATCCATGACAAAACAATTGACGAATCAGTCCAGGCGAAAATTGGTACTCGGTTTAAATTTAGATCAGTTTTTACACGTTTAATTAGACGAGTTAATAAAACTGCGCCACACAACTCTAATCGGGGAAGGGAAACCGGCTTTACAGGTGCTACTTTGCTTTTTGCAAAAGCAAATTTATATGAACGTTATTTTCGTCGTCAATTACTCGAATATAAATAGCGGCAGAATACGCATGAATTGAGGCGTCTGAAAACCCATGAATTTGACAGCCTTGAAAATTACTTTTGGTGTGCAACCATCTTGGAATGCGAATCTGGTCAATGTACTGTAATTCGGTTTTGAATTGTTGCCATTGTTTATTGATGTTAGGTGGAATCGGATCATCCCAGGAACATCCGCAGAGCCATAAGGCTTGCATCAGAATTTTCCCGGTTACGACTATTGGAGATATCCAGCCAAGTGGATCAAATAATGTGGCAATTTCCGACAAAACAGAACGCTTAGTGGGTATGCGATCTATTGTTTGTCGGTGTTGCAATGTAAAATAGTCGCCTACTGGGTACCAAAAGATCACTTGCGAAGCGCAAAGGAAGTTGAATTTCCCTGTAATCATCTGGAATGTTTTCTAGGAGATCCGATGAGTTGCTAACCCATTTCCTTAAATTGAAGCCTCCGCCATTCAATAATTGAAGAAGTTCCCTTTGAATTACGAGAGCTTCTTGTATAGAGTCTGCACCTGTCATCAGATCATCAACGTAAAAGTCTCTGGTGGCAATCTTAGCAGCAATTGGATACTTCTTAGCTTCGTCTTTGGCTAGTTGATGCAATGATTTTATAGCCAAGTAAGGCGCAGAAGTAGTTCCGAAGGTTACAGTTGTTAAAATATAGTCTTTAATTGTGTCTGACGGGTTATTTCTCCAAACTATTTTCTGATATTTCTGATCTGGATTTTGTACATTGACCATTCTATACATTTTTTCAATGTCTGCTGACATTGCATATTCGTATTTTCTCCATCTAAATAACAGAGTGAAAAGTTCTGGTTGCAGAACTGGACCTGCGTGAAGCTGTTCGTTCAAGCTTTTTCCATTTGTAGTCTTCGCAGATGCATCAAATACTACCCTGACCCTAGTTATTGTGCTTTCCTTAAGCACAGCATGGTGTGGAAGATAATAACTATCCTTGTGATTATCATCCTTTGTAGTACGTCTCATGTGTCCAAGAGTTTCATATTCTTGGAGACATTTATTGTATTCATTGCGAAGGTTAGGGTCTTGATTCAGCTTTCTTTCTAATGCATGGAATCTGCGTACTGCCATATTTCGCGAATCTCCCAATTCTGGCTCCCCATTCTTGAATGGTAGGCGAACTTCATCTCGACCATTTATATTCCGAGTGTGCGTTTTTTCATAAAAATCTTCACACTCTTTTTCTGGTGCAGGCTGTTTAGCCTGATACACTACTTCCTCACTTTCCCAAAATTTTTGCAATAAGGTGTCAAGTGAACTATCTTGTTCGAATCTCGCACTTTTTGTTAGGGAAGATGCCTTAAGACAAGGAGCATTAGAAGAGAGATTACCAAACAGAATCCAGCCCAAGGTGCTGTTCTGAGCAGTAGGTGTACCTGGAGAACCTTTGCGTAATCCTTCAAGGATAATTTCACTATAAACATCCGCTCCTAATAACAGATCAATTTTTCCAGGCTTGTTAAAGAAAGGATCAGCAAGTTCGAGATTATTTATGTGATCCCACTTTGTATGCTGAATAATTGCAGGAGGTAGCAAATCCGTAATAGTTTGTACAACTAATGCAGTGACAAGGGTTGGCTTATACCTCGGAGTTTGAGGAAATATCTGAATTGAGGTTTGTCTTTGTACATTTGTAGCTTTAGACTTTCCCAATCCAGTGATTTGAACAGAAACATTATCTGTTCGTAATTGCAACCTGCGAGCAGCAGCTTGAGTAATGAATGATACTTGCGATCCAGAATCGATTAATGCTCGCAATTTGTAAACTGTCCCTGATTTAGACGTAACGTTAACCAAGGCAGTTGATAATAAGGCTTGAGCGGCGTGTTGACCATGTTTCGTATAGAATGATTGTACTGGTGTTACTGCATTGTCAATAGATGTGGAAGATGTTGGTTTCGAGATTGAATTTTCACAAGGAGTTGTGCCTTGTGATGCACGTGGTCGAGAATTCTGAATTGAATTATTTCTATGAAGTAACGAATGATGCTTTCTTCCACAACGTTGACAAGAGAATTTGCTTGTACAGAATTGCAGTTTGTGATTTCTCGATAAGCAGTTCACACATAAACTGTTTTTCGACACAATTTTAAATCTTTCGTCGACACTTAATTTAGCAAACTTTGGACATTTGAATAGTTGATGCGAATCATTACAAACCGAACATTTTTGACTTGATGAAGCAAAATGTGATGTAGCCTTAATCTTGTACTGATCTAGGCCTTTACTTGTGGATCCGGTTTTAGACTCCATGATTGCCTCCAAAGTACGGAATCTTTTTCCCAAGAAACTCTTAAATTGTTCAAATGTCGGTAGGCCTTCAGAGCTACTTATTTCTTGTTCCCACATTCGGTGAGTCTCAGAAGGTAGACATTGTACCAATATGTAAATAAGGATTGGATCCCATTCCTTCGTCGAAATCCCTAATGCTTCGAGCTCATATATGCACTCTAAGGACTTGTCTAACAATAACTTAATTCCCTTTGCTGACTCAGTTGTTTGTTTTTGAGTATGACAAAGAATTTTTAGTTGCGCGTTAACTAAAACTCTCTTGTTGTCATATCTGTCAACAAGAAGATTCCATGCATTATAATAACTTGCATTTGTTATGGGGAATTGTCGTAATAAGTGTTCTGCTTCTCCAGCAACACTTGTTTTCAAGTAATGGAGTTTCTGCACCGGAGGCAGTGAGGGATTCTTGTGCACTAATGAATGGAATAAATCGTGGAATGATCGCCACGATTCGTAAGATCCTGAGAATTTAGGAAGTGTGATTCGAGGCAACTTCAAAAACGAAGAAGTTTATTCGGACACTGACTCATTGCTTATTTGAGATTGATTATAAGAAGGTGATGAAGGAGGTTCGAGTGCAATTAATGCATCTTTTAGATAACCGATAAATTCGTAATATTTTTCCTCCATCTCCGAATATTGGTCACTCACAAAATATTCATGCGCGACTTCTTCAGGTTTAGCACTATGAGCCAATTGCGTAATTTTATAATGATTTTTAGTATAATCTGCCCAAAGTTTCTTTATGTCTGTCTGCCGTTCAGTTATAACACCCTTTGTACGCTTGTTTACTGAAGTTTTCTTGAAATTTGTGATAAATTTGGAGATGATTTCAGCCGCAATGGCTTGTTTGACAAGACTATCACTTAGTGACATCTTGAGAAGTTAAATATATATTGTAGAACTGTTTATCCGGCTCGAAGGACCATTAAATGTTCTGCCCGTAACAGGACGAACACGCAAAATAAGTGAAAAGGAAAAGAAGATTTCGGAAACAGTTCTATATATATTTTTATTCTCCTTATTGTATCACAGACTTCACTTACAATAAACACTATCAGTTAACTTACATTCTAACCACTTTAATTCACTAATATTCGCTCGAAACAAAGTTATTATAATACCTGGGAATAAAGCAGTGCAAGAAATTTCAAGACTGGAGCAAGTATAAATTCAAGAAATAGAAAAGTTCAAATATACGATGACTGTGTTAATATAGTCGCTTATATAATAAAGTAGTATAACTAATATTATATTGCAATTGATCGCTTGAGTCGTATACTAAAACTGACGGACAGGAAATCTTTATTCTAGTCGAAAACCCAGAATAAAGTGATAGGAAATCTTTATTCAAGTCAATACCCTGAATAAAGTGTGAGGAAATCTTTATTCTAGTCGAAAACCCAGAATAAAGTGATAGGAAATCTTTATTCTTGTCAATACCAAGAATAAAGTGAAATAAAATCTTTATTCTTGTCAATACCAAGAATAAAGTGGAATAAAATCTTTATTCAAGTCAATGCCCTGAATAAAGTGGAGTTAAATCTTTATTCTAGTCAATGCCCAGAATAAAGTGGATATTACTACGCAAATATATTTTTTAATGTTTACTCACCGAAAGCCAAATGATAAAAGAGAGGGATCAACGGTATCCGCAGTCCTTTTATAGATGAAAAGCTAGCGGCACTATGATTTGCAATTAATGACGTAATTTCTTTAGTGTTACCACTTTCCAATTCTTGAAATCTTTACCCACTTATGTCTTTTACAAATTTATTACAATGATTTGTGATTTTTATTTATTATCTACTTTTATATAATACTAAATTATATTTACTTTCATGTAGCAATAAATTTAATACCTTAGTATCGTCGTTTTCGCGCAGTTAAATTAATTTTGTAACATTTGTAAGGTTTTGTTGCATGTAGAAAAGAGAATTGGTCAAAGCCGTTTAGCAGTGTAGAAACTTGATACTGGCCATCTGTCAAGATGTGTCAAAGTATTTATCTTAGAATAAAGAACTAGAGGAAAGGCCATCACTCGGAGAAATCTAAGCATTTTTCTTTATGTAGTAGAGTCTGATCGATGTGTGCGTTTCGACATGAAAGTAGTAAAATTATGCTTGTATACAGGAGGGGCCAACTCATTTTGATAATATTTTAAATTAGGTGTTTTTAAAATATATTCTTATAACACTATTAATATAATATAACTTTGCCCGAAGATATTTTATTAATTTACTTAATTTTACTATTTAAAAACACTTTGCTTATGCCCCAAATATTTCAGTATTACGGAGACGACTTTGATTTCAAGGCGACATTCGGTCCAATTTGACATTTCAGGCGTCATTCCCCCTTAACGCACTCGCCACTTGGCCAAGAAGCAAAAATGCTTATCACACGTACAGGGTTTTTACTTGAGATAGCCTTTCCTCTCGTTCTATATTCTAAGGTATTTATTAACTTCCCACATATAGGAAGTTATTGTAATGGGCCCGATTTTCAAAATTTTTAGTTTTAATTTTTTTTACATTTCAAAGTCACCATAATGTTTTACGCATGTTTTTGAACACATGTATGTGTGTGTGTGTGTGTGTACGTACGTACGTACGTTCGGACCCACTTTTTTCGACAACGAAATCTCGCGAACAAAAAATGATAACGACTTCGCTATGGTGCCATTCGAAGCGTATTATTGTAAATAAGAGCTGAAAGAAATTTAATCAATTTCGGTTCAGCCATTTTTTTGTTTTAACAAAAAAACTGAAAAAAAGTTGATTTCAGACTTTCTTGAAAAGGATTTCTTCGATGTAATTTGTTCTGATTACGATCGGGACATCAAAAAGTCGGATAATAACAATTTATTATGAACAGAAATTGTTTATAATGATGAAAAATTGTTTATAACAATAAATGATTGTTTATAACAATAATAAATTTATAATTATAAAAAATGGTTTTACCTGGTTGAAAATTGATTATGAAAATTGGAAATTGAATACAAAATTGCAGATTGTTCATAGCAATTGAAAATTCTTATAAACAATTGAAATTTTTGTTACCACAAAAAATTTCTTTTATAATAAACTTTGTTTATATCAATTAAAAATGGTCTATAACAATTAAGAATTGTTTATATCAATTATAAATTGTTTATAACCATTTAAAATTATTAATAACAAATGAGTTCCAAACAGAGTGCATTTATTTGCTTTTCATTAAAAAATAGTGCTATAACGGAATAATTTTTAAAAAAAATTTTTGCATCTAATTACAACGAAATTATCATGATAAATTAAATTCATTAATTTATTTATTTATAAATTTAAAATATCAATTTTTTAAGTATTTTTAAATGAGATACAAGTGGGCGAAAGTTTTTTTTTGAAAAAGATTCTTCTGATCTAATTGGTTCTGATGCAACTCGATACTTAAAAAAAAAATCCAGAGCTTTTATAGTTTTTTGTAACATTAAAAAAATGATAAATGGTTTAAATAGTTTATATTAATGATAAATAAAACGATAAATCGAATAGTATGAATTTTATTGAGTTTTCACTTACTCGTTTGTACTATGATCATGAAATTTATCGCTATTAACAATTAAATATTGTTAATAATAATTGAATATTGTTAATAATAATTGAAAATTGTTATTAACTGGGAAGTTGTTCGTGTGGACCTCAAGGGTCGAACCAATGATGCGACACCCAGAATCTGGACCTACCCCACTAGTTTGTTTATTTATTCGTATGTTTTTTTTTCTTCGTAAATGGGCAGGATACCTTTTGACAATAGATGTATCAGAAGAAAACAACAAACAACATAAATCCGTAATTAAAACTTTATTAATACAATTAGATATAGATATAGCATACGTATAAAAGGAAATAAGTTACAAGAAAATTCTCAAACTCAAACCAATGGCGATATAGTTTGTTTAAGATCAATTTAAATAAGTATTTATCGATAATTAGCTATGGATAGGACAATTTGAATAGATGATCTTGTAAAGGAATTGCTCATAAATTACTAAAATTACTATTTCTATTTTGGGGCTGTTCTGAGAGGGAAAATGCGCATTTTTCTTTGGCCGAACCGCCATTTCTTTTGAATTTTAAAGTGGTCCAATTGTAATTAAGAAATTACTTTGAATGTTAAAATGGTCCAAGTGTAATTGAGAAATTACTTCGAATTTTAGGGTGATCCAAGTGTAATTAAGAAATTACTGTGAAGTTTAACTTGATCCGATTGTAATTAAGAGTAAGGGAGAGGTAGACAGTTTTTTTTGTAGATGTAACCTAGCTGAAGTTAGTATAGATGCTTGTTTAGATTCATCATAGATTAATAGTCTTATAGGTCATAAGATGTACGCAGCCTCAGAGCCTCTTTGCAAAGAGGTCAATTGACCCTGACCCTCAGTCAGTTGGTCGTGTGCCCTACGCAGGAGGGGTTAACTTGTAATGTATGTGTGTGCGGATAAGCAACGTGAAGTTGCCGCAGGATGTTCAAGTGGCACGCGCTAGCTGGCAGCACGTCCTAGCTCGTCGGTATGGGATGTAGGTCCTTGAACATCCGATTCACACATCTATAACAGAATTCGCGTGCCTGTGGCGAGAGAAGGTTGTGGACTCCTTCTCTCAGGTCTGCCACAAAAAGAAAAAAAACGAAAAAACAGAACTTGAAGGAGGAACAACAGGTCTGGTGTCACCAGTTGTTCCTAGCCGCCCTGAACTATCTTGAAAACACAAACAAAAGGAAAATTACCCCCATAGCGATAGTTCAGGTCACTAACCCACGCCATTCCTGTACCTGGCTAGGGTACAGGCCCAACCTATAAAAGGGTGCTGAAATGAAAAAAACGACAAAACAAAAAAAAACAATTAGAGCAACAACATTATGGAAAAGGAGGAGGAATGAGGGAATCTAGAGGGGAAGAAGCTTCTGGAGTCCTGAAATTAAAGATAATATTTAATTCATCTTATTAACGATATATTCATAATAATGAAAAAAAACTAACATAGTCTGTACAATATATCCACAATAAAAAAAATCTATCATAGTCTGATACAGTACGTCTTAATCTTTATCCGTTATAGTCTGCAAATGTAACCCTACACAGTGAGATTGACTACTATTGCCTAATTAAGTTTTATCGCATCCTTGTTTGTTTGCAAATTCATCCACGTAACTAGCTGAGTTCGCTTTTGATCAAAGTAAATTCAAATGAACGTAAAAGAAAAAGATTTTTATAATATCTAGCTAGATATTAACGGCGGAACTACGCGCGACTAAGATGCGTAAGTATCACGGAATATAATTTGGTTAAATCATAACTTACTCGTAGATGCGCAAACAACATGCTTATGCTATTGAACCAGTAGTGTAAACAAAATAATTTTAATTTATGGTTTCTCTAAATTAGTCTTTAGTTTGCTATTTACATATTTCGAGAGAAAGACCTGCCATACCATAATCTCTTGCCTACTTAGGCCAATTGCTTAAAATTCACGCAAATGTAACAATGAGAGCCTCAGATAATATTCTTCCCGTATAACGAAACTTGCAATCGTAAATATATATGTATAATGACAAGTATGTACTATAAGGAAATTTAAGTTTAATAATAATTTAAGTGAAATTCATGCATATCACGCCTAAATATTTCAATAGGCCGTGTTCAAATTTCAGCAGCCCAAATAAACTTTAAATCTAGATTAAGTTAATTCAAATGATTATGTATCTACTTGCATAAGCTATGAAAGGTATTATTGAAATAATTATATATCTACTACATAAGATATGAACTATTTTTATATAAAAAATACGAAAACTAACCTAGAAGAAATCTCTTACTAAACTTCTAAACTTCTTATAAAACTTAAAAGTTCCATTACAGCTAAGGACGAACGCTTCTGGTTAAAAATATGTTTCTTATTGGTTTTGACCGTCTCTTCATTTCGCACGAAAACTAGTTAGCAATTGTTTCACGAATCCTTTACACATCTTTCAACCGACAGCTTATTTGGTTTCGTTTCGTTCTTGTACTCAAGCGAAATTGAATTTTTCTTATAAATTATCTGATAAACTAAAAACACTATATGTCTAGGTAATAAAAAAACCAATTGGATAAAATCCTAACCGCGATGGTGTATTGACGTTGAAGTAAAGTGTAGCTATTGAACTTACATGCAATTCTATGTTAGATTTTTGATGCATGGATGGGGCTGTACTCTTCTCATGGAGCCCGAGTAATTACGGGGCTTTCCTTCCTTTGATGGATCACTTTTAACCAATTCTTTGGGGACACGAACCTCAACCAGGTCTTATAGTGGTTTGCTTGCCTTGATAACCTGACTAGGGACAGGGGTTAACGATGCCGCTGAGCGTGCCTGGACATTCCCGACATTAACTCGCTGATAGTAATCAGCCCCAACGGCCTCAAGTTTTACTTGCTGTGTTACGTACTCTGAAATTTTTATAAAATTGGTAACCTCATTTATGTAATCTTTTTGGTTTTTAGGTAAAATTACCGCTTTGGACAATCAGAAGGAATGCAATTTAATGAAGTCGATGTTATCCCGCGTTTTCCATTTGCTCTTTCTTCGGGAATATCCGTCGGGCTGCGAGCCAAAAGAGTTTTTTTTCCTCTGCCTTGTGTTTCTACAAGTGCAGATTAATGCGTTAAGCACATTCTGAACCAGGATGGTTCAGATAAATTTAGAATATTAAATTAAATTGAAACTTACCTCTGTGTGTAGATCTTAACCTGCTAGCTGTCACGGAATATTTGTTATCTTCTTCTTCTCATGAAGAGATTACATCCGTGGCACAGAGCAGGGATGACAACCACAGAGTGTGAAAGGGTATGTTTATACCAGAAAAGGATAAGGTGGGCTCACATTACAACACAGGTCTCTCTCTCAAGGCCTGTAGCTCTAGCGATCCGATGAGAGAGGAGCTGAAAAGAGTGAGACAGGATATACTCGGACTCAATGGAGGCATAAGATCATCCCCGGATCTGGCGCTGGCACGCTGCCGTGTCAGTTACCGGCATCACTTCGTTCCCTAATGAGAGGAAGAAGGATGGCCAATCACTTCCACCTCAAGCAGAGAGTCAGAACTGTCCCCTCCAAGCTCTAATGAGAAGCTGCAGAGTTCAGATCTTTTTCACCGCTTGATTGAAACAACGTGTAGCACGACCACGACCCTGAGAAGAATAGTCTCATGCTCTACCGACTGAGCCGGGCATTCCTGTCTAGGACGCGAACGGACGGACTAACAAAAAAAATTCGGACGGACGGACGATTGAAATTTAGATCAGATATAATGGAGGGATTTTTACTGCCGGATGTCTTTGGCGTGAAAAGTTTCCAAAGGCTTCCCTTGAGTGTCCTCCAGTTGGTATAGGCTTTGTTGAATTTATTTGCCAACTTTGCACTGATGCCTTTTTGCATGTCGCTCTGAACAAAGACTCTACAGAACACTTCCTGACCAGGAGTGTACGTAACGTCACGACAACGGGTGTTAAAAGCCTTTTCATGCTTGTCATGTGCGCGCTGAAGGTGGTCTGACAACCGAGAACGAATCAACTGGAGACGGTCTGCTACAGGTAACACGGATATATCACCAGTTTTCAGCTGGTCTAGCTGTCTCAGGACTGGATAGGCTGAGCCATGCTGTACCATGTGGTGGCCAAAGAGAGCATAGTACGGGTCTGTGCCAATGGACTGGTGTACTGATGTTCGCAGCGCACTACCTATGGCTGGGAGGTGTAAGTCCCATGCACTATGATCATCTTGTATATAAGCGCGGATGGCAGATAAGATTGATCGGTTCACTCGCTCTGAAGCATTAGGGTGTGGAGAGTACTTGGCTGTTTTAACATGTTTTATTCCATATTCGCTCAACAGCTTCTGGAAAATATTTGAGGTGAATTGCTTGCCGTTGTCGGAGAAGATTGTTTCTGGAACTCCGAAAACGGACAATACATCTTTCTCCAGGAAGGCGTTGACTAGGTCGGCCCTTTCGGCACGCATTGGCTTGATAAGAACGAATTTGGTGAAGCCATCTAGTGCTACAAATATAACAGTGTTACCCCGTTTAGTGCGAGGGTACGGACCAAGGAAATCGATATATAGGAACTGAAATGGACGATGGGCTTCCAAAGGCTTACCCATCGGCGGTCGCAAAATGGTATTGGGTGACTTAGTTTCTTTACATACCTGACAACTTAATACATAGGCGCGTACGTGTGTTACCATGTAGGGCCAATAATACTTTTCTCGAAGTCGACACAGCGTTTTATGGAAGCCTCCATGCGCTGACTGAGGCGACTCATGAGCCTCCCGGATCAAACCTTCCACCAGACCCGAAGGCACCCAAAGCTTCCAAGCTAAGTCCTCCTGAATCAAGTCACCGCGTCGAGGTTGGGTCCTCTTGTATACGTACCCGTCCGAGACACAGAGATCAGGGAGTTGTGTCGGGTTAGCAAGCACAGCCGAATTCAACTGCTCATACTCTTCCATGGAGAAGTATGGCGAGTTTAAGTCTACGTCGACTGCACTTACTTTCAGCTCCTCTGCCGTTTCAGTGTGTGCTCGGGACAGAGTGTCAGGGACCACATTCTGCGCACCTTTGCGATGCTCGATCTGGAAGTCAAAAGCCTGCAGCTTTAAGCTCCATCGAGCCAATCGTCCGGAGAGATCTGAGTGACTCATCAGCCACTTCAGACTGGCGTGATCAGTGATGATGGAAAAAGGATGTCCTTCAACATATGCTCTAAATTTTTTCACACTCAGCACAGCAGCGTAGCATTCCAATTCAGTGATGCTATAGTTGCGCTGCGCTGGATTTAGCTTCTTTGACATATACGCTATCGGTCTTTCAGCGCCTGTCTCATCCGTCTGAAAGAGTACACTGCCTACACCAGAGGTGCTAGCATCACACTGTATGTAAAACTTCTTCGAGAAGTCGGGTGTTGTAAGGATGGGTGCACTACACATTGCTTGTTTGAGCCTTTCAAAAGCTTGTTGCGCTTCGACTGTCCATGCGAAACTTTTACTCTTCTTTAAGCAGTCCGTAATCGGAGCTGCCAAGGTTGCATAATTAGGGATGAATCTCTGATACCAACCCGTCATTCCGAGAAATCTGCGGATTTGTTTAGCCGAGCGGGGTATAGGGAAATCCGCCACCGCTGCTACTTTCTCGGGGTCAGTTTTTAGTGTTCCATCTCCAATCATGAAACCCAAGTAGCGGACTTGCTTGACGCAAAAGCGGCTTTTCTCAACGTTAATCGTCAGCTACTTCTCGTAAGGCTTTCAGATGGGAGTCAAAGTCTGGTGATACGACTAATAAATCATCCAAATATACAAAGACGTGTTCGCGTAAACGACCAGGTATAATTTTATCCATAAGTCGACACATACGTTGAGGGGCATTGCACAATCCAAAAGGCATGACGGTATATTGGTAGAGCGGCCTGCCGGGCACTGTGAACGCTGTCTTCTCCCTTGACTGCTTCTCCAAAGGAATTTGCCAAAAGGCGTCCTTCAAATCGATGGACGAAATGAAGTGCGTGTCCTGCAGTCGTCCAAGCAATCCGTCGATGTGGGGTAAGGGGTAGGCGTCCTTTTTAGTGACTAGGTTCACCTTGCAAGAGTCCAGACAGAACCTGACCTTCCCAGGTTTACGTACAAGTACAACTGGGGAATTCCAGGGACTGTTGGACTCTTCAATTACCCCTAACTCCAACATACGGTCCAGTTCTTCATATATCAGCTTTTGGATTGCTGGAGAGATGGGATAGTGCTTTTGTTTTATTGGTAAGGCATCGCCGGTATCAATAACATGCTCTTCTAGGTGGGTCTTTCCCAAACCTAGAGCTGTGAAGGAAGGAAATTGAGCAATGACTGTGTCTAGTTTGGCTCTGTCTGGGTTATTCAGGGAGTGAAAGTTCGTCTCAACCGAAGAAGAAGGCTGTACATTAAGAGAGGAGATGATGTTTGGTGCGAGTTGAAAGGCTCGCCAGAAGTCGACGCCTAAATACAATTGTTGGCTTAAGCCAGGCACTACAAACAGGGTGAGAATTTCAGACTGTCCTCGAAAGGTGACTGCAGTTCTGATTGTGCCGGGGACGGACTTGCTAGTAACGTCGGCGGTACGAACTGAGGCTGACAATGCGGAGAGTTTTAAGCCTGAGCGCTGGACAAACTCTAGGGCTCCTTGTCCCAAGCAACTCACACTGGCACCGCTGTCAAGCAAACCTAGGATTGACTCGTTGGCTATCTGAACTCTGACGTAAGGTCGACCGTCATCTTGACTGGTAATAACAGTCGAGATTAAAGACTGCTTCGTCTTTCTCCTCGCACGTTTTCTCTTTCGGAATTCTCTCCATCGTCGTCTTCTTCGATTGAGAGGGAGAGTCACTTCCTCAGCAAAGATACGAGCTCTTACTCGCTCGTAATTTAGTTGCCTCTCATGCAGGGACATTCCTCGCATGAGGTAAAAAGGATCTGTCTGGGTGGTACTCTCTTTATGAGAGGGATCAGTCTGGGTACATTGTGACAAGGCAGGGTAATTCAGGGTGTCGTCGAAGTCGCCTTGCTGATCATTATCTTCGGCGAGTGGAGTCCCCTGCTTCGACCACTCGCCCTGGCGTTTTCCGGGTTACACCGGGAGCACTTAGGTGACACTACTCCTGGTTGACCACAGGTGTAGCAGAAAAGTCTCCTGATTTCACTGAGACAAGAATGGAAGGAGTGACCCGCTACACCACAGTTCCAGCAAGTCATGCGAGTTGCCGTGTCTGGGGAACGCCTCACTTCTTCCACTCCAGTCACAGGGAATCCAGAGGAATCCTCTGCCTCCTGGGTTGAGTAAAAATCAAGTTCATGGACGTCTGTTCGCGTAGATCGCCTGTGTAATTCACGTCGTGTCAGCCAGCGTTCAGCCATACGGCATAGGTTCTGCAGTTGATCCATGGATCTTACTGTAGCCGTTGAGAATTGCTGACCGATACGGGGATGCAGATTGTCTCTGACGATCTGAACTAGATCGTTTTCAGGTGGTGGTGTTCTCATGTGTCCCACAATCGACCGTTCTTTGCGGAGGTAGCTGTCGCAGCTCTCCGAACTCTGGCGGAGTTCCATCAGAGTCCGCATCAGGTCCAAGTCTGTTTCGGCAGAACCGAACTCTTGTCTGATACGATCTCTGAATAGTTCCCAGCCAAAGTCCGGAGAGGCGCGACAGAAATGGTTCCAGAACCATTGTTCGGCCTCGTCCTTCAATAGGATATGTATGTTGCAACACAGCTCATCTTCGGACACGCGGGAACTGAAAGCTAGTCGCTCGATGCGAAACAAAAAATCTTCAACAGTAAATGCCGGGCTACGACCAGAGAACTGAATACCCCAGGACGCTATGATGGAAGGGCGTCTGGGTTGGTAATTAATCCTCTCAGCACCAGGCCTATGGCTATGCTGAGGTAGCTGACGGGGGACATGCTCGAAGAGTCGGGGTGGCCATCTAGGGCTCGTTTCAGATTGTCGAGGCAGTGTATCCGGACCTATCGAAGGAGCTGGGCACACCTCATCAGGTCTGGCGGGGCTACTGACGGACCCTGACCTATCCAGAATGGACTGCGCTAAGTTTGTTCGTAGCAGACCTAACATCTCCTTTTTCAGGACCTCCATCTGCGTTGCCAACTGATCAACAGTGACTACTGAGGCTGCCGTAGGGTGCGGGTTTTTTGGCGGGGGAGGGGTAAGCCGAAGGTTCCTCAAGTCTTCCAGCGGCTGAGCCTGATTAGTCGCAGGAAGAGTCCAGGCTCCGCTAAGGGACAAGTTTGACCCCAAGTTAGGCGGTGGTTTAGACAGATCTGGCTGAGGCGCCGATGCCGTGCCTTTAACTGAGTCCGAGGAGAACCTTGCCGACCCATAGGTTTGGTTGAGAGCTATTTGTGTTTTGATCCTCGTCACTGGTGGTGTAGTAAGGACTTGCGACTGTTTAGGTTTTGCCCCACGCCCATCAGGTTCAACTCCGGGCTTCGCAGCTGGTGATCGGAACATTTAAAAAAATTCTTGCTTCAGGCAATAAAGGGCAATACAATTACAATGTAGCCGCGTATGTATAATTAATAAAAAGTCATGAGACAGAAAGTCTCAGCCAAATAGTACGGGAGTCTCAGCTCCGAAGGTTGCAGCACAAACTCAAGCTTGAAGGCGGCAAAATGGAAATCAGATAAAGAAATAAAAGGGCAAAAAAAATGAGCTATGATAAATCAAAAAAAAAATATAAGTATAAGAACAAAACCATAAGCAAAACTGCATGTAAGCTAAATCGAATCAAAATCAGAATTCAAAGAAAATTATCAACTCATCCGAAATCAACCAAAAAAAATGAAAATGTTTTTGAGAAAAAAAAACCAAAAAAATAATGAACGAAATTAAACAAACAATTATTTCAGGTTCCCTCCAGAAGCTTCTTCTTCATCTTGCTAGGGATGGGGAAGGGGGGAGAAGGTAGGTGGAAATAGACAAACACAAAAAGGAAATAGATAAAGAAATTAAAGGATTGCAGAAAATAAAAAGAAAGGGGTTTGACTAATGAACAGAAACTAAAAGTATTCACCAAAATGAAAGATTTTGAAAACAGGAAGAAAACTAAAAAAATTTTGGAAGGTGAGAACCTGGATGAGGTTCCCAAAACCCACAACATCTGTCCTGCCTGTGGAGCTGGAGATATTCTGAACCTAGAGAAGCTAACCGAGCACTTCCACTAGCCATACCAGGACAGCATCCAGGCCGTACAAGGTACTCGACTAGTGGAGTGATTCGGCAGCCATTGCCTAAGACAGGCCTTCGTCTGACTCCACAGCTCCCAACAGCATGAGATGCCGATGATCTGGTAGTTAACCATACCTAGGGCGACATCGGACATCGCTCAAGGTACCCGAACTAACACCTAGCACCGGTCATTTCATGCTGAGGACAGGGCATAGTTGGATACTGTGTCCTATTTACAAAAGCTGGCATGCCTACGGACACTTTTAGGCATACCAGGATAGAGGTACTAGACCTCGAAGGTGCTTTACAAAAAGGGAAGAGACGACAGCTGTTCAGGCCAACATCGCCTAAGTCCGAGAAGGACTAGCGGATCAGCCTAAGCTGACATGCCATCTCTTTTGAGGCGCAAAGCCTCCAGAAGATGCTGGAGTGTCTTCCCTAGGGGAGACCTGCTTTGCGTTGGGCGCCATTTATGTAATGTATGTGTGTGCGGATAAGCAACGTGAAGTTGCCGCAAGATGTTCAAGTGGCACGCGCTAGCTGGCAGCACGTCCTAGCTCGTCGGTATGGGATGTAGGTCCTTGAACATCCGATTCACACATCTATAACAGAATTCGCGTGCCTGTGGCGAGAGAAGGTTGTGGACTCCTTCTCTCAGGTCTGCCACAAAAAGAAAAAAAACGAAAAAACAGAACTTGAAGGAGGAACAACAGGTCTGGTGTCACCAGTTGTTCCTAGCCGCCCTGAACTATCTTGAAAACACAAACAAAAGGAAAATTACCCCCATAGCGATAGTTCAGGTCACTAACCCACGCCATTCCTGTACCTGGCTAGGGTACAGGCTCAACCTATAAAAGGGTGCTGAAATGAAAAAAACGACAAAACAAAAAAAAACAATTAGGGCAACAACATTATGGAAAAGGAGGAGGAATGAGGGAATCTAGAGGGGAAGAAGCTTCTGGAGTCCTGAAATTAAAGATAATATTTAATTCATCTTATTAACGATATATTCATAATAATGAAAAAAAACTAACATAGTCTGTACAATATATCCACAATAAAAAAAATCTATCATAGTCTGATACAGTACGTCTTAATCTTTATCCGTTATAGTCTGCAAATGTAACCCTACACAGTGAGATTGACTACTATTGCCTAATTAAGTTTTATCGCATCCTTGTTTGTTTGCAAATTCATCCACGTAACTAGCTGAGTTCGCTTTTGATCAAAGTAAATTCAAATGAACGTAAAAGAAAAAGATTTTTATAATATCTAGCTAGATATTAACGGCGGAACTACGCGCGACTAAGATGCGTAAGTATCACGGAATATAATTTGGTTAAATCATAACTTACTCGTAGATGCGCAAACAACATGCTTATGCTATTGAACCAGTAGTGTAAACAAAATAATTTTAATTTATGGTTTCTCTAAATTAGTCTTTAGTTTGCTATTTACATATTTCGAGAGAAAGACCTGCCATACCATAATCTCTTGCCTACTTAGGCCAATTGCTTAAAATTCACGCAAATGTAACAATGAGAGCCTCAGATAATATTCTTCCCGTATAACGAAACTTGCAATCGTAAATATATATGTATAATGACAAGTATGTACTATAAGGAAATTTAAGTTTAATAATAATTTAAGTGAAATTCATGCATATCACGCCTAAACATTTCAATCGGCCGTGTTCAAATTTCAGCAGCCCAAATAAACTTTAAATCTAGATTAAGTTAATTCAAATGATTATGTATCTACTTGCATAAGCTATGAAAGGTATTATTGAAATAATTATATATCTACTACATAAGATATGAAATATTTTTATATAAAAAATACGAAAACTAACCTAGAAGAAATCTCTTACTAAACTTCTAAACTTCTTATAAAACTTAAAAGTTCCATTACAGCTAAGGACGAACGCTTCTGGTTAAAAATATGTTTCTTATTGGTTTTGACCGTCTCTTCATTTCGCACGAAAACTAGTTAGCAATTGTTTCACGAATCCTTTACACATCTTTCAACCGACAGCTTATTTGGTTTCGTTTCGTTCTTGTACTCAAGCGAAATTGAATTTTTCTTATAAATTATCTGATAAACTAAAAACACTATATGTCTAGGTAATAAAAAAACCAATTGGATAAAATCCTAACCGCGATGGTGTATTGACGTTGAAGTAAAGTGTAGCTATTGAACTTACATGCAATTCTATGTTAGATTTTTGATGCATGGATGGGGCTGTACTCTTCTCATGGAACCCGAGTAATTACGGGGCTTTCCTTCCTTTGATGGATCACTTTTAACCAATTCTTTGGGGACACGAACCTCAACCAGGTCTTATAGTGGTTTGCTTGCCTTGATAACCTGACTAGGGACAGGGGTTAACGATGCCGCTGAGCGTGCCTGGACATTCCCGACATTAACTCGCTGATAGTAATCAGCCCCAACGGCCTCAAGTTTTACTTGCTGTGTTACGTACTCTGAAATTTTTATAAAATTGGTAACCTCATTTATGTAATCTTTTTGGTTTTTAGGTAAAATTACCGCTTTGGACAATCAGAAGGAATGCAATTTAATGAAGTCGATGTTATCCCGCGTTTTCCATTTGCTCTTTCTTCGGGAATATCCGTCGGGCTGCGAGCCAAAAGAGTTTTTTTTCCTCTGCCTTGTGTTTCTACAAGTGCAGATTAATGCGTTAAGCACATTCTGAACCAGGATGGTTCAGATAAATTTAGAATATTAAATTAAATTGAAACTTACCTCTGTGTGTAGATCCTAACCTGCTAGCTGTCACGGAATATTTGTTATCTTCTTCTTCTCATGAAGAGATTACATCCGTGGCACAGAGCAGGGATGACAACCACAGAGTGTGAAAGGGTATGTTTATACCAGAAAAGGATAAGGTGGGCTCACATTACAAACTCTATTTTTTTAACAAAATTAAAATTTTTTTTTTGATGCACTTTAACTAAACGAATTTTTATCTCTCTCTCTCTCCTCGTCGTCCTTCCGTAGGGCGGCCATGAACATCGCTACGTCGGTGGGTGGGGTCCTCACGATGAGGTGAGTGGCCCTCTCTCTCTTTTCAGGTCGTTATTGGGCATCTAGAAGACATAGGCCCCCATGCAAGGGGAGTCATGACACCAGACTCCCCCAACGATATCCGGTAAGTCGAGCAACGCCTGCTCATATCCTCTTCCTCCTGTCATGTTCCTGTTTTTTTTTTGGTTTTTTCGAAGTTAAATCCTCTTTGGTCTTTTTTTTCTCTAGTTTTCTTACTTTCGCGGTTTTTCTCTTTTTCTTTATTTCATTTTTTTTCTCATCAAATTTTTTGTGGTTTTTTTTTTGTTCGTCCCACCTATCCTATATCCCTCGGCATGATTCATGTGCTTTTGTTACGCGACCGCGTAACTGCATCTGCTGACAGGTGAATGTCCAGCGGAGGCCGTGATCCTGGCTGACATCAGCTGACTTTCAGTTGATGTCTTCCAGAGTCATAGCCTGCCTTGGGCAATCATCCAGCAGCAGTGTCGGTCCCAGCTCGCAACACATTTATGAAAATTCTTTTAAAATCATTATAACATGAAATTTTATTTATTTTTGAATTTCATTAAAATGACAATGATAAATGAAAAGACGGTCACGTAAACATCTGAAGCATCCAAAGCCTTAGAATATATAACAACAGGAAAGGCCCTTATCTGTGAAACCGTGTACGTGTGATCGGCATTTGGCTTTAAAGCGCCGAAGCGCGAAGAACTAATAAGGAAGTGCCATAAGCTCAGAAAACTCTTTAAGTTGTGGAATTACACTTTCTTGTGTAAGTACACCATTGAAGTAACACAAATTTAGAATTTTAGAAAAGGGATCGGGAAAAATATATATACATACCCTCAATTTGTTATGTGAGCCAGATAAGTTAGCTGTGATATCTCCGGGACAAGGTCAGTCGGTGCACCAACTCTAAAGACCGTGTCGGGTGGCACTGCTGCTGTCAGCAGCAGTAGCAGTAGGGTGTTCTTATGGTCCATTCCGAAGCACGTGACACAACCGGTCAGAGGAACAAATTTTGCTGCCTAGTTATCTCTAGTCCCAATTCTGTAGTGCCATCTCGAGGGCAGCACGATTAACTTGTCTTCTAACCTACGAAGAAATAACTAAACGGACCGGCTGGAAACGCAATTTTTTGAAGCATCTCACAACTCCAAACCTACGAGGAAGAAACTAATGGAGATGCCCTTACGTATATGTATACGCTGATTTTCCATGGCCAGATTTTAATGCGTGTGATGTCAAAATTAAACGTTGTGCTGTCAAATGAACGAAGTTCTGTCACTTTTCTGTTTACTTGACGCGATAAAATTGTTGACCGATTTAAAAGTTCTGATTAAATGAATTTGGTGTAATATATATCATTACAAAATTTATATTGTTGAAGTGAAAGAAGATTTATATACACTTTAACTGAAATTGTTAATTAAATAACCAAGGTTTTAGTGAAAACTTATTGTGAAGTGCATAGTGGAATTTTGTCCAAATAACACCCTGTTCTGTGAATATTCTGCACTGGTGGATGGAGAAAAGTTTATCTGGCAGGGGTTTCCGAAAATTTTTATTTTATCAATATTTATAGATTTTTTGATCGTTAAATTTTATATTTATGTAACTATGAATTATGCAGTTAATAAAATAGAAATATTGACATTGATAAGTTTTCTTGTACTTTAGATTCCCAAAATATGTAGTTTTACGACAAAAGTGGCTTAAAGTTCTTGGAAGAAGATTTTCAAGACGAAGACTTATTTCAACGAGCGCTGAATATTTTCAATAACTGGAAATGCTTTTTTCAGTAGCAAAAGTTCTTGGAAGTTAAATTTTCATACTAGAAAGGGAAAAGTGATTTGTTCAGAGCATTTTTAAATCAAAACCTATTTCAGCTCAACGAATGAGGCTAGGAAGTGATACAAATTAAATTGAATATTTTCGATTACTGGAAATACTGTTTGCAACTAATCTAATCTTTTCTGAAGAAATCCACACAAATTAAATGTGAGGGAAAACATTGTAATCATTGAGCCATTGGGCGGATTAAATTAATCAAATTTAATTGAATTCGTAATATTAGGCAATTTTTATAGCTTGATATTTTATTCAAAAATCGGTATACTGATTATTCTTTTAAATAATGCTGATATTAAGAAGACGAACTTCCAATTTTATATGGTAAAATTTGTATTTACATTTTGTTTATTTGAACGTGTCTAAGTTGTTTAAAAAACGCGCCAAGAACCCTCTCAAGCAAAATAATTTTGCGCCGCCTGCAATGCCGTTTTACTGAGTGTGGGAAAGATTAAGCCATGAACTGACGAATTTCACGCACACACATTAGGGCCAAAATGGTCTGGTTTTTCGATAAGTTTACATTGCTTCTTATGGCAGCCGGGGGGTGATTTTTCTTTAAACTCATCCTAATGCCTAAACTATAACTTCTATGAAAAAATTGTTTTGTTCTACGTGATGTAAACAAAACAATCTTTCGAATGAAGTAAAAATATTCATACCCTACTTAAGAAAATAATAAACATTTTTAAGCCTAAAAGTGCGGAAGTGGAAATTTAAAGAAAATACAAGCGACAGAGCATGGTCGGACCATGACTTACTGCTTGCGTTTAGGATGAAAATTTGGTTTGCGACTAAAATTTCACGTTTAATCAAAGATTTCTTGTTATTTTGCTTAATAAGGTGTACATGTTTTTACTTTATTAGAAAGATCATTTAGTCTGCTTTAAGTTAATATAAGACTAATTTTTTCATATAACTAATAGTTTTGGCGCTAGGGCGAGTTTAAGGAAAAATGTCCCCCTGGCTACCATAAGAAACAATGTAAATATGACCATTCAGTCAGACCATTTACGACCACATGTAAAAGTCCAGTTCATGACGGTGGTTTTGGTTTAGGGCATCTCCATTAGTTTCTTCCTCGTAGCTCCGAACATACTTTCCACTACAAACGCATTTTGAACAAAATACGAAAATAAATTTTCCTTTCTACTTTTAATTAAAATTGCTTAGTAATTAACTTTGTTTACACGTTTAGAGCTTATTTACTACCCATCTGTAGCGAAATATTTTGAAGAAACTTCCGTATGAAATGATATTCCGAGCAATCGGCGATGGTCGCGATTTTCACACTTTTGCACAATGCACGACAATTTATTTAGTTTATTTTACAATGGAAACAATTTTCACTTCCTTTATGTTTGAATTCATTAGATTTTTTTCACAAATTAACATTCTTTAAAGCGTGCGAACATAAAAGAAAACTTTCTTCTTATTGACGAAATTAAAGTCGCCCTTTCGTCCCCCATACTGCCTCCACAAAAGAGATGCTTCACTCACATACAGGATTTATACACGGTATAGCCGTTTAGTTCTTTCTTCGTAGCTTCTAACTCCGAATTGACGTTTCGTGCAGTGTCATTTGCTCGGGAATAAAATATGCTGCCGTGGATGTGCAATCTGATACGGTCGGCAGCGAAATAATTTTGCTGCTATCAATGCTGTCGGCAGATGTGCAATCTGATACGGCTATACTGCTGGCGTTTCAAACATCCACAAATTTGAGTTGCGTTTTGACGGACAGATGTCGCCTGGCAATGCTGTAAACTTAGAACAGAAAACGAAAGGAAGTGCAATACCGTGTATAAATCGTGTACGTGTTTTTCGATTTTTTGTTCGTTGGAAAGGTGTGGGAAGGTAAAGAAGGTATATAGAGAAAGTACTGCCAACTCGATATACCAAATTAAGAAAACAAAAACTTCTTCCCTTCCATATGGTCACTATTGGCGCTATTTTTCGTGCCCTTTTGCGCACCATGTACATTTACAAATTTGCTGTCAAATCCAAATTTGCTGTCAAATCCAAATGACAAATGACGCGAGTATGTTTTCTCAGAATATCAACAAGCTCACAGAACAGACGAGCTAGAGATGAATGGGTTGTAGAAAAATAAGGATTTTGGTCTAATTGCCCTTCTAGCTTTCTTGACGAATGTCAGTTATAATTTAGAATTTGCCAAATCGCAAATTGAGTGGATGAGCGATAAACTGATGAAAACCAGTAAAGCATTTGCCACAATTTAATCGAATTAAGCAAAATCTCAAGTCCTAAGGTTGTTTGAGCAAATACACCTGATGTGAAAAGTGTATTTACCCAAGATCTTTTTGTACAATTGGCTGGGAATATCAATAATAGTATAATATTAACAACAAGGTAATTTATTGAAAAATTTTAAGCCTTTTTGAAATTTACGGTATTTCCAGGACTTCGCCGGGAACACTTGCTCTGAAATTTATGTTTACAAACGTGTAGAACTAGAGGGGGCAGAATTAGAAGAATATCTTCGAACACAAGAGTAAAAACATAATAGTCTCATAGTTAAACGGGATTTAGATGATACCAATTGTGATTCAGATGATGATCTTGAAATGAATGTTATCACGGGCAAACATGGTATTGTGAACGACCTCATACTACATTTTTAAATCAAGCAGGAAGCAGAATGAAATGTTTCCTTTTCAGGAAGAAAGAATTAAATGCGATGAATATGGTGAAATAATTCAACTTGATGACTATCGAATTGCTGATATAAATCCAGGCGCTTTGGTCGAAGAAAATAAAGAAAACTTTTAGATCAAGCTGGAGGATATTAGAAACAAAGACTGAGAAAAAGGATAAAGGTATGTATGTTGTGAATGTAAAGAAAGAAAGACAAGCTAAATAACTCCTCTTTGGACTTATTTTAAATTATCTCAATTCCCTCTTAGATTTGCTTCCACTTGAGAAACCAACCAAATGTATTAGCAGCCGTAAATTGTTCGAAATCAATGCACAAATTCAGTTCATACATTTTGAAGTTCGATCGGATGGTGAATCAACATTAAAAATGTTATTGTCTATCTGCGTCCTCGACGAGTAAATGCCGACCTTTGGCGGCAGAAATTGTTAGAAAACATTGTCAACAAAATATTGTTCCTAGAGTTTTTATTTCGCAAAAAGGAGAGGTAAATTTTTTTTAAAGATTCCTCCAGCATGTTTTCACTTCAGATAGTTGATGCCATTACCGAGAAACACATTTATCAAGTGCGGCTAACTGAAGGTCTTGTATCCATGCTTGAGTTTTAACGAAGTAAAGATGCTGAAGTTGCTTGGGTTGATGCAATCTGTGTCAGAAATAAAAATATTAAAACCCCTATGAACGATGGTGAAATGGAAGTCGAAGATAAGCAAATTTTGACTTTGGCTCTTATGAAAAACAATAAAAGTTCAGAATTTGCTGGAGGCGTATTGTGGTGCAACAATGGCACACTTGCGCTTAGAAGAGTCTATACGGGTCGTGTTACGATTGAAGAATGTTTGTTTGAAGATTATTATAAAATAAGGGAACTGTTATATGAACAATGTGTAATTGTATAAGTGCGAATAAATATGTTTAGAAATAATATTTAAATGAAGAAAATGTTTTTCTTGATAATATGAGGAAACACAATTTTCTAAGTCCTTACAGTGCTTTACATATTGAGCTAAAATATTTAACTTCAATCAACTGAGAGATAGATTAGTTCAATACTTCGTAGTTGTCGCATCCTATAAGTATACAAGTCTTATTAATAATTTTGAAGAGCTTAAAATTATTATGAAGCATGAAGGTTCTGATGTAGTGTTACTTTCTGAAACACAAGTGAAGTGAATGACTGTAAAAATGAATTGAATCCCAGGCCTGCCGGGGAATTCGAATCGAATTTTTTTAAAAAGAGTGACGATAAGCAGAATTAACTAACTAAATGTAATCGAAACCAGTAATTCATTGCTTCCTTTTGTAATTTTCATGTGGTGTCATAATATATCTCAGAAAAGCGTGGCAATATGAAGTGCTATCTGAATATTTTATTTTATTTATTAAGATTCATCAAATACTGATACTGAAAACTAACCCTAACAAAGCTGATTCTCCTGTTGAGTTCTCGACAAGTGAAAATCAGTAAATTCAAGACGATTATTAAATAGACGACATAGATGTATATTATGGTATGCATGAGCCTATTATGCGTGCCATAATTTTTGTGGCGGTGGGGAATATGTTTATAAGCTATAATAAATTAATGTCAAATGTCGTTACCCGCAATTTTCTTCGAATAGTGCCTGTGGGTTCACGAACCCAGAATTTGGGTTATTCTGAATAATTTTCGAATTGTCTTTTTTGATAATTTTTTTATGATCAATGGGCAATGTTTGATTTGATTTGGAAATAGAAGGATATTGAAAATGATTTGTAAATTCAAAATTTTAAAAGTTTAAAATAACTTTAATGAAAGAAATACGGAAAAATATAAATAATACATGAGCATATTGTGAATTGTTCACGTCTAAATCTACTTCTACAGGATAATACATCATTTATATGAAAAAATGTACTAATTTTTACCCGACTTCCCAAAAAACAAAGGTTCTAAGTTCGACGCGTATTTTTTATTTTTTTCATAAAGTTTTTTTTATGTAACGCGTTGACCGATTTTGATGATTCTTTCTTTGCGTGGTAGAGTATGTTCTCCAATTGTACCATGTCCAAAAATTTTTTGGTGGGGTGGGGGTGAAACCTAACTTTGTAACGCGCGGACCGATTTGGTTGGTTCTTTTTCTGCTGTACAGAGTGTGATCCCGCATTGCTAATAGGGGTAAAAATTGATCTACGTTTGTGGAGGGGTAGTCTTACTTCGTAACGCGTGGACCGATTTGGATAATTCCTTTTCTGTTAGGTAGAGTATGTTTCCTGGTTGATACCACGAGAAAAAAATATTTAGGGTGCGGGGGTGAGGGTTTGGGGCGGAACCCAACTTTGTAACGTGGACCGATTTGGGTAGTTCTTTTGCTGTTGTAGAGAGTTGATCCCCATTGCTAATAGGAGAATAATTTGGACCCAGGGGTCTGGGCGGGGGTGAGGGGGAAACAGTATAACTTCGTAACGCGTGGTATTTATTCTAACAATAAATTACGTGAAGTGAAAAAAGACTTTTATTTTGAAACTTTAATTTAGTAAAAACGCTTACTAACATACTTCTTGATCTGAGAGGTCAGCTATATTGTTCGAAACTCCACTATATTTATAAAGCAGATATTATCTAAAAATCGTTTATGTTGATCATGCCTGAACGTCTACAGATAAGTTAAACAGTCTTAAAGGCAGTAATTCTTACGGCCTTCTTTTTGTAAGAGCATTTGCGTTTATTATTAAATCGACGGAACACACCACTACAGGAAAGGATATTTCATAATAATCATCTGACTCAGTCGTTCTCATGCACGTTAAAATCGACTATAGCGATTCTTTCTGCATGTGAACGTGTTAGCAGAACACCATTCTTTTATGGAGTTTTCGATGACTATTTGACATAAAGGTTGCTCTATCTCCCAAAGATTTTATTGCCTGAAATTATTGAAAAGTACCTAGAAAACCTGTGGTTTCATCAAGACGGCGCAACCTGTACTACAGCTGGCATGACAATTGGTCTTTTGCAAACAAAGTTTCCGCAACGAATAATTTCTCCTTTTGGTGAGTTCAAATGGTCGCCGAGATCGGATGATCTAACGCCCTTCGATTACTTCCTATGGGGTTCATAAAAGTAAAAATTTCCAAACGATTACAAAATTAAAGAATAATATCCAGCGCGCTGTTGGCGAAATAGAGCCAAATGTCACAAAGTCACCGAAAATTTTCATAAAAGAATGGTGTCCTGGCAATTGAGTAGAAGAGGTCATCTCAGCGATGTTGTGTTACACATTAAATTTCTATCTTTGTACTTCATGTTAAAATAAATATATTTGAACTTTTTTATTAATAAACGGGTTCTATTAAAAAATTAAACATAAACGTCTTATTTCGATACCCGACAACGAAGGAAAACGACACCCACGATTAATAGACTTGATATTAGTGAATACCTGTAATCTGACGTATAACCAAAATATTACGCATTTTAAATTAAGTTGTACTTAAAAAAAATAACTTTGCAAAATATTTTTTTATTCATTGCATCGCACGTTTAATATAACTCATGATTTACCATAGCCACCCATAAAATTACTTAAGCCGCCAAGGACTCCCTGTTGTAATTGTCTCATCATATTTTGCAGTCTTGGTATGACTCCCATCTAATAAAAAGTGTTCATAATAGAGATATAAATAAAATTAAAATGAGTGTACCTGTTACAATAATCGTGTATCATTTGTTGATTTAGTTTTGCAATTTGTGTAGGATTACGTTCTTTGACATGGCACCAGCCTTGAAAAGTCCCTTAACTCCGCCCATTTTCTTAACAACAGCAGCAAACTTTGTGTAGTGAGTAATAAGTGTTTTAACTTCTTTTTCTGTAACACCTGAGTTCTGCGCTGCTCTAGTAGGCTGTTTGCTAAATAATTTTGCACTGTCTCTGTTATCCAATTCTCCATCCGACATACTATCCATAGTCATTATTCGGTTTATTCGAGCCACCGATTGCTCTCCGCCTTTCTTCATAGAGTCCTGAGAGAAAGCTGGCATCATTCCCTAGAAGTGCTGTTACATTGTAGAGATATCTAATAATCTAAATTTACTGAGTCTTACCATAATCTGTGAAAACGGTCCCATTTTCATTATATTTTGAAACTTCGTACGTATCTCGAGTTGTAAATTGACCATATTTAATCTTTTCAAGTAGTTCCTCATTATCGTCCAATTTTAATTCGTTCGCTTTGTCAATAAGTCCTTCGATATCTCCGATGCCAAGAAGCTTACTTACTAACAGTTTGGTTTGAACGGTTCCAGATCTTCAATATGTTCCAATAAAGATAATTGAAGATTTTGTTGCTACAACACTATTTTAATAAACTATTTTCCTTATAAATGTTAACAAGATTTTAGGTCTGTTCGAGGAGACCACTCCGAGTGGCGCAGATCTCGGCTCGACTCTACTCGGATCCAAAAAGAGCGGGTTATAAAAGAGCAGCGCACAGCTTTACTCTAACCCGAGTAGCAAAACCAGATTGGTTGCAGCACTCCACTCTTAACAGCTGACTGTCACATTTTTAGAAAACAAACCTGTCTCTAATTTTTTTGCAGTATTTGGCGAGAATGTTAGACAAAATAGCTTTCCTCAAGAATTCACCATTGCAGCTTTATTAATTTTGCAGCACAATACTTTAATTTTAACTTGATTAACAAAAAGTCAAACACATCCAAATCACTCTATCTTAAACGTCAAAAAGCTGCACCTTATTTAAAGCAGGAGCAGAAAAGTTCGCGCTTAAGTAATCTAGATTGCCACTCTTTTTTCAAATAACATAAAAGGAGTATCATTCTTTTCTTACAAGTAGAATACAAAATGGCTCTAAATCACTCTTTTTGACTCTGAGTGGCATCAACGAACAGACCTTTTATCTAACTTACGCGTATAGAGAATCTCCACTTTTTGCATGTCCATCTAACGTTGTTATTATAACCGAACCAATATCTACTTTTTCTTTGAACGGTCAAGCTTGAGATTTACAAGCCTATCCTATGATATGGCTTTCAGTTTATATTAATTTATCACATAATATTGTATTGCATTCGCTACTGCCGACATTTCTTGAAACAACGATTCTTCTTGGTTATGTATCCCACTAGTATCAACAATTATTATCTCGAACCCTTCTTTCTTTAACATTTCTACAAAATCCTGGGCTATAACGACTGGATCAACTTCTGGCATAGAACGGTATTCGCGCTTTAGTTTCATTTTGTTCGATTTGATTGTAGGCACCAACCCGGAATGTGTGAGCGCAGACTAAAACAAGAGTTCCAATTTTTCTTTTTATAGTGATAAGCTAGTCGTTGTTTTTCCAGAACCTTGCAAATCTACAAACATTATGGGACGTCCTTTAATGGGTTGGTATGGTTTAACATCAAAGTAGCAAAGTATGTACCTTAATCAATTTCTTGAAGACTGCATATTGAATCATTCTTCGTTTGTTGAGTCGAAATCTTGGCAAATTTGTGACAAAAGTGTATGAATTATTATTTACGAATGCTATTTAGTGAATTTGGATAGACTAAGTTATATTATTGAATAAGAAAAATAATATATAGACATTTAAACAAAACAATTAAAATGATTTTTGATACTGAGGAATTGGTAGAGACTGTACGAATTGTACATATTGCAAGTTGTATAACACCTCATTTTTCGCACTTCTTCAATTAATTTTTCATCAAAATCCATTTTTCACTATCACTCTTTTATTACTGACACCATGTAATGTGTGTGCGGATTTTGTGCAACTTGAAGTTGCCGCAAGATGTCCAAGTGGCACGCGCTAGCTGGCAGCACGTCCTAGCTCGTCGGTATGGGGTCAGGGTCCTTGGACATCCTATCACACATCGCAAACAGAAGTTCGCGTGCCTGTGGCGAAGAAAGGTTGTGGTATCCTTTCTTCAGGTCTGCCACAAAAAGAAAAAAAACGAGAGAAACAGAAACTTGAAGGAGGAACAACAGGTCTGGTGTCACCAGTTGTTCCTAGCCGCGCTGAACTGTCATGAAAATCTTACAAAACGAAAAGTCACCCCCCCTTACTGACAGTTCAGGCTATCAACCCACTCCTTCCCTGTACCTGGCTAGGGTACAGGCCCAACCTGTAAAGAAAGCAAACAAAATAAAAATAAAAATAAAATTCAAAACAAAAGGAAGGATGGGGGAGGGATGCTGGGGACAAGAGGAGGGAGAAGCTTCATGAGGTTACCTGAAATAAAGACAAATTTAGTTCAAATAATCATAATATATTGATTTAAAAAAAGGAGATAATCCAAACATCATGTAGGTTAACGACCGTAATCAATAAACGACCACAAAAAAATCAAACCTACATTTATAATATAATGTACATTGGAAATATGTATTTACTTACAACTTAATTGACCTATATTTCTAAACTTCGCGCCACCTATAACTCCATCATTTACAACGAATACAAACAAAATGTTTAATAAGCTTCAAAGCAAGGTATACTATTTGAACTGGTTAATTATCAAGAGAATAAGGTTGCTCAATGAATCAAAGTCTTGAAAATCACTCTACGATAAACTAGGCTATACGAGAAAGTAGCTGACAAGCTGTACGCCGGGGCCTTTTGTGCACAAAAATCCCGATGCAGTATTATAAGAATATCACTAGAAAAGCAAATCATCTATATATCTAGTTAGGATACGTCTCAATAAGATATACACGGGCAACCCAATTTAAAAGAAAATCTAGAAACATATTCAGTACATTGTTCTTTTGTCGTATCTTTACGTCGTTATCTTATCTTAAAATATGAAAATATGAGTAAGTGCTTAACCGCTTGAAAATTTTGGGTATGATTACTTCCTACTGATTAATTACTAATTGAAAAACATTTTCGGAACTTGACTTAAATATTGAAAGACTAACACGTCACTTGCTAATTCATCTTCAGACCCAATTTGCATCTTTTTTTTCTTTCATTCTTCTTTAAAATTAAACAACATACTAGGTTCTTGGAAGTTATCACTGCTTATTAACACGACTTGAACTGATTTATAATTTAGGATTTAACAAAAAGGGTGCAATAGTTGCATCACTGTGCAAAGCTAGATAAAGGCAATTCAGAATTTTTCTAACAGTTCCAACCCTACGAACTGATGGTTTTTACCTAAGCATTTTTACAGAAAGGCTTAAGGTACACCTTCCCTTTTTTTCTTTACAGCCCTAATTCTAACACATGCATTTAATCCATATATGACAAACTAAAGAACCTGTTTCCGCGTTTCCTTTAATCCAGGGTGATTTGCTGGCTGCTAACTTGGGCCACTTCCAGGGTGAGAGGGGATGCCCTAGCTTGTCCTATTATTTGGCGTACCGCTGGGCACTTAGTGCGGAGAATTCGCCTGCTTCGGTTTTTCTCTTATTTTTCTTCTCTTTTTTTTTTTTTTTTTTTTTTTTTTTTTTGTGTTCTATATAATTAAGCAAGTTAAGGACACAGCGTTCCTAATAATGGATCAATTACCTTTTTGTATGTAAATCCCGGTCGTGTCCCTAATCTGATATCGCGGCGTGCCTGCGAATTATGGGCACCGTGTGAGGTTAATTGGAGGCCAGGGATTGGGGCACAGGGGCCTTCACATATTTCCCCAGGATGTTCGCTTTGGTATAACTGCCTCAGCTTTTTCCGTCTCTTTATGTGATTTTGCTCACCTCCCCGTTTGAAATACGTATGGGTTTGGCGTGGGCTTATATTGCCGCTGCAGGTTGCGTCTGGCGGAATACCTGCCAATTTTCACCGAGTTTGGATATAATTCAGCAAATTATAAACGTAAATTGAATTATCTGAGCATGGATGGCTCAGATAATTAAAGAATTTAAATCGTAAAAAAAATGAAAATTACCTCAAGTAGTTGTTGTCTCCGGCGGCTGTCAGGTTGTTATGTGCTTCTTCTTAACGAAAGCACAGCATCCATGGCAGCTGTCGGAGGCAACAGCTACATAAATAATTGGTAACTTTACAACCAGGTGTGTAAGTGCCTTTACATTTCAGTGCACAGATGGCGCGAAATATTGTAAATACTGGCTCACATTACAACACAGGTCTCTCTCTCAAGGCCTGTAGCTCTAGCGTCCGATGAGAGAGGAGCTGAAGACAGGGAGACAGGAGTTGATCGTGCTCAATAGAGCCACAAGAACACTCCCAGGATCTGGCACTGGCACGCTGGTCGCTGGATAGCTGGTCACGTCCACTTCAAACAGGGAGTCAGCTCTTTCCCCTCCAAGCTCTTATGAGAAGCTGAAGAGCTCAGATCTTTCTCACTGCATGGTTAGAACAACGTGTGGCACGACCACGACCCTGAGAGTAAGTCTCATACTCTACCGACTGAGCCGGGCATTCCTGTCCAGGACGGCGGACGGACGGACTAACACAAAAAAAATTTCGGACTAGATAAGCGTGGACGGACGGACGGATAAGGTTGAGCTGTCTAAAATTGAAAGACTTTCACTGCCGGATGTCTTTAGCGTGAAAGATTCCGATAGACTTGCCTTGCATGTCTTCCAACTGATACAGGCTTTGTCCAACCCTCTTGACAATTCTGGCCTTATTAAATTTATTGGCCAATTTTGCACTTATGCCTTTCTCCATGTCGCTTTGAGCAAAGACCCTGCAATACACTTCTTGTCCAGGAGTGTATGCAACGTCGCGACAGCGAGTGTTGTAGGCTCGTTCATGCTTGTGATGGGCTTGTTGGAGGTGGTCTGATAAACGAGAGCGAATCATCTGAAGGCGGTCTGTTTCTGGCAGCACGTGCACGTCACCGGTTTTCAGCTGCTCAAGTTGTCGTAATAATGGGTAGGTCGAAGCGTGCTGCACCATATGATGACCGAATAATGCATAGTAGGGGTTAATGCCAATAGATTGATGTACTGATGTGCGCAAAGCGCTTCCTATAGCCGCGAGATGTAAGTCCCATGCACTGTGGTCATCTTGCAGGTATGCACGGATGGCAGACAAAATGGATCGGTTAACTCGCTCCGAGGCATTCGGGTGTGGGGAATACTTAGCGGTCTTAATGTGTTTAATCCCATAATCGTTAAGCAGTTTCTGGAAGGTGTTGGATACTGCCGACCATTATCAGAGAAGATGGTTTCCGGAACACCAAAAACAGATAGAACGTCTTTCTCCAAGAAGTCGCATACTAGATCTGCCCTCTCAGCACGCATAGGTTTCAACAAGACAAACTTTGTAAAGCCGTTTAATACAACAAAGATGACTGTGTTGCCTCGCTTCGTGCGAGGATAAGGTCCCAGAAAGTCAATATAAATAAATTGGAATGGACGTTGATATTCCACAGGATTACCCATAGGTGGTCTTAAAATGGTGTTAGGTGACTTGGTTTCTTTACAAACCTGGCATTGAGAGACGTATGAGCGTACTTGCATCACCATGTTGGGCCAGTAGTATTTTTCGCGGAGCCTGCTTAGCGTCTTGTGGAAGCCTCCATGAGCAGATTGAGGTGGCTCATGAGCCTCACGGATCAAACCTTCTGCCAGACCCGAGGGAATCCAAAGCTTCCAGGCTAAGTCCTCCTGGATCAAGTCACCGCTTCGGGGATGGGTCCTCTTGTATACGTACCCGTCCGAGACACAGAGATCAGGAAGTTGTGTTGGGTTTGTAAGTATAGTCGATTTCAACTGCTCATACTCCTCCATGGAGAAGTATGGCGAGTTTAAGTCTACGCCGACTGCACTCACATTCAACTCCTCTGCCGTTTCAGTGTGCGCTCGGGACAGGGTGTCAGGGACCACATTCGGCGAACCCTTGCGATGCTCGATCAGGAAGTCAAAAGCCTGCAGCTTTAAACTCCATCGAGCCAATCGACCAGAGAGATCCGAGTGACTCATCAGCCACTTCAGACTGGCATCGTCGGTGATGATGGTGAATGGCTGTCCTTCAACGTAAGCTCGAAATTTTTTTACGCTCAGCACAGCCGCGTAGCACTCCAATTCAGTAATGCTGTAGTTGCGCTGCGCTGGATTGAGCTTTTTGGACATGTACGCTATGGGTCTTTCAGCGCCACATTCATCAACTTGAAACAAAACACTACCAACTCCAGAGGTGCTAGCGTCACATTGAATATAAAACCTTTTTGAGAAGTCGGGTGTCGTCAAGATTGGTGCACTGCACATAGCTTCTCTTAAGTTCTCGAACGATTGCTGCGCGTCGTCTGTCCACGAGAAGCTTTTGCTCTTTTTTAAGCAGTCCGTAATGGGGGCTGCTAGGGTTGCATAATTGGGGATGAATCTCTGATAGCAACCCGTCATTCCGAGAAATCTGCGGATTTGTTTAGCAGAGCGGGGTATAGGGAAATCCGCCACCGCTGCTACTTTCTCGGGGTCAGTTCTCAGAGTTCCATCTCCAATCATGAAACCGAGGTAGCGGACTTGCTTGACACAAAAACGGCTTTCCTCGACGTTAATCGTTAATTTAGCGCTGCGCAAACAATCAGCTACTTCTCGTAATGTTTTGAGGTGGGAATCAAAGTCAGGTGATACAACTAATAAGTCGTCCAAATAAACGAAAACGTGTTCGCGCAACCTACCAGGAATAATCTTGTCCATTAATCGACACATTCTTTGAGGGGCATTGCACAATCCGAAGGGCATGACAGTATATTGGTAAAGCGGCCTACCGGGCACTGTGAACGCTGTCTTCTCCCTTGACTGCTTCTCCAAAGGAATTTGCCAAAAGGCGTCCTTCAAATCGATGGAAGAAATGAAGTGGGTGTCCTGCAGTTGACCTAGCAATCCATCGATGTGGGGTAAGGGGTAGGCGTCCTTCCTAGTGATTAAGTTCACCTTGCGAGAGTCCAAACAGAGCCTGATCTTCCCAGGTTTACGTACAAGTACAACTGGGGAATTCCAGGGACTGTTGGACTCTTCAATTACCCCTAACTCCAACATACGGTCGAGTTCGTCGTACATCAGCTTTTGGATTGCTGGAGAAATGGGATAGTGCTTTTGTTTGATCGGCAAGGCATCGCTAGTGTCGATGACATGTTCTTCTAGGTGGGTCTTTCCCAAGCCTAGAGCTGTAAATGGAGGGAATTGCGCGATGACTGTATCAAGTTTGGTTGTCTCCGATGATGTTAGGTGGTGAAAGTTCGTCTCAATCGAAGAAGAAGGCTGTACGTCGAGAGAGGAAATAATGTTTGGCGCAAGTTGAAATGCTCGCCAGAAGTCGACGCCTAAATACAATTGCTGGCTTAGGCCAGGCACTATAAACAGGGTGAAAATTTCAGTCTGTCCTCGAAAGGTGACTGCAGTTCTTATTGTGCCGGGGACGGACTGGCTAGTACCGTCGGCGGTACGAACTGAGGCTGACAATGCGGAAAGTTTTAAGCCTGAGCGCTGGACAAATTCTAGGGCTCCTTGTCCTAAGCAACTCACGCTGGCACCGCTGTCGAGCAAGCCGAGGAGTGACTCGTTGCCTATTTGCACCTTGACGTAGGGACGACCGTCGTCTTGGTTGTTAATAATTGTAGATATTAAAGACTGTTGAGTCTTTCTCCTTGCACGTTTCCTCTTTCGGAATTCTCTCCATCGTCGTCTTCTTCGATTGAGAGGAAGAGTCACTTCCTCTGCAACGATACGAGCTCTTACTCTGTCATAATTCAGTTGCCTCTCATGCAAGGACATTCCTCGCATGAGGTAATAAGGATCTGTCTGGGTAGTACTCTCTTTATGAGTGGGGTCAGTCTGGGTATATTGTGACAAGGCAGGGTAATTCAGGGTGTCGTCGAAGTCGCCTTGCCGATCATTCTCTTCGGCGAGTGGGGTCCCCTGCTTCGACCACTCGCCCTGGCGTTTTCCGGGTTACACATGGAGCACTTAGGTGACACTACTCCTGGTTGACCACAGGTGTAGCAAAAGAGTCTCCTGGTCTCACTGGGACAGGAATGGAACGAGTGTCCCACTACGCCGCAGTTCCAGCAAGTCATGCGACCGGCAGCTTCAGGGGTGCGCCTCACTTCATCCACCCCACAGGAGTAGGTGGTGGTATCACTGCCAGAGTGGAAGGAGTGTCCCGCAACGCCACAGTTCCTACGAGCCACACGACTTGCCGCGTCTGGGGTGCGCCTCACTTCTTCCATTCCCGTCACAGGGAAATCAAGAAACTCCTCCGCCTCCTGGGCGGGGTCAAGGTCTACTTCATGGATGTCGGGTTTGACAGTTCTTCTAAGCATATCACGGCGTTGCAGCCAACGTTCGGCCATGCGGCATAAATTCTGAAGCTGCTCCATGGACCTAACGGTGGCAGTCGAGAACTGCTGTCCTATCTTTGGATGTAGGTTATCCCTAACTATCTGTACCAGGTCGGCTTCAGGTGGTGGCATCCTCATATGTGCTCGTAACGACCAGGCCTTGCGGAGGTAGCTGTCGCAACTCTCCTAACCCTGACGGAGTTCCATCAGAGTCCGCATCAGGTCGAGGTCTGTTTCGGCAGAGCCGAACAGATCCCAGTCAAAGTTCGGAGAGGCGCGACAAAACTGATTCCAGAACCATTGTTCGGCCTCATCTTTAAGCAGGAGATGTACATTCGCACATAATTCTCCATCTAGTACTCGAGAGCTTGCTGCTAACCGCTCTACTCGAAACAGGAAGTCATCGACAGAGAGGGACGGGTTGCGGCCTGAAAAACTTACCCCCCAGGACGCCAAGATAGAGGGGCGTCTGGCTTGATAACCTGCGACTCTAGGAGCGGGTCTCGATCTAACATAGGATGGCTGTACAGGTTGGTGTTCATAGCCCTCGGTTTGCCATCGCGGGCTTAACTCCACTGGATGTGCAGGGGAGGCTGGCTCATGACTATGGTAATGCCGGGTATTAATAAAGGGGGCAGTGCTACCGTTGTGAGCTTCAGCGGGACTACAGGCCGAACCCGATCTCTCTAAAATGGATTGCGCAAAGTTCGTCCTCAACAAACCTAACATTTCTTTTTTTAAATCGGCCATGTGAATTGCCAACTGATCTGCCGTAATCACCGCAGCGTCTCTAGGATTAGGAGCAGCATTTGCCGGAGGGCTAATCCTGGCATTGCGCAACTCATCAAGCGGCTGTGCCTGATTAATGGGAGAGAAGGACCAAGCTCCAGTCAGGGATAGGCTTGAGCCAAAGTTCTTCACTGCCTGATCTCCAATTACGCCTGAGAATGGCCTCGCCCGTTCGTTTGATCTCGTCGATACATTAAAGTCCGGGGGAGGTTTCGAAAAGTCTGGTCTGGCAGGGCAAGTGGTGCTCAAGGTAGAGTCTGAGGACATACGTGCCGTGCCGTAAGTCTTATTCAGAGACTTTTGTGCCTTAATTCTCGTCGTCGGAGGTGATGGAAGGGCTAAGCCCTGCTTAGGCTTTGCTCCCTGTTCTTCAGGACCAGTTGTCCGCTTTACAATCGGAGACCTGTACATCTTTAGGTTTATCAAGAATGACACAGGCAAAGCGTATATAAAAAAACTTATTTGAGACAGAAGGTCTCGGCCAAAAGTGCGGGAGTACCAACTCCTAAAGTTTAAAAAAATTCAAGTTGAGACAGAAGGTCTCGCTAATAGTGCGGGAGTCCAACTCCTAATGTCGTAGCACGAAAACAAGTTCGAGGGCAAGAAGGAAACCAAAAACAAAGACAAAGGTCGTCGCTCAAACTCAAATTTGACGGCAAAAAAAAAATTTCAACGACAAAGATTGTCGCACAAACTCAAGCTTGAGGGCGGCAAAATGAAAATCAAACGAAGAGAGAAAAAAAACTATGATATATCAAAAAAAGAAGAAAAAAAATTCAAAAATAAAATGCTTTTAACTCATCAGAATTAAACGAAACCAAAATAATTTTGAGAAGAAAAACAAATCAAAGCAATCAACCGAAAAATCAGAATTCAAAAAAAATGATTTTTTTTTTTTTTTTAAAAATCAAAATTCAAAAAAAAAATCTTATCCAAAAAAAATATAACTCAAAGAAATCAATCAAAATCAATCAAATTAACTTCATTTCAGGTTCCCCTCAGAAGCCTCTTCGCCATCTTGCTAGGGATGGTAAGGAGTGTGGGAAGGTAGGAAGGGATGAAAACAAACAAGCAAACAATAACAAAAAAACAAAGAAGAGAAAGAGAGAAAAAAAATAAAGTCAAAGAAAATCAAAGAAAGAGAAAGGGGGTAAAAAAAAGAAATAAAAGAATTTACCATATTTACCAAAGAATATAAAAAAGGATTTAAGGAAAGGAAAAAAAAAATGGAAGTGAGAACATTGATGGTTCCCAATGCCCACAACATCTGTCCTGCCTGTGAAGCTAGGAGTTAACCCTGAGCTTAGGCAAACCCAACGAGCATCTTCGCGGTCATACCGAGACAGCATCGGGGCCGTACAAGCGTATGCGACCTACGAAGTGTCACGTTGGTTATAGCCTAAGTCGAGTGTTCGTCTGACTCACCAGCTCCCTACGGCATGAGACGCCGATGATCCCGAAGATTAGGCACATCCGAAGCGACATCGGACATCGCTAGGGACGCCAGCACTAATCTCGAGCATCAGTCATCTCAGGCCGAGGACAGGGCAGAGTTGGATAACGTGTCCTATTTGCAGAAACTGACATGCCTATGGACACTTTTAGGCATGCCAGGATAGAGGTACTAGACCTCGAAGGTGCTTTACAAAGGAAAGGGGAAGAGACGACAGCCGTTCAGGCCAACATCGCCTTAGTCCGATAAGGACTAGCGGATCAGCCTAAGCTGACATGCCATCTCTTTGGAGACACGAAGCGCATCAGAAGATGCTGATGTGTCTTCCCTAGGGAAGACAAGCTTCGCGTTGGGCGCCATGTATGTAATGTGTGTGCGGATTTTGTGCAACGTGAAGTTGCCGCAAGATGTCCAAGTGGCACGCGCTAGCTGGCAGCACGTCCTAGCTCGTCGGTATGGGGTCAGGGTCCTTGGACATCCTATCACACATCGCAAACAGAAGTTCGCGTGCCTGTGGCGAAGAAAGGTTGTGGTATCCTTTCTTCAGGTCTGCCACAAAAAGAAAAAAAAACGAGAGAAACAGAAACTTGAAGGAGGAACAACAGGTCTGGTGTCACCAGTTGTTCCTAGCCGCGGTGAACTGTCATGAAAATCTTACAAAACGAAAAGTCACCCCCCCTTACTGACAGTTCAGGCTATCAACCCACTCCTTCCCTGTACCTGGCTAGGGTACAGGCCCAACCTGTAAAGAAAGCAAACAAAATAAAAATAAAAATAAAATTCAAAACAAAAGGAAGGATGGGGGAGGGATGCTGGGGACAAGAGGAGGGAGAAGCTTCATGAGGTTACCTGAAATAAAGACAAATTTAGTTCAAATAATCATAATATATTGATTTAAAAAAAGGAGATAATCCAAACATCATGTAGGTTAACGACTGTAATCAATAAACGACCACAAAAAAATCAAACCTACATTTATAATATAATGTACATTGGAAATATGTATTTACTTACAACTTAATTGACCTATATTTCTAAACTTCGCGCCACCTATAACTCCATCATTTACAACGAATACAAACAAAATGTTTAATAAGCTTCAAAGCAAGGTATACTATTTGAACTGGTTAATTATCAAGAGAATAAGGTTGCTCAATGAATCAAAGTCTTGAAAATCACTCTACGATAAACTAGGCTATACGAGAAAGTAGCTGACAAGCTGTACGCCGGGGCCTTTTGTGCACAAAAATCCCGATGCAGTATTATAAGAATATCACTAGAAAAGCAAATCATCTATATATCTAGTTAGGATACGTCTCAATAAGATATACACGGGCAACCCAATTTAAAAGAAAATCTAGAAACATATTCAGTACATTGTTCTTTTGTCGTATCTTTACGTCGTTATCTTATCTTAAAATATGAAAATATGAGTAAGTGCTTAACCGCTTGAAAATTTTGGGTATGATTACTTCCTACTGATTAATTACTAATTGAAAAACATTTTCGGAACTTGACTTAAATATTGAAAGACTAACACGTCACTTGCTAATTCATCTTCAGACCCAATTTGCATCTTTTTTTTCTTTCATTCTTCTTTAAAATTAAACAACATACTAGGTTCTTGGAAGTTATCACTGCTTATTAACACGACTTGAACTGATTTATAATTTAGGATTTAACAAAAAGGGTGCAATAGTTGCATCACTGTGCAAAGCTAGATAAAGGCAATTCAGAATTTTTCTAACAGTTCCAACCCTACGAACTGATGGTTTTTACCTAAGCATTTTTACAGAAAGGCTTAAGGTACACCTTCCCTTTTTTTCTTTACAGCCCTAATTCTAACACATGCATTTAATCCATATATGACAAACTAAAGAACCTGTTTCCGCGTTTCCTTTAATCCAGGGTGATTTGCTGGCTGCTAACTTGGGCCACTTCCAGGGTGAGAGGGGATGCCCTAGCTTGTCCTATTATTTGGCGTACCGCTGGGCACTTAGTGCGGAGAATTCGCCTGCTTCGGTTTTTCTCTTATTTTGCTTCTCTGTTTTTTTTTTGTGTTCTATATAATTAAGCCTAATAATGGATCAATTACCTTTTTGTATGTAAATCCCGGTCGTGTCCCTAATCTGATATCGCGGCGTGCCTGCGAATTATGGGCACCGTGTGAGGTTAATTGGAGGCCAGGGATTGGGGCACAGGGGCCTTCACATATTTCCCCCGGATGTTCGCCTTGGTATAACTGCCTCAGCTTTTTCCGTCTCTTTATGTGATTTTGCTCACCTCCCCGTTTGAAATACGTATGGGTTTGGCGTGGGCTTATATTGCCGCTGCAGGTTGCGTCTGGCGGAATACCTGCCAATTTTCACCGAGTTTGGATATAATTCTGCAAATTATAAACGTAAATTGAATTATCTGAGCATGGATGGCTCAGATAATTAAGGAATTTAAATCGTAAAAAAAATGAAAATTACCTCAAGTAGTTGTTGTCTCCGGCGGCTGTCAGGTTGTTATGTGCTTCTTCTTAACGAAAGCACAGCATCCATGGCAGCTGTCGGAGGCAACAGCTACATAAATAATTGGTAACTTTACAACCAGGTGTGTAAGTGCCTTTACATTTCAGCGCACAGATGGCGCGAAATATTGTAAATACTGGCTCACATTACAACCAAACAATTTCAAATTCAAAAAATATTCATGTACCACTTTTATATTGGCTGCACATCAAAATATTTTCAAATATCACTTTTATTTTGGCAATACTGAACGTCCGACTGCCAAAATAGAAAATTGCTCTATTCCGACGACCAGTCCGTCGGATGCTGGCAGTTGGCAGTTCCAGTTTTGTGCACTTTCATATTTTAGACAGCGAACTTTTTCATGCGTTGGACGTCGGCAGTCGCAATTGTGTTTCATACTTAATTTGGGCATTTTTCGTGATAAAGTGTGCGATATTTTGTTGTAAAAATAATCAAAATTGCGTGTGGAAAATCATTTTTCAGGGAAGTTAAATAATATAATAAGCAATTATACAGTATTTTCTTTGAAATATGTGCAAAAGCTGTATAAATAAAAGCTGAATTACCAAAAATAATGACCATTTTTCTTGATGGTGCTCGTTTGTTTACATTTGAGATTTATCAGAGTTTTGGTTCGCCTTATTGGTTTCAGCGACAGCTGACGGAAGTTTTTGCCTGAGGGCTCGAATAAAACTTTAAAGAAATTAAAATATTTTTCTACCTTTCGGTATTTTAGGTTTCTAAAAGATAAAGACTTCAGAGAACTATGGTTAAAATCCATTGGTAGAACTGATTATATACCATCCGATGGTAGTAATGTTTGCGAGGACCACTTCGAATAAGTCACAAATTTACTACTTCCATGGTGAAAACTAATACATTCACACATTTCAAACACATAAGGAAAATTCGGAATCTTTTTGAGCATGGTGCACTTCCTTTCGTTTTCTGTTCTAAGGCTGTAAACATGCCAGACTCAACGCCATCTTGATATCTACACACTATGAGGAAAAACGTGAAAAAGTTTAATTTCTGTCATCCGAAGTTCTGTTTAATTATAAGAAGTGTGATTAAGTTTTAAAATCGTTCTCAGCAAAAACTAATAGTGAATCGTATAAAGAGTAATTTGCGGTAAAAGTTTTGTGACATTCAAGTGGCGAAGTGTATATATTTTTTAGTTAAAGTGAAAATTTCGGCTAATTCGCCTCGGACTTTAAGGTAATATTGTGTGAGTTTCAGACATTATTTAAGTGAAATAACTAGTGTGTGATAAGATTAACTTGTAAGAAAATATCGTGAGAAAGTTTCATTTAGATTTAATTAATTATGCGTGAGTTATCGTCGTTCAAAATATATTGGCAATACCCAAAAGAAATGTCAAATGGAGGGAAGTGATGACGTCTTAGAGTATATAACTATAAGGAGAGGACCTAAAGCCAAAAAACCTCGGCACTTTTCTTGATGTAGTTAAATCATTGAGTTGTGTTTGTTTTCATCATGGCAGTAGTAAAACAGCGACATTTCTAGAGGTGGGCCAACGCCATCTTGATAACTACAGGCCGTAAGGTAGAGCCAGTTGTTGGCCGCGACGTCACACAAAATGGAAAAAGGTGAAAAAGTCATGATTCTGTCATCCGAAGTTTTGTTTAATTTTAAGAATTGTGATAAAGTTTTGAACTCATTCTAAGCAAAGACTGAGAGTGAACCGTATAAAGAGTTATTTGTGGTAAAAGTTTTGTAACATTTAAGTGGTCAAGTAGATAAATTTTTTAGTTAAAGTGAAAGCTTCGGCTAATTCGCCTCGGACTTTAAAGTAATATTGTGTGAGTTTCAGACATTATTTAAATGAAATAATTAGTGTATGATAAAATTAACTTGTGAGATAATGTCGTGATAAAAGTTTCGTTTAGATCAATTTAATTATGCGTGAGTTATCGTCGGTCAAAATATATTGGCAATATCCAGAAGAAATGTCAAATGGAAGGGAAGTAATGACGTCCGCCCTTCAATCAAGCAGATGTAAACAACTCTCAATTACTTATAAAAGTGAAAGAAATTATGTTTAACTCTATTATAAGTAATAATATAATAGTTTTGTGATGTTGTGAAAATATGTGATACTAGTGCTTCGAGTTTTGTTGGTAAATGGGGACAAATCTATTGACAACTTTTACATTTGAAGAGTTGGCTTAGATTTTTCTCTAATTGCTGGCATTATACAACAAATTGTACGATAAATATGAAGTGATCTGATATAAAAATTTATTTGGGAGAATATGTGAAAATAGTGGTTTGCAATTGTTATAGTTTTTTGGTAACTGGGGATACATATATTAATAAATTATGTAATTGAAAAGTTGGATAAGATCTTTTCTAAGCTGTCAATTGAACAGCTGATAACAACTTTTCGTTTGGTCGTATAGATGGCGATGGATCACCGCCATCTTGATTTCCATTTTGTGTGACGTCATTGTTTCTACCTTACGGCCTGTAGATATCAAGATGGTGTTGGGTGGGCCAAAATAAATTGAAAATTAGAGCGTAATCGCATTTTACAATTGCCTCAAGGAATTGCGAATGATTTTCTTTTTTTAGCGAATATATATTAAATAAAAAGTTTTAAAAATTTTAATCACGAATTTAAGTTTTTAGTGTCCCTTTATAAAAGTTAAATCAAGAGCCACTAGGTTAGCTAAGGAGAAGCAAAAAATTCGATCTCAGAAAATGTAAACAAACTAAGAACGCCAAGAAAACTTCACTTATATTTACGTTCCGTTGCTGTTTTTAACGTGTCAATGCAATTATATCAAGCTTAAGAACCAACAAAACATTATTTTAATGCAAAACTTCCCTGAAAAATGATATTCCACGTGTACAACGCCGATTGTTTGCACAACACAAAACCGCGCACTTCATTTCAACAACTTCACTATTAAAGTACACTGTCTACAGTTCAAAAAGTTGAAAGCTATTAGATTTACAGTTTTCTAATATATTGCACTAAAATAAAGAGTAAAAAACACTCGGAACTTTATATGGAATTACAAAACAAAATTGTTAAACCATCAAATAATTAACGATAATCACTTTGACAGTTCGCAAACCAAGGAGAAGAGCTCTCCGTCCTCACCTCGCCTAAAAACCAAATGCCGATCATACGTACACGGTTTCACACCAAACGGTTTCACGGTTACCCAAAAGAAATGTCAAATGGAGGGAAGTAATGACGTCCGCTCTTCAACCTAGCGGATGTAAACAACTCTCAATTTCATTAAAAAGTGAAAGAAATTACGTTTAACTTTATTATAAGTGATAATATAATAGTTTTGTGATGTTGTGAGAATATGTGGTACTAGTGCTTCGAGTTTTGTTGGTAAATGGGGACAAATCTATTGACAACTTTTACATTTGAAGAGTTGGCTTAGATTTTTCTCTAATTGCTGGCATTATACAACAAATTATACGATAAATATGAAGTGATCTGATATAAAAATTTATTTGGGAGAATATGTGAAAATAGTGGTTTGAAATTGTTATAGTTTTTTGGTAAATAGGGATACATATATTAATAAATTATGCAATTGAATATTTTCGCATATTTTCTTTTTATATATCCAGTCGGTAAGATAACCTAGAAAGGAATGTTAAAGCCGGCATGGTGCATCAAGACAGTAAGTCGAAGGATTTAGCAGGACAGTTAAACATTTCTATTTCAACACATTCGTCCACTAAGAAAAGATATTGTGCAAATGTTTTGCGTTCTTCTAATTAACTATATATCTACTATAAGGTAAGGAAAATGTAATTACATATTTCTTTATAACCTAAAATGTAATTAGTGCGCAAAATTAACTATAATTGCTTTATCCAAATCTAAGGATATATTTAGACTTTAATATGCTTGTAAAAGCTTAGTAAATTGATGAGATTATGTTAACTCGACATCGATTATTGTATTTCTTTTTATTCGTGATTCAGTAGATATTAAGGGGTTTTGTTCCAACACATCATTGTGGATTATATGATAAAAAATTAATATAGTTATGATTATCAATATAATATTTTAAACCTGATGAATTCCCTAGTAAAATTGCAAGTTTAATAAAATATTAAATTGTTTTGTTGCGGTGCTAACGTTAGTCAGGTTAAAAACAACATTCTGCAGTTAAAGATGGTGTCTGTCTTCTTTTGTGAAGCATTTTTTTAGGTTTCCATGAATAAATTTAATTATATTTCCTGAAATGTCAAAATAGATTTTTCACTCAAGGCCCTTGACGTTGAGAACTGTAGCAAAGATTACTCTACTAGATAATAAGATAAGATTTTTATATTTCCCGCATCGGGCAACCCTGCAGTCAGAATTAAAAATATGTGATTCTCTCCGAATGAGAACAGAATTTTGACAGGAATAAGTAATTCTCTCAAATAATTTTGACAGGAATAAATGACTGCACACTACCTGTACTCTTTATTTGCATGTATATTCTTATGACTTTAAAATCTGAATATATTTCGTTTTTCTGTGGTGCCAGTGTTACTTTTTCAAATTAGCTGGGTAATTTAGAGAGCCGGTTATCTAGTAGTAAGTAATCTTTGACTGTAGTTTAGTTACGCGCGAAAGTTCACGTTGAAAACAGATCATAGCCGAAGGGAAGTGTTAGAAGTACATGCACACGCAGGTGTGACATTCATTAAAATAACCCAATTCAACCGGCAATCACAAATAGTTTTCTTATTCAGAATCATAAGATCAAAAATACATTGCTTCATTTATGCTGCATGAATCGATTGCTTTGCATAGTTGTTTTGTATTTTGTGGTAGCAGTTTAAAATATATTACTTAACTCCAGTAAGGCTTACAATTACTATTCGATTGTTATTTGTAATGTATGTGTGTGCGAAAGAGCAACGTGAAGTTGCCACAAGATGTTCAAGTGGCACGCCCTAGCTGGCAGCACGTCCTAGCTAGTCGGTATGGAGTGTGAATCCTTGAACATCATCACACATCTACAATCAGAATTCCGCTTGCCTGTGGTGAAAGAAGGTGGTGAAATCCTTCCTTCAGGTCTGCCACGAAAGGAAAAAAAAACGAGAAACAGAAAAACAGAAGGAAGAGCAACAGGTCTTCTGCCACCTGTTACACTTAGCCGCACTGAACCATCTTGAAAAATCGCAAAGAAACAAGAAAACTACTCCCATTTGCGATGGTTCAGATACTAACCCACCACTTTTTCTACACCTGGCTAGGGTGTAGGCCCAACCTGTAAGAAATGCTGAACCCAAAAGAACACAACAAAATTAAAACAAAAGCATTGGGATAGTGGGAAAGGGGATGAGGAAAGCAAGAAGGGGAAGAAGCGTTAGGGAATTCCTGAAACTAAATGAAGTTATTTATAATTATTTTAATTCAATAGAGCATAATATATATAAAAAATTAATACTATAATAATAAAACCAAAACTTAGGCAGGTTAACTCAGTATTCCATTACTAAAATACACAATTAGTTCTTACGCTACTTGAATTCTAACTTAAATAGCCTTTATAAAAATCTAAAAAATTGAGATTCGATTTATTAATAAGATTTGTTAGTTAATAGTCAACTGAATATCTATACGGCTTTCGTACTATGTATAAATCTTATTCAATTTTAAATAAAACAATGAAAAACAATTTTCAAAAGCTTCTAAATTTTTAGGTACTACATCTCATTGTTATATGTAGTCACTTACTGCATTCGCGACACCCGATTTAAAGAAAAACTTTGATAATTGACTTGTATCCCCTTGTAATTAGATTACATCTTTTATATGTCAGGCTGCAATTTTATACTAATGTTTGTGAACAAACCTAATAACATTCACCAATATAAAGGCTCTAAAGTAAATTATTTCTATCTAGATGTACTTTACAATTTTACTGTTTAAGTCTCATAAGAATACGGTCATGAATGGAAAGTTAACTTGTGACAGCATCCATAGATAGTGGATTCCCAATAAATCCAAGAATCAAAGAACTTCAAATCTTCACTCTAACAAAAAAAAATGGCCTGCACGGGTTGAATATAGTAACAAATATAACTTTTTTTTCTTATTGAAAATAACGTAATTTAAACAATTGACAAGAAACTTAACTTTTAAAGTATCGAAAGATGTTTTGACAGAAAATCCGGTAACTGCACGCTTAACAAAAATACGCTAAAACCTAATCGAAATCGAAGTTTTGGCTGTTAATTAAAGAGATGCAGAATTAGCTCGGCATAGGTTTGGAGCCGAATGACTGTCTCTATCTTATCTGAATTGCAGTAATCGTTTTACTCAGCGTATCTGATATTCTGTACAATCTTCTATCTCACTAAATAAAATACAATTGCACTTTCTTAAAATATTCACAGGATCCCAAGGAAAGCTAATCGGGTCTTCATCTAGCCACAGTCTGAGAAAATTTGACGTTTGCGGAGGATATTGACAGTTTGGTGCACGAACTTTACCGGACATTCCAGGTAGATTTCCAAGCTTAAGACAAACAGGAGGAAGTTAGAGCATCCCTCTGCCGAGTGCCCTATCCTGGTGTTTCCACGTCCAGGACTTATTGTGGAGTGTTTTCTTTTGTTTTATTTTTATATTTTTATTTTTAGAGCCGTGAAGGGGTGCGATTACGCGCTCTGTGGATAGTTATTACACCCGCTAAAAAGGTTAAAAAGAAAATCTCTTTATATTCCTGCACAGCGTTTCAGGATAAACAAAAAATTGAGTTAAACTATTTTCTTGGCCGACACTATCCCGGCGTGTAAACACACCGCAATTGACAATCTTTTACTAAGTTGATGTGAAGCCAGATGTCAGATCTGAAGCGCGGAATTGTGCTCACTTCTCGAAATGGCCTGCAGTGATTCAGTAGGTTGCTGCAAGAGTTAATTAAGACATGAATCATTTATTCGAGCACCGATGGCTCAGATAATTAAGGAATGAAACAGAAAATACAAAATTTCCCTGCTTACCTCCTGTAGTTGATCGTCCCCTGCTAGTTGTCACGAAAATGTGCTCTTCTTCTTCTTCAACCGATCATATCCGTGGCAGCTAACAGGGGTGACAACTTCAGAGTACACATTGCCATGTTGCATGTTTACACCCAAAAAGGCAAGGCACGGGCTCACATGACAACACAGGTCTCCCACTCAAGGCCTGTAGCTCTAGCGATCCGATGAGAGAGGAGCTGAAAGGAGTGAGACAGGATCTACTCGAGTTCAATGGAGGCACAAGATCATCCCAGGATCTGGCGCTGGCACGCTGCCGTGGCAGTCCCCGGTATCACTTCATTCCCTGATGACAGGAAGAAGGATAGCCGGTCACTCCCACTTCAAACAGAGAGTCAGATCTTTCCCCTCCAAGCTCTAATGAGAAGCTGGAGAGTTCAGATCTTCCTCACTGCTTGATTAAAACAACGATTATGGCTTTGTTGAACTTATTTGCCAACTTCGCACTGATGCCTTTATGCATGTCGCTCTGAATATAAGACGATGTAGAGAAATTGGAAGGGACGTTGTGCTTCCAGAGGCTTGCCCATAGGCGGTCGTAGGATGGTGTTAGGGGATTTAGTTTCCTTACATACCTGACAGCTTGTTACATATGCGCGTACATGTGTTACCAAGTAGGGCCAGTAGTATTTCTCGCGGAGTCTAGCTAATGTTTTGTGAAAGCCTCCATGTGCTGACTGAGGTGACTCATGAGCTTCACGGATCAAACCTTCCACCAGGCCCGATGGAATCCAAAGCTTCTAGGCTAAGTCCTCCTGTATCGAGTCACCGCTTCGGGGTTGGGTCCTCTTGTATCCCGTGTGTGTCCCGTCCGAGACACAGAGATCAGGGAGTTGTGTTGGGTTAGCAAGCACAGCCGATTTCAACTGCTCATACTCTTCCATGGAGAAGTATGGCGAGTTTAGGTCTACGTCGACTACACTTATTTTCAACTCCTCTGCCGTTTCAGTGTGTGCTCGGGACAAAGTGTCAGGGACCACATTCTGCGAACCCTTGCGATGCTTGATCTGGAAGTCAAAAGCCTGCAGCTAAGGATCCATCAAGCCAATCGTCCGGAGAGATCCGAGTGACTCATCAGCCTCTTCAGACTAGCATGATCAGTAATGATGGTAAATTGATGTCCTTCTACATAAGCTCTAAATTTTTTTACGCTTAGCACTGCCGTATAGCATTCCAATTCAGTAATGCTATAGTTGCGCTGTGCTGGGTTGAGCTTTTTGGACATGTAAGCAACTCATCAACTTGAAAGAGTACACTGCCTACACCAGGTGCTAGCATCACACTGGATATACATTTTCTTGGAGAAGTCAGGTGTTGTCAGAATCGGTGCGCTGCGCATAGCTTGTTTGAGGTCTTCAAAAGCTTGTTATGCCTCTTCAGTCCAAACAAAACTTTTGAACTTTTCTAAACAGTCCGTGATCGGAGCTGCCAGGGTAACGTAATTGGGGTTGAACCTCTGAGACCAACCCGTCATCCGAGAAATCTACGGATTTGTTTAGCAGAGCCGGGTATGGGGAAATCCGCCACCGCTGCTACTTTCTCGTGTCAGTTTTCAGAGTTCCATCTCTAATCATGAAACTCAAGTAGCGGACCTGCTTGACGCTAAAACGGCTTTTCTCTACATTGATTGTGAGCTTAGCATTGCGCAGACAATCAGCTACTTCTCTTAATACTTTCAGGTGGGCATCAAAAGTTGGAGATACAACAAGTAAGTCGTCAAAGTAAACAAAGACGTGTTCACGTAAACGACCAGGAATAATCTTATCCATTAGACGACACATTGGTTGTGCGGCATTGCAGAACCCAAAAGGCATAACGGTGTATTGATACAATGGCCTGCCGGGCACTGTAAAAGCTGTTTTCTCCCTTGACTGCTTTTTTAAGGGAATTTGCCAAAAAGCGTCCTTCAAGTCGATGGACGAAATGAAATGTGTGTCCTGCAGTCGTCCAAGCAATCCGTCGATGTGAGGCAAGGGGTAGGCGTCCTTCCTAGTGACCAAGTTCACCTTGCGAGAGTCCAAACAGAGCCTGATCTTCCCAGGTTTACATACAAGTACAACTGGGGAATTCCAGGCACTGTTGGACTATTCAATTACCCCTAACTCCAACATACGGTCGAGTTCGATGTACATCAGCTTTTGGATTGCTGGAGAAATGAGATAGTGCTTTTGTTTGATCGGCAAGGCATCGCCGGTGTAGATGATATGCTCTTCCAGGTGTGTCTTTCCCAAACCTAGAGCTGTAAACGAAGGGAATTGAGCAACGATTGTGTCTAGTTTTGTTCTGTCTGAGTTATTAAAAGTTCGTCTCGAGCGAAGAAGAATGCTGTACCTCGAGAGAGGAGATGATGTTTGGTGCGAGTTGAAAGGCTTGCCAGATGTCGACGCCTAAATATAATTGTTGGCTTAGGCCAGGAACTATAAACAGGGTGAGGACTTCAGTCTGTCCTCGAAAGGTGACTGCAGTTCTTATTGTGCCGGGGACGGACTTGCTAGTACCATCGGCGGTACGAACTGAGGCTGACAAAGCGGAGAGTTTTAAGCCAGAGCGCTGGACAAACTCTAGGGCTTCTTGTCCCAAGCAACTCACGCTGGCACCGCTGTCGAGGAAGCCGAGCATTGACTCGATGCCTATCTGGACTTTTACGTAAGGACGGCCGTCGTCCTGGTTAGTTATTACCGTCGCAACTAAAGACAGTTGAGTCCTTTTCCGTGCACGTTTTCTCTCTCTAAATAGCTTCCATCGTCGTCTTCTTCGATCGAGAGGAAGCCTCACTTCCTCAGCAAAAATACGCGCTCGTACTTTCTCATAATGTAATTGCCTCTCATGCAAGGACATTCCTCTCATGAGGCAGAAAGGATCTGTCTGGGTACCGCATTCTCGATGCGTTGGATCAGTCTGGGTTGCTTGTGTTTTGGTAGGGAGAATCAGGGGGTCGTCGAAGTCACCTTGCTGATCATCTTCTTCGGCGAGTGGGGTCCCCTGCTTCGACCACTCGCCCTGCCGTTTTCCGGGTTACATCTGGAGTACTTAGGTGACACTACTCCAGGCTGTCCACAGGTGTAGCAGAAAAGTCTCCTGATCTCACTGGGGCAAGAATGGAAGTGACCCGCTACGGAAAACCTCAGGAAAACCAGAGAAATCCTTTGCCTCCTGGACTGAGTCGAAATCAAGTTCGTGAACATCTGGCCTCGTAGATCGCCTATAAAGCCAATGTAGCCAACGTTCAGCCATACGGCATAAGTTCTGCAAATGGTCCATTGACCTAACGGTAACGGTAGAAAATTATTGCCCTATACGGGGATGTAAATTGTCTCGGACTATGTGACCTACGTCAGCCTCACGAGGCGGCACCCTCATGTGTCCGATGATAGCGTTGGCTCTGCGGAGGAAGCTGTCGCAATTCTCCGAACTCTGACGGAGTTCCATCAGAGTCCCCATCAGGTCGAGGTCTGTTTCAGCAGAGCCGAACTCTTGCCTGATGCGAGCTCTGAATAGCTCCCAGTCAAAGTCCATGATAGACGGGCGTCTAGCTTGGTAGCCTGCCACTCTAGGTGCGGGTCTTGGTCTAACATAGGATGGCTGTGCAGGCTGGTACTCATAGGCCTCGGGTGGATATCGAGGGCTTAAATCGACGGGAAGTTAAAGTAAAGTGAAAGGGGCGGCACGGGCATTGTAAGCTTCAGCTGGACTGTAGGCCGAACCCGACCTCTCCAAAATGGATTGCTGAAGTTCGTCCTTAACAAACCTAACATTTTTTTTAAATCGGCCATATGGATTGCCAACTGACCTGCAGTAATCACTGTGGCCTCTCTTGGATTGGGAGCCGTACTTGCCGGAGGGCTAATCCTGGCATTGCGCAATTCATCAAGCGGCTGGGCCTGATTAATGGGAGGGGCGGACCACGCTCCAGTCAGGGACAGGTTTGAGCCAAAGTTCTTTACTGCCTGGTCTCCTATTACGCCTGACAATGGCCTCGCCAAAGACTTTTGCGCTTTACTTCTCGCCGTAAACGGTGATGGAAGGGCTAAAGCCTGCTTAGGCCTGGCTCCCTGGTCTTCAGGAGCAGTAGCCGCCTTTCTTACTGGCGATCGATACATTATTTTCGACGTAAACAATAGGCCAATCCAAATGAATATAATTCATGAGGCATAAGGTCTCAGCCAAATGTGCGGCAGTAATAACTCCTAAAGTTTAAAAAAAACAAAGTTGAGACAGATGGTCTCGCTAATAGTCCCGCACTATTAGCGAGACCGTCCAACTCTTAAGGTTGTAGCACAAAACCAAGTTTGAAGGCCAACAAAAAAATCAAAGAAGTAACAGCGCAAAATCAGGTTTGAAGGCAACAAAAAGAATCAAAGAAGTCGCAGCACAAAATCAAGTTTGACGGCAACAAAAAAAAAAGGAATGAGAGAAAGAAATAAAAGAACAAAAAAATCAGACCTATGATAAATCAGAAAAAAAATTGGTATTAGAACAAAATTCAGAAACAATCTTACTGCAAAAAAACATAAGCAAAACTGTGTAATATACCAAAATATATTCCCCGAATAAAATTGCATTAAATCACTAAAGTCATCAAATAACATGACATGCCCAATAACGTAAATAAAAACTTTACGAGCTTGAGATACAAAGTGCTGTGCATAATTTCCTGACCTACATTAACGGCGGTCAGCGACACTTCCATTGCATATCAGTAATTACTCAATGGAAAAGCGGCACAATGCACTAAGTAAACAAACAAGCACGTGACGCATCTACAGCGACCAGTTCACAGCGGAAATATGAACTCGCGCCGTATGATGTAAATGGGCCATCGAAAATAACAAAGTTCTTTCGCAATAATTAATTACTAAAGAGGGCAAATTATTGAGCAATTAAGAATGTGGCCAAAGAGCATTAGTTAGGTAAGCATAAATATTGTATATAAATAGAGTAAGAATTTTTCAATAAATCAGATTCAAGTTAGAATCAATCCGCCGAGTTTCATTTAACAAGAGTTAAGCTTGTATAGCTGCTCTTACTCGTAGTTCATTCTTGCTTTGGAGCAATAGCTAATTTAGCTGCTCCAGTGGAGCTACAGCCTTGAGGCTGCTCCCAGGGTTAAAACGTTTAAAAGCAAATTGGACTGATCGTCGAAAAACTTAAAGTAAAAGATTAATTTGGCGAGCGTAGAATTTCAACATTACATAGCAACCGTGCGCTTTACCGGGCAAACCAAAAGTAGTAGAATTAATTTATTACATGGCGACCGTGACAAAAGTGGTAAATAAACCACCAAACGCGAGTTATTCAGATCCTGAAAACTTACCAGCAAACAGCTTTTCACTAGACGGGGCATTTAACAAAATTTTTAAGTTAATACAAGCGACGACGAAGCAGCCGGAACAAAACATTGGGACGCTAACACTATACCCAATTAACAGGCCAGTAGAGCCATACGTCCCGAAGGCAAGTACTGGTAAACAATTGTCGGACATTCCACCATACACCCCAGGACCTAGGAAGATAACTATCGAGGAGTATAAAAAGAGACAGGCGAACCGCAGTGAAAGCAGCAAAGAAACTCTAAAACCAACTCGTGGAGGAAGGAGAAACAAACTTCAGAAGGAATTGCTAGGATACAAGCAGATATTAAAAACAGTGACCACGGAAGAGGAGAAAATTAAGTATACGGAACTGATGAAAAAGACAAAAATGGAAATAAATAAAATTAAAAGAAATAATAGAAAATAGGAATAAAATAGTAAAACAGTAAATTTATCTTATAACAAAAATTTTTTTATTGAAATGTACAATTTGATACAAATTGATGTAAATTTTTAGCCTTATAATACAATTAATATAACTCTATGTGAAAAAAAAAATATATATATAATAATTTCATATCCCTTAAAAGATTGTTTTAATAACTTATTTGTAAAATTGGTTAAGAAAAACAGAATATACAGTTCAAATGAGAAAAAAAAATCAGATTGTGATGTTCCTGCTCATTCTCGTAGTTGAATTCATTCATAAACAGTACAAGGTTCATAAGCGGGGTCTGAAAAAGAAATAATTGAATACACCAGCAGTATAAAAGGCGTAAATGGAGAAATTGGATAAAATAAAAGAAGAACTTGAAAGAATATTAAGCAACTCCAATAAAAGTAAAACCAGAGGATATACAGAAAAAACATTGCAAGAAAAGGCAGATACAGTAAAAAACCTCATTTTAGAAGCACAAGAGTGTTTAGGATCACCAGTGAACGTGGAAATACTACTCCAATATAAGGAAGTCTACAAGCAAATTAAAGAACTCGCAGAAACAATTTCAAATTTGATAGACAGCCAAAGACAGCGGAATATCAATATGGCATTCGATATGAAAGAAGCAACTGCCCTCGTGCAATACTTCAGTGGAAAACACGAGGAAACAGAAGCTTTCATCGAATCCATTGAACTCTTGGACGAATTAACACCAGCTGAGCACAAGAGTATAATGATAAAATTCATAAAGACTCGCATAACAGGCAAAGCGAGGCAGGCTATATCAAGCGAATTAACAACTATCGCGCAGATCAAAAGCAAATTGAAAGAGAAATTCTCAGTAAAGCTATTTTCAGACACGATACTTGCAAAACTGCGAACATGCAGACAAGGCAATAAAGGTAGAAACCCAATGATTGCGTCGCATGCATCGCATGCTTTTGACAGGCATCGCTTCAGAAGCATTGTCGCAAGGCCTGTTCCAATGATCGCAGTGCATACTTTGACGTTTCACTTTGAAAGAAAGAGGAAAAAGTTATGTTCACAATAAAAATTTTAGAAAAATGAGTGAATTTATAGACATTATAGACTTTGTGGAATTTATTTTATTTATTTATGAAGTGTATAGACAATATAAAAGTGTTCAAAATAGAAAATGTAAACAATCACGTAGATTTTGGGTGCGTGAAATGAACATTGATAGAAAAATGAATGGCTTCTTTGAACTAAATTTTGAAAAAATGAGAACAGTGGATCCTAAGCAGTTTTCTCGAGTAACAAGGATGAGCAGTCAGAATTTCAATGCCCTCTACAATTTGTTGGAAGAATATTTAACCAAATATTCACTACGTACTCCGATATCAGCCAAATATATTATTATTAAAAATTTATAAAATTATTTTTGAAAAATGTTATACCTGGCTGCTTAACACTAAGCGAGATATTTTCCCATGCTCTGGCATTTTTATTAATATTTCTGTATTCCATACACTTTTTATTGTAAATGCGTTTATTAATTTTTCCTCAAAACACTCTATTTTTTCTTGCGTACCCGGCAAATCACAATTTGTTTACTTTTCAATTGTCATTTGCCGCATCGGAAGCGTTGCAATATTGAGAGTTCAGCAATATGTGCATCGCATGCTTCGCTTGCATCGTTCATTAGGTTCGCTTTGGTAGAAATACGCACGTTGAATGATCTGTCAAAGCATGCGATGCATGCGACGCAATCATTGGGTTTCTACCTTAAGAAACTAGAAGACTTCACTGAACAAATTGAAAACCTTTCAAGACAGTTATCAAGCGCATTTATAGCAGAGAAAGTAGCTTCAGGAGAAGCTGCAGAAAAATTAGCCGAAAAATTCTCCACACAAGCGTACATTGATAACGTAGCAAATCCTGACACCTCAATAATTCTAAAAGCGAGTAACTTGAAAACACTATCAGAAGTCGCTACAAAAGCTCTGACAGTGGACAAACCACAATCCTTTAATGTCCTATATTACAACATAAGGAATAGAAAAATACCAGAGAGAAACTACCAACAGCCGAGGAACAACACATGGAGTAATAATAATATAGTAAACCGGCCAAGCAGGCAAGCAACTAATACATGGTCAGGACAAAGACCAAATAACGCATGGCATCAGAATAACCAAAGACAAAATAACAATTACAGACATGCCTACCACAATAATAATCGTAATGAAAATAAAAGGAACAACACACAGTTCAATAATAGGAGAATTAATCATTACGGGTCGGGGGAAGAGCAGACCCCCCAACCCGATACAGAAATAACCAGGCTGGGCTGAACACCACAAGAATATACAATATAAATCTTTCATTAACAAGTTTTATTCGAGCATATGGAAAAATTAAAGACGACCAATTATATAGCCCGAAAAATAAATGTATAATACAAGGAGTTACAAACGGTAAAAAACAGTCCATCGGAGCCACTAAAACTCGAATTTTTTTTAATGAACAAGAATCAGTCGAACATTCATTTCAAATTGTGGACGAAGATTTCGCTATTGAAGCTGATGCGATATTAGGGTTAGATTTCCTTACGAAGTTCAAGGCAAACATCGATTACGATACATGAACCCTATCAATTACGATAAATAACGAATTATTAGAAATACCAATTTCAAGTGGACCAACCCCAGACTCAATTGTCATACCGCCTAGATGCGAAGTCATCAGGAAGGTAAAAATTTCTCACGAAGAAACCTCCAGCGATTTAGTTATCCATAATACGGAAATTCAACATGGCATTTTCATACCAGGTACCATTATCTCAAAAAACAATCCAGTGACAAGAATCTTGAATACCACAAACAAGACGGTTACCACTAATAAACTTTAATATTCTCAGAACATTACCGGAAGACGCAACTAGAGCGCATAAGGTAATATCTAAATTAAATTTCAATAATATTCCAGAATACGTCAAGGCACAATTTAAAGATGCATGCCGTCAATACTACGATGTATTTGCTCTAGAAGATGAACCATTATCGACAAATAATTTCTATAATCAAAATATTGAACTATCCGACAATTGCCCGGTATATACTAAAAACTATCGCATACCGGAAGTTCACAAAGATGAAATTAATCGACAAGTAGAGCAAATGTTAACAGATGGTATTATAGAACACTCAGTGTCACAATTCAATTCCCCAATACTTCTAGTACCAAAGAAGTCATCCAGCCAAAACAAGAAATGGCGACTTGTAGTTGATTTCCGTAACTTAAATAAGAAAGTCCTTGCTGATAAATTCCCACTCCCACGATTAGAAGATATACTCGATCAAATGGGTCGAGCTAAATACTTCTCTACATTAGACCTCATGTCAGGTTTTCATCAAATCCCACTAGAAGAAAATTCGAGGAAACTCACTGCTTTTTCCACAAACCAAGGACACTATCAATATACGCGACTACCCTTCGGACTTAATATAAGCCCAAATAGTTTTCAAAGAATGATGACCATTGCAATGGCTGGTCTAACGCCAGAAATAGCATTCTTATATATCGACGATATCATCGTAATAGGATGTTCTCAGTCGCATCACCTTAAGAACCTAATAACCGTATTCAAAAGACTTCGAGAAAGAAATCTCAAACTAAATCCTGAAAAATGTAAATTTTTCCAAACAGAAGTTACCTACTTAGGACATCAGATATCGGCGCAAGGTATCAAGCCAGATAGTTCAAAATATGAAGCAATAAAAAATTATCCTGTCCCTAAAAACACAGACGATGTGCGACGCTTCATCGCCTTCTGTAATTATTATAGACGTTTCGTCCCAAATTTTGCGAATATCGCACTACCACTAAATAAACTGCTCCGTAAAAACACAAAATTTGAATGGACAAGTACATACCAGAAATCGTTTGATACTCTGATAAAAACGCTAATGTCACCGACGATATTGCAACATCCAGATTTTAAGAAACCATTTATAATTTCAACCGATGCATCAAATGATGCATGCGGAGCAATTTTGTCACAAAATACAGATGGAAAGGAACTACCAATAGCATATGCAAGTAAAACATTCACGCCCGGAGAGAAGAATAAATCCACAATAGAAAAAGAACTTACAGCGATTCACTGGGCTATAACATATTTCAAACCATATGTATACGGTAGAAAATTCCTGGTAAAAACAGACCACAGGCCTCTAGCTTACTTATTCGGAATGAAAGATCCCTCATCTAAACTAACACGCATGAGACTAGACCTAGAGGAATTTGATTTCAAAATCGAATATGTAAAAGGTAAAGAAAACGTAGGACCAGACGCTCTGTCCAGAATAAAAATTGATATAAATGACTTAAAAGAAATTAGTATACGACGAGTAGAAACTCGTGCTACAACAAAAAAAAATAACAAAGACACGTCAAATGCTCCTACCCTTGAGGAAATAAGCCCCATAGCACCGCAGCCTGATCAACTGCGCATCATGGAAGCAATATCTCCAACAAAAATAGAGCATTTACCGGAATTAAAATTAAATAAAAGTAGCTACAAATCAAAAATCGAAATAAATATAGTGCACAAGAATAAAATAATACATAAGCGGTATATAAAAATGACACAGTCAGTAGAACCCGCATTAGTGCAGGTATTCGAAGTGCTGGAAAATGATATAAATAAACAATCTCAGACTTCGACTCTGAGACTTTCTGCAGAAAGCGATATATTTAAATTTATTAATTTAACCGCATTCAAAATCCTAGGAAATCAAAATCTAAAATACTTAGATATTTTTATATATAAACCACAGAGATACATCTCTGATAAAACGGAAATTCAAGAAATACTGTACAACTTTCATTCAACACCAACCGGAGGACATATAGGACAAGCAAGAATGTTCAAAAAACTCAAAGACCTATATAAATGGAGTAAAATGAGGAAATCCATAGCGAAATATGTAAACAAATACGAATTATGTGCGAAAAACAAATATCAAAAACGCAACAAGGAAGTAATTCAAATTACAACAACACCTTCGAAAGCATTAGATATAGTATCCATAGATACGGTTGGACCGTTCACCAAAACAATAAACGGCAACCGATACGCAGTAACAATGCAGTGTGATTTAAGCAAGTATGTGGTAATAATCCCAACAAAAGACAAAGAAGCAAACTCTATCGCTCAAGCACTAGTCAATGGGTTCATACTAACATACGGGCCGATGAACAAACTCAAATCGGACCTAGGAACTGAATACAAAAACCAAATTTTCACTGAAATATGTAATATCCTGAAAATCAAACAGTTGTTCGCAACAGCTGCGCACTCAGAGACGATAGGAGCGTTGGAAAGGAATCATAAATGTCTTAACGAATATTTAAGATGCTTCATAAATGACAACAAGGATGATTGGGATACATGGATACCATACTACACATTTTGTTACAATACCACGCCAAGCACTGTACATGGATACACTCCATTCGAATTGATTTTCGCTAAAAATGTAAGCATACCATCAGAACTTACAACTACAAAACCAGACCCGGTTTACAACTATGACTTGTACAGTAAAGAAATGAAATTCAGACTACAAAAGGCATTAAATAAAGCAAAGCAATACGTAGAAGTTTCTAAACAAACAAGACAAGAAACAAGTAAAAATGACTGTAACCCATTAAATTTACAAATAGGAGATAAAGTTTTAGTAGAAACTACAAATAAGAAAAAACTAGATCCATTGTATAAACGACCATATATTGTAATTAAAATTGAGTCAGTAAATTGTATTATAGAAGATATAAATGGAAAGACAATTAAAATACATAAGAATAGGTTAAGAAAAATATAGGAATAAATCATTATAGATTTTATTTAAGAAAAATAACAATATATATATATAGCAAAACAATGTAATAGACTGGATAAAATGTATATATAAATTATACTATACTGTACAAACACATCATTAGACATATGTAAAAATTATAAATGAAACTGAAGAAGTAAGAAGAAACAATAAAAATATGTAAAAAAAAAATATACATGTAATATCATAAGAAGAGACTACATTCTTAATCGCTGCAAAAACAAAGCCCAAATGAATTTTCATTTCAAAAAAAAAAAATTTCTTTTTCTTAAACAAAAAACAAATTTTTTCCCCAAAAGGAGGAAGGTGTAATATACCAAAATATATTCCCCGAATAAAATTGCATTAAATCACTAAAGTCATCAAATAACATGACATGCCCAATAACGTAAATAAAAACTTTACGAGCTTGAGATACAAAGTGCTGTGCATAATTTCCTGACCTACATTAACGGCGGTCAGCGACACTTCCATTGCATATCAGTAATTACTCAATGGAAAAGCGGCACAATGCACTAGGTAAACAAACAAGCACGTGACGCATCTACAGCGACCAGTTCACAGCGGAAATATGAACTCGCGCCGTATGATGTAAATGGGCCATCGAAAATAACAAAGTATGCAATTATAAACGATACTTTCTTTCGCAATAATTAATTACTAAAGAGGGCAAATTATTGAGCAATTAAGAATGTGGCCAAAGAGCATTAGTTAGGTAAGCATAAATATTGTATATAAATAGAGTAAGAATTTTTCAATAAATCAGATTCAAGTTAGAATCAATCCGCCGAGTTTCATTTAACAAGAGTTAAGCTTGTATAGCTGCTCTTACTCGTAGTTCATTCTAGCTTTGGAGCAATAGCTAATTTAGCTGCTCCAGTGGAGCTACAGCCTTGAGGCTGCTCCCAGGGTTAAAACGTTTAAAAGCAAATTGGGCTGATCGTCGAAAAACTTAAAGTAAAAGATTAATTTGGCGAGCGTAGAATTTCAACATTACATAGCAACCGTGCGCTTTACCGGGCAAACCAAAAGTAGTAGAATTAATTTATTACAACTGCATAAAAACTTAATCAAGCCAAAATCAGAATTTAAAAAAAATGAATTTAATAAAATCAAAATTCAACAAAAATGTCAACTCATCCAAAAAAAAACGAAAATATTTTTGAAAGAAAGCCTAAGAAATCAACCAAAATAATTTCAGGTATCCCCCCATGTAGCTACTTCTCCTATCTTGCTAGGATAGGAAAGGATAGGAAAAGGTAGGAGGAAGGAGATATACAAACACAAAAAGAGAAAAAAAATAAAATAAAAAGGAACTTTAGAAATGCAGACAATATATGGAGGTTTTAATAATGAAAAAGAACTAAAAGTATTCACCAAAAAGAAAAATTTTGAAAACAGGAAGAAAAAAAATCAAAATTTTTGGAATGTGAGAACGTTGATGAGGTTCCCAAAACCCATAACATCTGTCCTGCCTGTGGAGCTGGAGTCAACCCTGAGCTTAAGGGGGGAAGTACATGAAGACGTTTTCAAATTTTTTATTGTCTTAATCGATAAGTATATGCTCTAAGAATATAATTCCAAAATTCCAAAAGCCTATCTCGAAAATTGTGAAAGATATGCCACTTGAAAGTGGTTGGCGCCGATCCGGCTCAGCGCGCCTGGGATCGAGGATCTCTGCTGCGCGCGTGATTCCGCTTACCGGATTTTTTTTCTGCTCTGCAATTTAGAGTGATGAATGCGACTTTGTTACAGAGCGTTCTCGACGTTTTCAGTCCAAATACCTTCTTACCATCTCCTTATCTGCATCTTTTTCGTCAGTTTTTCGGGACAAACTTTAAACGGCGTTTTCTCAAAACCATGTTTTTCAAATTGGCGTAAAAGATTACAAGAAAACTAGTGAACCGATTTTCTTCATCCAGCACTCGTTTTAAAGGGCATAAAAAACTACTCTATATAGACTACGGACATAGCAAAAAAACCATTTTAAGACCATTTTTGACGCGAAAATAATCAAAATTTTTGCAAAAAAACCCAACTTTTTTTTTCATGTCCGATTTTTATAGTTAATGTTCGAATTTCGAAAAGATCGTAGTCTATCTAGAATAAACAACCCCCTCGAGTATAAAAATGTTTGATTTTTTGATTTCAGATGAAAATTGCGGCCAGGAGAACTTACGCCGATTTCGATGTCAGCCGCGACACGAGTTACGAAACCCACCAAAAGTTGATTAATTTTTTATTTTTCAAAATGTAAAAAATGTTTTTTCTCTTCTTTAAACATTGTCCTAAATACATATAATATCGATTTCATGTGGACCTTTTTCATTTTCCCAAAAATAAATCCCAAAAAAGTCCTTTTTTTTCGGCCTCTTCATGTACTTCCCCCCTTAAGCAAACTCAACGAGCACTTTCACGGTCATACCAAAGACAGCATCGGGACCGTACAAGCGTATGCGACCTGTGAAGTGTCTCGTTGGTTACTGCCTAAGTCATGTGTTCGTCCGACTCACCAGCTCCCTGCGAAATGAGACACTACTGATCCCAGAGATTACGCATTTCACGTGCAACATCGGACATCGCTAGAGACACCAGCACTAATCCCGAACATCAGTCATCCCATGTCGAGGACAGAGCAGATTTGGCTAAAGTGTGTCCCATTTGCTAAAAGCTGACATGCCTATGGACACTGTTAGACATGTCAGAACAGAGGCACTAGACCTCGAAGGTGCTTTACAAAAAAAATTAAAGTCGAGATGACTGCCGTTTAGGCCAAACATCGCCTAAGTCCGAGAAAGACTATCAGATCAGCCTAAGCTGACAAACCATCTCTTCAGAGGCGCAAAGCCTTCAGAAGATGCTGGAGTGTCTCCCTTAGGGAAGACATGCTTCGCGTTGGGTGTAATGTTGTAATGTATGTGTGTGCCGAAGAGCAACGTGAAGTTGCCGCAAGATGTTCAAGTGGCACGCCCTAGCTGGCAGCACGTCCACGTGCCACGAAAGGAAAAAAAAACGAGAAACAGAAAAACAGAAGGAAGAGCAACAGGTCTGGTGCCACCTATTACACTTAGCCGCACTGAACCATCTTGAAAAATCGCAAAGAAACAAGAAAAACTAAACCCATATGCGATGGTTCAGATACTAACCCACCACTATTCCTACACCTGGCTAGGGTGTAGGCCGAACCTGTAAGAAATGCTGAACCAAAAATAATACAACAAAATTAAAACAAAAGCATTGGGATAGTGGGAGAAGGGATGAGGAAAGCAAGAAGGGGAAGAATCGTTAGGGAATTCCTGAAACTAAATGAAGTTATTTATAACATATTTAATTCAATAGGGCATAATATATATAAAAAATTAATAATATAATAATTAAACCAAAACTTAGGTAGGTTAAGTCAGTATTCCATTACTAAAATACACAATTAGTTCTTACGCTACTTGAATTCTAACTTAAATAGCCTTTATAAAAACCTATTATGAAACCTAAGTATAAAAAAATTGAGATTCGATTTATTAATAAGATTTGTTAGTTAATAGTTCCTAGATATCTATACGGCTTTCGTACTATGTATAAATCTTATTCAATTTTAAATAAAACAATGAAAAACAATTTTCAAAAGCTTCAAAATTTTTAAGTACTACATCTCATTGTTATATGTGTTAAGAATCCCTAAATTATATATTTCTTAATTCTTAATGAAAAGCAAATTAATCATTTTGTATTAATTCTTTTAATGCACCTTAAGTTCATTGCACCAGCACGACCCAATTATTTCTGTGACCAAGGCATTAATGCACTCACAGCATAATGAAATAATTTCTTAAAGAAATTTGGTAAGATTAATGTACGATGCAATTAACTTAAGGTGAATAACCGTGAATTTATTCTACTTGTAAGAATTTGCTGATTTATAGATTTAATTGTTATTTTCGATTAATTGATGATTTGCATTATTGTTATATCGATTGTTTGCATTAATTGAATATATATATCAATGTAATTTATATATAAGTAAGTATTCAGTCGTAATAAAGTTAGTTATTGTTTTAAGGCGAGAAAGGTCGGTCGTTTACTTTACTAAGCCCAATATACTTACCGTAACGTATCTCAGGGCATTTGTGTAGCGGTACAAGAACCGTTGCATTCTTAGTCAAGGTACAAGAACTTTGACTAGTGCTTCGAAGAACAAAAGAGTTCTTCCCAAACATTTGGTGACCCCGACGTGATTCAGGTGTAACACTTGAATTACGTTCAACCTAAAGCCCAAGTGATACTGTGAATTTAAGTGTAAATCGCGAGCGCTTTAAAAAATAAATAAATAAATTTGTGTGTCATTCAAAAGTGAACAATAACTTATCAAGATGATAAGGGACATAGACATTATCTACGGAGCAAGACGGATATAGAAATGAACTGCTAAAGGTGGCTACGAATTATAGAAAGGACTCAGCCGAAAGAAAAACAACAGCCGAACAGCCTACAAGGAACGGCTACGACGCTTAGGATCAGCATAGGAGTTGTTTGAAGCTGTGGATAGCGAAATTCGAGCTCTACCTGAACCTCCACTTTTTCATGCTTACTTCACAACGAACTGCTATGAGAAGATACGCCAAGTGTATGACGAATACTAAGCCTACTTTACAAGGATGATCACACTTCGCCAGAAAAAAGAGGATAGCCAGCAAGGTAAACTCGAATTAGAGCATACTATCAAGAAGACGCCTCGAACCACAAAAGAGCCATTGTACGCAGAGGTGATTAGATTAACCCATACATCTACCGAAGGGGACGTTTCATCACCTAAACCAAGAATTGACAATTTATCGGAGGTTACAAGAGTGATCCGTCGACAAAGAGCAATAGTAGAATCACTCCGCCATCTCATTACAGGTCTCGAAGAACTAGACCAACTTGAGTACCCCAGATGTTTCTATGAATTGAAAATTCAGTCCATCAATCAATACTGGGTTCAGCTAGAAGAACACAACCTTCGAATGTGGGAACTAGTTGACGAACCAAGCCAGATGGGATATGATGGTGCCCAATATTTTGAAGTAGAAAAGAGAGTGCAGCAATGTCGTATCCTTCTCTCATCCAAGCTCAATCAGGCATCAATTTCTGTCCAAGCACCAACAAGTACGATTCTTAAGCTTGTTGCGCGCTGGGACCGACACTGCTGCTGGATGATTGCCCAAGGCAGGCTATGACTCTGGATGACATCAACTGAAAGTCAGCTGATGTCAGCCAGGATCACGGCCTCCGCTGGACATTCATCTGTCAGCACATGCTTGGGCAGAGATGGAGGATGGCATGCTGGCATCGCCAGCATTGCGATAGAGAGGGGGGGGGGTTCAAAAAAGGGGATGCCATCTCCGCCCGCGATTGCGCAACAAAAGCAAGAAATCATGCCTAGGATGGGAAGGGTAAGACGAACCGAAGAAAAAAACAACAAAGAAAAATATTTGAAGAAAAGAAGAGAAAAAAATATAAAAAGGAGAAAAAGCCGCGAAAGTAAGAAAACTAAAAAAAATAAAAAAACAAAAGAGGATTTTAACTTCAAAAAAAAAACCAAAAAGGGAACAGAACAGGAGGAAGAGGATACGAGCAGGCGTTGCTCGACTTACCGGATATCGTTGGGGGAGTCTGGTGTCCTGACTCCCCTTACCTGGCACATGCCCCAACCGCCCTATGCACCTAGGGGGCCGATGTCGACTAGGTGCCCTTAAAAGACCTGAAAAGAGAGAGGGTCACTCACCTCATCGTGAGGACCCCGCCCACCGACGTAGCGATGATCATGGCCGCCCTACGGAAGGACGGCGAGGAGAGAGAGAGAGAAGAAAAGATTAATGATTTTTATTACAAAAAAATTACTAAAAAAAATATATTTTTTTTTGAAATACAGAGATACCCCCTCCGTGGGAGGGCACAAGACCGTCTAGCTTATGGCTAGGGCCTATTTACCCCTTTGCAACGGGGCTCTGAGGAAAGATACAAAAAAAATATAAACAAATTTACCTACTATCTCGATACTAGCTCTTCTGGCGTGTTCGCATAAATTTAAATGTCGCTATACAAATCTAATGTTGAAACGGTTTCAAAAAAAAAATTCTATGATCAAGGTTGGAAAATGCGCATTCTTTTCCTTGTTGACAGTTATTAATGGAAAGTGGTCCATTTCCTAAACAATTCTGATTTATTTAATTTCTCCAATGATTAAAATATTCAACACAACTAAACAGTACGGATGTAGTAGTTTGTCTAAAATCCTAATTTTCATTGTAAATTTGTAAACTCTAATACATTTTAAGCCTGGAAATATTTCAAAGTGATATAATGCCTATCCGTAACTTAATTAATACGACAATTCTCTCTCTTAAATTCATAATTAGCGCGTTTTGAGATCTACCCATATAATATCATCTGTTTATTATTTTTCTCAATACTCTACTAGAAGGTTTTTATTTGCTTCCTATATGTATATAATTAGCACAATTTCTGTCGATATACCTATAGAATATTGTCGGAGTAATAGTTTTCTCAGTACTTGCAAAAAAAAATTCATATCAATAAAGAGGCAAAAGTAGAAATAACCCTATAGAATATTATTTGTTTAATATTTTCTCAATACACTTATTCAAATGGTTTATATTAACGATAGAATAGTGTCTGGTTTTCAATACACTGTTCGAAGGTTTTATTTCGGTTAGGAAATATAGTCTGTTAATTAATTTTCTCAACACTTATTCAAATGGTTGATATTAGCAATAGAATATTGTCTGTTTCTTTAATACACTGTTCGAAGGGCTTATTTTGGGTAGAAAATTTTATCTGTTTGTTCAGATGGTTTATATTAACGATACAATAGTGTCTGGTTTTCAATAAACTGTTAGAAAGTTTTTCTAATTGCTTTATATGTGCACATAATTAGCACACTTTTGTTGATGTACTTATAGGATATTGTCGGTGTAATATTTTTCTCAGTACTCTGTTCGAAGAGTTATATTTGCTTTATAGAGGTACATAATTAGCATATGCATAATATTGTGCGCTCATTATTTATCTTGATACCGTGATCGGATTGATTATATTTAATGATACGATCATAGTTGTCACTTTGTCTTTTATATAACCGGGTCAATATAGGAACCAATTGAAATAGTTTATTCAATGATTCTCGATATAACATAACTAACTTTTCGCGTTTCTTTGATATTAACGAAAAACTTTTCTGTTGTAGTTGGTCTCTTTGTACACAGTGATGAATTAAGTAAATAAAAGATATTGGTTTTCTTATAGAGCTTGTCGGTTAAATTAAGGAATCTGATTATTTTCCTTTCGAAGTTAATTGCATTCGTGGATTTTGGGTAAACCCCACTCTGGGATTTGTTACTGCATAAAACAAGACACAATATTTAGCATGTGGCCTTTCCTGTAATCAATAAGTACACTCGTATTTCGTAATTGAAAAAAAATAAAAATAAAAAAAGGTTCCATATCTTTCACGATAATATATTTGTAAGTCCTTTAATTGTGTAAGGCTATACCATCTTGATACTACTGTCGACAGATTCGCTTTACCTAAATTGACAATTTTTCGGCACTTGTGAGTTAATACGAGTATTTGATTTAGCGGCTGCTGATTTCGTAGTGACTTTTAAATTTTCCAACTGATCTACAAATAAATGTTACACACATTGTAAGTTTTCGTTCGGCTTAAAACAATTACTTTTCACTTTTATATTCAGCCTAAGTGTCTACATCACTTTCCGTTTTTGTAACCGCATCCGCATCATTGTAAAGCATCCCGATATTTAATTTTTTTTCCCTAATCTTTTTTAAAATGTTTATAGCCACTTACCCAAACGGATTATCCAAATCTATAAATTTATATTATACCCAGCTTCCAATGGTTCCAAAGTCAAAATTTACTTATCTTCGACTTCCATTTCGCCATCGTTCACATTCATATTCAATATTTTTATTTCTGACACAAATTTTTGCATCAACCCAAGCAACTTCAGCATCTTTACTTCGTTAAAACTCAAGCATGGATACCAGACCTTCAGTTAGCCGCACTTGATAAATGTTTTTCTCGGTAATGGCATCAACTATCTGAAGTGAAAACATGCTGGAGGAATCTTTAAAAAAAAATTTACCTCTCCTTTTTGCGAAATAAAAACTCTAGGAACAATATTTTGTTGACAATGTTTTCCAACAATTTCTGCCGCCAAAGGTCGGCATTTACTCGTCGAGGACGCAGATAGACGATAACATGTTTAATGTTCACCATCCGATCGAACTTCAAAATGTATGAACTGAATTTGTGCATTGATTTCGAACAATTTGCGGCCGCTAATACATTTGGTTGGTTTCTCAAGTGGAAGCAAATCTAAGAGGGAATTGAGATAATTTAAAATAAGTCCAAAGAGGAGTTATTTAGCTTGTCTTTCTTTCTTTACATTCACAACATACATACCTTTATCCTTTTTCTGTCTTTTTTTCTAATATCCTCCGGCTTGATCTAAAAGTTTTCTTTATTTTCTTCTTCCAAAGCGCATGGATTTATATCAGCAATTCGATAGTCATCGAGTTGAATTATTTCACCATATTCATCGCATTTAATTCTTTGTTCCTGAAAAGGAAACATTTCATTCTGCTTCCGGCTTGATTTAAAAAATGTAGTATGAGGTCGTTCACAATACCATGTTTGCCCGTGATAACATTCATTTCAAGATCATCATCTGAATCACAATTGGTTTCATCTAAATCCCGTTTAACTATGAGACTATTATGTTTTTACTCTTGTGTTCGAAGATATTCTTCTAATTCTGCCCCCTCCAGTTCTACACGTTTGTAAACGTAAATTTCAAGAGCAAGTGTTCCTGGCGAGGTCCTGGAAATACCGTAAATTTCAAAAAGGCTTAAAATTTTTCAATAAATTACCTTGTTGTTAATATTATACTATTATTGATATTCCCAGCCAATTGTACAAAAATATTTTGGTCAGGTGTACTTGCTCAAACGACCTTAGGACTTGAGATGTTGCTTAATTCGATTAAATTGTGGCATAGCTGCAAATGCTTTAACTGAAATGGATTATTTCTGGCGCCTGCAAAAGTTTTCATCAGTTTATCGCTCATCCAATCAATTTGCGATTTGGCAAATTCTAAATTATAACTGACATTCGTCAAGAAAGCTAGAGAGTAGGCAATTAGACCAAAATCCTTATTTTCTACAACCCTTTCATCTCTAGCTCATCTGTTCTGTGAGCTTGTTGATATTTTGCGTTTAGGCAATCCATTACCAAAAGAGATGGCATTTGCAAATGCTCCAGTTTATTAAAAATTTCGATGTCCCTTTTTTGTGATTGAAATTTGTGGCATAAATAAATAAAATATATTTCGCCAGATAGTTAACTCGCGTACTTTACCGGGGAGAAAACATACTTTCGCGTCATTTGTCATTTGGATTTGACAGCAAATTTGTATATGTACATGGTGCGCGAGAGGGCACGAAAAATAGTGGAAATAGTGACCATATGGGAGGGAAGAAGTTTTTGTTTTCTTAATTTGGTATATCGAGTTGGCAGTACTTTCTCTATATATCTTCTTTACACTTACGCGCAGGTAAAAGTGCGTAACACATTGAAAGGTGACATGCAAACAAACGTAAACCCCGGTAGTGAATAAGTTTTAGCAGCAAAGTTAATGAAAAAGTTTTTTTTTGGAAAGTGAATATAAACGCGAAGTTGTCTCCATGATATAATTCTGTACCTAGTTTTCCGAGCATATCGGAGACAAGAATTATTGGTGGCAGTGGGGTTTGTCTTCCAACTGTATAAAACTTAATATATTTAAAGCTGCAAAAAAACTAATCAAATAAAACTGGATTTGGATGTGAATATGTAATTCATAAGCCTGAATCAGCTTTGGATGAAGAAATTGATCACATATTGGGATCTGTGCTGTAAAATAAAAACAAATTCATGTTTAACCCGGAGCATCGCAAATTGAACTTCGACTTTATATGCTTCAGAGGCCTTTTACGGTTAAGATGCACTCCATATGAGTATCAGGAAGATTGGTGCATTTTAGTTACCAAAAATAATGGAAATTTTCCCTTTGCCAACAAGAAACTGAACAAAACCAATATAAGAGGTTAGATGAAACGAAAAAAAGCAAAAAAATGTTGTTCCTACGGATTTAAATTTGAACAATATTTACGTACAGAAGATCCAAAAAAAGAACCTGAAACCGATCAACCTGTGAATGAGTCGGAGTTCTCAGTAATCATGCGGACGATTTCACTTCAATCGACCCTTATAAACTTGAATTTGGTGAACTTAAAGTAATGGTCAAGGGCACAAACTTTAAATTATATTACATATAAGACGAGAAACTGGTGGTGTCAGAGTTTCTTAGTTGGCATAGAAAACCCATTCGTAGGCTTAAGAGATGAGCGCGGCATTGTTGAAGAGATTAATAAAATCGAGGTTGAATCACTTGCTAAGAAATCAGCGGGTCATTAGCAGTCGAGCGTTTGTATGGACTTTCTTGTCCAATTTTTAAAAACAGTGCAAAATATCATAATAAACGTTAGCTGTCCGTCCGTATACAGCTTATACATTTAATTGGCATCCAAAAAGAAATTGCATTTTTTCTTCAGTGCTACCATCACATTAAAATTTTTGTTATATAATATTTTTAAATGTGTAAAAAGTAACCGCCCAATTTCGAACTCAAGTTCGAATATGGCGGCCCCCTTAAATCTGGCGGGCACCTACGTCATAATACTTAAAGATCGCCATATTGACTGGGGAAGAGAGAAGATTCGGCGACAGGGTCGCCAGACGTGGCGATTTTTCGCCAAATTGCCGATTTTTCATCAACCCTGGCGACAAAAAATATGAAATTGGCGATGGCGATTTTTTTGGCGATTTTTCATCGACTTTAAGCGTTTTTATGGCGATTTTTCTTGAAAGAAAAATTGACAGATTATTTACCTTTTAAAAAATAATTTCTAAAGATTTACAAATGTAATATACATCAATTTAGCAGAATTTTCTGAAAAATTAGCTAATTTGAGTAAAAGTTGCCGCAACTGCAAGTGACAGAAAATTCTACGGTACGTCTAATGAGTTATTTGCCGGCTTTTTCGCAGTTTAATTCTGTGATTTTTAATAAATGTTAGAAATAATGGAAAACGGTTTATTAAAAGTAAGAGATCCTACAGATAATTGTCGTTAACCAGGTACACGTAATTGGACTTTTGAATATGTATAGATTCATTACGTTTTTTTACTTTTTATAGAGAATAATAATTTAAACTATTCATGCAGATATCTCTGAAAATCACAGAAGCTGAAGCTATAATTTAATTTCAAATTTGATTTTGGCATTGACTTCGACTGAAAACTCAGTTGCAGTTGATCAGTCGGAATTTTAATTCGGAATGATTTTCAAATCAATTTGCGCGCAGAGAGGCAGAAATTACTGGCGACAGCTTTGCTAATCATTCCTCCAAATAGCTCAGTTGCTCCTCCTTTAAAAGAATGTGATCCAGACGCGATTCAAACTTTATTAAACGCACTTGCTGACAATAGTTCCTTAACGGTTTTACAAGAAAGGTGTGAGTTACAATTAAAGGCTGAGTTAGGCGAGGCAGCTGATCTTCCAGCAAAAGGAAATTCTAAGCATCCTTAATAAGTCATCTATAATGGAGTCAAAATCCGATCTATTGTACCCAAATGTACAATCACTGCAAAACGATTCAAACATTATTGAACTTCTAAAAGATAATAAGGTGCTACGAGCGTTGGCATCACTGATGAAAGCGTTAGCATCTACAATTGAAAACCACTTTAACTTTAGGTGATAATGAAAAACATTTTTTGGAAGTCTTTAATTGTTTGGCGTTTTTTCCGAAACTCTTTCATATAGGCAATTAATATTTGGCACGAAGATAGGAATTGAATTTTGATGTTTGGGTCTAATTTTCATTAAGGTGAAATGGGAATCAAATGAAAGTGTGCTTGTAAAAACGAGTTCAAAAATATAAATGATTAAAATAATATAAATAATTTCATAAATTAGTCGTACCTTAACACAGTATATTGCATACCCAATAAAAAAACAATTTATTGTAATATTATCGCGATAAGCTAAAGGAAGTGACTATTTGCACTTACGTGTACTTCCGTGTTAATACATTAGCCATCTTGATTTCCACTTTGACATTTTGGCTATAATCATGGCTACAAAAAATTTATAGATTGGCGATTTTGGCGACTTTTTAGTGTCCATTTGGCGATATTGTCTGTGGAAAGTCTGGCGACCCTGTTCGGCGATCAGCAAGGCAGAAAGTTTTGAAGTGTGGAACTGAAAAGACCTAGTGAAATTTTTTTAAGAAAAAAAAACCTGGCCTTAGTGAGTTGTCTGCTTAACGTTGTTTCAAACGAGGAACCTACGATGGATACCTTGATACCACCGAAATAGCGAGATAAGTATCTTTTTTGTGTTTTCCTTTTAACAATTATCGTATGTAATTTTTATACCTATAATGAATTTTCTGTCTAGTCAAATAATTTTTTTATACGAGTAGATACCATAATTAGTAACCTGAATACAATTGGGAAAACTATCGCGCATTTCCTTTTTCATTAATATTAATTAAAATTTAAAAAGGTGGTTGAAATACACAAGTATGCAAAATATCGCAAACTAGGAAAAAGGCATACATAATCCGATTCATATTCTAACTACGAACATATCTTTTGTGTATCAATTTAATCAAGACAAGATCAAACTGAAAAAGGAAGAAAGAATTATTGATGTATTTAACATTGCATAATGTGTGTTGTTTAAAGATAGTTGCAGGTTACATTTGTTGTGTTTCCTTCTGCGATACTTAACCAAGTTTTCAATAGATCGGAAGCGCTAATTGGTTTTGTGCTGAACTGCAATGGGGCGCCTTATCGGTTTTACCCATGTCTATTGAGAATTCGTTAAGAATTTTTTTTTCTAATTTAACGTTTTGTTAAATTCTGTTTTGAAACATTTTTCATAGTTGCTAACGACAAGCCTTGTCGATTAAAGCACAATTGCGTACGTGTATTAGCAATAAAACACATGTTTTTGAATTGTTAAGAAAAACTGATATATAATGCAACCTAGATAACGTTGTATTTAAGATGTTCTTGTTCGTTATCCTGGGATATAAAACTAGTTACAAGCAAAAGTAAAGTATTTATGCAATGAATCTAAGCTAAATATACTCCAGTTAGAAAGTCGTTTATCTTTACCCTTAATTTTTTTATTTTTCTGAGTTACTTCTTACCAAAAAAAGTGATGATGGCATTAGACATTTGCTAATGCAAACAAAGGTTATCATATAAAGAAAGAAGAAAGGAAACAAAAATTATGTGAAATCAAAGACAATATTGGTTGTAAATAATCCCTTCATGGATGAATTATTGAACAAAGTTATGGGAATATTATTTAAAACGCGTATACTTCATCCTAGATTAAAAATATACTGAATTAGTGCCAAGTATGGCAACAATTAATTAATAACCTAGATAACATTGGGAAAGTTATTGCTCAATTCTTCTTTCATTATTTTTAATCATATTTACATTAAGTGTTTAACCATTAGAAAACATGTTATAGCACTTTGGAAACAGAAAACGATAAAATCTCTTAGAATATAAGAATAAATAGAAAGAAAAACATAAACAAAAAAGGGAGAAAACCAACAAGTAAAACTGAAGATTTTATTTAGATTTCTTATCTTGTCTGTACATTCAACCTACAACGATTTATTTTATTTTCTGAACTGTGCGATATATAGTTTCAATACGGTTGGGGGAGATATGCACAATTGGAGCACTTGTCGGTTGTCTCATTTCTGTTTAAGCTCACGTGTAAATACGTTCCGGTACGTTGAATCGGTACGGAGTACTGTGCAATTTCACAGATGCATAGCAAACACAACTTCCCCTGGGGAGCGGTGTTCGAATTTCTGTTGTGGCTTTGTTGTTATTGCCGCACTTTGGGAGCCAATTTCAATTTCGAAACGTTTTCAAAGTACAACTCCTGTGATGAACCACACGGTTCTGTTATCAGTTGTATCTGAACCTTAAACAAAACGGACGTTTGTTATGGAGCCTTTTCTAAAGTAACGGAAGTGAACAAGTAGTTAGGTTTGGTTCGTGATTGCATGCCGTAACGGTTTGGTTTCGTTGTGTTTAGACCGCGGCTTCATGTGGGAATCGTATTGAAGGGCTTGAGTAATATTATTGTTGTTGCACCCCATATTCGATTAAGGGTTTAATTTCGGGCCAAAGTTGTTCGGAAGGAAAACTTCCGCATTTGAATTGCATGTCCGAGAATAGTACAGTGCGAGTTGAGAAAAACATGAGCTCAAAATAGTGTGCTTTGTGAAACATACATGAAAGAAGCGGATAAAGTGTGTTATTTTGGAAAATTACCTTTAGTAAAATGTGCTTAAAGTGCAATACATTATTAAACAAGTTCAGCAAGTGAGATATTGCTGCCGTGTGGTCTGTGTAAATTGTTAATCTCCAGCAACACAGACTTTGAATCTTTCTCGGAATAAGTTTACAGCAGATAACTTCCCAAGTGACCAAATCTTGGCACTGAACAGCAGTTATTCAAGCATTCAGCCACTTGGTTCGTCCCCTGCTGCCACCGGTATCATAGATGAATCTTCGGACGAGATTCTACTTCGGTTCGTGCGCCGTTTGGAATCATTTAAACAGCAGAAAAATCTACAAAAGATCTTCATCAGTCACTAAATTCCGCAGAAGAGGCACTAGTTAAAGTCATCAACAGCGAAAATAACTCTGAATTTACCAAAAGTAGCATCAAGGAAAATGTACAAAAAACAAAAGTTTGCGGTTGTGTGAGCAAAAACCATGTTAAAGACAACAAAAAATCAGAAAACTACTTAACAGATGATATCAGGACCAAATGTGGAAGCTCTGACGATGAATGTCCTTTAACTGAAGCACCAGAATATGTTATACCCCTTGCCACAAATGACGAAAATAGGTCAGAACGTAATAAGGAGAATTTCTTAGTTGATAGTAATATGGGATCAAATGTGTCCCGAAACATTAGCAAGGGACTATCTGGGCGAAGGACGCAATCATCTGGCAATTTATATAACAACAAAAATAGAGAAGGATACTACCATACATCAAATGACAATACAAAAGAGAAAATCACAAAACCACGTAATGAATCAGAGAGCGTTAAATAGCATACAATGGACAGACGAGACGGTCCCGACAATCCATTGGAATCACATCCACCAAATTTAATAATGCCACCTTTATCTGGAGTAACGAAAGAAGATCGAAATAAGTTCTGCGGAAAGCTACATAAAAGCGGGTAGGGTGGAGTACGTGACTGTAACTTCAAATAGACCGCAACAGCATCAAATGCAGATGAAGCTTTCGCCTTACAACAACAGCACTAGTGAGAAGGAAACCGCCTCAACAAGCGCCGAAAGTAGCACATTCAAAATCAATCAAGATAAACCTGATATAACACCTTCGCCCTATCTTCAGCAGCAAACCCTCATTGCGGATATGAACTTCCTGAATGGGAACCCGTTTGCGTACAACTTCATAACAAAAAACTGCACATTCACTGTACAAATAATAAAAGGTCCCCGTGGCCTTGGTTTATCGATATCCGGGGGAATTGATTCAAATGCAGCATTTCCCGGATTAATTCGAATAAAGCGCCTATTTCCTCATCCAGCAGCTTGGTCAACTGGAAAATTATAACCTGGTGATATAATCTTAGAGGCTAATGACGTTCTACTTACAGAATTAACAAATTACGAAGCTTTGGAAGTACTGAGGACGATGCCTAGCGAAGTCGTCCTTTTAGTGTGTCGTCCAAATTATGAGCACTATAAAAAGCTTTCAGCACCAACGGAACCACCGAAACCCCCGCGGCGAACTCAACAGCAGGGTACACAAACAATGGCTGAGGAATCATATCCACTGGAGCCTATTCCTCTGATTCAGACCAGCTTTAGTGGGGAGTTTGAAATAATTATGGTCAAACAACAAGGATCTCTCGGTTTCACGTTGTGAAAGGAGGACGAATCGGTGTTGGGCCACTATGTCCGCGCACTAGTTAGGGAACCTGCAACCACAGATGGAAGAATCAAACCTGGTGATAAAATTGTTGCCGTTAATGACATTCCTTTGTCACCAATGACACACGAACAAGCTGTGATATTTCTAAGGCAAGCTGCTGACACTGTAAAGCTGCGTTTTAACAGGGATAAGGCCCAGACACCCGTTGCGGCCATGTCTCCAACGACATCTGAAAATAAGGTGATATGTGGATCAGGGAAAAAGACGTTTTTAAGGCCTGAGGCAATAAATCTCCTGAGTGACTTAGCTTATAAGAAGCAAAACACCCCCTGCGACTCCACAGACTCTTCGCTTGTATCAAGCAACACTTCACCTCGACGAATTAAAAGGGGAAACAAACATAGTTCAGCCAATACCTCGCAAAGTGAACAGGATGGTACAGACTCTAAAGGTTCAAGCAATGTTCAGTATATCGTGTCATGTCAGTCAATAGTCTGCTGCCTAATCGATCGGACGCGTTGCGCGATCGCTCTATAATTTTCCCAAGTCTTACTCTAATATTTTCGGTTCGTGTGTTTTGCGCTTGTGTCAGCAAAGTGAGTGCCACCCTTTCCCAACCATTAAACTTTCGTGACACAGTTTCTGCGTGTTTTCGTATTGCTCAGTGACCTTTTTTTTGTGTGACACGGTTGTTTATTTACATTGACACAGTTTCTGCGTGTTTACTATTTTCTCAGTAACCTTTTTTTGTGTGACTCAGTTGTTTATTTACTTATTCGTGAAATATTTTTTGCTTTGCACTGGAAATTACTATAATCTGGTGTAAATTCAACTATTTAACTTTTTTCATTATTAAAATATTTTGTGACAATCTTTCCAAACATAATGGCAATCTGCAAAGCGTGCTCTATTGAGTTACTTACCAATGGTGTGGCCTGTGATGGCATTTGTGGTGATACTTTCCACGGTACATGCCTGGAGCACTCTACTGGTGGTCTTGCTACATGCAAGGAAGTAGTATAAATATGCGGGTTCTGGACCAATGTGCAATGTGCACAAGGTCAAAGGTCAAGGTTGCTGATTGGGTTTTCGGTCTTGGAGGCTACAATTGAGAGATAAGGATTTTCGGTCTTATAGGCTACAATTGAGAGATAAGGAAGAGAGATAAGGATTGTCGGCCATCTTGGATTTTGGGTTTTCGGTCTTATTGGCTACAATTGAGAGATAAGGATTGTCGGCCATCTTGGATCTTGGGTTTTCGGTCTTATAGGCTACAATTGAGAGATAAGGAAGGGAGATAAGGATTGCCGGCCATCTTGGATTTTGGGTTTTCGGTCTTATTGGCTACAATTGAGAGATAAGGATTGTCGGCCATCTTGGATCTTGGGTTTTCGGTCTTATAGGCTACAATTGAGAGATAAGGAAGAGAGATAAGGATTGTCGGCCATCTTGGATTTTGGGTTTTCGGTCTTATTGGCTACAATTGAGAGATAAGGATGTCGGCCATCTTGGATCTTGGGTTTTCGGTCTTATAGGCTACAATTGAGAGATAAGGAAGAGAGATAAGGGTGTCGGCCATCTTGGATTTTGGGTTTTCGGTCTTATAGGCTACAATTGAGAGATAAGGATATCGGCCATCTTGGATTTTTGGGTTTTCGGTGTTATAGGCTACAATTGAGAGATAAGGAAAAGAGATAAGGATTGTCGGCCATCTTGGATTTTCGGTTTTTAGTCTTGGAGGCTACAATTGGTCTTCTTCTTCTTTGGTTTGCATCTGGACTTAGATCTAAACCTTGGATCTGAACCTAGATTGTTTAGTAAGATAGGATTGTCGGTCATCTTGGATTTTCGGTTTTTGGTCTTGGAGGCCACAATTGGTCTTCTTTGGGTTTTCGGTGTTATAGGCTACAATTGAGCAATAAGGAAAAGAGATAAGGATTTTCGGCCATCTTGGATTTTCGGTTTTTGGTCTTGGAGGCTACAATTGGTCTTCTTCTTCTTTGGTTTGCATCTGGACTTAGATCTAAACCTTGGATCTGAACCTAGATTGTTTAGTAAGATAAGGCACCTGTCGGCCATCTTGGATTTTCGGTTTTTGGTCTTGGAGGCCACAATTGGTCTTCTTTGGGTTTTCGGTGTTATAGGCTACAATTGAGCAATAAGGAAAAGAGATAAGGATTGTCGGCCATCTTGGATTTTCGGTTTTTGGTCTTGGAGGCTACAATTGGTCTTCTTCTTCTTTGGTTTGCATCTGGACTTAGATCTAAACCTTGGATCTGAACCTAGATTGTTTAGTAAGATAAGGCACCTGTCGGCCATCTTGGATATTGGGTATTCAGTCTTGGAGGCTACAATTGATGTTGAAGATAAGAGTTTGTTGTTTTGAGTCCTTAATTACGAAGTACAGCTTTATCAGCTAAATGAAATTACACGAGGCGAATTTAATTGGATTGAAGATAAGAGTTTGTTGTTTTGAGTCTTTAATTACGAAGTACAGCTTTATCAGCTAAATGAAATAACATGATGCGAATTTAGTTGGAAAAACAGAATATTGCGTAATAAAAGATTTCACCACTTTGAGTAAATAGATGAAGATTATTTTTTAATTTCTTTTGCAAATTCTTATTTCTATGATATCATTGGGGGTCCAAGCAAGTTTTAGCATGTTTTTCTGCTCGAGCTGTGATTGATAACCGAGCTGGTGACTGCGTAGAAATTAATAATTTGGCGACAATGTTAAGGTCGTTGGGTGATAAGGTTTTGTAGATGAATCTGACCTCGTGCTGAAAATAAGAGTTGTTGTTTTGAGTTTTTAATTACGAAGTACTCCTTTATCAGCTAAATGAAATAACATGATGCGACTTTAATTGAAAGCAGAATATTGTAACCTCGAACTTTAAAAGATTATCATGCAATTTCTTTTCCAGATCTAAATATAGCCATTAATTCGAGGTTATATTATTAAATAATTTCGTGTTTTATGCAACTAGCAAGTAAGTCATTCCACCGATTACGTCATCTGGACCTTGACTACTAGTTAATATAACACCATTGAGGAATAGTTAAAGGAATTTCTGTAATTAGGGAAAAAAATCTGATGTTTAAAAATAACATGCATCGCTTTGCATAAATCCGTTAATAAGTAATAAACGTCTAGTCAAGATAGCTAGAATGGCTTCTTTCGGTACTTTGGAGAGGTTTATCATGTGAAGAACTTGCAAAGAAAATAAATATCTTTCCATAGCCTTAAACTTCGTTTCTTTATGATTCAACCGTGATAATCTTAATAAGAGAAACCATTGATTCGTAATTATGCTTTAAATTTATATCAAACTAGCAGCTACCAAACCCATATAACAACCTTGAACTGCAGAAGAAATGAACAAGATCATTGGCGTTGTTGTAACACTTTCTAAAAATTGCCTGTGAATTTAGACTAGAACAAACAAAATCGAAGTAGCTGAAATGTCTTCTTTCAATACTTTAACCAGATTTATCATGTGAAGAACATAAGAAAATAAATTTTTTATATGCTTCATGTAACAATAGACTCAAATTGTGATTTCACAGAGTTCAGTTTACTTTGAGTTTGTCATCTAATTTTGGCAAATGTCAGCTTCCGGGTTTGTTGCCGTTGCAGCACTTTATAAAAATAGACTCAAAAACTTTGAATTGGGCCGATAGAACAAACAAAATCGAGGTAGCTGGAATGGCTTTTCTTTTGGTAATTTAGAGAGATTTATCATGTCAAGAACTTAAGAAAATAAAACTCTTTTCATAGCTTTAAACTTGGTTTCTTCTTTTTTCAGTCGTAATAATCTTAATAAGGAAACCATATTTTTCCTGAATCGTAATTATGGTTTAAATTTATACCAAACGGACAGCTAACAACCCTATATGACATTTAAAATTTAATTTTTGTATGCGTCATGCAACAATAGACCCAAATTGTGATCTCACCAAGTCAAACAAACGAAAAACTACTATCCCAATGATCTTTTCAAAATTTATAGAGAAATACAGCTGAACCAATGAAAGAAATTTAAAACGCATTAAACAGGGCTTTAATAATCGTATTAAAAGCTTTCTATTGAAAAATGATGATGAAGGAATATTGGATCCAAAACAATTTTTCTACAAAATAAAACCTCGAGTAATAAATCTTCTTGAAGCAAGTTTACAGAAAATCCTCTGAATTAGGCTCAAGGAAATTGATATGTTACTTAGAAGATACATTTCATTATATAATCCATTATAGAAATCTCCAAAAAGTAGTTTAAAGTATGAATTGAAGTTTTCATACATTCATAGAGCTCTTTGATTCAGACAATGGAATTGATTAAAAATTTCATTATATAATCCCTTATAGAAATCTCCAAAAAGTAGTTTAAAGTATGAATTGAAGTTTTCATACATTCATAGAGCTCTTTGATTCAGACAATGGAATTGATTAAAACTCATACATTCATAGAGCTCTTTGATTCAGACAATGGAATTGATTAAAACAATATATTGATCTTAGTACTTTGCATAGATCAAAAGCTGTTAACTCTTTCTGATCTTAAGCTCTTATGATGGAATTTGTATTTATCACGAGGAAAGACACTAATTTTGTGATCTTAAGTATATTCAAATGTTCAACAGATGCTTACTATTGTCAAGACTTATTCTAATATCACCATTAAATCTTTTGGTTGAAGCACAGTTCGGTTTACTAAAATTATCACAGTTTAAAAAATTATTAAATTTATTTTTGGTTTGTCTTTTACTTTGTTTGCATTTTAGATTCATATAGATTAGATTTCTCAAGTATAGAAAAATTAGCGAATAATTCATCTGATGAAAACTTAATATTAAACAGATCCTTTTATAAAAATGACGATTTATTATATAGATTCAGGATAATTTTGGGGTGCTATGCTTAAGTATTGAAAGATTGAATTACAATAATTATTAACTGACGTTAATGTGTATAACTTTATATGTTCTCGCAGGCATTCTACTGCTAATAATAAGTGTATGGAAAATGTTATCCCATCACAAAGCTCAACATATTTAATTTACTTCGACTGCAATAATTTATATGGGTGAGACATGTCTGAATTCTTATCATATGAGGAATTTCAATGGGATAGAAAATACGGATATCAATATAATGAGCATTCTTCAAAGTTCAGAAATTGAATATATATATTTGAAGTAGATTTAACTTATCTAGAATCACTTCATGACTTACACAATGATCTACCATTTTGCACAAATAATATAAAAATCCCCTGAATTAGGCTCAAGAAAATTGATATGTGACTTAGAAGATACATTTCATTACATAATCCATTATAGAAATCTCCAAAAAGTAGTTTAAAGTATGAATTGAAGTTTTCATGTATTGATAGAGCTCTTTGATTCAGACAATGGAATTGATTAAAACAATATATTGATCTTAGTACTTTGCATAGATCAAAAGCTGTTAACACTTTCTGATCTTAAGCTCTTATGATGGAATTTGTATTTATCACGATGAATGACACTAATTTTGGGTTCTTAAGTATATTCAAATGTTCAACAGATGCTTACTATTGTCAAGACTTATTCTAATATCATCATTAAATCTTTCGGTTGGAGCAAAGTTCGGTTTACTAAAATTATCACAGTTTAAAAAATTATTTTTGGTTTGTCTTTTACTTTGTTTGCATTAGCAAGTATAAACATGTATTTGAAAAAGGGTATACCCCAAACAAAATGTGATTACAAAATATCAAATTTCTTCGAAATAAAAACACTCGTAATTCACTTAATCAATTTTTATTTAAAATCGGTAGAGTTCTATTAAATCTTCCTGACATATCATTATTTCATATAATTAATTTACATATTTCTAAATCCTGGTATTTCGTCCATTTTGTTTTCGATAAATTTTAAATTGCAATCTTCATCCATCTCATACACAGTGTTGTTGATCTCCACTGTTTGAAACTCTGACTGCGGTTCCACTGATTGATGATTTTCGAAAATGAATTTTACAAAGCATATTGTCAATACAAGAACATCTTTTTGTCTCTGAAATTCCTCCATTTTCTGAATTATAGGCTGTGTTACTTTATTTAGATATTCCTGTTTAATATCACCATCCTTAAGATTTGTATTAAGTTCGATGTTTTCAAATTTGTATTCATTACATCGATTGATGTATTTGAATCGTGTTATAACCCGAACAGGTTCATATGCACCATTTTTTAGATATTTTTGAATGTGTTCTTGAAATTTGTTTAAGTAATGTTCTTCCAGTAAATACTTCAGCGCATTTATTCCGAAAGCCAGTTGATTATGCACCGCTAATATCATTTCATCCCATACTGGGGTGAATTGTATCTTAAAAGTATATTGTTCGCGAGGAGTCTTTACGATAGATTTTCCTTCCATTTTATTTCTGTAATAACATTTTTTTATTTACTACGCATATATTAATTACTCTGCAACATACCTGATCTTCCTTCCTTTCCTGAATCTGGTCTATCTAAATATTTGCCTCAGCTTTTATAGCAAGTATTTTACCCCCCACTGGAAATTTTTAAAACTTGAACTGCTTAAAATTAAATTAAATTGAAGATTTCATTAACGTTATTCCCTTAAATAAAGTGTTATATATCAATGTGAAAGGCAATTTTTTCATCTGAGAATAAAACGATTGAATTACAATGTTTAGATTCCATTCGCTGCGAGTTTAGATACTCTAACAAACAAACAAAAATCTGAATGATGAGGACTTTAGAATAATCCATAATGAATTTAATAAGGAGAAAGGGGGGTTTTCATATGATTACTTAAATTCTTTTGATAAATTTAAAATGAAGCATGTGTGCCCCTCAGGATTTTTTAATAAACTTAGCAATAAGAAGAATATCAGCATGTCGTTAATGTATGGAGCAAATTTAATTCTACATAAATATCTATGAGTTTAACCCGAATCATTATTACACAACACCAGGATTGTCATGGGATGCTATGTTAAAACACATCCAAATTAAATTAGAATTATAGAAATGTATTATATAATTTCATGAAAAGCGGTATTCGGGGAGGTTTAACACAATGTTCCTTACGATATTCTCTATCTAATGAGAGATTTTGATTTTTTTAAAAGGGTTAAAATATTTGGTTTAGATTGATGTTATTAATTTATATAGATGAGTTATTTCGGAGTCACTTCCATATGCAGATTTTGTTTGGATAGATAATTGTGATATTGAAGATTAGGATTGAGAAATTTTCCAAATATCTTTTAACGTGTTCTCAATAATATAAATTCAATATTTTTTTTATTTCCCCAGCATGTTTTAACATGTAAAACAGCTTACATTTAAACGGAAATTGCGGTTATAAGAATTTTGTTTGTTAGGGTCTTATCTTTGATTAAATATCAGTTCGAGTATAAAAGCCAAGTATTTTTAGTTAAATTTTTAGTTTTCAATGTAAAGTCAATCAGTGAAACTGAAAATACATGAAATTCGTGTTCCTAGTGAAATTAAAATAATCTAACATGCCTCAGCTACCAATAATCAATGAAGCAGTCATCGAAGACTTTGAAGTGCTCGAAGAACTGAACTCCGCAAATTTTAAACCTACGATTGCAGTTAAAGACATGGAAGAGTTGTTAGAGTATAAAATCATAGGATGCAGCAATGTAACAACGAAGTATGGGCCCAGGATCCTTTTAGAACTAGAGAATTACCAAGTTTTTCTGCCGCCGAGATACAGCGCTAAAATTACTCACCGCACAATCGAGAAACTTAACGATGGAGGCTTCTATGTTGTTAGGAAACTAGCAAATGGCAACTATTTTAATTTAATATTTACAAAAATAACATCTAGTAATGGATATTACTTAAATTTGTAAATAAATGGAAAAAAGTTCTATTAAATATATGTTTATTTTAACTTCACCTCTCCCAATTCTCTATATGGATTCAAATGATATTTTAGAGACATACATGACTCTAGTAGATGGCAACAGGAGTCTAATATTACATTTGATATCTGATGAGCCGATTTCTTCTACATTTCATTTTTTGATTTCAATTTTATACCCTGATGAATGTACTTGGTGTATGCAATTAGTGGATCCTAACTTCGCTAGGAGATAAAGTAATAGGTCGATTTCTGACAATAACAGATAGCATGTAAGAAAAACAAAATCGCGACTAATCATATTATGATTCCCATGACTTTTAATTAAAACAATTTAATTAATTTTTATATCCCGTGTCTCCAGGGAGCCGGCTATGTCTAACTGTTTTCATTTAGTTGATAAGCAACATAATTTGCAGTGTTTGCTGGAAAGACAATTATGGCTATTTAGTAATCGATAAAGATAGTTTGTTGAAGAAAGGACGTTATCGAAAAGGAATCGATACATAGATTTCGCTATAAATTTAGAAGATCTAGTAAAACAAATCAGCTAAAGCTGTTCATGACCTGCTTAAGCTGGTAATAGATCTGTTAAAGCTGGTAATAGACCTGATATAGCTGTTCATAGACCTGCTAAAGCTGGTAAAAGACCTGTTAAAGCTGGTAGTAGACCTGATATAGCTGTTCATAGACCTGCTAAAGCTGGTAATAAACCTGTTAAAGCTGATAGTAGACCTGATATAACTGTTCATAGACCTGATATAGTTGTTCATAGACCTGCTAAAGCTGATAGTAGACCTGATATAGCTGTTTATAGACCTGATATAGCTATTCATAGAGCTGATAAAAGTTGTTCTTCGACCTAATAAATGAGAATCAGGTATTTGACCATCCGCTCTTGCCGTCATGATAAATCAGTTAACTTATAATTTATGCATACTTTGAAGCTCTAGTACCTTTTATTTAACCATCAGTTCTGTATTATCTTTTAAGTCATATTTGCTGTACAAAGATTTACAGGTTGTTTCATAAAAAGCAATTAACATAGACCTATCATTATATTATAAAATTTTTCGTTAATAAGGAAATAATCTTTCTCAAAGATTTACAGGTTGTTTCATAAAAAGCAATTAACATAGACCTATCGTTATATTATAAAATTTTTCGTTAATAAGGAAATAATCTTTCTCAATTTCAATCTTTGAATTTTGCTGTCAATTGTCGGGTTTTTTAGGCGTTGAAAAGTGAATTATATTCGTCTATTCTGAGATATAAAAAGCAAACAAAAATGATGTAGCGATAGCGCAATGTGTAAGGGGTGCTACGGAAAGGGACTTGATGTCTTCATAATACTATAAAAGAAAAGGGATGAACAATGATTTAATAGCTAATACCAACTCTTTGGTGGAACCGCTTATCTCTATTCATTTTTCACTTTTTTTTTCTCATCTATAAAACTTATTTGTTGATTACCCATGAACCTCTCATAAAACTTATTTTTTGATCATTCCATAAAACTTCCTTCAAATTGAATTAAACGATCCCCCGCTTATCTCTATATAATTTCGGTAGCAGCTAACTATCGATAAGCATGGGATGAATAATGATTTAATAGCTAATACCAACACTTTGGTGGAAACGCTTATCTCTATTCATTTTTCACATTTTTTTTTCTCATCTATAAAACTTATTTGTTGATTACCCATGAAACTCTCATAAAACTTATTTTTTAATCATTCCATAAAACTTCCTTCAAATTTAATTAAACGATCCCCGCTTATCTCTATATAATTTCAGTAGCAGCTAACTATCGATAAGCATTTTTCATATTTTTTGGTCACCACAATTCCTTTCAAATCATATGTAAAGAATTTAAATTTAAATTTAGAATTCTATAAAGATAAGCGGAGGTCATTTAATTAAATTTGAAGGAAGTTTTATGGAATGATTAAAAAATAAGTCGAATGAGAGTTTCATGGTTAATCAACAAATAAGTTTTATAGGCGAGCAAAAAAATGTGAAAAATGAATAGAGATAAGCGGATACTATTTAAGCAATGAATCACTTATGAGTTTTAACATTCACCAAAATGGAGAGAATTATAGAAGAAGTTCTTAAGGTGTTGAATATCCCAGAGGATTACGAGGATCCTCATGAGCGGCTGCAGGAGCTGGTAAATTCTCCGCTAACCCCGATAAACCTGGTTTATAGGTTAGGATGGGAGTCTGAGTGGTGCGAAGTGGCCACTCCATATTCGGAGAATTTTACGGGGTTGCGAACGGTTAGTTTTAAAATTATTTTACATGTTATTTTTATTATTTTCTTCTTTATAGATTAATCACTCAGTTAGCGGAAGGAGGTGTGTTATATCAGTTTTCAGCGTCGAAGCGCTGGCCCTCGAGATGAGGACCCGGCTTGATGCTGCTAATCATTTAGAGGAGGATTGGGATAGCCCGGACGATGTTAGACTTTAAACCTATAAATTCTAATTTAATTTTGATATTTCAAAAACTATAAACCCTAAATAAACTGGTTTGTTATACGTCACTTTTATTTTGTTTAATTCTACTGCAGCCATATTTATTGTAAATTGCGCAGTACTATGAAAATTGGGTTTTGCAATTAAAACACGAAGACCTAAATGGTTACCTCAACTTTCCCATTCTGTAGCTATCTTAATATCCCTTCTCCATGTTAAAACATGCTTGGAAATAAAAAAAATATTGAATTTATATTATTGAGAACACGTTAAAAGATATTTGGAAAATTTCTCAATCCTAATCTTCAATATCACAATTATCTATCCAAACAAAATCTGCATATGGAAGTGACTCCGAAATAACTCATCTATATAAATTAATAACATCAATCTAAACCAAATATTTTAACCCTTTTAAAAAAATCAAAATCTCTCATTAGATAGAGAATATCGTAAGGAACATTGTGTTAAACCTCCCCGAATACCGCTTTTCATGAAATTATATAATACATTTCTATAATTCTAATTTAATTTGGATGTGTCTTAACATAGCATCCCATGACAATCCTGGTGTTGTGTAATAATGATTCGGGTTAAACTCATAGATATTTATGTAGAATTAAATTTGTTCCATACATCAACGACATGCTGATATTCTTCTTCTTATTGCTAAGTTTATTAAAAAATCCTGAGGGGCACACATGCTTCATTTTAAATTTATCAAAAGAATTTAAGTAATCATATGAAAACCCCCCTTTCTCCTTATTAAATTCATTATGGATTATTCTAAAGTCTTCATCATTCAGATTTTTGTTTGTTTTTTAGAGTATCTAAACTCGCAGCGAATGGAATCTAAACATTGTAATTCAATCGTTTTATTCTCAGATGAAAAAATTGCCTTTGACATTGATATATAACACTTTATTTAAGGGAATAACGTTAATGAAATCTTCAATTTAATTTAATTTTAAGCAGTTCAAGTTTTAAAAATTTCCAGTGGGGGGTAAAATACTTGCTATAAAAGCTGAGGCAAATATTTAGATGGACCAGATTCAGGAAAGGAAGGAAGATCAGGTATGTTGCAGAGTAATTAATACATGCGTAGTAAATAAAAAATGTTATTACAGAAATAAAATGGAAGGAAAATCTATCGTAAAGACTCCTCGCGAACAATATACTTTTAAGATACAATTCACCCCAGTATGGGATGAAATGATATTAGCGGTGCATAATCAACTGGCTGTCGGAATAAATGCACTGAAGTATTTACTGGAAGAACATTACTTAAACAAATTTCAAGAACACATTCAAAAATATCTAAAAAATGGTGCATATGAACCTGTTCGGGTTATAACACGATTCAAATACATCAATCGATGTAATGAATACAAATTTGAAAACATCGAACTTAATACAAATCTTAAGGATGGTGATATTAAACAGGAATATCTAAATAAAGTAACACAGCCTATAATTCAGAAAATGGAGGAATTTCAGAGACAAAAAGATGTTCTTGTATTGACAATATGCTTTGTAAAATTCATTTTCGAAAATCATCAATCAGTGGAACCGCAGTCAGAGTTTCAAACAGTGGAGATCAACAACACTGTGTATGAGATGGATGAAGATTGCAATTTAAAATTTATCGAAAACAAAATGGACGAAATACCAGGATTTAGAAATATGTAAATTAATTATATAAAATAATGATATGTCAGGAAGATTTAATAGAACTCTACCGATTTTAAATAAAAATTGATTAAGTGAATTACGAGTGTTTTTATTTCGAAGAAATTTGATATTTTGTAATCACATTTTGTTTGGGGTATACCCTTTTTCAAATACATGTTTATACTTGCTAATGCAAACAAAGTAAAAGACAAACCAAAAATAATTTTTTAAACTGTGATAATTTTAGTAAACCGAACTTTGCTCCAACCGAAAGATTTAATGATGATATTAGAATAAGTCTTGACAATAGTAAGCATCTGTTGAACATTTGAATATACTTAAGAACCCAAAATTAGTGTCATTCATCGTGATAAATACAAATTCCATCATAAGAGCTTAAGATCAGAAAGTGTTAACAGCTTTTGATCTATGCAAAGTACTAAGATCAATATATTGTTTTAATCAATTCCATTGTCTGAATCAAAGAGCTCTATGAATACATGAAAACTTCAATTCATACTTTAAACTACTTTTTGGAGATTTCTATAATGGATTATGTAATGAAATGTCTCTTCTAAGTCACATATCAATTTTCTTGAGCCTAATTCATAAAGTGATTCTAGATAAGTTAAATCTACTTCAAATATATATATTCAATTTCTGAACTTTGAAGAATGCTCATTATATTGATATCCGTATTTTCTATCCCATTGAAATTCCTCATATGATAAGAATTCAGACATGTCTCACCCATATAAATTATTGCAGTCGAAGTAAATTAAATATGTTGAGCTTTGTGATGGGATAACATTTTCCATACACTTATTATTAGCAGTAGAATGCCTGCGAGAACATATAAAGTTATACACATTAACGTCTGTTAATAATTATTGTAATTCAATCTTTCAATACTTAAGCATAGCACCCCAAAATTATCCTGAATCTATATAATAAATCGTCATTTTTATAAAAGGATCTGTTTAATATTAAGTTTTCATCAGATGAATTATTCGCTAATTTTTCTATACTTGAGAAATCTAATCTATATGAATCTAAAATGCAAACAAAGTAAAAGACAAACCAAAAATAAATTTAATAATTTTTTAAACTGTGATAATTTTAGTAAACCGAACTGTGCTTCAACCAAAAGATTTAATGGTGATATTAGAATAAGTCTTGACAATAGTAAGCATCTGTTGAACATTTGAATATACTTAAGATCACAAAATTAGTGTCTTTCCTCGTGATAAATACAAATTCCATCATAAGAGCTTAAGATCAGAAAGTGTTAACAGCTTTTGATCTATGCAAAGTACTATTGTTTTAATCAATTCCATTGTCTGAATCAAAGAGCTCTATGAATGTATGAGTTTTAATCAATTCCATTGTCTGAATCAAAGAGCTCTATGAATGTATGAAAACTTCAATTCATACTTTAAACTACTTTTTGGAGATTTCTATAAGGGATTATATAATGAAATTTTTAATCAATTCCATTGTCTGAATCAAAGAGCTCTATGAATGTATGAAAACTTCAATTCATACTTTAAACTACTTTTTGGAGATTTCTATAATGGATTATATAATGAAATGTATCTTCTAAGTAACATATCAATTTCCTTGAGCCTAATTCAGAGGATTTTCTGTAAACTTGCTTCAAGAAGATTTATAACTCGAGGTTTTATTTTGTAGAAAAATTGTTTTGGATCCAATATTCCTTCATCATCATTTTTCAATAGAAAGCTTTCAATACGATTATTAAAGCCCTGTTTAATGCGTTTTAAATTTCTTTCATTGGTTCAGCTGTATTTCTCTATAAATTTTGAAAAGATCATTGGGATAGTAGTTTTTCGTTTGTTTGACTTGGTGAGATCACAATTTGGGACTATTGTTGCATGACGCATACAAAAATTAAATTTTAAATGTCATATAGGGTTGTTAGCTGTCCGTTTGGTACAAATTTAAACCATAATTACGATTCAGGAAAAATATGGTTTCCTTATTAAGATTATTACGACTGAAAAAAGAAGAAACCAAGTTTAAAGCTATGAAAAGAGTTTTATTTTCTTAAGTTCTTGACATGATAAATCTCTCTAAATTACCAAAAGAAAAGCCATTCCAGCTACCTCGATTTTGTTTGTTCTATCGGCCCAATTCAAAGTTTTTGAGTCTATTTTTATAAAGTGCTGCAACGGCAACAAACCCGGAAGCTGACATTTGCCAAAATTAGATGACAAACTCAAAGTAAACTGAACTCTGTGAAATCACAATTTGAGTCTATTGTTACATGAAGCATATAAAAAATTTATTTTCTTATGTTCTTCACATGATAAATCTCGTTAAAGTATTGAAAGAAGACATTTCAGCTACTTCGATTTTGTTTGTTCTAGTCTAAATTCACAGGCAATTTTTAGAAAGTGTTACAACAACGCCAATGATCTTGTTCATTTCTTCTGCAGTTCAAGGTTGTTATATGGGTTTGGTAGCTGCTAGTTTGATATAAATTTAAGGCATAATTACGAATCAATGGTTTCTCTTATTAAGATTATCACGGTTGAATCATAAAGAAACGAAGTTTAAGGCTATGGAAAGATATTTATTTTCTTTGCAAGTTCTTCACATGATAAACCTCTCCAAAGTACCGAAAGAAGCCATTCCAGCTATCTTGACTAGACGTTTATTACTTATTAACGGATTTATGCAAAGCGATGCATGTTATTTTTAAACATCAGATTTTTTTCCCTAATTACAGAAATTCCTTTAACTATTCCTCAATGGTGTTATATTAACTAGTAGTCAAGGTCCAGATGACGTAATCGGTGGAATGACTTACTTGCTAGTTGCATAAAACACGAAATTATTTAATAATATAACCTCGAATTAATGGCTATATTTAGATCTGGAAAAGAAATTGCATGATAATCTTTTAAAGTTCGAGGTTACAATATTCTGCTTTCAATTAAAGTCGCATCATGTTATTTCATTTAGCTGATAAAGGAGTACTTCGTAATTAAAAACTCAAAACAACAACTCTTATTTTCAGCACGAGGTCAGATTCATCTACAAAACCTTATCACCCAACGACCTTAACATTGTCGCCAAATTATTAATTTCTACGCAGTCACCAGCTCGCTTATCAATCACAGCTCGAGCAGAAAAACATGCTAAAACTTGCTTGGACCCCCAATGATATCATAGAAATAAGAATTTGCAAAAGAAATTAAAAAATAATCTTCATCTATTTACTCAAAGTGGTGAAATCTTTTATTACGCAATATTCTGTTTTTCCAACTAAATTCGCATCATGTTATTTCATTTAGCTGATAAAGCTGTACTTCGTAATTAAAGACTCAAAACAACAAACTCTTATCTTCAATCCAATTAAATTCGCCTCGTGTAATTTCATTTAGCTGATAAAGCTGTACTTCGTAATTAAGGACTCAAAACAACAAACTCTTATCTTCAACATCAATTGTAGCCTCCAAGACTGAATACCCAATATCCAAGATGGCCGACAGGTGCCTTATCTTACTAAACAATCTAGGTTCAGATCCAAGGTTTAGATCTAAGTCCAGATGCAAACCAAAGAAGAAGAAGACCAATTGTAGCCTCCAAGACCAAAAACCGAAAATCCAAGATGGCCGACAATCCTTATCTCTTTTCCTTATTGCTCAATTGTAGCCTATAACACCGAAAACCCAAAGAAGACCAATTGTGGCCTCCAAGACCAAAAACCGAAAATCCAAGATGACCGACAATCCTATCTTACTAAGCAATCTAGGTTCAGATCCAAGGTTTAGATCTAAGTCCAGATGCAAACCAAAGAAGAAGAAGACCAATTGTAGCCTCCAAGACCAAAAACCGAAAATCCAAGATGGCCGACAATCCTTATCTCTTTTCCTTATCTCTCAATTGTAGCCTATAACACCGAAAACCCAAAAATCCAAGATGGCCGATATCCTTATCTCTCAATTGTAGCCTATAAGACCGAAAACCCAAAATCCAAGATGGCCGACACCCTTATCTCTCTTCCTTATCTCTCAATTGTAGCCTATAAGACCGAAAACCCAAGATCCAAGATGGCCGACATCCTTATCTCTCAATTGTAGCCAATAAGACCGAAAACCCAAAATCCAAGATGGCCGACAATCCTTATCTCTCTTCCTTATCTCTCAATTGTAGCCTATAAGACCGAAAATCCTTATCTCTTTTCCTTATCTCTCAATTGTAGCCTCCAAGACCGAAAACCCAATCAGCAACCTTGACCTTTGACCTTGTGCACATTGCACATTGGTCCAGAACCCGCATATTTATACTACTCAAGGATTGCTCCAATATAAAGCCCTGCCATGTTTTACGTCTTATGAAAGGAGTCGTTGCTACGCTTTCCACCGACCAAACATTTATAGGAGATAAGGTCAACGAGATCTTCCAACTTGGCCGGATTGCAGATTCTGTCCGACGACTGCGCCAGTTTAAATTCAAAACTGGACAAGCTGATTCAAATCGCAGAGGCTTTGAGCAGTGACTCGTCGCTGCTTTCTAACAAGATTTATGTGATATCTTCGAAGTTAAGTGCGCTGGTAGCTTCCTTGGATGATATTCGCTTAACACAATCTACGTCTGGTTCACCATCGCCCTCCATCGGCCAGCCTGCTGGGTCAATTATGCCATTCATAGACGACATTCGGCGCGGTGTCCGGCACGTCAAGCAGGATCAAGATTCGTGCTCTACAGCCATTGAAAGAAACTTTAAACTCATTGGCTCAGTTTCCTCTGATATTAGGTGTTTAAGTTCAAAAGGCTCTCTCGGCACTTCTTTTCATCTGTCTGACGCCATTGCTGCATCTGGTTCGGATTCTGCTTCTTCAGGAACTACATCACCGAATAGGAACTGCCCCACTCGCCGGGATTCAACATCTGCAGCTCCACCTCAATCAACCGAGAAAGTGGTTCCTACAAACTCGCTTTCCTCCTTGGCGAAGCCTACTCCAGATGTTGATGCTACTGTTGGTTCGATCGTGCCCCAGATGGCGACGGGTACTGGTGTCGTCATCAATGTCTCTCAGCCAGTGTCATCCCAATCCACTTCCACCGCACCTACGATTAACAAATTTGGCACCACCTGGACGGTATTGGAATTGGAACAGAGATTAAAGAAACTAGGCAGCAAATTCTCATCTTCATCAAAAGACCATACTTCATTCCTCCGTAAGGGTGCCCCTCACAACGCCACCGTTTCTTGGGTACATAGCTTTTTTTCCCGGAATTTTGCATTCATCCCCGTTAGTTGCCCCCCCCCCCGTTAGTTGCCTGAAGTTACCCTTGGACGCAAGGAAATTCAGCAACTTCAAGATCTCCATCCCGAACAAGTATGTGTGGCTCATCAGTAACCCCACCAGCAAAATCTTCACTCTCGGGACTATCGAAATATGCAAGTGGACTAGGAAGTATGTTAAGTTTAACCCTAAGCCCTCTGCATCTAACCCTAAATTAAATACTAATAAACCAAATCCTACTAACTATCCCAAAGGTAATTCCAAACGTCCTTCTCCCATACCTAAATTTAGTATTCAGCCTAATCGTAAGAACATTAGCACTAGTAACAACGTAATCTCTCATCACTCTTCCGCACCTAGTGATCCAAACTCCAATTGGCAATTCAAAATGGGTGCATTTCCAGACTTTAAACTAAGTACCCGAATCAAGTATCCTAACTTTATTTATTCTCACACCCTTAACCCCTCTGATCCACTTACAGCAAAGCCCTCGAACACATCCATCTTCCGACCACCCCACCACTTCTACTTCGATTTCCGTCTGTCCCACCCCTTCTCTATATACACCTAACCTTGCACCTGCTACTTCCTCCGCATGCCCACTTAATTGCAAGTCATCATCTTCTTCCACCATCGCTCCTTCTCAAACTTCTTCTACCTCCGCTAACCAAAATTCCTGCATCCGAACATAACTCATTTATAGATCCCCTAATCCCACCTACAGTTAAATTGACTTTGAGCTCTGCGGATTCCAACGATGGACGATACCTCTTGTCCCGTTTATGGGACCGTCGCATTTATGAAAACGTACGTCTATTTCTAGGCTATCTGCACGACAAACCGAATTCCGTCTGTATTGATGGTAAAACCAGCACCAACGTCATGTTAAATATACATCAAGAAGGCCTGCCCACAGACCCAACAGTCTAACATCAACTTTTCACTAAGTTCCACGAACAATTCAATATCCCTTCCCATAAGGTTTCAGAAGATCTATCCACCTCAGCTGCGTACGTCAGTTCTCGCCGCATTTCCCATCTCCAAAAAAGTCGCAACGGCTCCTTAAACTACTTTCGCTCCTAACCCCCCTGCTTTCTCAATTTCTGACTTTCCCCTAATGCACCTGTGGTCTTCGATCAAGCTCCTCTCCCCAGCAGCTTGTCAGTCTATTACCAGAACGTAAGAGGACTTCGCACAAAAACATCCAATATTTTCCTAAACTCCCACAAATTCCCGCACGATATCTTTGCCTTAACTGAAACCAATCCAACACCAGGAATTCTCGACACAACGAACTATTACTTCCAATCTATACCATTTTCCGTGTCGACGGTTGTGTAGGCACCAATGATCCACCAGATCGTGGGGTTCTCATAGCTGCTCACAACCGTTATGACGCCACCCTGTTTAAGACCTCCGACTCTTCAATATCTGAACTTGTATGTATCAACTTAACACTGAATAAGTGTATTCTGTATATTCTTTGTTGTTATATTCGTCCCTCTCAACCTATAGAAGCATACGAGCCCGTAATTGAAACGTTAGACACCATGCTTGAGAACGCTAACGCCTCTGATGAATTCATTGTACTGGGTGACTTTAACCTTCCCCGTATTCAATGGTCATTGTCTGAGGACTGTTCACACTTTGTCCCCCTGAACGCCTCTTCCTCCAAAGAAGCCTTTTTTACCGATCAGCTCTCTGTTTCTGGTCTCTTTCAAGTTAGTGGAGTCAGAAACTTTCTGGACAGACAATTAAACTTAATCTTTTCCTCAGACCCAGTTAACTTGGCTGTCGCGGAAAGCGAACATCTCCTCTCCTCCCTCGATCGTCGCCATCCTCCCCTGTTCCTCGTTTTCTCCTACGAACACCCTCACGCCCTTTAAAGCTCCGAGTCTTCTCTTTCCTTCAATTTTCGTAAAGGCGACTTTGAAAAATTAATTCACTTGCTCCTCAACTCAACAGTGGCAATATCCCTCAACATCTTCCAATAGACGTTGCTGTAGAGGCGTTTTATTCGGAAATACACGCTTGCCTTACACAATCTATCCCTCTTCTTTCTCGTAAAAACTACTCCTAATCCCACGTTTGGTACGATAAAGAATTACGCTCTCTCCGCAACAGGAAAAATAAACGTTGGCAAACTTTTCTTCTGACCCAGACTGAGTCTGACTATTCTTCCTACTTGTCTGCTTACACCTCTTTTCCTGAACGTTGTGATACCCTCTACCATGAGTACCTCCTACCTCTTCATCAGATCCTAAGGTTATCGCCATATCATTTTTGAACAAATGCACTCAAACGTCGTTTACATCTTTTGACCCTGACCCCGAACAAATCGCCGCCAGTATTAACGGGCTTGCGAATGACTGTCACCCCGGTCCTGACGGCATTCCGGCCATAATTCTGAAAAAGTGTGCCATGCATCTAGTTCAACCCCTTACTTTGCCTTTCCGCCTCTCGGTCACTCAAGGGGTTTTCCCTCAATTATGGAAATACTCTTATATTATTCAGATATTCAAAAAAGACTGCAAGAACGATGTATCCAACTTCAGACCCATTGCTAAATTATCATCAATACCTAAACTATTCGAAAAATTGGTCTATGATTCCATGTTCCTCCACTGTAAATCTATTTTCTCCCTCTCCCAGCATGGCTTCTTCAAAGGAAGATCTACAACCACCAACCTTACCAAATTCGTCTCCAAAACACTATGTGCCCTGGAAAACGGTAAAGATGTTGATGTTATCGCCACCGATTTTAGTAAAGCCTTTGACAAGATCTCTTCTACCTCAACAACCGTCAATACAATGTTCTTTTCAGCTCATCCATTTCTAACCAAATTGTTGCTCGTTCCGGCGTCCCTCAGGGCAGCCACCTTGGTCCATTAATTTTCATCCTTACAATTAATGATGTTGATTGTGTCATCAAATACTCATAGCTGTCCATTTATGCTGATGACATATAAATAATTAAACATATCTCCTCCACAACCGACTCTCGTCTTCTCCAAAATGACCTGGATTCGTTCACCACATGGTGCATGAAAAACTTTCTTGAGCTCAATGTCTCCAAATGCCAGTCCATCTCTTATTCCCGCAAGCGTCTTACCACTACCCCGAGAACCTACATGTTAACCAACGCACCAGTCCCTATCGTTACTACTTCTTTGTGTGACCTAGGATTAATCTGTTATAGTGAACTAAATTTCCGTTCCCATATTGATAGCATAATTAACAGAGCTAACTCCGCGCTAGGGTTTGTGAAGCGCTGGTCTAGAGAGTTCTCCAATCCTTATGTTTCCAAATCTCTCTATGTTTCCTTCGTTAGACCTCTTCTTGAATATGCCAGCCAGGTTTGGTCACACACGCAAACAACCCACATTAACAGAATTGAATCTGTCCAGCAGGTTCATTCGCTTTGCTCTACGTGATCTCCCGTGGATAGATAGATTCAACCTTCCACCTTATGAAGACCGTCTGAAACTGATCGACTTACAACCCCTAAGTAAACGTCGTGATGTTTCCGACGTTCTCTTCATTCATCAGCTACTAGCTGGTGCCATAGACTACCCTTCAATCCTGCAGTCTTTACCCATCTATACCAACCCTCGCAACCTTAGGTCCACTCCCCTTTTCCGACTCGACCGCCATCGCACGAACTACGGTCAACACGAACCAATTACCAGGATGCTTCGAAAAGTCAAGAACCTTCCCTCCTTTGACTTCCATCTGAGTAAATCATCCCTTCACAAAGCCTTATATCTTTATCCCGCCCATCTTGATTGCCTTTCCTAATTCTCCTTCCTCCCAGTTTATATTTATCATAATCATAGCTCATATTGTAGCTTACATTATCTGTTATGAATTATTGTTTATTTTAGTTCGTAGTATTTATTTTGTTATTTTGTATTTTTTATGTAATAGCTTGCATTAAGCTTAAATAAATAAATAAACTTATGACTTCAGTTTGTTCAGATTCAGAACAATCGGGGGCTAGTCAATGCTCCTTCATTGTTCAAGCAGCAGACAATTCTGATACAGAAACCTTGAGTACGCCAGATACAGAACAGCCCAACCGTCCAACTACTCTGAATTTGTCTGGACAAAGCTCTTCCAATACTTCTGTGCAGTCTAGGAAAACAAAATTGCAGTTTTCTGTTCCAGCAAACGCCTATGATCTTAACAATTTGGATAATGATGCCTTAGGGCTTAGACGCTAACAGATATACCAACGAAAACGCACAAGTAGAAAATCAATTACCAGATCATGATTTTACAAGTCTGCCATGTGAAACGTTCCTAATTGCCTGTAAGACTGAAAATGATTTAAAGGACGAGGCAAATTTCAGCTATAAAAATCCAATGTACCAGTCAGAGTACGTTGTGTCACAAAATGATGACCTACAAGAAAACACTACTAAAAGAGCTGGAAGCAAAAGTCTTCTGAAATGGAAAGGTGTTGTATTTTCCCCGGATGAAGAGGAGAAAGAAACACCCGGAGCTGATTCTAGTTGTACTGCAACAGCTGGCACAAATTCTACGCCAGGAACGGAAAGACATTTTGATCTGAAAGAATTTCCATCTAATCCTGAGGGATACAAGATAATCACTGTGGAGCTGAATAGAGGCTGGAACAGTCGTTTGGGATTCAGCCTTCAGACGGATTCTTCCACTAACAAGACTGTAATATGGGTGATATAGTGACAGCGTCGCGGCGAGGGACGGACGTCTCCGACTATGGGATCAATTGTTAATGGTTAACGAGGAGGCTGCGGAGAATATGCCTACCCAACAGGTAATCGAGCTTTTATGACTTCTGCGTGGTTACATTGCCATAACCGTCCTCCGAAAGGATCCAGAGTGCACCAACAAATGAGACTTTAATAATTAAACCATTTGTAAATTATTCTGTGTCAAAGTTTTTTCTGTTTTTGTACCATAAGTCTGTCGACAATGACTAGAAGTCGAAAGATCGGGGAATTTTTTCTAAAGTTAATTGTGATAACGTAAATGTCTAAGATTTATCCGACTTTGAAAATTTTTGTATAGTTTAACAAACTGTGGAGAAAGTTTGGCACGAACAATTCAGAATTTTGTAAAAATATGGAAAACTTAACAAACATTTTGTACTTAACGAATTTTCTTGTGTAATGCACGGAACAAAGCCATAGCTAACGATCCAGTAGATTTATTATAAGGAAATTTTTTCAACCTCTCTCATTAGAGTATTTCTTAATTAGAAATTTATTTATTTATGTACACTTTATTGACTATTGTTACACTGTAAAGTATTTACGAGTTCTATAGTTTAGTTCTGTTGCAAGAGAGGTAAATTCTAAATAAAATTTATTATTTATGAAGATTCTTTGTAAATATAATATCAACTGTCAAAATTACTATCTGCATTTATAAAAGACAGACTACATTTTTAAAAAATCTTAGATACTTAAGGATAAATAAATTCATATTACAACTTATATATATTTAAAGTTTTGGAAAACTTGAAGGAAGTAAGTAATAATGAGCATTTTTTATTAAATTGAATTAATAATATTAATATTTTGTTAAGAAAGGAATATGGAAAAATATAACATTAAATTATAATTTTTGTTTTACGTTAATGAAAAATTGTACCATGTAACAACATAGAACTACCTACTCTGGCCACCGAATTCCGATCTTATCGAAATAAAAAAAAAGTGTGTTCATGACTGTTGAATATATTAAGTGAATTGATGACGTAGAACAACAATTTCAAACATGGTTTTTTGGGTGGAATGATGTGTAACATCAACAAAATGTTGGTTTAAGCATTTTAGCAGCAATTTTAACAAGTTACGTTTAATTTTTTATTGTTTAGTAGAGGTATTATGCTGAAAATTTAATGAAAGTAAAGCAAGCTGTGAATATGTACCAGCCTCATTGTGTGAACTGATCGTTAATACCAATAGAATTTATAAATGGTTTTATTAATTATAAAGAAAAAATGAAATTTCAAATGTAAAATGTGAATTATTTATTGTCGGAAACATCAATATTGGAGTCAACATTTTCACAAATGAAATATTTGGTTGGGTACTTCAGACATGTCGATTTTAAAGTTTTAGCTAAAATTCACAACCAATCCTGCAAAAAATCTCGATCTTAGGATAACGCCGAAATCGCCGGTTTTGTTGCTGAGCTCTAGCGGATATCTTTTCCATTGTTTTCCTTTATTTTTGTTTTTTGTTTTTACTTCCTGTGCATTCCTTAATGCTTACCCAATAAGGTGAATTTCAGGTCAGGTCGCTAAGCCGTTTTCTTTTATTGTTAATTGGTGAGTCTACATAATCGTTTTCTGACTGACTGAGCAATGACATGCAACTTGCTAATTCCTCGTAAACTTTGATAGTAAATAGCATGTTTTAAACCACTGTCTGATACTCCTCACGACCGCTCTCTCTCTCTCAGCCAAACCCAGGGCAATTGTCAGAAATAGGGACTATGTAGTAATAGAGCGTTAGACATAATCGTAGGATGGGTAGGGTTAGCCTAGAGTGTGCGCATTGATGTTCAGGTGAGTGTATCGAGGAGTGTGAGGCAAGATCCCACACCGATCCGGCGAGCTAAGCACGGCTAACTAGGCGGGCCCCTCACCTCTTAGGTCACTGATCAAGCCTGTACGGCTACTATTCCGCTCACCTCGGTGTTTCCCATAACCTTCCCTAATTCCTTGGTTGTGAAATACGATTAAGTTGTGACAAACATCTTAGTGGTGCTCACCAGTACCATCCAACCCACGTCCGCAGGCAGCCATCTTGTGGTAGCATGTGAACATGGATGTTCACACATAACCGATAACAAAATGGCGCCCAACGTTTGTGCCTAGCCCTGGGTAAGGACCTAGAGGGGAAGTAAAATTCCCTCTCTAGATAATATGCAAATCGCAGGAGAGAGACTTCACGTTTTCCTTGATTGCTTCGGCAGGTTGTTCGGAACAATTTTCCAATGTAGAAGAACAGATAGTTTATCTTCACCGCTTTCACGGCTGATAGACTTCTACTTTCCCTGGGCATAATCCCGAACGGATAGCCCTCTATACATTTCATATTGACCTTCCTTAACGGACCTGTTGGTAGTCATACGCATAGTATGGTACCTGACTGCCTTCATGGCCTATCTAATATTAGTAATTTTTTTCTTATTCCCTATCGCTCATCGATTAGAGGTTGTCAGTGCGATAAATGAGTCCAGGTCAGTGGTCTCTGAAGTTGGAACACTCCAGAGAGTGATATCCTTTGGCTGGGATATTAGCCAATTGAATATCTCTGGAGATCGTTTCCAAGTTTCGGAGCAACCATTTGGCCCAGGATCCCTCTCCTTGGACGGGCAGTCCTAGTCGATTGATTCCCATCCTTATAGTCAGCCTTATTCGAAGGACGATTGACTCGAGTGCTCAGACTATTCCGCAGCTTACGAGCTTTGGCTTGATATCCAGTGATCTTGTCCGGGATAGTTCTGTGCGCTCATAGTAGTCGGTAGAAATTCGGGTAAGTGTCTGGCTTACAGCTTTATCCTTTCCTAACTAACTACTTACCACCTGTTCCTGGCGAGGAGGCACCTCATCGGTGGTGTCCGGGGTACTGGACAGAGAGGCAGTCGAGGAGGAAATTGGCAACAGCATTCGATTAATTCCATATTTGGTACCTGAAATTAATTTCTTTAATTTTTTGAATTTTGAATTTGAAGTTCTCTTGGCGTTTCTCTCAGCTTGGTATCTGCGAACTGGGTGAAGAATTCCGAGGCACAACAGTTTTTTTTTTGTTATACTTGAGGATACTGATAAATTGTAGTAAATTGTTTATAGAATTCACTTTAGTTTATGATACATAATTGCAAAGTTTTCAAAAAGAAAAAAATTTTTTTTTCTGTCTCGGAGATATTGCTTACAGGCCATCCCTATACGCGATTATTTAAAGTATCATCGCGCTCAACAAGCTGGGTATTCGCCGCAACTCATTAAATTTGGGTTTATGTCCCAAGATTTTATTTGCTTATTTTTGTGGGAATACCAAATACCGAAGACAGTTTAGAGAGCGTAGTTTGTTGACACTGACGCAAACAGCTTTACACAAATTTTAATCTTCCTTAAGTACTGGTCATAGCCAAAATGCTTTGCTCGCCCCCAGAACAAGTAGCAGAAACGGCCGCTTCTCCAGTCTTCACGGTGTGCCAAGGTAGCGATCTCGGTCCTAGCACCATGCCGGTAATCACCGCTCACACATTCCATCGAAATTGTTTAGCTCAGTGGTTGGAGCGACAACCCAGCTGCCCAAAGAAGGTCCTCCAGTCCCATAAGACACTGGAACCTAACTTACTATGGCGAGGAACACCTTGGCCGGAGATTTTAACTTAATGGCCGAGAACTTCGCCACTCTTTTAAGAGAAAAATAGCTGCCTAATCGATCGGACGCGTTGTGTGATCGCTCTTTAATTTGTCCATGTCTTACTCTAATATTTTCGGTTCGTGTGTTTTCCGCTTGTGTCAGCAAAGTGAATGCCACCTTTTCCCAATCATTAAACTTTCGTGACACAGTTTCTGCGTGTTTTCTTATTGCTCAGTGACCTTTTTTTTGTGTGACATGGTTGTTTATTTACATTGACACAGTTTCTGCGTGTTTACTATTTTCTCAGTAACCTTTTTTTGTGTGACTCAGTTGTTTATTTACTTATTTGTGAAATATTTTTTGCTTTGCACTGGAAATTACTATAATCTGGTGTAAATTCAACTATTTAACTTTTTTTATTATTAAAAATTTTTTGTGACAATCTTTCCAAACAATCTGCAATCTGCAAGGCGTGCTCTATTGAGTTACTTACCAATGGTGTGGCCTGTGTGGCATTTTTGCTGGTACTTTCCATGGTACATGCCTGGAGCCCTCTACTGGTGGTCTTGCTACATGCAAGGATTGCTCCAATATAAAGCCCTGCCATGTTTTACGTCTTATGAAAGGAGTCGTTGCTACGCTTTCCACCGACCAAACATTTATAGGAGATAAGGTCAACGAGATATCTTCCAAGTTGGCCGGATTGCAGATTCTGTCCGATGACTGCGCCGGTTTAAATTCAAAACTGGACAAGCTGATTCAAATCGCAGAGGCTTTGAACAGTGACTCGTCGCTGCTTTCTAATAAGATTTATGGGATATCTTCGAAGTTAAGTGGGGTGGTGGCTTCCTTGGATGACCTTCGCTTAACACAATCTACGTCTGGTTCACCATCGCCCTCAATCGGCCAGCCTGCTGGGTCAATTATGCCACTCATAAACGACATTCGGCGCGGTGTCCGGCACGTCAAGCAGGATCAAGATTCGCCATTGAAAGAAACTTTAAACTCATCGGCTCAGTTTCCTCTGATATTAGGTGTTTAACTTCAAAAGGCTCTCTCGGCTCTTCTTTTCATCTGTCTGACGCCATTGCTGCATCTGGTTCGGATTCTGCTTCTTCAGGAACTACATCACCGAATAGGAACTGCCCCACTCGCCGGGATTCAACATCTGCAGCTCCACCTCAATCAACCGAGAAAGTGGTTCCTACAAACTCGCGATCCTCCTTGGCGCAGCCTACTCCAGATGTTGATGCTACTGTTGGTTCGATCGTGCCTCAGATGGCGACGGGTACTGGTGTCATCATCAATGTCTCTCCGCCAGTGTTACCCCAATCCACTTCCACCGCACCTACGATTAACAAATTTGGTACCACCTGGACTGTATTGGAATGGGAATAGAGACTAAAGAGACTAGGCAGCAAATACTCATCTTCATCAAAAGACCATACTTCATTCCTCCTTAAGGGTGCCCCTCACAACGCCACCGTTTCCTGGGTACATAGCTTTTTTTCCCCGGAATTTTGCATTCATCCCCGTTAGCTGCTTGAAGGTACTCTTGGATGCAAGGAAATTCAGCAACTTCAAGATCTCCATCCCGAAAAAGTATGTGTGGCTCATCAGTAACCCCACCAGCAAAATCTTCACCCTCGGGACTATCGAAATTTTTTAAGTGGACCAAGAAGTATGTTAAGTTTAACCCTAAGCCCTCTGCATCTAACCCTAAATTAAATATTAATAAACCAAATCCCACTAACTATCCTAGAGGTAATTCCAAACGACCTTCTCCTTTTTCTAAATTTAGTATTTAGCCTAATAGTAGGAAACTTAGCACTAGTAATAACATAATATCTCTTCACTCTTCCGCACCTCTCACCTTTAGCCCTAAACCTAGTGATCCAAACTCCAATTGGCAATTCAAAATGGGTGCATTTCCAAACTTTAAACTAAGTACCCGAATCAAGTGTCCTAACTTTATTTATTCTCACACCCTTAACGCCCTCTGATCCACTTACAGCAAAGCCCTCATCCATCTTCCGACCACCCCACCACTTCTACTTCGATTTCCGTCTGTCCCACCCCTTCTCTATATACACCTAACCTTGCACCTGCTACTTCCTCCGCATGCCCACTTAATTGCAAGTCATCATCTTCTTTCACTATCGCCTCTTCTCAAACTTCTTCTACCTCCGCTAACCAAAACTCCTGCATCCGAACATAACTCATTTATAGATCCCCTAATCCCACCTACAGTTTAATTGACTTTGAGCTCTGCGGATTCCAACGATGGACGATACCTCTTGTCCCGTTTACGGGACCGTCGCATTTATGAAAACGTACGTCTATTTCTAGGCTATCTGCACGACAAACCGAATTCCGTCTGTATTGATGGTAAAACCAGCACCAACGTCATGTTAAGTATACATCAAGAAGGCCTGCCCACAGACCCAACAGTCTTACATCAACTTTTCACTAAGTACCATGAATCATTCAATATCCCTTCCCATAAGGTTTCAGAAGATCTATCCACCTATGCTGCGTACGTCAGATCTCGCCGAATTTCGCATCTCCAAAAAAGTCGCAACGGCTCCTTAAACTACTTTCGCTCCTAATCCCCCCTCGCTTTCTCTATTTCTGACCACCCCTCTAATGCACCTGCGGTCTTCGATCAAGTACCTCTCCCCAGCAGCTTGTCAGTCTATTCCAGAACGTCAGAGGACTTCGCACAAAAACATCCAATATTTTCCTTAACTCCCACAAATTCCCGCACGATATCTTTGCCTTAACTGACACCAATATAATACCAGGAATTCTCGACAACAGCAGCCACCTCTGTCCATTTATTTTCATCCTTACAATTAATGATGTTGATTGTGTCATCAAATACTCAGAGCTGTCCATTTATGCTGATGACTTGAAAATAATTAAACATATCTTCTCCACAACCGACTCTCTTCTTCTCCAAAATGATTGAGAGATTCGTTCACCACATGGTGCATGAAAAACTTTCTTGAGCTCAATGTCTCCAAATGCCAAATGCTTGAGCTCAATGTCTCTTATTCCGGCAAGCGTCTCAATACTACCCCGAGAACCTAATATAATTAACATAATTAATTAATTATGTTAATTAGCATAATTAACAGAGCTAACTCCGCCCTAGGGTTTGTGGAGCGCTGGTCTAGAGAGTTCTACAATCCTTATGTTTCCAAATCTCTCTATATTTCCTTCGTTAGACCTCTCCTTGAATATGCCAGCCAGGTATGGTCACCGACGTAAACAACCCACATTAACAGAATTGAATCTGTCCAACGTAGGTTCATTCGCTTTGCTCTAAGTGATCTTCTGTGGGTAGACAGAGTCAACCTTCCAACTTATGAAGACCGTCTGAAACTGATCGACCTACAACCCCTAAGTAAACGTCGTGATTTTTCCGACCTTCTCTTCATTCATCAGCTATTAGCTGGTGCCATAGACTGCCCTTCAATCCTGCAGTCTTTACCCATCAATACCAACCCTCGCAACCTTAGGTCCACTCCCCTTTTCTGATTCGACCGCCATCGCACGAACTACGGTCAACGCGAACCAATTATCAGGATGCTACGAAAAGTCAACGACCTTCCCTCCTTTGTCTTCCATCTGACTAAACGAAGCCTTATATCTTTATCCCACCAATCTTGATCGCCTTTTCTAATTCTCCTTCTTCCCAGTTTTTATTTATCATAATCATAGCTCATATTGCAGCTTACATTATCTGTTATGAATTATTGTTTATTTTGGTTTATAGTATTTATTGTGTTATTTTGTATTTTTGTATGTAATAAGTTTCATTAAGCTTAAATAAAAAAAAATAAATCGTTGGTCCTCTCTCGATCGTCACCATGACCTCGATTCATTCACCACATGGTGCATGAAAAACTTTCTTGAGCTCAATGTCTCCAAATGCCAGTCCATCTCTTATTCCCGCAAGCATCTTATCTCCGCCCCGAGAACCTACATGTTAACCCACGTACCAGTCCATATCGTTACCTCTTTGTGTGACCTAGGAATAATCTGTGGTAGTGAACTAAATTTCCGTTCCCATATTGATAGCATAATAAACAGAGCTAACTCCGCGCTAGGGTTTGTGAAGCGCTGGTCTAGAGAGTTCTCCAATCCTTATGTTTCCAAATATCTCTGTGTTTCCTTCGTTAGACCTCTCCTTGAATATGCCAGCCAGGTTTGGTCACCTACGCAAACAACCCACATTAACAGAATTGAATCTGTCCAGCGTAGGTTCATTCCCTTTGCTCTAAGTGATCTTCCGTGGGTAGACAGATTCAACCTTCCACCTTATGAAGACCGTCTGAAACTGATCGACTTACAACCCCTAAGTAAACGTCGTGATGTTTCCGACGTTCTCTTCATTCATCAGATATTAGCTGGTGCCGTAGACTGCCCTTCAATCCTGCAGTCTTTACCCATCTATACCAACCCTCGCAACCTTAGGTCCACTCCACTTTTCCGACTCGATCGCTAACGCACGAACTACGGTCAACACGAAGCAATTACCAGGATGCTAAGAAAAGTCAACGACCTTCCCTCCTTTGACTGCCATCTGAGTAAATCATCCCTTCACAAAGCCTTATATCTTTATCTCGCCCATCTTGATCGCCTTTCCTAATTCTCCTTCCTCCCAGTTTATATTTATCATAATCACAGCTCATATTGTAGCTTACATTATCTGTTATCAATTAGTGTAAAAAAAAATAAATAAGATCGACCACTAGATTAGTATTGGCAGTAGCTTAGATACCATCCCAAGCCCAGGTGAAACGATCTGAAACAGCCTTTTTGTCGGGACTGGACGCCGCCGGTACATGACAGTGATAACCTACGACAAATGCTTTCCCGAAGACAACAATCCCGGGAGCCGCTTCAGTTCTATCTGCAGCACTTGCTGTCTCTCAGGCAAAGACTGCGACTGCCAATGTTGGAGTCAGAGTTCGTAGAAATTGTCAAAAACAACCTACTGCCGGCGACCCAACAACATCGCCTAACTGCAAGCGTTAGTAATGCTGATCGAAGGAGTATTTAACAGAACAAGGCGATGAGATATTCGCATGTCAGACGGCTGGAAGAAATAGAACAGGCATCACCCGCAGTTTGGCAGGCAGATCCGTCTACCAACACCGTAGGCAACAAGTTAGTCGAAGCGGAGGCTCAGGTCGAAGACTGTTTAGCGATAGCACGCGAACAACCATGTTGGAATTGTGGTGAGTACAGTCCATTCCATAGACAATGCCCAGTTCCAAACACAGGTATATATTGCTATGGGTATGGAAGGCGGGAAGTATATATCAACAACTCTACGACCTGCAGCCGAACCAACTCGCGGAGAGGCGGGAAGAACGCCACCAGCTCGCGTCAGACGCGAGAGACACTGCCATATCAGTAATACCTACAGTGAATCCTCGCTAGCCCTATCATAATCGTCTCCAAGAATATCAAGCCGCCAGGGAGCGTTTTTTTAACGAGCCTGTCGAGAGTATTGCCTCCGCATCAACACAGCCTAGACGACACAAGCCCAAGAGATCAACTAAGAGGCTGCGGAAAATTTGGAGACGAGTAAAAGCGGGCAGACGTTGTTTAAATAGAAATGTTGTGTAGCGATATGAAATAACAAATGTGCCTTTAATTCAATTGCTTTATTTAAGAACAAGAAAGTTTCAGCTTTCTATTACAAGTTCAAAGATTATATATATAAAACACTGTTCTTTATATAAAAAATCACTCTATACTGCTTATAAACTAACACAATTTCTGAAAATTAGACGATGTTACAAATTAACTCAGTGCGCATATATAATTAACTTGACCTTTATGGCATATGTTAATTTCACGCAGCATCTGAAGATAATTTGACACTATAAATAGAAATACTGGATTGCATATATGAAATGAATGTCCCACATTTGGGCATATACCATTTCAATACAATCCATTTACCAAACAAAAATAATTTAAAAAATGTTAGCTTGTCGCTTACAAATTTTCCCAAAACAAATGCTGTCTCATAAACTTGATGTATATAATTTGACTCAAAATGGCCGCCTTTGCAAATAATTTTGAAATGTCCAGTTGTTTCCTCGACGTGTTATTACTTTGAAATTCCAAATGAAAAGAGAGCGAATGCCTATTAGACACCTCCTTATGTAGTAGTTGAGCAGCAATTTTTTCCAGTCCGAAAGACTATAATTGCACTTATTTACCTTTTCTGAATAAATCTCTGCGTGTAAATTAGCACCATGCATACCTGTATAGATAAGAAAATTTTATTGACAATTTTCCCTTTATATAATGCAAACTTTTTAGTAAAATTAATGCCTTTCCGAAAATGACCATAAAATGGCGACCATGATTTCGTGGAAATAAAATTGAGAGATTCCAATATGAGATAAGTAACTATTTATCTCCCTCTTACAAAACTTCTCTTTCTAACACATTGGGATTAATTATTTTTTGTAAAATTGGTAATAATTTATTACACCTGTAAAATTTCACGAATCTGGCAATTCCAATGAATTGCCCGTGAAATTCTACTCTAATTTGATACGTCAAATGTCACAATAGACATAAGATGTTGTCAGTTCGCGGTTTTTAAGTTCGTTGTGTAAAAAGTGTTAAAAGTGTTTATTTGCGGAGTACCTTTACACAAAATGGTAAGTATTGTATGTTTTATTTCATAATTTATCTATTATAAGGTGTGAAAAGTGTGAAAATTCAAGATTTTGCGAAAATTTAACTTTTGAAAGAGCTGTCAACAGGTGTGAATTATCGCGAATTTTCACCTGTATGGACTCCAGTCGCATAAATAGTGTATGTAAATATCTTCACTAATACCTGAAGACATAAATATATGCAACAGATATTAGTGAAGATTGAAATTTATGTGTAATTTTCAGCAATCGTTTTGCTCTGTGTTGTTGTTGTTGTACATGCCAAGAAGTTCCAGTTTGGGGTGAAAACTTCTTGGCAAGTAAACAAACAAATTTCTTTATTCATTTCATAATAATTTACTTCTTTTTCTTTCATTTTAGATAAACTACTTTATGAAAAAGTACCTGTAGTGGTCCCAGGTACACAGGTAAGTATAATCAAACAAAACAAATAATATTTATAATAATTAATAATGTTTATTTTTAGGTTCGCATGAACATTCTCCCTCCCGTTGAACAGTTTCGTTCAACAAGTCTCTTTTGATTTTGGTTATTCCCCTCTTATGATAATGATGAAAGATGATACTACCATTAGCTTTAACTCGTAACCTTACTTGAAATCTCTTTGGGAGATTGACGATCTTTTCTTTTTTCTTGCTTCCTTGTAGACCTCTGAAGTCGATTTTTTGTAGTACAGATTGAGACAGATACAAATCAATCCCTTCTCTGGTGATGAAGCGTTGGTGAGTATTAGACATACGCATTTCAAGTTCCTTTAAATTTGTGGTTAATTTCAAAATGTTTAGAGTGCGTAACTGAGCTCCATTGATATTAGCTGGCTGAGATAAAATTGGAGTTGTATGCGACGACTGAAGAAACGTTAGTGATTCTAAGTTTCCACTGCAGGAATGAACTAGACCATCTAAATTTTGATTAGATTCTGCTAGCTTTCTTGGTGGCTCAGGAAATAGATCACACCCTGGGTTCTCGCACGTACCAGTCGATGGGCTTCCTGGAGGCGTAAATTCGATGGCTTAAGGGTTAGACATAAGGTCTTCTTCTTGATACATGTTAAATATCTGAAATAAATGTTTATAAAAAGTATTTGGAATGGCATTCAAAGCTTGCCCAATTAAAAAATGACCTTATGTTAATATGAATTGTTCATCTGGATCGTTTCTTATATAAGACAATGGACGAGAATTTAGGCAGGCTTCAATTTGTGCGAGCACAGTTGCATATTCCTTATTCCTCAAAGGTGTAAAGGTCCTAATGTTCTGCGCAGATGATGCTTAATCGACTTTACACCTGCCTCCCATATTACTCCAAAATGTAGAGACGCAGGTGGATTGAAGTGCCATGTAATTGATTTCGATGCCAAATATTCTGCAGCCTCTACTGTTGATTCCTTTATAGCCTGTTTTATATCTGCGTCAATCATTGCTTTGCCTCCGACAAAGTTAGTACCGCAATCAGAGTACAGGTCTGTACATAATCCTCTTCTAGCTATAGATCTTTTTAACGCTGCAACAAAGGCTTCTGAAGTAAGATTTGAAACCAGTTCTAGATGAACAGCTCTTGTAGCCATGCAAATAAATATGCAAAAATAAGCTTTCAGTTTTTTAGCATTACGAAGTTTTGAAGTTTTTATTGTCACAGGTCCAGCATAGTCCATACCAACCTTAGTAAAAGGTTTAGTTAGATTCACTCGTACGGAAGGTAGATTTCCCATTAGTTGTGTTTGAGTTACATTACGAAGTTTGGCACAACTGATACACTTATGTATTCTAGTGGTGATACAACGTCTAGGATCTAAAATCCAATATTGTTGACGACTTGTGCTCAAAACTAGTTTTGCGCCGCCATGCAATGTTTCCTTATGAATCTTGTCGATTAATATGAAAGTCACATGATGTTCTCGTGGTAAAATTATTGGGTGTTTTTGTTTATACGGGATTAAAGCATTATCCAGTCTTCCACCCACTCGTATAAGTCCGTAAGAATCAATGAATGGATTTAGTTTTAATATTGATAATGGCTTATTGTTTAAGAAATGACTGTAGTCCTCAGGAAATGTTGGTTGTTGTACAAGTTTCCAGACAGTTCTTTCAGATTGATGCCATTCCATAGTGGACAAAAAACCTACTTGTTTATTTTGCGGATTTTTGCAATTATGCTTGAATCGTTGTAATGTTGCTACAATGCGTACTAGTCTAGTAAATGTTGAATATCGTAGAAGAATGTTGTCTTCAATATTTGTTAATAGATTGGTGATTGATGGTTTCTTTGCTTCGAGTTGTGTCTCTTCATTTGGTACACTAGATATTGGCCATGCGTTCTGCTTCATTTTTAACCAAGTTGGTCCTTGCCACCATAAATTGTTATATAATAAATTTGACGCTGTAACGCCTCTGGATGCTAAGTCTGCAGGGTTTTGACTAGTACTTATATGTTGCCAACGATCATATCGTACTGTGTCCTGGATTTCCACCACACGATTTGCGACGTATGTCTTCCATCTAGATGGATGTTCTTTAATCCATTGTAGGACAATCATGGAATCTGTCCAAGCAAATATAGGGACATCTTGTAGCTGCATGTCTGAGACAGTCGTTTTAATTAATTCTGTCAAAAGAACTGCTCCATTTAATTCAAGTCGTGGAACTGTTGTTGGTTTTATAGGAGCAACCTTTGTTTTAGCTGTAAGTAGAGACGAAACTGCACCTCTATCTTCTCTTTCAATTCGTAGATATAGATATTGCCGTATAAGCCTTGGTAGACGCGTCACAGAAACCATGTAGCTGTGTACAAACATTCGGAGAATAATGAATCCATCGTGGAATTTTTATTAATTGAACCCTTTTTAATTCGACTTTGAACTTTTCCCACTGTTGTCTTATTGATTCTGAAACTTCAGTATCCCATGATAAACCGATTATTCACAACATCTGCATCAACATTTTCGCTGTTACAATAACTGCTGCCAACCATCCAAGAGGATCATATAACAATGCAATTTCTGACAATATAATTCGTTTGGTTACCTTTGACTGTTGCAGTTTCGAATTGATTATGAACGTAAAATAATCTGAAGCTGGATGCCATTGTATTCCAAGCGTTTCTACTGATTGTTCATCTGCGAAATCTAAAGTGTCTTTAAGTTCACGATGTTCTAAGGGTAAATCTTCTAATAGTAGTCTGTCATTGCTTGCCCATTTTCTTAAGTTAAATCCACCTGAGTTTAACAGTGAAATTAACTCATCGCGTAATTTTTTAGCATCGGTTAGATTATCTGCTCCTGTCAACAAATCATCCACGTAAAATTCTTTTAATGTAACTTGTGCAGCTAAAGGCCATTTATTCCTTTCATCCTCTGCTAATTGCTGCAATGTCCGTATTGCCAAATAAGGTGCTGAAGTAGTACCAAAGGTTACTGTTTTAAGTTGATAGTCTTGAATCTTTTTGGTTATCGGATGTCGCCAAATAATTCTCTGAAAACTTCTCTGCTCCGGATGTACGTTGATCATCCTGTACATTTTTTCTATGTCGGCATTCATAGCCAGTCTATACTTTCGCCAGTTCAGTAGAGTAGCAAAAAGTTTTGGTTGTATCGTTGGTCCGTTTAATAAGTAATTATTTAAAGATTTGCCATTTGTACTCTTAGTTGACGCGTCGAACACGACCCTCAATTTTGTCGTCGTACTGTCCTTCAACACGGCATGATGCGGTATATAATAATTTGGTTCATCACTGTTGAAATGATTTACTTCTTTCATATGGTTTAGATGAATGTATTCATCCAAACATTTTGTATGTTCCTGTTCCAATTCAAAGTTATTTGCAAACTTTCGTTGCAAGCTAAAATATCTTTTAAGTGCATGTGGCCTAGATTGTCCTAGTAATGGAATTTCATTGTTTACAAATGGCAATTTAACTTGATACCTTCCATCAGGTAATCGTTGAACATTGTTTTGAAATATAGTTTGACATTCTTCCTCTTTTTTTGTTAGAATATGTTTAGTGGATACTTCCTCAACTTCCCAAAACGCTTGAGCTGATTATCGAGACTTACAGTGCCAAGTGTTCAAGTTGTTACGTTCTTATTATATGTATTCGTTGTTGGTCCTAATAGAATCCAGCCGAATATGGTATTAATTGCTACTGGACTTGTTTCCTTTCCTCGTTGGATACCTTCTTGTATAATTTTTGCATAGAGTTGAGCTCCTAATAATGCATCAATTGTTCCTGGCTTCCAATAAGTTGGATCAGCCAGTTCCAAATTTTCGAGATGTTTGCAATCCGTTTTTGATACTATTGTTGTAGGCAAAGGATCTGTAATTCTTTTCAATACAAAAAACGTTTCGTTAATAATCTTGTTGTTTGATCTACATGGTTGCAATTGTAATATAGTTGATTTGCGTATGTTAAAGCAAGAACCTGGAAAGAAAAGAAAACGTTAATTACCAACCAAATATTAATTTGTATGAATTGAATCATCAACTTATCGATAATTTGAATTGTCCGCCAACCGTCACGATAAGCTGAAAGAGAAAAACTATTAAAATGACGACAATAAAGAAGCTAATTACATACTTACCCATAAGCCTAAGAATCTCTATTTCCAATAATAAATCTGAAAGAGAAAAGAACATCCGGATAACCGGGGCTATAACCAGCATCAACGAACTTACCGCTTGCAGGCAGTCTGATCTGATACGTAAGACAAGACACCAGAACATCGGAACAACAGTCCAATTCAAATGAAATTAATTTAAAGTTAATTGTTGTATATTTTATTAGTATATTTAGAAATTGTTTAGTGAAATAAGTGGAAAGTGAATTATAAAAGTACAAACAAATAAGTCGTTTTCGTTTATACACCGAAGATTACCTACCCGTATCAAGAAGATTTCACATGGTCCTTTGTCGGGTCTCAGCCCGAATTTTATTACTTAGCGAAATAATAACTCCCGTTTTCATAAAACTTCATTTAATAACTTCACAACTTCATTATAAAATCAAATAAAGATAAAAGTTTAAAATTTTACTATTTTGAATTACATCTGGCGTAGGCGATACAGTGCTGAACAACCAACTAGCAGTGACTGACTTAATTTTACAATGCCGGAAATTAGAGAGCAGAATTTCTACTGTGTGTGTATGTGTTGTTCTTCTGCTGCTAAAATTTAGTACCTTTTTGCCGGGAAAATTTGAATTCAAAAGTTGAGTTTAAAATTTGAAAGTGTTGAAAATATTTGAAAATATTCAAGATGTTTGAGATCACTACATACTCCCCTTCCAGTGAAACGCTTTATTTTTAATTGAAATGAATATTATATTTAGAGTTTAAATCTAACAGACTTCCTCTGATTTCGGTTCGTGCAAGCATGGGTAACATTTGAGATGACATGAGCCGGTTTTAATCTATCAATGCTTATCGTTTGGTTCTTTCCATTAACATCGATGACAAAGTATTTACGGAACCGTCTTATTACTTTAAATGGACCTTCATAAGGTCTCCGAAGACTAGTTTTGACTTTATTAACACGGATGAAAACGAAATCGCTGCTATGTAGTTTATCTGGGACGTTAACTTTTTGGTTGGAGCTTTTGCGTGTGTCGACTGGCTTGACGTTACGCATGTTGTCTTTGAGTGTTTGCACAAATTCGGAAGGATTCGTACAATGATTTGTTGGTTCTCCAATGAAGAATTCGCCAGGTACTTTCAGACTTTGTCCATAAACAAGCTCTGCAGGTGAACATTCCATATCTTTGCGTACTGTTGTGTGAATGCCCAGTAGTACAAGCGGTAACTCTTCACTCCAGTTAATGGTATTATTCCGAGCCATTATGGAAGCCTTAAGCTGACGGTGCATTCTTTCAACCATACCGTTTGCTTGTGGATGGTAGGCTGTGGTACGTATTCGATGAGAGCCTAGCAAATCCGTAAATTCTCTAAAAAGTTTAGATTCGAATTGCGTTCCCTGATCAGTCGTGATGCTGAGCGGAACGCCGAAACGAGATATATAATTGTGGAGGAGGGTCCTAGCAATTGTTGATGCTGAAGTGTCTTTTATGGGGATCGCTTCAGGCCATCGAGTGAACCTGTCCATTATTGTAAGTACGTATGAAAAAACGTTGGAGGGTGGTAGTGGTCCTACGATGTCTAAGTGAATATGCTCGATTCTTTGAGATGGTGGCTTGAAATTTCCGATTTCAGATTTGGTATGTTGGTGAACCTTGGACTTTTGGCAAGATATGCATGCTCGAGTCCATTGGTTAATATCTCTATTTTTTGAAGGCCAAAAATACTTGCCGGTGTTGTTCTTTCGAGTCGCGCAAATTCCTGGATGAGAGAGGTTATGCAGGATGTTGAATACAGTTTTGCGGAAAACCTGTGGTACAAATGGACGGCTCTTTCCTGTGCTCATTTCGCACCAGAGTTTTTCACCTGTTATTTGAATTTCGACTAATGATAGCTTTACTTTGGAGTTGATTTTATTGGACGATTGATAGGCTTTTAAATCTTGGTCGTCGAGTTGTGCATCAGACAAAGATTTGAGAGTCAGCGATGGAAGATTTACTTCGTCACATGAAGGTTGAGATAGTAAATCTGCAACAGAGTTAGTTTTTCCTGTAATATGTCTAATGTCTGTTGTGAACTGCGATATAAAATCGAGATGTCGGCTTTGTCGGGGGCTGCGTTCCGTTTTTGAGGTGATTGCTTTTACAAGCGGCTTGTGGTCGGTTTATACCTGGAAATCGCGTCCCTCAACGAGATAGCGAAATTGTTTAATAGATAAGTATATAGCCAATAACTCCCTGTCGAACGCTGAATATTTGCGTTCTGCTTGTGAAAGCTTCTTTGATAAAAATGCGAGGGGTTGCCATATTCCTTGCTGATGTTGTTGGAGAACAGCTCCTATTGCGAAGTCAGAGGCATCGGTAGTCAGGCTTAGCTGAGCATCTTCTATTGGATATGTGAGAAGTGTGGCTTCGGCTAATGCTTTCTTAACATCGTTGAATGATGTGTTGCAATGGCTAGGCCAAGAAAAGTGGTTTTTATTTTTTTTGTTTTTTATCAAGTCTGCTAAATGGCTGTAGATTGGTGACAACAATTTTGCTAGATTTGGTATAAAGCGTGATTGATGTTGGAGAAGGAAGGTTCGTTATTGCTTCAATTCTATCCTTGCTTGGTTTAATACCATTTGCGGAAATTGTGTGTCCTAGAAAATTTAGAGTGGTAGCTCCAAAAATACATTTTGATGGCTTCAAGGTTAAGCCGTAATTAATGAGTCGCTGGAAAAGTATTCTCAAGTGATTTTTGTGTTCGTTTTCACTTTTGCTTGAGATGAGTAAATCATCAATATATGTGAAGACGAAGTCCAAATTTTGAGTTACTTGATTTATGAACCGTTGAAATGTTTGGCTGGCATTTCTTAAACCAAACGGCATTCTAAGAAATTCAAATAAGCCAAACGGTGTTGTGATTGCGGTTTTGTATATATCCTCAGGTGCGACGGGTATTTGGTGGTAAGCTCTGATTAAGTCAATTTTGGAAAAAATTGTGCATCCATGAAGTTGCATGGAAAAATCCTAAATGTGAGGAATTGGATATCGATCAGGTACGGTTGCGGCGTTGAGTCGCCTGTAGTCGCCGCACGGTCTCCAATCCTCGGAATCCTTTTTATTCACCATATGCAGTGGTGAAGAGACAGGTGAAGAAGATGGCCGACAAATTCCAAGATCAATCATATGCTGAAATTCTAATTTAGCGGCTCTTAGCTTAGATGTGTCTAATCTTCTCGGTCTTGAGTAGGGTAATGGGCCTTCCGTTACAATGTGGTGTTGGACACTATGATTCATGTGTTGATTGAAATAAGTTGGTTGCACAAATGCTGGGAAATCGCGTAAAATTGTTGCATAATCGTTGTCGATTGAGAAGTAGCAAGGAGTCGGGATATTTAGGTTTGAGAAGTAACCTGTGGTTGTGAGGTTAGTAGTAGAGTCGATTAAGCATTTATTCTTAATGTCTACTAAAATACCAAATTTGTGCAGGAAGTCGGCACCAATTATGGGTTTGCTGATGTCAGCTATTACAATGTATTAGATTTCGTCGTAGCCCGAGATCGACTTTTAAAAGCTTGCTACCGTAAGTTGGGATTGGTGTACCATTTGCTGCAGTAAGGATAATATTTTTTGATATGACTGCTTCCTTGGCGAACTGATTACGCGGTATAACCGATAAATCGGCCCCAGTGTCAACAAGGAAATTTAGTTGATTCTCTGAATCTCGAATAAGAAGGCGGCAAGATTTTGAATCTACCCGACTGTTAGCCGCTGTCACTGTCGGATTATTTAGTTTTTTGGAATAGGAATGTGTTTTTCTGATTTCTTTTTGAAATTGCATGGGTAGTCACACTTTTTTGCTTTTATGCCGAAGGTAGAGTGATACCAACAAATATTCCTATTTTTCTGTGATCGGTTTTTGCTATTTGATCTTGATTGGGGACGACGCGAATGTGTATAGTTATTGTTTTGTCGACGTTCGGTGTATAAACTTTTAATCATTTCTTTTATTGTTTGTATTTCGCTTTCTAGGTGTGTTTGATTACCTCTGTTGCTAGACGTTGAAGGTAGATTTCCTTCAATTGAGAAAACATGTCGATTTACTGAGGATGCCTCCCAGATTTTATCTGCTAGTGAGGTTAACTCAGTTTCCTCCTTATCACTTTGAGATATTAATTCTAATTTTACAACTTCTGGGAGTCTACGCATCCATAACTTTTTAATTAAGGAAGTGCTGAAGGCATCAGAGGTGCCTCCTAGTTGCTTTAAGCTTCTCAGAAATTGCGAAGGTTTTCGGTCACCGATTTGTTCGTTGGATAACAGTTTTTCGAGGCGACGTTCTTCGCTTAAGGAATGTCTATCAATTAGAATATTCTTGAGATTGGCGTATTTGTCAGTATCTGGAGGGTTTTGAATCACGTCTAAAACTGATTCTAAAATTTCCTGTGGTAAGGATGAAATTACGTAATTATATCGCGTCCAATCTTTCGTAATTTTGGCTACCGCGAATTGAGCCTCTGCTTGCACGAACCAAATTGCAGGGGAGTTTGACCAAAATGATGGAAGTTTAATTGTAGAACTTGATATTTCACTAGAGGAGTTTTGTTGCTGATTGGATGCACATTGCTGTTCATTTGTATTAGTTTTATTTGCTTTAGTGTTCTTTTGATTTTCTCCATCCATGTTTAGATTTTAGTTGTTTTTTTATTCGATAATAATTTTGGTTTAATTATTGAATTATTTGTTTCAACTTTTGCATTCAATCTTTCGCAATAATTAATTTTAAAAAAATGGTAGGCAAAATCCTCCTCGATATCGTATTTAATGGATTTGTAATTATTTGTGTCTTTTTATATGTTCAGTTAATCGGATAATTGAAAGCAATTATTAAGAGGAACCACAAGGTAAATACGGCGAATTGACACGCAGTAGAACTTGCGATAAATTTGTATAAGATTTTTATCAAAATCAATTAAATGATGTAATTTAAAAGGTTGATAGATATATGTAATTATGTTTTCAATAAAAGAAATTATTAATTCACTGTTGATCGCTGCTACCAGAATGCACTATTAAATTATCTATTGTACTTTAAGTTTTAAGTTTTTTAGAGAAATTTACAATATTTTAAGCAATTTTATTGATTTGTTGTGAGGTTATGCCAATGATTAACGAATGATGTTTGGATTATTATTTCTGATCGATATTCGAGGTCAGCGTCGATTTAACGTCGGGGTCACCAGTTTGTCGGGTCTCAGCCCGAATTTTATTACTTAGCGAAATAATAACTCCCGTTTTCATAAAACTTCATTTAATAACTTCACAACTTCATTATAAAATCAAATAAAGATAAACGTTTAAAATTTTACTATTTTGAATTACATCTGGCGTAGGCGATACAGTGCTGAACAACCAACTAGCAGTGACTGACTTAATTTTACAATGCCGGAAATTAGAGAGCAGAATTTCTACTGTGTGTGTATGTGTTGTTCTTCTGCTGCTAAAATTTAGTACATTTTTGCCGGGAAAATTTGAATTCAAAAGTTGAGTTTAAAATTTGAAAGTGTTGAAAATATTTGAAAATATTCAAGATTTTTGAGATCACTACTCCTTTAAGAGCCGGATAATAGCCAGCACGAGGAAATAAAAGCTTTCCAGGTTGAACCTTAAAAACCTCAAAGAAGTTTACTTGGCCATTTATCTTCCAGGATTAACTGAAATCGCGCATCAATTTAGCGGCATTTTAAAAGTTATAGATGCATTAAGCGAGCATCTGGTTTTCCGTTAGCCGCATCAACAAGCTGCTGCGCCAGGTCACAGTGCACTTAATAATTACTACGTCATCAATTCTGCAACAATAAAGTCTTAACGGTTAGGCGATATTTGGGCGATCGAACAGCATTTAGCATCGAAGTTGCATTTACATTTTCAACGTGAAAACAGTTCATATGTAGTGCAGACGGTGGAGTACATCTGAGCGCTAAAGGTATTCGGGTTTTTCTTTTCTTTCCTTTGCTTCGAGACAATCAAGGTCAGTGATTTTATTAAAAATTATTTGGAAATTGCATGCTTATTTAAGCAGTATTTAATTAAAATCATATAAAATTTACGCAAAGAACTTTCCTTAATATATGTTAACACATAAACATAAATCCAATTTATATTAAAATTTACTGAATAAATATTGCGTTCTTCGGTGAAAACATTTCGAGATATAAAAAATTGTGAAAAAACAAAAAGATCGGCAGGATGCTATTACGAAAGGTTATATCAATTTTAAAAAAGATTCTGATGAAAGGAAACTCGTTCTTATTTAACCACGCGAATAAAAAATCTTCAGGAAAACTGGGAGTTGTTATGATGTAACTATGTTTAATAATTCCTTTTGTGTGTAAATAGGGGACCACTCTATTCTTAGTAATCTTTACCAATTATTTATTTCCAAACTTACAAAACACATATTACAATTGCCGAAAGGCTCCCAATAAACAATAAATTTCTAATTCTTACAAAAACAAGCACAAAAAGTACAAAACTCTTTAATTTGAAACATTCAATTTTTGTTAGTACATTTGTAATTCTAAGTACAATACTTTGTCGATACCGGACAGTTCTTCAAGCTTACTTTCCCGGAAATTAATTCCTAGTTTATAAAATTCACTCAGTTTTTGTTGATAACCTTTTAAATTTCATTATAAACTTTTCCATTCTCAATACACACAATTTTCATGAATAAATTTCTAATTTTAATTACAAAACTCTCTACTTCAAAGCAATAAATCTATAATTATAAGTACAAAACTCTTTAATTTAAAACATTCAATTTTCGTCGGTAAATTTCTAATTCTAAGTACAACACTTTGCAATTTCCAATACTGGACAGTTCTTTAAGTTTACTTTCACGGAAATTAATTCCTAGTTTATAAAATCACTCAATTTTTGTTGATAACCTTTTAAATTTCATTATAAACTTTTCTATTCTCAATACACACAATTTTCATGAATAAATTTCAAAGTAACCAACGACCAGTACGACCCGATTATCCACTTCACGACTATCCTCGGTTATGCTTTTACTAGATCGACTCCTCGACAGTGTTTTAAGACTTTTTTTTTTTCAACGCGACTTCACCGCATCGCCGTTAAAACCAAACTCATTAATTTTTCATATAAGAAACTCTTACGAGCGATCTACATGAAGAAAAGCTTTCGTGCTTTTTCTTCGTTTTTTAGCTTTGCCCTTGATGTACTTAGTTGTCATTGGGCAAAGCCGCTGTAGATCGTTGTTTGTCGCGCTGATTAAGCAAATTTCTTTTGCTTATCGTGTACTGGGCTACCGTGTGAAAGGAATTTTGACGGTAACCCGAGCGCGTTGTTTGTCATGGGTTAGATTTGAGTACATTGCAACTTTGTTGCAATGCGCTCGGTTGTAGGAAATCCAACCCATCAAATATCCATTGATTTATTTTTTATTTATTATTCATGAGTTGGATTTTAATATGTTGCAACTTTGTTGCAGCAAAAATTCGATGCCTGAAATCCAACTCATGAGATTTTTTATGATTTGTTAAATAAAAATGGCAGATTGGATTCGATAGAATTCGGCTTATCTTAAGATAAGCGAATCCAATCTGCAACATTTCCTTCCCCCCGCGAATAAGAGGAGTATTCTTTGGAGAGGAATACTTCTCATTTCGAGTTGTAATTTCTCCGTGGCTGGTCCGTTAATTTACTGTCATGACCTCTTTTTGTACTTCTATCGGTAACGAGGTTTTTTACCCCCAGCCACCGTTTGCTGTGGTGGTTTTCGGTTGTTTGATTGACCGGGTACATGCCGGCTGGCAGGGGCCCCTTCGATTGTACCTGCATCGTGATGGCATGCGGCCCACTTTGGTGTGGAGGGGGCCCGCTCAACGAGGGCATTATTACAAAATCATGTTTGCCTTGTCACCTCACCATGGTGAAGGACTTAGCATTCGGGGTAAGTTGTGAAACCTTTTGTTATTGTTTTAGTAATTATTGTTATTTTTCTATAGGCGGACGGGTAACCCTTTCGGGAAGTGCTGGCTGGTGCCCCTGTTGCCTTGGAGAGTCTCCACCCTTGCCCGCAGCTTCTTGGATCTGGGAAAGTTTGGACGCAAGCCGTTTTACTGGGGTCTGGAAGTGCTCCCTCACTAGAACACTTGTGGCCTAGGTAAACAACCTCTTTTCTCAGAAACTGGCACTTTTCCGGCTGCAGTTTGAGGTTGTTCTCTCTCAAACGATTGAAGACTTTGCGGAGCTTACTATTATGGTCCGCAAGGTTTTTACCGTAGATGACTATGTCGTCTAGGTAGACAAAACATTCCAAGCCTTGTAATCCTGTTAGGACGAAGTTCATTAAGCGTTGGAATGTGGCCGGGGCTCCTTTGAGCCCAAATGGCATACGCCTAAATTCATAGTGGCCGTAATTGGTGCTAAACGCAGTTTTTGGTCGATCTTGAGGATCGACGAGCACCTGGTGATAGCCGTTGGCGAGATCGAGGGTGGTAAAATACCGAGAATGACCCAATTGGTCGAGAATATCCTCGATCCGAGGTAGCGGGAAGGCGTCTCCAATTGTCTTTTCGTTTAATTTACGAAAATCGACAACGACGCGCCACCTTTTTTCACCGTCTGGTCCCGCCTTCTTAGGGACGACTAGGAGAGGTGAATTCCAAGGGCTTTTACTTGGCTGCACTATGTCGTTGTCTAACATTTCGCGAAGCTGTTCGTTTATTACGTTTCGCTGCGTCTCTGGCAAGCGATACATTTTCTGGTTGATTGGTGCTTGGTCCTGCACCAATGGTATATCATGAGTGATGGCGTTTGTGAAAGTTAGCCGATCACCTTTGAGGAAAAAGATATCGTTGTACTCGTAACAGAGTTGTGATATCGCTTGTTTTTCCTCCGCGCTCAGATTTACGTCTAGGCTGAGCTCTTGGTCTAACCTGACGAGACGCGGGGTTATTATTTGAGTTTTCTGTTTCTTCATATTCCTGGAATAAATATTTAACATGCTGTAAAGTGGCCATTTTATCGGCCCTTGAAATATTTTTACCTTTACTTTTATCTTTTCTTTTACTTATTTTACGGAAACCTGAAATGTTTTTATTTTTATTTAAATTTTCACCCCACTTTATTTTATTTAAATCACTCTTAATACTAAATGACGATGGAGTTGGGGTTTCTGAACCGCCGTAAATTGCCATTTTTGAGGCGAACTCGCTTTCGTCTTCTAATAGGCTCTTTCGCCGTTGTTTACTTACTGTATATGTTGATTTTGGAGCTTTTGAAAATACCGTCCCTGTGGTGAGCTCGCTTCCAATGTCGACGTGTTTCGAAATTTTATTTTGCGAGGGCGTGGGAGCTGATGGGATTTTGCCATCGTAATTCCTTCTGCTTAGGTGAGCTCCGTCGACATTTGTTTTATTGGGTTTTCCTTTCCTTTGGTTCCGTTTCTTCCTTGTATTCCCTTTGTGCGTGGGTGCTGGTGGTTTCGAGTCACCGTGATTCCTGGTTTTCAGGTGAGCATCCTCAGCGCGTTCTCCTTTTTTCGGGGTTTCCTTGTTTCTTTCCTGGTAATCCTGTTTCAGTTGGACGACGGTGTAGTTGTGTGCAGGGACTAGATGCAGACTAATAGTAGTCAGAACTACTTGTGAATTGTGTGTGTTGAGAACTCCAACAGACACTGCTTTTAACCCAGCGGGGAGTAAACCATTCGCTAGGAAGACCCCTTGATCTATTTCTCTTGATAGACAGAGCATCTCTCCCTGCAGCTGCAAGGGAACCTCGACTATGATCTGTGACCTAGCAGGTATGCATACAGGCTCTTTCAGCTGTATTTGTTGCTGCCTCATCTCGCAGGTCAAATCACTCTCAGTCGGTTTGTCCTTCTCGCTTTCCAGTGTTCGGTCGTCATCGTTCTCCTCTTCAGAAACTTTTTGATTACCACAGATGGTCAGATCGGCCTTTCTTGGCTCTGCTCCATCTGTTCGGGCATTCGTTTTGACCACTTTTTCAGAACACAGGTTATCCAAGGCAGCTGTTAATGGAACAGCAAACTCCTCAGGGTTATTTTCCGTTCGAGGAAATCGCAATGCCCTATTCGGGCCCTCAACGTTACAATTCTTTGCTAGGAAGTCGTTTCCTAGCAAGCCGTCGTCGGAAAGGCCGGGTAGGTTTTTTATTACCTGAAAATTTCAGGGAATGTTATTCTTTAATGTAAAATTGCCCTGGCATGTTCCCAGCGTCTTTCCGGTACCAATGGTGTTAGTAAGGTATATGTTTCTCCGGTATTTATATCTTCGGGATTTTTAATTGCTTTCTTTTTTATTATGCTAACCTCAGCGCCAGTATCTACTACAAGTTTGGTATTGCCGTTCAGGCTAATATCCAACGGAAGGCTAACTGTAGAGATACAGGGTTCGGGCGGCTGAGGTGACCCTTTATTAAAATTTTTTGTTTTTAGTGTCGATCCGGGGTCTTTTCGGTCGACTGCTCGTCGTTTCCCTGGCTCTTAGAGTCCCATTTTTGTTTTTGGCGGCATTCCTCTATGGAATGGCCGCGACGGTAGCAGAACTTGCATTTGAGTTTTATGTTAAAAACTCGAGGACCAGCGGAAGGTTGCTGATCCTGAATCCGTCGTTCGGGAAGCCTTGTCTGGTTACTCGGGCCCGGAACCTGGCGATTGTTTCTACAATCGCGAACATCATGTCAATATATTTTGCAGGTAGAGCAGAAGGGTGTGTTTTTACGCTTCATGCAGTCGGCGTAAGTGTGACCTCTTCGCTGGCAAAAGTTGCAAGTGATGTTTGACCTTAACTGGTCGAGGTTCTGGCGGCGGTAGTCGATTTGTGGGGGAGACGAGCGTTGAGGTGGAGTCGTGTATAGTGGAGTCTGTCGGCGAAAGTTTTGTGGTGGCGGCGGTCTGTATAACGTTTGCTGTGGAAAATTGCGAGCAGGTGTATATGGGGTTCTATGGAATGCCCGTATTCTGGCAGTTGGGTCCATAACGACAGGGGAGTATGTACCTTGTTCTACAACAACCGGGGCGGGAAAACCTTGGGTTGTTTTGGTTTGCGTGAACTGGGAGCCCTGTTGTAGTTTCTCCATGTCGAGTGCTTTTTGAATCAGCCCCTCGAGCGTGCCGTCGGTAACGGTGAGGAGATATTGGCATAGGTGCGGATTCGTAACCCCGCTGCGGACTGCGTTTTTCGCGAAGTCCTCCAGCTGCGTTGTAACAGCTGGGGTGGCCGCAGCTCCGTATTTGGTTTGTGCGGCCTCTTTGCAGAGAGCCAGCAACTGTTTCACTCTAGCCGTGAAGGCAGTGAGCGTTTCGCAGGGGTTTTGGTGAGCTGTAATGAGCCTATTTACCAGTTCCTGGTAAGTTTCTCTGGGAAGGTATGCCGCGTTTAACCTTGCTTCGACTTCTTGAAATGTTGTCGGTACGTCTGAGGCCAACAGTTGATATGCTCCTCCACGAAGTCTTGTGGGAAGGATCTTGAGGAAAGCGTCTTGCTCCCCTTCGGAGAGACACTGTTTGGCCTGGCGGCAGCAACCCAGGAATGTTTGCAACTCGTAGCTGAGATGCGGGCCTGACTCACCTGAAAAAATGGGTACCATTTGTGCAGTTAACTTAACAATTTTTGTATAATCGGTCGCCATTGTGGAGTTCTGGTTCGAGTCGGTGACGGGCGAGTCTTGTGCGAGAAATCGATTTAGACCTTGTTTTAAGGTGATTTCTCGCAGGGAGTCTTGTAGGGATTGAATGAGGTTTTCCTCAGTTGTACTTTCTAAAGTGCTTTCAATATTTTCTTCAGGAGGGAGTATGCGCGAGAATCCGTCTAGCTTGGCTTGAAAAAGTGCGGCTTCCTTTTGAAAGCGCTCTAGGTCCTCCAACCTCTCCTCGCTGGACTTTGAATTCCTATTTTCGAGGAGGTTAGAATAGAGAGTTGCTAGGCGTTCGGATTCTCGCGCGGACTCGTACAAATTATTAAAATTATTATATTTAAATCTTACTTGGTTTTGATTTATTCGTTGCAGGACGGTCCCGCTTCTGAGTGTGAGTCCTTCTGAACTGGGTCCTGGTTGTGCTGGGGTGATCTGGTGTTCACTGACCTGAGTTTGGTCCGTAAATACTGGTGACTGGGAACCCTGGCGTGGTTCTTCCGCGTTGCTCTCCAGGTCCAGGGAGGTTATGAGGAGGTCCTCTGTCTTCTCCTCCGTTGGTGAGTGAGCGGGAGTAGAGTGGGTGTCCTTGGACATCAACTCCTGCTCTTCAGCGTTGCAAGGGGGGCTTTTGGCCTGCTTTCCGTTCCCTTGTTGACAGTGCTAGAGTTGTGTTGGGGAAAAGGGGGGCTTGTGCCTGCTTCAGCGATTCCCTTTTCCAACCTGCGACTGGTGCTGTGTTGATTGTTGTCGTCTTCTTCGGGCTGGGACGGAGCCCACACAATTCCACCGGTGGTGCTGGCTTGCACTTTGTGGAAGCGTTGGGGTGACTCCTCCGGCCTATTGGCTACCCGGGAGTGCTTAACGTTACCCCTTTTGTTTCGGAGCAGGATAGAGGCTTTTAAAGCTATTACGTTTTTATAAAACACGCTTCCCCTATCCTACCGGCTGCGCCAATTTTGTTATGATGTAACTATGTTTAATAATTCCTTTTGTGTGTAAATAGGGGACCACTCTATTCTTAGTAATCTTTACCAATTATTTATTTCCAAACTTACAAAACACATATTACAATTGCCGAAAGGCTCCCAATAAACAATAAATTTCTAATTCTTACAAAAACAAGCACAAAAAGTACAAAACTCTTTAATTTGAAACATTCAATTTTTGTTAGTACATTTGTAATTCTAAGTACAATACTTTGTCGATACCGGACAGTTCTTCAAGCTTACTTTCCCGGAAATTAATTCCTAGTTTATAAAATTCACTCAGTTTTTGTTGATAACCTTTTAAATTTCATTATAAACTTTTCCATTCTCAATACACACAATTTTCATGAATAAATTTCTAATTTTAATTACAAAACTCTCTACTTCAAAGCAATAAATCTATAATTATAAGTACAAAACTCTTTAATTTAAAACATTCAATTTTCGTCGGTAAATTTCTAATTCTAAGTACAACACTTTGCAATTTCCAATACTGGACAGTTCTTTAAGTTTACTTTCACGGAAATTAATTCCTAGTTTATAAAATCACTCAATTTTTGTTGATAACCTTTTAAATTTCATTATAAACTTTTCTATTCTCAATACACACAATTTTCATGAATAAATTTCAAAGTAACCAACGACCAGTACGACCCGATTATCCACTTCACGACTATCCTCGGTTATGCTTTTACTAGATCGACTCCTCGACAGTGTTTTAAGACTTTTTTTTTTCAACGCGACTTCGCCGCATCGCCGTTAAAACCAAACTCATTAATTTTTCATATAAGAAACTCTTACGAGCGATCTACATGAAGAAAAGCTTTCGTGCTTTTTCTTCGTTTTTTAGCTTTGCCCTTGATGTACTTAGTTGTCATTGGGCAAAGCCGCTGTAGATCGTTGTTTGTCGCGCTGATTAAGCAAATTTCTTTTGCTTATCGTGTACTGGGCTACCGTGTGAAAGGAATTTTGACGATAACCCGAGCGCGTTGTTTGTCATGGGTTAGATTTGAGTACATTGCAACTTTGTTGCAATGCGCTCGGTTGTAGGAAATCCAACCCATCAAATATCCATTGGTTTATTTTTTATTTATTATTCATGAGTTGGATTTTAATATGTTGCAACTTTGTTGCAGCAAAAATTCGATGCCTGAAATCCAACTCATGAGATTTTTTATGATTTGTTAAATAAAAATGGCAGATTGGATTCGATAGAATTCGGCTTATCTTAAGATAAGCGAATCCAATCTGCAACAGAGTATTTCCGAAAGAGTCATGATGAAATAATTGATATGTCTGAAGATTATGAACACGAATATTTTAAAAGGGAAAATTATAACAAAACAGAAGAAATTTATATTGATTTTTTAGCCGCGCTGACTGAAAGGTTAGAGAAATACGAAATTTTTAATTCATCGAGTAATCAATCGACCACTGAACAAACCATAGTGGTACAACATAATGAGTCAGGACTACCCAAAATACAGTTACCAATTTTCGATGGCAACTATCAATCTTGGGTGCCTTTTAGAGATCTTTACCTTTCCGTTGTTGGTAAAAACAATGACATCTCAAACGTACAAAAGCTGCATCATCTTAAGACTCACTTAAGTGGCGAAGCCGAAAGACTTGTACGTCACATTTGGATCACGTCGGATAATTACGACATGGCATGGGAATGCCTTAACCACAGATATGAAAACAAAAGGGTTCTGGTGAATTCATATTTACAATCATTTTTTTCGCAACCGTCACTTAACAATGAAACGGCACAGGGACTGCGAAGACTAATCGATTAAACTAATCAAAGCTTAAAGGGGATAGAAAACTTGGGCATAGATATAAAAAGTTGGGACACGCTCATCCTATACGTAGTTGTACAAAGACTTCCCGCAGAAACGCATAAGGCATGGGAACAAAAATTAGGAAACAAAACTGACCTTCCAATTCTCAAGGATTTATTTGATTTCCTGAACATCAGAGGTTCAGAGCTCTTGAAGCAGTTAATTTAAATGAAAGCAAACGTACGGGTCAGGGCAATCAATTACCATCATCAAAGGGTCACAATTCTAAGGTCAAATCTTTTCACGTCACAAATCAAACGATATGTAACTTATGCAAAGGTTCACATACATTGCGTCAATGCTCTAAATTTTTACAAATGAATATCGAAGAACGGAGCGCTATGGTTAAGCGTTAAGGGTCTTTGTAACAATTGTTTGGCTTTTGGTCATTTATCGGCTAACTGCCCAAGTTCTAAATCATGTTTTAAATGTGGTAAGAGACACCACACTACAATCCATAAGGGGGGATCAGATTCAGACTCAAAGAAAAATTAACACCTGAACACAAACGAAATGAATATAAATGCAGTAGAAGAAACAAATCAGGGAATCAAGAATGATATACAGAGCTATTTCGCTGGTACCAGGAATGTAGAAACAGGGGCGTTATTAGCTACAGCCGTTGTGCTACGAATATCATTGTCAGGAGAACAGATCGCTCTCCGAGCTTTATTGGATCAGGGATCAGAAGCGAGCTTCATGACTGAAGACGCAGCACAACGTCTTAAGTTGAAACGATACTCTGTTTCCACTACCATATCAGGGTTGGGCGCATCAAAACTGGAAACATCGAAGACGAAAGTACATGTTGAAATCAAATCACGGATAAAGGAAGTTCAGTTCGGAATCGACGCTTTCGTTTTACGTAAACTTACGGCTCTTCTACCTTCAAAGCTCATTCAACCGGAAAAATGGGAACATCTCAAGAATTTAACACTTGCAGATCCAAGATATAACGAACCTGGTCACATAGACTTGTTGTTGGGAGCAGACGTCTATGCTGACATTTTAGAAGAATGTGCCCAGAGAGGACCTAAAGGTTCTCCCATAGCGCAACGAACTAGTTTAGGTTGGGTCGTCGTTGGGCAATATCAAAATCACCAAGAGGATAAAGGAAATATAATCACGGCTCTTCATGTAAATGTAGAACTCTCAAACCAAATCAAAATATTTTGGGAAATCGAGGAAGTAGATCCGACAAGGAAACCCACAATGGAAGAAGAATTGTGTGAGATATTATACAAGGAAACGGTGGCAAGGGCCTCAGATGGACGTTATATAGTACAGTTGCCCTTTAAATCACTTGGAGCAAAGCAAGGATTAGGAAAATCAAGGGATATCGCCATTACACGATTATTGCAAATGGAAACACGCCTCAAAGGAAATCCAGAATTGCGTAAGCAATATTCCGATTGCATCAACGAATATTTAACGTTAGGGCACATGGTTCCTGCCAAGACAAAGGAAGAGAATCATTGTGAACAAGCCACTGAGGGAAACATTCAATATAGTTCCTGTTATCTCCCGCACCATGCCGTCATTAAGGATAGCAGCACGACTACAAGACTGAGAGTTGTTTTCAATGCTTCTCAGAAAACGCAAAGCGGTATTTCTCTTAATAACTTGCTAATCAAAGGACCTACAATCCAAGACGATATCATTTCGATCTTAATGCGATGGAGAATGCATAAAATCGCCTTCACAGCGGACATAACAAAAATGTACCGGCAGATAAGAGTCAATGATCAGAACATGAATTTTCAGAGGATTGTTTGGCGAAACTCTGAAAGTGAATCAATCAAGGATTATTGTTTGACAACAGTGACGTTTGGAACTAATAGTGCGCCGTTTCTAGCAATACGCACTTTGCATCAACTAGCAACAGATGAAGCAGGAAATTATCCCATTGGAGCTAGAACATTGTTACAAGACTTCTACGTCGACGACCTTATGTCAGGTTCCGACAACGTCGAAGATGCAATTAGAGTACAGAATGAATTAGCAAAAATTTTAAGAAAGGGTGGTTTCGAAATACGTAAATGGAAATCGAATAGTGAAACCCTTTTAAAGAAAATACCAGAGAAGGACGTCGAAATGACAAATACTTATAAAATTGAAGCAGATGAATGGACTAAACCATTAGGAATCTATTGGTGCCCGCGAATAGATCTGTTTGGGTTCAAAACAAATTTCGGTGAAACAGGAGAGGTGTACACAAAGAGAAAGATACTATCTGATATTGCAAAACTTTTCGATCCGTTGGGATGGCTCACACCAATGACCATTCGCGCAAAGGTATTCATGCAAAGGATCTGGTTGTTAGGATTAGATTGGGATGATGAAGTAGAAGGTGAAATTCTAAACGATTGGACGAATTTCCGTGCAAGCTTGGGTCTCATCCAGGGCATAAAAATTCCAAGATGGGTTTCATACACCGCCAATGATCCAATCCAAATACATGGCTTCTGTGATGCATCCCAGGTCGCAGTTGCTGCTGCAGTTTATATACGAGTCATCAAGTCGTCCACGTCAATTCACACGCATCTATTGATAGCAAAATCCCGAGTCGCTCCCCTAAAAAGAATTTCACTTCCGAGATTAGAAATCTGTGGCGCGGCACTTCTTGCAAAATTGATCCAAAAGGTAAGAGCAGCTCTTAACCTAAAAAAAGATATCAAGATGTATGCATGGACGGATTCTACAATTGTACTAGCTTGGATAAAGGGACAGCCACATAGATGAAAAACATTTGTGGCCAATAAAATATCAGAAATACATGGCGAAACAGATGCTGAATCCTGGAGACACATGCCGTCAGCAGACAACCCAGCAGACCCAGCCTCACGGGGAATTCCACCCAACCAATTAGACAATCTTTCTTTGTGGTGGAACGGTCCTGCATGGCTCCAAAAGGATGAGATTCATTGGCCAAAATCTAAACACAACATACGTACGGACGAAGAAAACAAGGAGGTAATAGGCTTGGTAAATCAACTTCCGAATCCCGAAAACGTAGACCTTTTAAACAAGTTCTCCTCACTGACAAAACTTTTACGAGTAACATCTTACATATTTCGCGTCATACATTCACGAAAGAAGGAAAAAGCACCCAAGATATGGCTGACCTCACTTGCACTGGAAGAGGCTCGAAGGTATTGGGAGAAACACGCGCAGGCGTTAGGATTCTACAATGAAATTAGGGTCCTAAAGAAAGGACAACGAATCGAAAGGAAAAGAAAAATTCTAAATTTAAATCCATTCCTCGATCAAGACGGTATTCTTCGAACAGGCGGACGTCTCCAAAAATCCGACCTTCCTCTACCTCAAAAACACTTGATAATTTTACCAGAAAAAAGTCGTTTCACAGATTTAGTCATTGATCATGCTCACAAAACGACACTTCACGGCGGTCCTCAATTAATGCTTAACATCATACAAAAGCGCTATTGGCTGATTAACGCGAGGAATAAACTTCGACATTATGTACATAAATGCATTCAATGTTATCGACAGAAAGCAAAAACGATGACCCAACTGATGGGAAACCTTCCATCGCCTCGAGTTAAAATGTTTCGACCTTTCACCCACACAGGAGTGGACTATTGCGGACCCTTCAACATCAAGGCAACAAGGCTACGCTCAGCAAAGATAACCAAGGGGTACGTAGCAATTTTCGTATGCTTGAGCGTGAAAGCAATTCATATTGAGCTCGTTAGCGATCTCTCTACTCAAGCGTTTATTGCAGCTTTAAGAAGATTTTTAGCAAGAAGAGGACTCTGCAGATTGCGGGACAAATTTTATCGGCGCAAATAATATGATGAAATGCGAACATAAAAAATTTATGGCGGAAGTCAATAAAGAAATAGCCGAAGAATGTACGACGAGAGACATTAACTGGCATTTCAATCCCCCAGCGTCACCACATTTTGGAGGTTTGTGGGAAATAGGTGTTAAGTCGATCAAACATCATCTCCGCAGAGTTGTCGGGAACAACATCCTAATATTTGAAGAACTGGCGACAGTACTCACACAAATCGAGGCGTGTCTCAATTCCCGCCCGTTATGTCCTCTTACCAGTGACCCGGAAGACGAACAAGCCCTTACTCCAGGACACTTTTTAATTGGAGAAGCACTATTGGCGCCACCAGAACGAAACCTATTGGAGATCAACGAAAATCTGCTAAACAAATGGCAATTACTTCAACGTATCTATCAACATTTCTGGAAACGTTGGAGCAACGAATATCTCGCTAGAATGCAACAGAGGCCGAAATGGATGACACAAGAAAAGAATGTGAAATCTGGAAACTTGGTACTGATAAGAGAGGACAACACACCACCTATGAAATGGCACATTGGTCGAATTTTAAAAGTCCATCAGGATCGGATTCTTTCATCCGAGTCGTCACAGTACGAACCCAAGGAACGGACAAATTGAGACCGATAACAAAAATTTCTTTGTTACCAATCCCTGAAAATACCGACCCACAGAAGTAAGATATGACATATTAAGATTAAAAATCCTAAATGAAATGTTTTCACCGAAGATCAAAATTAGTCTGGAATATTGATATGAACAAAACTCATTTATAAAGTTAAATCAGACGTACTAATTTCGCAATCCCTATCCCACACCTATGCAATCCTAATAGTGAGTAAGGCACACTATAATGCCTGGTTCTGATGGGCCAAATATCCTTTCTGTAAATCCATTTGTGACAAAGTGAAATCTCTTGAAGGATTTCACGGGGGCAGTATGTTAAAGCAAGAACCTGGAAAGAAAAGAAAACGTAAATTACCAACCAAATGTTGTATATTTCTTTTGCTGCTTACCTTTTTGCTGCTTCAGACTCCTTTTAGGATAATATAATTGAAACGCACAGAAACACTAATCAACAAACTAGCTTTATTTTAACCAGATTCTTGTCACACGAGATAGTATTCGATCATCACACTTATTTGGGGTCTCGTATTAATATAAGTTAACACACAATATCAGAGCTTTCTCATAAAAAGTCTAACACCTTTCATCATATCATCATTTTCGCACAGAAAAGTATGGAGCATCATGTTACTTACCTTGCAACACACCGGTGGCACATTGCTGGTCTCTAGCATGCGAATTTCCGTTCTCATGCTAAATATGCCAAGTCAACAGTTTGCACTTCTAGATTTTAAGCTCTTGTTAGAAATTGTTTTAGATTAAGTTCTCAGTTGTTATTCGGAGTTTAAATAAATCAGTCGCTTTGAATTTGATTTTTTTTTAATTATTTAAAAAGTAAAATTTATTAACTGGCGCCCGAGCAGGGACCGTTGAGATTGAAAGTAAATTAAAAAGTCCAAACAAAGTGAAAATTTAAAGATTTTTTTTAAAGAATTTAATCAATAATTCAAATAAAATCTTGTGAAGTGCTAGTGTAACCATCACATCAGCTTTATCCAGAAACACTTTGGATATTACTTTGGATACTACTTCATCTCTAGTGGCAATTAAAAATGGATAAAATCCTTGGAAATTTCTGCAACTACAAATTGGGAAAAGAGACCCCCCGGAGTAATCCACACTAGGAACAAAACGGAGTTGATCAGTAGGAGAAATACAGGACAACCACACCATATTTTTCAGCATTACTCATCAACAGCCGCCCAATTGCTTGCGAAAAAGACCACAAACGGTCCCAACAAAAAGGACGAGGCAATTTCAGAGCACCCATCGTCACCCATACAACTCCAAATGTTAACCATACATTTGTTAATTTTTATGTAAGTTCCATAAATTTTTTTTATTAGAAATTATTTGTGAAAATTAAACAAATAAAAGCGAAGATATTAACGAAAAATCGATAAAGTTGAGTAACAAAGATATCAAATAAAATAAAGTCATAGTAAAAAAGGTAAAGTGAAGAAGAAAATAAAATGTGAAAATAAAAGTGAATAATAATAATTTTTAGGATTTTAAGCAGTGAAAGGTTTAAACCAAATCATTAATCTTGGTTCACAAACCAAAAATTTCATATGTTAAATATTGTTTCTTTTAACATTAAAATAACCAAATCAAACTACTATTGATATTTGAAAGAGTTCTGTTTAAACAGTGAATTTTAAACACATTTACAAGATTTCAAAATATTCTGTGATTACAAAACCCCACATAACTTCCACGAAAATAAATTAATCTTTGATATCTGGAACAAATTTGTTAAAGCCTTTCTTAGTGATATTAGTTCATGTAATATAATTTATCCATTTTTGACAAATTAGACAGACAAGGACATAACGAACAGTGACAGTTTTAATTAAGTTTAAAAGATTTTAGTGATTCCTCCCACGTTTTTATAGAAAACTTTTCATCTCTACACAATTTTAAAAGAAAAAATTTTTTCATTATTTTCTGCCAATTAACAATTTGCTTAACTTCATAGTTGTACCCTGATTAGAATTCTGTGGACTCTTTTTAACGTGAATAAAAATCAAAACTCATAATTTCAAACATGACTAACAGAGATATCCTAAAGCCTTCCATATTAGGGCAATCCGAGAACTTAGCCAGCATCTCAAATAATTCCCCTACAACAGCTCTCGATCTAAGTCAACTTAGAGAAACTATTGCCGAAATAATTAGATCAGAAAATCAAAAATTCTTCAGACAGTCTACCAGTCCCAACACGAGTTCTGACAATGATGCAGACCAAACAATAGATTCCCAATTCCTTACAAATCTAAATGACATGGATAAGATACCTGACGTCGTTAAGAGCCTGCGAGAGTTTTCAGGTAAGCCCGGTGAATATGGCTCCTGGAAAAAAAGTGTTGATAGGATTCTAAAAATTTACGAAAATTTAAAAGGAACACCAAAATATTACGGAATTCTCAGTGTTATACAAAATAAAATCACGGAGAATGCCGACACAGCATTAGAATCGTATAATACCCCGTTGAACTGGGAAAAAATTTAGAAGTGTTTAGCACATCACTACGCTGATAAAAGAGATCTTGGTACACTCGAGTACCAAATGACCACGCTGGTTCAGAGAAATGACACTGTTCCAGAATTTTATCAGCAGGTCTATTACCATCTCTCCTTGATACTGAACAAACTATCCTCCATGGAGATGAGCCAAGAGTCCCTCAATGTCATGACGCAAGCCTATAGAGACAAGGCGTTAGATACTTTCATCAGAGGACTGAAAGGAGACCTCCCACGACTCCTTAGTATTAAAGGACCCGAAGATTTGCCCGAAGCCTTACATTTATGTTTGAAGCTCGAAAATGTGCATTACCGCATTCAACACCGTCATGGTAACATTCGGAGCCAACAACCTCCTTTACCACCTCCTATTACCCCTAGAAGAATTTCCGCAAACCTTCCTCCTATCTTCGACAACATCCACCTAGATACCCTCAACAACAAAACCAACAACCTCCAAAACTACCCTACAGAAATTATTACCAAAAGATCGAGCCAATGGACATTGATCATTCTATCCATTCAAAACAAGTTAATTACCAAAACAAACCCCAAATGCAAAACTACGACAACAAGAGGCCACATTCCCAACAAATTCAGCAGCCAACTAAATTTCAAAGAATTTATCATTCCGAACCAATAGACGAGGATCCTGAATTAGCATACTACCATGAGCAAATGCCCGCCTATGATTCGCAATATGATCAAACACTTGTAGAATACACCGATTCCCAGGATCCAATGCAGCCACCTGAGACTACAGATCATGAAGATGATCCAAATCCTCAGGAACCAACAGAACATCTCGATGATATCCATTTTTTAGACTAAGAAGCTCTTCGCTGCCTTATTTAGAACATGTTGCGAAGAGCGGAAAAACATTTAAATTCTTAATAGATACGGGCTCTAACAAAAATTATGTTCAATCTCGTTTCGTAAGAAATCCCATTCCCAACAAAAAACCCTTTTTAGCTAACTCTATAGCTGGTAGCATAAAAATTACCCACCACGCACTAATAGACCTTTTCGGACCAGACCGCAAACTAAAATTTTTCATTCTTCCTTGTCTAAAATCGTTCGACGGAATAATTGGCAATGACAGCCTCAAACACCTTGGAGCAACTATTCATACGAATAAAGGATTTATGACAATTCACCCAAACCTAAAGATCCCCTTGAAACAGCACATTTCAGACTCTGTCAATAACATTAATCTTCGAATATCCCACCTTAATACAGAACAAAAGACAAAATTAGACCAATTAATTAATTACTGCCCAAATCTTTTTTCCGAACCAAACGAATAACTAACTTTCATTACAACAGTTAAAGGAGAAATCCGAACGTATAATTCTGATCCAGTTTACTCAAAGTCCTATCCTTATCCCTTGTGCTTTAAGGATGAAGTGGAAAAACAAATCAAACAATTATTAGAGGATGGCATTATCAGACCATCCAAATCTCCCTACAATTCACCAGTTTGGATCGTCCCGAAAAAGGACGACGCCTCCGGAAAAAAGAAACATAGATTAGTTATTGATTACAGGAAACTTAACACGGTCACAATCCCGGACAAATACCCCATTTCAGAAATACAAGACGTTCAAGCAAACCTCGGAAAAAACAGATACTTCACGGTGATTGATTTGAAAAGCGGTTTTCACCAGATTCCATTAAAGGAATCAGATATTGAAAAAACAGCATTCTCAATCAACCACGGCAAATATGAATTCACACGTTTACCCTTTGGTCTTAAAAACGCTCCCTCTATTTTCCAACGGGCTCTAGACGATATCCTTCGTGAGCATATCGGAAAACGTTGTTACGTCTATATAGACGACATAATCATATTCGGAAAAACAGAGGAAGAGCACTTTAAAAACCTAGAACTGGTTTTTAAAACATTAGAGGCAGCAAATTTGAAGGTACAGCTAGACAAGTCTGAATTCCTCCAGGATCAAGTCGAATTTCTAGGCTTTGTTATTTCTAAAGATGGAATAAAAACTAACCCCAAGAAAATCAAAGCAATAGCAGACTTTCCACCCCCTAAAGCCGTTAAAGACCTTCGGTCTTTTCTCGGACTAGCAGGTCACTATCGCCGCTTCGTCAAAGATTACGCTAAACTAACAAAACCCTTGACTGCGCTCTTAAGAGGGGAAGATGGACATGTGTCCAAACAACTCTCAAAAGCGAAAAAAAAATTGATTGACAGCACAGCAATCGAAGCTTTCAATAAAGTCAAAAATTCACTTGTCTCGGAAGACGTGTTACTCTCTTTTCCGAATTTCGATAAGGAATTCGAGCTTACTACAGATGCATCTAATTTCGCCTTAGGAGGAGTTCTTGCTCAAGATGGAAAACCAATTACATTCTTGTCTAGAACTCTTAACAAAACAGAAGAGAACTATGCAGCAAACGAAAAAGAAATGCTTGCCATAATATGGTCCCTCACTTCTCTTCGAAATTTCCTCTACGGATCCAGAAAAGTAAAAATATTCACCGACCACCAACCCCTGATATATGCATTAAGCAACAAAAATAATAATTCCAAAATGAAACGGTGGAAAGCTATTTTGGAAGAATATAACTATGAATATAAAATATAAGCCTGGTAACACGAATGTCGTTGCAGATGCTCTGTCTAGAATTCCCAAAAATTCTCAAACAAACACTCTGTCTATTAGTCAACACAGCGACGAAAGTTCATCACACAATTTAATCCCGTCAGTCGAAACACCTATCAACGTCTTTCGAAACCAAATAATATTGAATCGAGGAAATAGCAATAATTACCAATTCATCAATCCCTTTCCAAATTACACCAGACATATTTTTACCCAGCCCAATTATCTAGAAGTTGATATAATAAACATATTCAAAAAGTATCTTAACCCAAATACCATTAATGGACTTAAAACGGAAGAACCAATCATGGGAAAAATACAATAAATTTATCCAGCGCACTTCCGAGATTATAAGATACGTTACACGCAAAATATGGTACAGGATGTCATTGACGGAAATGACCAAGAAGAAAAAATTCTTTCTGTTCATCGCAGAGCTCACCGCAACGCTGAAGAAAACAGAGAACAATTACTAGAAAAATATTATTTTCCTAGGATGTCAAAAAAAAATTAGGCACCTGGTAAAACGTTGTACCACTTGTAAGGAAAAATATGATCGACATCCCAACAACCAAATAATAAATCCCACACCGATTCCAAATTATCCAGGGCACACTCTTCACATAGATATTTATTCAACCGAAAACCACTTAGTTCTAACCGCGATCGAAAAATTCACCAAATTAGCTTTTTGCAAGCCCATAAAATCCAGAGCAATAGAAGATATAAAGCAACCTTTAAGAGACATCCATTTTTTCTTTAGTATCCCTGAAGTCATTGTTATTGATAACGAAAAATCCCTTAACTCAAATTCTATAGTTTCCATGTTGGAAGACTGTCTAAAAATTAAAATTTTCAAGACCCCTCCATATAAAAGCGAGGTAAATGGTCAAATTGAAAGATTTCACTCTACTCTCTCTGAAATAATGAGGTGTCTCAAATCCGATGGTGTAGAAAGAAATTTTGATGAATTACTACAGAGATCAGTCAATGAATACAATCATTCAATTCATTCTAGTACCGGAAAAAAACCCGTGGAAAAAAACCCGTGGATTATGGTAGAATCCCAAACGCAACCCCAGAAGAATTTGAAAAGATTAGGCTTAGTAACATAGAGAAATTAAAGACGAAACAGGCAACGGATATTAAGTATCATAACAAAACCCGGAAACCAATAAAAACTTATGAGCCAGGCCAAATTATTTATGTCAAACATAATAAAAGAATAGGCTCTAAACTAACTGTCCGATACAAAACAGAAATAGTTAAAGAAAATAAAAACACAACTGTTTTAACCGAGTCAGGAAAAACCATCCACAAAAGTAACATTAGGAACTAAAAGCTAACCCTATTCTTTACAGGTATGCTTCAAGCAGTCTCGCCGAAATTCAAATATTAGACTACACAAATTCGCAAGTTATCTCCATCAGCACGGGCAAAGCTAAGATTCAGGAAGGAAATTTCAAACTTATCCACGTAATAGAATTAGACAAGTACCAAAACTTCGTTGACAGCATCCAAACAATACTGAACAATCAAATCACGAACAAGAACCCTTTGCATCCTTACTTGACACACGAATTGGCACAACTACAGACACTACTTGACGGAATCAAAATTCATAAAACGAAACGGTCATTAAACTTCATCGGTAGCGCATGGAAATGGATAGCAGGTAATCCTGACCATGAAGACTTTGAAATAATTAAGAACAAAATTAACAATGTTTTAGAAAATAACAACAAACAGGTAATAATAAACCAAGTTTACAATGACAGAATAAATAATATTACGAAGATGGCAATGATATCAAAAATATGTTATTGAAAGAGAATCCAGTTATTGATCAAATAGGCTTAAATATTCAATATAAAATAAGATTAATTAAAGAAGAAATTGTAAATATCAAATACGCAATACACTGGGCAAAATTAGGAATTATTAATTCACTTGTTTTATCAAATATGGAAATAAAATTAGCAATCAATACGTTAGAAGAAGAAAATTTACCTTTTGCAACACCAGAAGAAGCGCTAGACTTCGCGAATATTAAGATAATAACCGATAACTCTTGTCTTCTTTACATAGTTTATATTCCAATGACAAAAATAGAAGTCTATGAAAATTTTTTAATAAAACCAGTTAAAACAAATAACATAGTAAACGAAATCGAATTTAAAGAAATTTTAAAGAATCAAAATAAAATTTATGGAATAAGAAATAACTGTAAGACATTTAACTCTCTGTCAATTTGCAATCAAAATGATATTGTAGATATAAGTTCTTCGACATGTTTACCAAATATGCTCAAAAGCCGTCCTTCAACTTGCGACCAATCAAATAACCAACACATCCCAACCATAGAAGAAATCACAGATGGCCTCATACTATTGAACCAATTCAATGACAGCATCCATATAGAAGACGAAAGTCACCACCTTAGCGGTACCTTTTTGGTTAAATTCCATAATACCAGCTTATACATCAACGGCAGAACTTTCATTTCTAAAGAAGAATCAACAGTCCAAACCCTCCCGGCTACTCTACAACCAACTCCTTTCGAGAAGCAGTTTAAAGAAGTAGTTTCCTTACAAATGATGAAGGATATCCAAATCAATAACACCAAGCAAATCGAACTTTTAGAAACTGAAAAAAACATTCATCAAGTCACCAGTTATGGCATCAGTTCAATCACCGTCTTTATTATAATAGTTCTTTTGGCAATCATTCTTAGAAACAAACGGTCTATTGCTACAACCAACAGAAACGATGCAGATAGGAACAGCACGACAACCACCAAACATCCAGAAAAAGATACCATACCTGACCAGTCGCATCAAGAAAATATCCAGATGGAAAATACAGCATCAGAACCAACAACGACGAAGCTACCAATACCCGGCAAAGAAAGTTCTACGAAACACCATTTTTTTAAATGAAAATAGGAAACAAAACTCAAATGAGGACATTTGAACTTAAAAGGGGGCGAGTTAACACACAATATCAGAGCTTTCTCATAAAAAGTCTAACACCTTTCATCATATCATCATTTTCCCACAGAAAAGTATGGAGCATCATGTTACTTACCTTGCAACACACCGGTGGCACATTGCTGGTCTCTAGCATGCGAATTTCCGTTCTCATGCTAAATATGCCAAGTCAACATTTTGCACTTCTAGATTTTAAGCTCTTGTTAGAAATTGTTTCAGACTAAGTTCTCAGTTGTATTTCGGAGTTTAAATAAATCAGTCGCTTTGAATTTGATTTTTTTTTAATTATTTAAAAAGTAAAGTTTATTAACTTATACAACTTCAACATTTAAATATTACATATATTCTGGGTTATAATGTTAACTAATAAATTTCCTTTGAGTTTTAATGTTAACACAATAATTTCTTCACTATTCAAGACTAATTTTTACTTCAACGTACAAATTTAATTTCCTTTGAGTTTTAATGTTAACACAATAATTTCTTCAAAACTTAATTTCCTTTGAGTTTTAATGTTAACACAATAATTTCTTCACTATTCAAGACTAATTTTTACTTCAACGTACAAACTTCATACCCGTCCAACCGTTCGTACCGACGTTTCTTAAACAGACTCCTTTTTCGACCAAAACCAGACTCACTTCTTTAAATCTTTTTCACGACCACTTACCTGTTTCTTCGACTTGAACTTTTAGATCAAGGTAGAAAGCTTTGAGCTTTCTCTCTCGATCGTATAGCTTCCGTTCAGTCGTTAAACATTAGGTAAGCTTTTGGTCGTGTGTGTGAGAGCTTTTTCCTCTCACTGGCTTGATCAAGTTCAAGTACCGCTAAACCTTGAGCAAGGCGATGTACTTATTTGAATTTGATGGCGAGGTGTTTTTAGCCTGAGACTTGGAATTTTACCCAGGTGCTTTGCCATAATTTTTCATGTACTTTTGCCTTGCTTTGATTTCTGGGATGTGTTTACGAAGTGGCTACTTGATGGTAAATTTTCATGTTGGTTTTTTTTTGTTTGTGGTCATATCCGTTATCCGATGTTGTTGACCTCGGATTTCGTATTTTAGACTTGCAACAATCCTTCCTTCTGGGAAAAAGATAACTATTCTTTGGAGAGGAATAGTTATCAGTTGAAAATTGTCTGGTCAGGGATATTTTCTAATAAAAGTCCGTGTTTTGAAGATAGTTTTCCTACTTCTAGTTGTAATTTTGTCAAGGTGCTACCAGGAGCTTTACAGAAATTATTTTGTCTGAGGGGTTTCGAGTCAGCTCCCCTCACGTTTTAAGGGTGTACGGTGTTTTCGTACTTAGTGTTCGGCGTGGGTGGCGGGGTCCTGTGAGGATGCTGCTCAAAAGATCAGGGCAGCCTGCCGTTGGTTTCTGGGGTGCTCCGGCGGAGGTTGGGATTTATCATTCAGCTCGGCTGATACTCCTGAGTGGGGATACTTTGGTGGCTGCAGGTAAGGTTTTTTTTTTGTGTAATGATATATATATTAGTAGTATAAATATGCGGGTTCTGGACCAAATGAGCAGGAGCACCTAAAAATTGGTTAAGGTCTGACGTCACATTTTTGCTCATTTTCAATGGTCCAGAACCCGCATAGCAATTTTTGGAGGAGCAGTTTCGGTCTTGTAGGCTACAATTGAGAGATAAGGAAAAGAGATAAGGATTTTCGGTCTTATAGGCTACAATTGAGAGATAAGGATGTCGGCCATCTTGGATTTTGAGGTTTTCGGTCTTATAGGCTACAATTGAGAGATAAGGAAGAGAGATAAGGATTGTCGGCCATCTTGGATCTAGGGTTTTCGGTGTTATAGGCTACAATTGAGAGATAAGGATGTCGGCCATCTTGGATTTCGGTGTTATAGGCTACAATTGAGAGATAAGGATGTCGGCCATCTTGGATTTTGGGTGTTATAGGCTACAATTGAGAAATAAGGATGTCGGCCATCTTGGATTTTGAGGTTTTCGGTCTTATAGGCTACAATTGAGAGATAAGGAAGAGAGATAAGGATTGTCGGCCATCTTGGATCTTGGGTTTTCGGTGTTATAGGCTACAATTGAGAGATAAGGATGTCGGCCATCTTGGATTTCGGTGTTATAGGCTACAATTGAGAGATAAGGATGTCGGCCATCTTGGATTTTGGGTGTTATAGGCTACAATTGAGAGATAAGGATGTCGGCCATCTTGGATTTCGGTGTTATAGGCTACAATTGAGAGATAAGGATGTCGGCCATCTTGGATCTTGGGTTTTCGGTCTCATAGGCTACAATTGAGAGATAAGGAAGAGAGATAAGGATTGTCGGCCATCTTGGATTTTGGGTTTTCGGTGTTATTGGCTACAATTGAGAGATAAGGATGTCGGCCATCTTGGATCTTGGGTTTTCGGTCTTATAGGCTACAATTGAGAGATAAGGAAGAGAGATAAGGATTGTCGGCCATCTTGGATTTTGGGTTTTCGGTGTTATAGGCTACAATTGAGAGATAAGGATGTCGGCCATCTTGGATCTTGGGTTTATTTAATTGGAAAACAGAATATTGCGTAATAAAAGATTTCACCACTTTGAGTAAATAGATGAAGATTAATTTTTAATTTCTTTTGCAAATTCTTATTTCTATGATATCATTTGTTTTCAAGCAAGTTTTAACATGTTTTTCTGGTCGAGCTGTGATTGATAAGCGAGCTGGTGACTGCGTAGAAATTAATAATTTGGCGACAATGTTAAGCTCGTTGTGTGATAAGGTTTTGTAGATGAACCTGACCTCGTGCTGAAGATAAGAGGTTGTTGTTTTGAGTTTTTAATTACGAAGTACAGTTTTATCAGCTAAATGAAATAACATGATGCGAATTTAATTGGAAAACAGAATATTGCGGTTTCCTAAATTATAATTGAATGTGATAAATTCGTCTAATAAAAGACGCGTGCTGCTGACATTTCACGAAAATAAAACTCTTTTCATAGCTTTAAACTTGGTTTCTTCTTTTTTCAGTCGTAATAATCTTAATAAGGAAACCATATTTTTCTTGAATCGTAATTATGGTTTAAATTTATACCAAACGGACAGCTAACAACCCTATATGACATTTAAAATTTAATTTTTGTATGCGTCATGCAACAATAGACCCAAATTGTGATCTCACCAAGTCAAACAAACGAAAAACTACTATCCCAATGATCTTTTCAAAATTTATAGAGAAATACAGCTGAACCAATGAAAGAAATTTAAAGCGCATTAAACAGGGCTTTAATAATCGTATTGAAAGCTTTCTATTGAAAAATGATGATGAAGGAATATTGGATCCAAAACAATTTTTCTACAAAATCAAACCTCGAGTTATAAATCTTCTTGAAGCAAGTTTACAGAAAATCCTCTGAATTAGGCTCAAGGAAATTGATATGTTACTTAGAAGATACATTTCATTATATAATCCATTATAGAAATCTCCAAAAAGTAGTTTAAAGTATGAATTAAAGTTTTCATACATTCATAGAGCTCTTTGATTCAGACAATGGAATTGATTAAAACTCATACATTCATAGAGCTCTTTGATTCAGACAATGGAATTGATTAAAACAATATATTGATCTTAGTACTTTGCATAGATCAAAAGCTGGTAACACTTTCTGATCTTAAGCTCTTATGATGGAATTTGTATTTATCACGAGGAATGACACTAATTTTGTGATCTTAAGTATATTCAAATGTTCAACAGATGCTTACTATTGTCAAGACTTATTCTAATATCACCATTAAATCGTTTGTCTTTTACTTTGTTTGCATTTTAGATTCATATAGATTAGATGATGAAAACTTAATATTAAACAGATCCTTTTATAAAAATGACGATTTATTATATAGATTCAGGATAATTTTGGGGTGCTATGCTTAAGTATTGAAAGATTGAATTACAATAATTATTAACTGACGTTAATGTGTATAACTTTATATGTTCTCGCAGGCATTCTACTGCTAATAATAAGTGTATGGAAAATGTTATCGTATCACAAAGCTCAACATATTTAATTTACTTCGACTGCAATAATTTATATGGGTGAGACATGTCTGAATTCTTATCATATGAGGAATTTCAATGGGATAGAAAATACGGATATCAATATAATGAGCATTCTTCAAAGTTCAGAAATTGAATATATATATTTGAAGTAGATTTAACTTATCTAGAATCACTTCATGACTTACACAATGATCTACCATTTTGCGCAAATAATATAAAAATCCCCTGAATTAGGCTCAAGAAAATTGATATGTGACTTAGAAGATACATTTCATTACATAATCCATTATAGAAATCTCCAAAAAGTAGTTTAAAGTATGAATTGAAGTTTTCATGTATTCATAGAGCTCTTTGATTCAGACAATGGAATTGATTAAAACAATATATTGATCTTAGTACTTTGCATAGATCAAAAGCTGTTAACACTTACTGATCTTAAGCTCTTATGATGGAATTTGTATTTATCACGATGAATGACACTAATTTTGGGTTCTTAAGTATATTCAAATGTTCAACAGATGCTTACTATTGTTAAGACTTATTCTAATATCATCATTAAATCTTTCGGTATGAGCAAAGTTCGGTTTACTAAAATTATCACAGTTTAAAAAATTATTAACTTTATTTTTGGTTTGTCTTTTACTTTGTTTGCATTAGCAAGTATAAACATGTATTTGAAAAAGGGTATACCCCAAACAAAATAAAAACACTCGTAATTCACTTAATCAATTTTTATTTAAAATCGGTAGAGTTCTATTAAATCTTCCTGACATATCATTATTTTATATAATTAATTTACATATTTCTAAATCCTGGTATTTCATCCATTTTGTTTTCGACAAATTTTAAATTGCAATCTTCATCCATCTCATACACAGTGTTGTTGATCTCCACTGTTTGAAACTCTGACTGCGGTTCCACTGATTGATGATTTTCGAAAATGAATTTTACAAAGCATATTGTCAATACAAGAACATCTTTTTGTCTCTGAAATTCCTCCATTTTCTGAATAATAGGCTGTGTTACTTTATTTAGATATTCCTGTTTAATATCACCATCCTTAAGATTTGTATTAAGTTCGATGTTTTCAAATTTGTATTCATTACATCGATTGATGTATTTGAATCGTGTTATAACCCGAACAGGTTCATATGCACCATTTTTTAGATATTTTTGAATGTGTTCTTGAAATTTTTTTAAGTAATGTTCTTCCAGTAAATACTTCAGCGCATTTATTCCGAAAGCCAGTTGATTATGCACCGCTAATATCATTTCATCCCATACTGGGGTGAATTGTATCTTAAAAGTATATTGTTCGCGAGGAGTCTTTACGATAGATTTTCCTTCCATTTTATTTCTGTAATAACATTTTTTTATTTACTACGCATATATTAATTACTCTGCAACATACCTGATCTTCCTTCTTTTCCTGAATCTGGTCTATCTAAATATTTGCCTCAGCTTTTATAGCAAGTATTTTACCCCCCACTGGAAATTTTTAAAACTTGAACTGCTTAAAATTAAATTTAATTGAAGATTTCATTAACGTTATTCCCTTAAATAAAGTGTTATATATCAATGTCAAAGGCAATTTTTTCATCTGAGAATAAAACGATTGAATTACAATGTTTAGATTCCATTCGCTGAGAGTTTAGATACTCTAAAAAACAAACAAAAATCTGAATGATGAAGACTTTAGAATAATCCATAATGAATTTAATAAGGAGAAAGGGGGGTTTTCATATGATTACTTAAATTCTTTTGATAAATTTAAAATGAAGCATGTGTGCCCCTCAGGATTTTTTAATAAACTTAGCAATAAGAAGAAGAATATCAGCATGTCGTTAATGTATGGAACAAATTTAATTCTAGAAATATCTGAGAAAATTTACAATTATATTTAAAGTGTGATGCATTATTGCTAGCAGACATTTTTGAGAATTTTAGAATAGTATACATAAATATCTATGAGTTTAACCCGAATCATTATTACACAACACCAGGATTGTCATGGGATGCTATGTTAAAACACATCCAAATTAAATTAGAATTATAGAAATGTATTATATAATTTCATGAAAAGCGGTATTCGGGGAGGTTTAACACAATGTTCCTTACGATATTCTCTATCTAATGAGAGATTTTGATTTTTTTAAAAGGGTTAAAATATTTGGTTTAGATTGATGTTATTAATTTATATAGATGAGTTATTTCGGAGTCACTTCCATATGCAGATTTTGTTTGGATAGATAATTGTGATATTGAAGATTAGGATTGAGAAATTTTCCAAATATCTTTTAACGTGTTCTCAATAATATAAATTCAATATTTTTTTTATTTCCCCAGCATGCTTTAACATGGAGAAGGGATATTAAGATAGCTAAAGAATGGGAAAGTTGAGGTAACCATTTAGGTCTTCGTGTTTTAATTGCAAAACCCAATTTTCATAGTACTGCGCAATTTACAATAAATATGGCTGCAGTAGAATTAAACAAAATAAAAGTGACGTATAACAAACCAGTTTATTTAGGGTTTATAGTTTTTGAAATATCAAAATTAAATTAGAATTTATAGGTTTAAAGTCTAACATCGTCCGGGCTATCCCAATCCTCCTCTAAATGATTAGCAGCATCAAGCCGGGTCCTCATCTCGAGGGCCAGCGCTTCGACGCTGAAAACTGATATAACACACCTCCTTCCGCTAACTGAGTGATTAATCTATAAAGAAGAAAATAATAAAAATAACATGTAAAATAATTTTAAAAACTAACCGTTCGCAAGCCCGTCAAATTCTCCGAATATGGAGTGGCCACTTCGCACCACTCAGACTCCCATCCTAACCTATAAACCAGGTTTATCGGGGTTAGCGGAGAATTTACCAGCTCCTGCAGCCGCTCATGAGGATCCTCGTAATCCTCTGGGATATTCAACACCTTAAGAACTTCTTCTATAATTCTCTCCATTTTGGTGAATGTTAAAACTCATAAGTGATTCATTGCTTAAATAGTATCCGCTTATCTCTATTCATTTTTCACATTTTTTTGCTCGCCTATAAAACTTATTTGTTGATTAACCATGAAACTCTCATTAGACTTATTTTTTAATCATTCCATAAAACTTCCTTCAAATTTAATTAAATGACCCCCGCTTATCTTTATAGAATTCTAAATTTAAATTTAAATTCTTTACATATGATTTGAAAGGAATTGTGGTGACCAAAAAATATGAAAAATGCTTATCGATAGTTAGCTGCTACCGAAATTATATAGAGATAAGCGGGGATCGTTAGGTTATCATCTTCAAACGCGGCATCTTTAACTGAATTTGGGTTCACATCTTCATTTACTCTTCTACCAGCGATGTTAAAATATCCATTATTCTCACCCTTTAAAGATTTTTGAGAATGTCCCCAATTTTTTCTAAGCTGTATAATTTGATTTCTAATAGTATTGCTAACGGGATCAAAACCGGTTTCATTGATGGGTGCTAATAAATGGGTATTTTCATCTGATAAAATCTCTTCTTCACGATTTTTATCTTTCAATAAATGTGTTGACCGTCTCTTATGTCTTAGAAGGCTATCTTTCCGGCTAAAGAATTTGTTGCATTCTATGCATTTAAACATATTGGTGGTTATCTAAACACTAAAAATGACCTGTTGAAATCGATATTTGTAACTTATTACTCCCGCCAACGCCAACAACAACATCAACACCAACATCAACACCAACGCTAACACCAACACCAACCCCAACGCCAACACCATAATAAAGCTGTTCATAGACATGATAAGAGCTGTTTGTAAACCTGGTAAAGGATAGAATTGAAACGTATGCTGATATAGATATTCAGAAGTTGCAATAAATGATTAATTTTAAATTGTAATTAGTTTTATTTTCAAACATTTTTATAGCAATGACATTGAGCATTCTTAATTGTTTTAGAATTTCTAAAGCTCTTCTTCCTGATCTCCTGCTGGATGTTAATTTTAATTCATCCACCAGTATATTGGGGTCTGTAATATCTTGAATTTCATCATCGCCATTGGAGTCTTCATCACAACTTCGGTCATCATCCTCAACCGAGGAATCACAACTTCGGTTATCATCTTCAATCGCGGCATCTTTAACTGAATTTGGGTTCACATTTTCATTTACTCTGCTATCAGCGATGCTAAAATATCCATTATTCTCACCCTTTAAAGATTTTTGAGAATGTCCCCAATTTTTTCTAAGCTGTATAATTTGATTTCTAATAGTATTGCTAACGGGATCAAAACCGGTTTCATTGATGGGTGTTAATAAATGGGTATTTTCATCTGATAAAATCTCTTCTTCACGATTTTTATCTTTCAATAAATGTGTTGACCGTCTCTTATGTCTTAGAAGGCTATCTTTCCGGCTTAAGAATTTGTTGCATTCTATGCATTTAAACATATTGGTGGTTATCTAAACACTAAAAATGACCTGTTGAAATCGATATTTGTAACTTATTACTCCCGCCAACGCCAACAACAACGCCAACGCCAACAACAACACCAACACCAACGCCAACATCAACACCAACGCCAACATCAACACCAACGCCAACACCATGATAAAGCTGTTCATAGACATGATAAGAGCTGTTTGTAAACCTGGTAAAGGATAGAATTGAAACGTATGCATGGGGGGCATTATAAATTGAATCAAATGAATAGCATAGGATTTATGCGCAGAATGGATTAATTACCATAGGCAAGTTTTATGTTTACATCTGTCACTTATAGATTTTAAGTGTGAATTTCCGAACAAAATTAATCCCTTATAATCGAGTTTATAAGCATTGGTATAATTCATAACGATTCTACAGCTGTTCGTATCATCTAATGAGTATAGTTTTTAATGGAGGAGAAGATTTTAATGAAAAGCAATTCGAGAAAACCTGAAGTAATGTTATATCTTTTTTTTCTTGATATGATAGTGTCTCCATCAATTTGAAGAACGGCGTTACCAATTTCCTATTTGTTACCATCACAGAAAACCCCAAAGGATTTATCAATCTTAAGCTCCAGTTTTCTTATTTCGAAATTGAAGGGAACATGTCCATGTTAATGTAAATGAATGTGTGAGTGTAGCGAATTCTTCATCATCATCCTCATTATTAGAGCTAGCTATCGGAAATTCCAGAATAATCTCCAAGTTTACCTGAAGTACTTTGAAGTATTTATGCTTAGGTTGACATGTTAAAATTTCACTGTCATTATATTTATCAATCCCAGGATCCATTTTCAAGAATTTACAGTTATATGAGATCATTGGAGAGGGTGTGAAATGCCATCAGAAAAAGATAAACAAAAAAATGTTAGTACAGAAATAAAATGGAAGGAAAATCTATCGTAAAGACTCCTCGCGAGCAATATACTTTTAAGATACAATTCACCCCAGTATGGGATGACATGTTATTAGCGGTGCGTAATCAACTGGCTTTCGGAATAAATGCGCTGAAGTATTTACTGGAAGAACATTACTTAAACAAATTTCAAGAACACATTCAAAAATATCTAAAAAATGGTGCATATGAACCTGTTCGGGTTATAACACGATTCAAATACATCAATCGATGTAATGAATACAAATTTGAAAACATCGAACTTAATACAAATCTTAAGGATGGTGATATTAAACAGGAATATCTAAATAAAGTAACACAGCCTATTATTCAGAAAATGGAGGAATTTCAGAGACAAAAAGATGTTCTTGTATTGACAATATGCTTTGTAAAATTCATTTTCGAAAATCATCAATCAGTGGAACCGCAGTCAGAGTTTCAAACAGTGGAGATCAACAACACTGTGTATGAGATGGATGAAGATTGCAATTTAAAATTTATCGAAAACAAAATGGACGAAATACCAGGATTTAGAAATATGTAAATTAATTATATAAAATAATGATATGTCAGGAAGATTTAATAGAACTCTACCGATTTTAAATAAAAATTGATTAAGTGAATTATGAGTGTTTTTATTTCGAAGAAATTTGATATTTTGTAATCACATTTTGTTTGGGGTATACCCTTTTTCAAATACATGTTTATACTTGCTAATGCAAACAAAGTAAAAGACAAACCAAAAATAAAGTTAATAATTTTTTAAACTGTGATAATTTTAGTAAACCGAACTTTGCTCCAACCGAAAGATTTAATGATGATATTAGAATAAGTCTTGACAATAGTAAGCATCTGTTGAACATTTGAATATACTTAAGAACACAAAATTAGTGTCATTCATCGTGATAAATACAAATTCCATCATAAGAGCTTAAGATCAGTAAGTGTTAACAGCTTTTGATCTATGCAAAGTACTAAGATCAATATATTGTTTTAATCAATTCCATTGTCTGAATCAAAGAGCTCTATGAATACATGAAAACTTCAATTCATACTTTAAACTACTTTTTGGAGATTTCTATAATGGATTATGTAATGAAATGTATCTTCTAAGTCACATATCAATTTTCTTGAGCCTAATTCAGGGGATTTTTATATTATTTGCGCAAAATGGTAGATCATTGTGTAAGTCATGAAGTGATTCTAGATAAGTTAAATCTACTTCAAATATATATATTCAATTTCTGAACTTTAAAGAATGCTCATTATATTGATATCCGTATTTTCTATCCCATTGAAATTCCTCATATGATAAGAATTCAGACATGTCTCACCCATATAAATTATTGCAGTCGAAGTAAATTAAATATGTTGAGCTTTGTGATACGATAACATTTTCCATACACTTATTATTAGCAGTAGAATGCCTGCGAGAACATATAAAGTTATACACATTAACGTCAGTTAATAATTATTGTAATTCAATCTTTCAATACTTAAGCATAGCACCCCAAAATTATCCTGAATCTATATAATAAATCGTCATTTTTATAAAAGGATCTGTTTAATATTAAGTTTTCATCACATGAATTATTCGCTAATTTTTCTATACTAGAGAAATCTAATCTATATGAATCTAAAATGCAAACAAAGTAAAAGACAAACCAAAAATAAAGTTAATAATTTTTTAAACTGTGATAATTTTAGTAAACCGAACTGTGCTTCAACCAAAAGATTTAATGGTGATATTAGAATAAGTCTTGACAATAGTAAGCATCTGTTGAACATTTGAATATACTTAAGATCACAAAATTAGTGTCATTCCTCGTGATAAATACAAATTCCATCATAAGAGCTTAAGATCAGAAAGTGTTACCAGCTTTTGATCTATGCAAAGTACTAAGATCAATATATTGTTTTAATCAATTCCATTGTCTGAATCAAAGAGCTCTATGAATGTATGAGTTTTAATCAATTCCATTGTCTGAATCAAAGAGCTCTATGAATACATGAAAACTTCAATTCATACTTTAAACTACTTTTTGGAGATTTCTATAATGGATTATGTAATGAAATGTATCTTCTAAGTCACATATCAATTTTCTTGAGCCTAATTCAGGGGATTTTTATATTATTTGCGCAAAATGGTAGATCATTGTGTAAGTCATGAAGTGATTCTAGATAAGTTAAATCTACTTCAAATATATATATTCAATTTCTGAACTTTGAAGAATGCTCATTATATTGATATCCGTATTTTCTATCCCATTGAAATTCCTCATATGATAAGAATTCAGACAAGTCTCACCCATATAAATTATTGCAGTCGAAGTAAATTAAATATGTTGAGCTTTGTGATACGATAACATTTTCCATACACTTATTATTAGCAGTAGAATGCCTGCGAGAACATATAAAGTTATACACATTAACGTCAGTTAATAATTATTGTAATTCAATCTTTCAATACTTAAGCATAGCACCCCAAAATTATCCTGAATCTATATAATAAATCGTCATTTTTATAAAAGGATCTGTTTAATATTAAGTTTTCATCAGATGAATTATTCGCTAATTTTTCTATACTTGAGAAATCTAATCTATATGAATCTAAAATGCAAACAAAGTAAAAGACAAACCAAAAATAAAGTTAATAATTTTTTAAACTGTGATAATTTTAGTAAACCGAACTGTGCTTCAACCAAAAGATTTAATGGTGATATTAGAATAAGTCTTGACAATAGTAAGCATCTGTTGAACATTTGAATATACTTAAGATCACAAAATTAGTGTCATTCCTCGTGATAAATACAAATTCCATCATAAGAGCTTAAGATCAGAAAGTGTTACCAGCTTTTGATCTATGCAAAGTACTAAGATCAATATATTGTTTTAATCAATTCCATTGTCTGAATCAAAGAGCTCTATGAATGTATGAGTTTTAATCAATTCCATTGTCTGAATCAAAGAGCTCTATGAATGTATGAAAACTTTAATTCATACTTTAAACTACTTTTTGGAGATTTCTATAATGGATTATATAATGAAATGTATCTTCTAAGTAACATATCAATTTCCTTGAGCCTAATTCAGAGGATTTTCTGTAAACTTGCTTCAAGAAGATTTATAAGTCGAGGTTTGATTTTGTAGAAAAATTTTTTGGATCCAATATTCCTTCATCATCATTTTTCAATAGAAAGCTTTCAATACGATTATTAAAGCCCTGTTTAATGCGCTTTAAATTTCTTTCATTGGTTCAGCTGTATTTCTCTATAAATTTTGAAAAGATCATTGGGATAGTAGTTTTTCGTTTGTTTGACTTGGTGAGATCACAATTTGGGTCTATTGTTGCATGACGCATACAAAAATTAAATTTTAAATGTCATATAGGGTTGTTAGCTGTCCGTTTGGTATAAATTTAAACCATAATTACGATTCAAGAAAAATATGGTTTCCTTATTAAGATTATTACGACTGAAAAAAGAAGAAACCAAGTTTAAAGCTATGAAAAGAGTTTTATTTTCGTGAAATGTCAGCAGCACGCGTCTTTTATTAGACGAATTTATCACATTCAATTATAATTTAGGAAACCGCAATATTCTGTTTTCCAATTAAATTCGCATTATGTTATTTCATTTAGCTGATAAAACTGTACTTCGTAATTAAAAACTCAAAACAACAACCTCTTATCTTCAGCACGAGGTCAGGTTCATCTACAAAACCTTATCACACAACGAGCTTAACATTGTCGCCAAATTATTAATTTCTACGCAGTCACCAGCTCGCTTATCAATCACAGCTCGACCAGAAAAACATGTTAAAACTTGCTTGAAAACAAATGATATCATAGAAATAAGAATTTGCAAAAGAAATTAAAAATTAATCTTCATCTATTTACTCAAAGTGGTGAAATCTTTTATTACGCAATATTCTGTTTTCCAATTAAATAAACCCAAGATCCAAGATGGCCGACATCCTTATCTCTCAATTGTAGCCTATAACACCGAAAACCCAAAATCCAAGATGGCCGACAATCCTTATCTCTCAATTGTAGCCTATAAGACCGAAAACCCAAGATCCAAGATGGCCGACATCCTTATCTCTCAATTGTAGCCAATAACACCGAAAACCCAAAATCCAAGATGGCCGACAATCCTTATCTCTCTTCCTTATCTCTCAATTGTAGCCTATGAGACCGAAAACCCAAGATCCAAGATGGCCGACATCCTTATCTCTCAATTGTAGCCTATAACACCGAAATCCAAGATGGCCGACATCCTTATCTCTCAATTGTAGCCTATAACACCCAAAATCCAAGATGGCCGACATCCTTATCTCTCAATTGTAGCCTATAACACCGAAATCCAAGATGGCCGACATCCTTATCTCTCAATTGTAGCCTATAACACCGAAAACCCAAGATCCAAGATGGCCGACAATCCTTATCTCTCTTCCTTATCTCTCAATTGTAGCCTATAAGACCGAAAACCTCAAAATCCAAGATGGCCGACATCCTTATCTCTCAATTGTAGCCTATAACACCCAAAATCCAAGATGGCCGACATCCTTATCTCTCAATTGTAGCCTATAACACCGAAATCCAAGATGGCCGACATCCTTAAGTAGCCTACTTAGGTACTCCCTTGCTGTAGTTTGCTGTTGATAGGGGGGCTACTTCAGCCGTCTTTGGGTTTCCCTGTGATGTGATCTGAAAGGGGGCTTTTAGCCGTCTTCTGTTTTTCCTCTCAGACCTACTGCTGTGCGGTAATTGGTGGAGGCGAGTTGTCCCTTTGGTCGCCTCTTTGTTTAAAGTTGCGGACGGGTTGACCTTTGAGTCGTCCGATGTGAGGGTGGCTTTCCGTAGAATCGTCCTTCTAGGGTTGGGTTTTCAGGAGTATCGCTGGCACTGGAGGGTAATTCCTGGGTGTCCTACTGGTCCTTCCTGGTCCCGGAAAAATCTTCTGCTCTTTTCAAGATGGTGCCTGTGTGCACTTCTTAAAAGGACAACCGCTTGCTCGCCTGGAGCAGAGGCAGCTAAAGTTGTTTAGCCATGAGCATTGGGGGTGACTTACTGGGCTATTGACTACCCAGCAGTGGCCAAAGGATCCCCTTTTATTCGATATTAGATCGAGGGTTTTAAAGCGTTTACGGTTTGTACCAACCAAGCTTCCTCGATCCTGCCGGCTTCGCCAATTTTGTTGTATATTTCTTTTGCTGCTTACCTTTTTGCTGCTTCAGACTCCTTTTAGGATAATATAATTGAAACGCACAGAAACACTAATCAACAAACTAGCTTTATTTTAACCAGATTCTTGTCACACGAGAAAGTATTCGATCATCACACTTATTTGGGGTCTCGTATTAATATACAACTTCAACATTTAAATATTACATATATTCTGGGTTATAATGTTAACTCATAAATTTCCTTTGAGTTTTAATGTTAACACAATAATTTCTTCACTATTCAAGACTAATTTTTACTTCAACGTACAAATTTAATTTCCTTTGAGTTTTAATGTTAACACAATAATTTCTTCAAAACTTAATTTCCTTTGAGTTTTAATGTTAACACAATAATTTCTTCACTATTCAAGACTAATTTTTACTTCAACGTACAAACTTCATACCCGTCCAACCGTTCGTACCGACGTTTCTTAAACAGACTCCTTTTTCGACCAAAACCAGACTCACTTCTTTAAATCTTTTTCACGACCACTTACCTGTTTCTTCGACTTGAACTTTTAGATCAAGGTAGAAAGCTTTGAGCTTTCTCTCTCGATCGTATAGCTTCCGTTCAGTCGTTAAACATTAGGTAAGCTTTTGGTCGTGTGTGTGTGAGAGCTTTTTCCTCTCACTGGCTTGATCAAGTTCAAGTACCGCTAAACCTTGAGCAAGGCGATGTAGCCTGAGACTTGGAATTTTATCCAGGTGCTTTGCCATCATTTTTCATGTACTTTTGCCTTGCTTTGATTTCTAGGAAAATTTACCCGTTAGCCACTTCGTGAAAGAGGATATGCAATTTCCTCTGGAATGTGTTTACGAAGTGGCTACTTGATGGTAAATTTTAATTTTTTTTTTTCGCAGAATTAATCCTTCTAACTCAGAAGGCGCACTTCATAGGCAGAAGCCTAGAATCAATTGACCTATTCACCAGAATATAACGTATATTGAGATGAATGAGGCTCCCACAACCCATGCAATAAAATATTAGTAAACAACAAACAAAAAAGAAGAAAACAAAAATCCAAAACACGCCCACACAAACAATCAGGGGTGCACAGACAACAGAGATCGTTTCAGCAAATCCTTAGTAAGAGTCAGGTCAAAAACAGGACACATATTCACGGCTCTACACATGCGATTTATAGGCTCATGCATACCATAGTTAGACCGAGAGTGAGGAACATGCAGTAAAGGCAGTCTTCTTAAGCTATACGGGGTATGTCTATAAGAAATCATACCTGCGAGAGTGCAAGAGTCTATGTTCGAGTTCAAAAGTTGGTGAATAAAGACTAGGTCAGCAACTCTACGTCGTTCTTCCAACGAGTGCATATTAAGCAATCGGAGGCGATCCGCATAAGGAGGACGCCTAAGTGGATCATTCCATGGAAGGTCTCTTAGTGCGAGACCAAACCTGAGATGCATACTCAAGAATTGGCCAACCTGAATTACTCCTAGAAACAATGTAGTTAATGTGAAGAGTGAAATCGAGTTTACGGTCAAGCTTCACTCCAAGGTCAGTGACGGACTGCACACGACAGATATTAGTTTCATCAAAGGTATAATCAAAGACGAGCTGATTTTGGTTCCTAGAGAATGACATAACTTCACATTTATCCAAGTTAAGCTGCAGACCATTAGATCCACACCAGTTCTTGAAGGTATTTAAATCATACTGAATGCAGGAAGAATCATAACTGTTTCTAACGCATGAGAAAATTTTCATATCGTCTGCATAGATTAAGACTTTAGAGTGCTTAATCAGATGAACAATGTCGTCAATGGCAAGAATAAACAACAACGGCCCAAGATGGCTACCCTGCGGTACGCCAGATGTAGCCCTAATGACTCTGGATAAAGTATTACGAAAAGATACTCGATATATCCTGTCTTTTAAGTAAGAGAAGATCCAATCGAGCAATAAAGGCGGAAAACCCAACTTTTCAAGCTTAAGCATAATCACAGAGTGAGGAAGTTTATCAAATGCCTTGCTAAAGTCGGTGTAGACGCAGTCAGTCTGGAGACCTTGCTGAAAGGCAGAGATTGTGTGATATGTAAATTCAAGCAAGTTAGTTGTCGTCGATCTACCGGGCAGAAAGCCATGTTGATTAGATGAGATTAACCCCTTACACTGCCCTACAAGCTGCGAGTATATAACAGATTCGAACAAGTTGGGTATGCAGGAAAGCTTTGCGATTGGCCTATAATTTGTTATTATGTTTTTATGCCCCTTTTTATAAACAGGAATTATAAAGGAGCTCTTCCATAACGTAGGAAATCTACCGGCCTGAAGAGATTTGTTGAAGATGAGTTCCAGTGGAGTGAGTAAGGCGTCGGAACAGCATCTCACGAATGCCGGTGGAACACCATCGGGACCAAAAGAAAAGTCCATTCCAAGCTTCTCGATATGATCTATAATAATATCACGAGATATAATGGGCAAAGCAGTGGAGGCAGCGGGACGCTCGTGGATATGATCAAACTCTTCCGGGGAAGGCACAAAATTGCCAGATGAAAAGGCACCCTCGAAAAACAATGCAAAGTTGTCGGCTATTTCGGGCGCGCTACAACTAGAGGATCCATTGTAGCACATTGTAGATGGATAATTATCAGTTTTCTTCTTCATATTAACAAACTTAAAAAAGGTACGAGGATCAATATGCAAGTTATCGCGAACATTATCGAGGTATTCCCTGTACAAGGATGATGATAACGCTAAAAAGCTGTCATGACAATAAACGAAATCACAATAAGTTGATGTGTTTCTACAGCGTAAGTAAGTTTTCCATAGTCTATTTTTCTTATTTTTAAGTCCACGTAGTTCTCTTGTATACCACGGGGAAGACTGACAGGATGATCTTGACCGCTTGAGTAGTACACACAAATTAAACAGATCATAAATCCTATCATTAAACACGAAAACGCACTCGCCGATATCGCTATCATCAAAAAGAGATGCGAAATCGATCGAAAGGATCCTGTTTGAAAGATCAGAGAAGTCCGCCCTTTTAAAATCAAGAACGTATTGATCTACGTTGGGGTCGGCAGTATTAGAACCATCGTAGCAAAAAGAGATGAAAATGGGCGGATGCAAACTGTCAATAGCGGATAAGTTCCGAGACGTCGGCTCGACTATAGTGTTACACGAATCAGAAGAAAAGATAAGATCTAACTGTCTTCCCATAGAGTTCTTTACATCACTCATTTGGTGTAAACCAGAGGAGGAGATGGCGTCAAGAAAATGGGAGTCATTAGCAGTAAGACAATTAAAGGGAAGGTAGTCATCGTCATCAGCGTTGAGTACCCATTGAACGCTGGGTAAGTTAAAATCACCAAGAAGGATGATTTCATCCTCTGGGTTTGTCATATTGCTAATAAATTCTAGGTTAAGAATTAAAATATCGTAAAGACTTCTACCATCCACATCAACATGATTTGTCAAGTTTGGAGGGATATAACAACAAAGCAGGAAAATGTGCATCTTCATCAGTGATATCTTAAGAGCTAAGAGCTCAATTGTGAGCGTGTCGGAAAAGGCAGGTATATCAACCAACCTGCAATCCAAATGCGATTTACATGCAACCAGCACGCCGCCCCCACGAGCCATGGAGTCAGAGTATCTATCCTTACGAAAAATCTGATAGGACTCGTCAAGAATTTCAGCATCATTAAAACCGCTATGAAGCCAGGTTTCGGTCAGAGCGATGACGTCGTAACAACAGGCAAGAGAAGCCTGAAATAACTGGCTTGTTTTTGTTCTTAATCCCCTTACATTTTGGTAGTAAAGGGATAGCGTACTTAGTTTTTTTGGTTGCTAACAGATGTTCTAGTCTGAGTGCTTCCCGCGACCCTACGACGGGGCACAAACTCGTGAGCTATGATATTCTCGGGCCAGAAATCGGGGGCAGACATTATTTCAAAAAGATCCGGGGACGATGTTAACTTAAAAGACGACATGAGTCTTTGAGAATGACGAGAACCTAAAAGTTGACAACGGAGGAGTGCAGAATCTCCAACGCCACTCCTCTCCCTGACGTAGCCAATAACGTCGTCAACAGAAGTCGATGGATCAAGTCGGGAGACGAAAAAGGACCTCGGTGGTTGCGCAATTCTCAGATTGAAACCCTCATTTCGAGACACATTAATAGATCGCAACGGTAAAGTCTCTTGCGATGAGTGGTGATTATACTGGGAGACACTGGGAGATATGTTCACAGCTGAAGCAACATTCGTTAAGGCAGGGTGATCAATGGCGCGCAATCGGCGGGCACGCCTACGGGCTGCGCGGGAACGTCGTGTCACACCATCACGAGGGCCAGGCGAGCCGCCATCACCAGCTGCAAGCGATACAGACGAGGGACTGCCCACATCCAGAGCCGGAGCAACCAGGGGTTCGGAGGTAGAGTCGAGAGATGGACAGCCTCGAACCTCCGGGTCAGTACCACGTTCTGACAGACAGGTTGCCTCCAGGGGCACGGGAAAGGCCCTACTACAAGCAGAAAGAGCCTTACCATCCGTCGCAATAGCCCCAATTAGGTCACCATTGGCTGAAACAGCCGCCGACCAAGCAGCGACATCGGCTTTTATATTTCTCACAGTACGACGGATGTCGTCAACTACCGGAAACAGCGGTGAAGAACCCACAGAAGAGGCAGTGGCGGGATCAAGGTTAGCGATCACAGTCTGCACATCGGTAAGCGAATCAGAAATCGCCACGACCCCAGTCGACAGCTCATGTGATCGCTTCAAAAGTGCACAGGAATTTGACTCCAAAGTCATGGTAATCTCCAACAACTTGTCTACCTTGTTGGAAATTATATTCGTGTCATCGGACAGGAGCTGAAGATCGTTCCAACGGGCGGAAAACGAGCCGACCTTATCAGCTACGAGGGCCAGGTCACCAGACAATGCCTCGATCACGCCCCTCACCAGCCTGAGGACATGGCACGGTCTGATGTCCGAGCATTCACGACAAGTAGTGGAGCCAGGAGACACAGAACTGGAGCCAAAGCACGAAGAGTGGAACCAATGGCCACAAACGCCATCACAAGCAACCCCATCCCGGGTAACTTCATTGGCACAAACCCCACAAACAGGCATATTGTTATATATAAAAAAAAATAAATAAATAAATAAATAAAAAATGTGAAACAGGGGTAAAAATAAATAAAAACTAATTACCAGAGATACAAACAGAAAATAGAAATTTAAAATTTAAAATGAAAGGTCGGTCGGAACAAAAAATAAATAAATAAATAAAAAATGTGAAACAGGGGGAAAAAAAAAGTAAATTACCAGAGATATAAACAGAAAATAGAAATTAAAAAATTAAATAAAAGGTCGGTCGGATCAAACACAAATTCAAAAAAGTCACAACCACAAAAAATGGAAAAACACGAAATCGCAAAGAAAATAAAACTACTGTACTTGAAATAAATCAAAAACACAAAACAAAAACAGAAAGCGCCACAACAATGATGCACCCCAGCATGAAAAACAAAAATAAAAACAGAAAAACTGCAGACAACGGACACAGTTTCACAGTTTTAAAAGTGCAACGATCGACACAGATCCAAACAAAACGGTTGCACCGACAACCAAAACAAAGACAAAAGCAGCAAACGAAAACTCAACAAGAAACCGCAAGTTCACAATCAAACGGATCTCCCAGAACCAAATCACGAAATCACAGCACATCAAATAAATCAGAACTTATCACAAAAACAAAAATTACAACCAAATTAGATGTGAACTTCCCAGTGAAACGATAAACTTACACAAGAGTTAATTCAAAACAAAAAACTTTTAGCAGAGCACAACCAAAAACACGTCTACACAGCACGACAGCACTTCAACAGCACTTCATGTTGGTTTTTTTTTGTTTGTGGTCATATCCGTTATCCGATGTTGTTGACCTCGGATTTCGTATTTTAGACTTGCAACACAAATATTAATTTGTATGAATTGAATCATCAACTTATCGATAATTTGAATTGTCCGCCAACCGTCACGATAAGCTGAAAGAGAAAAACTATTAAAATGACGACAATAAAGAAGCTAATTACATACTTACCCATAAGCCTCAGAATCTCCATTTCCAATAATAAATCTGAAAGAGAAAAGAACATCCTTATAACCGGGACTATAACCAGCATCAACGAACTTACCGCTTGCAGGCAGTCTGATCTGATACGTAAGCCAAGACACCAGAACATCGGAACAACAGTCCAATTCAAATGAAATTAATTTAAAGTTAATTGTTGTATATTTTATTAGTACAGGGTGGGCCATTTAAGACTTGGAATTTGAATCAGCTAAAAAAACAAAACTAATGAATATTTTTTCAAAGTTATGAGTTTATTAGAAAGATTGAACCTTTCCATTTAGGAATGGAAGACAACATCATTTTAATGACTGCCACGGCTAGCCTTACAATACGCCATTCGATCAGTCCAACAGCAGCGATGTTTTCGGTTGAACGTACTGGACGAGTACGTACACGAGTTGTTATATCCAACAGAGATCCAGTTTCACGAACTCGCTTCACAAATTGATCCACAAACTGCGTTTTTGGCACATCCTTTCTGTCAAATGTTTTTTCGTAAATTTCTTACAGTTTGAGTAGAAGACTCACCACATTGGAAATAAGTTTTTAATATTTCCCAACTTTGTTCAAGCGAAAAGCGACCCATTTCATAAATGTCAAACATAAAACTAACTTTCTGTTACATCGATAATGTCATCAAACCTTCCAACCTCAAAATAGCCTATAGTTCCAATTCCAAACGTAAGATGGCCCACCCTGTATATTTAGAAATTGTTTAGTGAAATAAGTGGAAAGTGAATTATAAAAGTACAAACAAATAAGTCGTTTTCGTTTATACACCGAAGATTACCTACCTGTATCAAGAAGATTTCACAGCGTGATACAGCTGCAGGACTTGTGTTTAAGCCTGTGATAGTTATTGATGTAGGAGTACAAGTTGCATTTAACATGTTACATGCTGACTCTGTGATGAACGAAGACTGAGAACCTGAATGTATTAAACACCTAAGAACCTTTGGTTCCCCGTATTGACTTCGTGCAATGACTAAAGCGGTTGATAATAAGGCCTGTTGACTTTCTCTAGTGACAAATACGTCAATATGAAGAGAAGGGTTGATAACTATCCATCGACTATGGAATTCGGGTTAAGTTCCAGTAACGATTCTAAGGTTATTTGTAATTTATTTGCTGAATACTTCAGGGGCGCATTTGAATCATCCGATTTTTATCCAGAAAGTAACAACTTTTCGCACATTAATAATAGTAATATATCCCCCGTACCTATTCCATCTATCACGGAGGAGAGCTTATACAAGCATATTTTGGATCTTCCGGAAGACTTTTCTTATGGCCCGGACGGGGTTCCTGCTGTTGTCTTAAAGAAGTGTTCTTCGGTGTTATTAAGTCCTTTACTTTTGCTCTTCCGGCGATCTATCTTGGTTGGTCGCTTCCCTACATTTTGGAAGGCTTCATTTTTAATCCCCATATTTAAGAGTGGGAATAGGAGAGAGATTGTTAACTATAGACCTATTGCTAAACTATCATGCATTCCAAAACTCTTCGAACTGATGATCCAGTCCCAATTGTCTATTGGGTGTAGGAGATTAATCTCTAGCAGGCAGCATGGATTCATTCAGGGTAGGTCAACGGTTTCCAACTTATTAGAGTTTGTGTCTGGCAGTGTGGGTGGATTTCTGGAAGGTTGCCAGACTGACTGCATTTATACCGACTTTAGTAAGGCCTTTGATAAGCTGTCTCACTCTATTATCGTTTTCAAATTGGCCAGGTTGGGTTTCCCGGCCCAACTCATTGCATGGATTAAGTCGTATTTATACAATAGGACTTATAGAGTGCGTTTTCGTGGCGTGCTCTCTGATGCTTTTGTGGCTCCTTCCGGCGTTCCTCAGGGTAGTCATCTTGGGCCTCTGTTGTTCATCTTATCTATTGATGACATTACTTATTTGCTTCAAAGAAGTAAAATTCTTATTTATGCGGACGATATCAAGATTTTTCTCCCAATCAAATCTTTTGAGGATTGCGAGATATTGCAGTCAGAACTGCAAATATTTTATAGCTGGTGTGTCAATAATAATCTTAAATTAAACATCGGTAAATGTCAGGTTATGACCTTCTCGAGGTCCATCAACTACTGTACTTTTCAGTACAAGTTTGAAGATATTTGTATTCAACGGGTGGAAGGAGCGAAGGATTTGGGTGTGTATCTTGATAGGCAACTTAACTTCATCCCCCACATTAATAATATCGTTGCCAGGGCCAGCTCTATGCTGGGTTTTATCCTCCGTTGGTCCAGGGAATTTCCTAGCCCTCACATAAGACTCCATCTTTATACATCCCTTGTTAGACCACTGCTGGAGTATGCTAGTCCGGTTTGGTCTCCGTTTTATGGATCTCACACTAAACGTATTGAATCTGTACAGCGTAGATTTGTGAGATCGGCCCTTCGTGCTTTGCCGTGGAGTGACCCTTTTATTCTACCTCCATATGGTGATCGGTTGGGACTGCTACAACTTGCTACTCTCGAGAAGCGTCGCTGGGTTGCTGATATAATTTTTCTACACCAGCTTCTACAGGGAAAGATTGACAGTGCGGAACTTTCTTCCAAAATATCACCTAGAGAACTGTCCTATTCCCTTCGAAACCGTTCGAACTTTCAGATAGCTTTCTCGCGCACTAGTTACGGTATGTTCGAGCCTGTTAATCGCATGTGTAGGTTTGCTAATGGTGTTGGTGATGTTTTCAGCACTAACGTAGACAAGTTAACATTAAAGAGGAACCTTTATAATTTGTAACCATCCTGTTGTACTCACTTGTCTTTGTTCTTTTTGATTTTGTTTTTTTGTGTGGCGTAAAGTTTCCTTCCTTGTATGTTTTGTATTGACTTGGCTTAAGCTGCCTGTGCATCCCTGATTTTGTGTTTGGGTGTATTTGGCTTGTTTACTAATGATCTTATCTTTGTTTACTAATGATCGATCAATAACTGCGGATAACTTATTATTATTAACCGCATGCGTAGGGCCGTGAATATGTGTCCTATGTTTGACCTGGCTCTTACTAAGGATGTGCTTAAACGTTCTCTGTTATCTCTGCACCCCTGATAGTAGTGTTTGGGAGTGTTTTGGATTTTTACTAATATTTTATTGCATGGGTTATGGGAGCCTCATTCGCCTCAATATATGTTATATTCTGGTGAATAGGTCAATTGATTCCAGGCTTTTGCTTGTGAAGTGCGCCTTCTGAGTTAGAAGGGTTAATTCTAATTAAACAAAAGTTTGGGTTTTAGGTGATTCAACAGTATCTTTATATAGTTGTAGTCTGTTTGAAAAATCGTTGTTATTTTGTTGAGTGGATGTAGCCCCTTGTGTTGAATTATCTCTGTAAGGTAATTCGTTGTTAGAAAATTGGTTAGTGTTTAAACCATTAGCGCAGTTGGCATCTTGTGTCCTGGTCGGATTCTGGCAGCTATTTTTATGATACGTTTGCTGATTATATGCATCTTGATATGTTGATTTATTTTCATTGACTGTACTCTTGTTCTTGTAGAAATTGGACTTATGTTGTCCTTGTGTGGAATTTTCATGTAACGTCGTGTGGTGTTTTTGTTGACACGTCAGGCATCTATATTTACTAGAACATTGAGTCAATGTATGATGTATTGACAAACAATTTAGACAGCGACCTGATGACTCAATTACTTTTCGTCGTCCTTTAACATCCATTCTTTGATACCGCAAGCACCTTTGAATAAAATGATTTCCGTTGCATGCAGGACATTTGTTTGCCTTGGTCGTATGATAAGTTGCAGTTGTCTCCTTTACTGTGTTTTTAATTTGTGTTGACTTATCTTTAAACGTTTGTTTAAAAATTCACTGAACTGCTTAAAAGTTGGTAGATCCTGACTTGCTCCTTGCTTTTCTTCCCACAATTTTAACGTTAAAAGCGGCAATTTTTGAACTAGAATGAACTTTTTAACTGTTGTAGACACTCTTCAGTTGTATCAATCAGTGATTTTATTCCTTTAATTGTTTCTGTGTTTATTTTAGGTTGATTAACCAACGTTTTCAATTGATGATTTACTAGAATCCTTTTATTTTCATATCGTGCTCGTAGCTTGGTCCAAGCTGGCTCATACTCTTGATTTGTTATTGGAGTATGTCTTAGAACTTTTTCAGCATCACCCACTAAACATGTTTTTAAATGATGTAACTTTTGAACTGCTGTTAAACTGGAATTGATATGCACTAACGACATGAACAAATCATGAAATGATCTCCATGTATCATAATTTCCATCATATTTTGGTAAAGATATCCTTGGTAAAACTGGTTCATGATGAGTTACACTTAATGTTTGATTCTGGTTGCTAGTGGGAATGTCACTCTTAATTAGGTACTTGCGTAATCCTTCTGCTAACTCACTCATATAGTCAGAATATTTTGCCTCCATGAGACTATAGCTGTCTTGTTTTACATATTCATGTTTTTCAGCATTAGGATCATCCAACAATAATTGATTAATTGAAAAATCAACTGAGCTATGTTCTTCCCACAGTTTCTTCAAGTCCGCAATTTTGGTTTCGAAAAATCCTTGCGTTCTTTTAACGAGAGCTGTCTTTTTTCCATTTTCGATGAATTTCTCTAATCGCGTTTTTAAAACCTGTTCTTGAATAAGTAAATCCTTGCTCGTTGACATGATTTCGTAGTGATAATACCGTCGTATTAAATTTCGCGAATTATATGCCCAAACACGATAAATATTTATAATAAAAAACTGAACCTTTCTTGACAATTGAATAGGCAACAGTTCCTGGATGGAACCACCAAAATGTTTAAATAGAAATGTTGTGTAGCGATATGAAATCACAAATGTGCCTTTAATTCAATTGCGTTATTTAAGAACAAAAAAGTTTCAGCTTTCTATTACAAGTTCAAAGATTATACATATATATAAAACACTGTTCTTTTTATAAAAATTCACTCTATACTGCTTATAAACTAACACAATTTCTGAAAATCAGACGATGTTACAAATTAACTCAGTGCGCATATATAATTAACTTGACCTTTATGGCATATGTTAATTTCACGCAGCATCTGAAGATAATTTGACACTATAAATAGAAATACTGGATTGCATATATGAAATGAATGTCCCACATTTGGGCATATACCATTTCAAAACAATCCATTTACCAAACAAAAATAATTTAAAAAACGTTAGCTTGTCGCTTACAAATTTTCCCAAAACAAATGCTGTCTCATAAACGTGATGCATATAATTTGACTCAAAATGGCCGCCTTTGCAAATAATTTTGAAATGTCCAGTTGTTTCCTCGACGTGTTATTACTTTGAAACTCCAAATGAAAAGAGAGCGAATGCCTATTAGACACCTCCTTATATAGTAGTTGAGCAGCCATTTTTTCCAGTCCGAAAGACTATAATTGCACTTATTCACCTTTTCTGAATAAATCTCTGCGTGTAAATTAGCACTATGCATACCTGTATAGATAAGAAAATTTTATTGACAATTTTCCCTTTATATAATGCAAACTTTTTAGTAAAATTAATGCCTTTCCGAAAATGACCATAAAATGGCGACCATGATTTCGTGGAAATAAAATAGAGAGATTCCAATATGAGATAAGTAACTATTTATCTCCCTCTTACAAAACTTCTCTTTCTAACACATTGGGATTAATTATTTTTTGTAAAATTGGTAATAATTTATTACACCTGTAAAATTTCACGAATCTGGCAATTCCAATGAATTGCCCGTGAAATTCTACCTTAGAATAAAGAACTAGAGGAAAGGACATCATTCGGAAAAATGTAAGCATTTTGCTATATGTAGTAGAATCCAAGCGATGTGTGCGTTTCGACATGAAAGTAGTAAAATTATGCTTGTAGGAGGGGCCAACTCATTTTGATAATATTTTAAATTAGGTGTTTTTAAAATATATTCTTATAACACTTTTAATATAATATAACTTTGCCCGAACATATTTTATTAATTTACTTAATTTTACTATTTAAAAACACTTTGCTTATGCTCCAAATATTTCAGTATTACGGAGACGACTTTGATTTCAAGGCGACATTCGGTACAATTTGACATTTCAGGCGTCATTCCCCCTTAACGTACTCACCACTTGGCCACGAAGCAAAAATGCTTATCACACGTATAGGGTTTTTACTTAAGATAGCCTTTCCTCTCATTCTATATTCTAAGAATTCTACTCTAATTTGATACGTCAAATGTCACAATAGACATAAGATGTTGTCAGTTCGCGGTTTTTAAGTTCGTTGTGTAAAAAGTGTTAAAAGTGTTTATTTGCGGAGTACCTTTACACAAAATGGTAAGTATTGTATGTTTTATTTCATAATTTATCTATTATAAGCTGTGAAAAGTGTGAAAATTCAAGATTTTGCGAAAATTTAACTTTTGAAAGAGCTGTCAACAGGTGTGAATTATCGCGAATTTTCACCTGTATGGACTCCAGTCGCGTAAATAGTGTATATAAATATCTTCATTAATACCTGAAGACATAAATATATGCAACAGATATTAGTGAAGATTGAAATTTATGTGTAATTTTCAGCAATCGTTTTGCTCTGTGTTGTTGTTGTTGTACATGCCAAGAAGTTCCAGTTTGGGGTAAAAACTTCTTGGCAAGTAAACAAACAAATTTCTTTATTCATTTCATAATAATTTACTTCTTTTTCTTTCATTTCAGATAAACTACTTTATGAAAAAGTACCTGTAGTGGTCCCAGGTACACAGGTAAGTATAATCAAACAAAAAAAATAATATTTATAATAATTAATAATGTTTATTTTTAGGTTCGCATGAACAGACGTCGACTCGTCTCGGGAATATTATCAGAACCACACGACAGGGACAGGAGATCAACGGGTTTTTAGATAGTGAAGCGAGTGTGAGTTGTCTGGAAGGACAAGCAGCTAGAAAGCTTATCCAAGAAGGCCAAATGACATATAAAAGATACGCAACATCCGTCAAAACAGCTGACGGAACCTCACAGCAGGTATGCGGTCATTTGGATACTGATATAGAGTTTCGTGACAGCAGACATATCATTCGGTTATATGTCATACCGAGTCTGTCACAAGACCTATATTTGGGCGTAGATTTCTGGTGTTTTATGCTACTAATTCAATGTTGGTTGTAGCAAAGGACTGGGAGTGCTTTTTGTGAAGATCACCAGCCCTGATTCAGTAATACGATCCTTTTCTTGTATATAATTATCTTTATTACAGTGACACTTTACACGGGTATTCAATTAACTACACATTGAACTTAATTAGTCTTTATTTGTGCTTGAACTATACATTGAACTTAATTAGTCTTATTGAACTTTTCATTTTCACAACGAGTAACTTTACATTGAACTTGATTAGTCTTATTGAACTTTTTACTTTCACAACGAGTAACTATACATTGAACTTAATTGATCTACTTTCACTTTCTCAACGAGTAGATATCTATCGGTGCAACACTGGAGGCCTTACCTCTGGTGGGGGGTCACTCCAGGTCGGTAGAATAAAAATTACTGACTGAATCCTCGGATGAAGATTCTATATTTATTAAACGGAATCATCCCCGCCATCAAATGGGTAGGAAGTATCGATTATTTACTAAATTGACCAATTGGAATTTCGGTCAATTTCAGTAAATAGAAAAATGATGCTGATAACAGCAGAAAGTATTTCAGGGGAATGTCATGTGCATTCAAGTACTTTGAATTGCAGCACGAGACCGATTTGTTTATGTTCGCATTGACATAATTTCCATTTGAACGAAATTCTCATGACGCAACTTGACACCGTCAAGTAATTATGAAATGAGGAAAACATTTCTTGGATTGTTTATGAATTGACACCGTCAAGTAATTATGAAATGAGGAAAACATTTCTTGGATTGTTTATGAATTGACTTATGAGTTTGGGAGTAATTAAGAAAGTATTTCTTGGATTTGGGTTATCTGGGTTTTTGGTTTAAGTATTTTTGGAGGGTTTAAATTATGAGGGTAAGGGATTGTTTACAGATTATCTGAAAGGTTTAGTTTTTAGTGTACATGAGAAACACTTCATTTTAATTTATCGGTTTTTGGTTCGTGAGAAAATGTAGTGTACTGGCACTACATTACACCTTTTCCCTTAGAAGAGAAAGTTTCATAGGAAACTTTCGAAAGAAGAGAAAAAAAAATGTAGAGGTAAAACAAGGTCTGAAATTGATGGCTAATGAGGGGAGATAAGAAAAAATGTATTACTATAAGAAGATTATAATTAATGAAATTCACATAGGAAGGGAATTATGAAATTCGCTTACCCCTTTTCCCTTAGAAGAGCTTCATGTGTAAAGGTAAGTTGAGAAAGCGATTACAACTCGAATTAAATAATAATAAAATATGTAAAAATACTTCTAGAATTACAAAATTTACCTGTTTAGGAAATGTAAATGTTATACAAAAAACTTATTTAATTGTCGTTAAGAACTTACATTACATATTGAATACAATAATCATTAAAGAACATTAAGTATACTACTAACTAAAGTTTTTTAATTTCAACACAATGTTAACAATGTTACTAGTAGATATGACATATTCTACTAACTGGTATTTATAACTTATAATGCAATATTACAATTTATGTTAGGGTTTAGTATTGTCATTTTTTATTTGTAAGGTATACCCGTGTGGGTTATTCGACTCTATTTCTTTGACAGGATTTTCTTCATTTGCGTTTATTTGAAGTTTTGCTTGGAATTTCTTTTTTAAATACATAATGAGAGCGGAAATCATGCAAATGAGTAAGATATAACTTATTACGTAGTGATGGATTGTGTGTCCATTTCTTCTTGTTTCTTCTGCTCTTGGATTGACTTACTTAGTTCCTTAAATTCGTTATTATCGTAGAATTTTATAATTTGTGTTGGTGCTTGTCTGGGGCTTGTTTCAGGGTTGGGAATATCTTTCGGTAAGTGGTAGGAAAGATTAGTGATTGGTAAGTAAAAATTATTTAATCTATATGTTTTGACGTTATGGGCCTGAATTGTGAACTCTTTTGATCTGAGGTAACAATTTTGTTTGATTTCAACGATACCTGCACCACTTAATTTGAGGGGATTGATAGTATTCCCACAGATTGAATCAATGGTTTCTTCATCCTTAAGGACGAATATCCAGTTGTTTGGTTGGGACATTTGTATCCAATAATTTGTTTTAGGAATTGTCTTAATTTCGCATTCTTTGAGATTCGGGCAACCGATATGGTTTAACGTACACTGGAGGTTTATTTTCAATTGTAGGAATGGAATGAGATATTATATCTGTACATGTTAAATGATCACCTCCTAAATAAAATAATTCATTGTATTTTCGACATATATCGAGAACTGCTCTTTTATCTTCAATGTTACAGTGTTTGAGATCTAGAGATTGCTCTAATTTAATCAACCGATTTTCTATAGGATCTTTTTTATAATTGGTTTCGTATGTTGCAAAATCTTCTGGATTTTCCCAGGTCATTTCTATTTCATCCTCTGAAAAGTTACTTCGTAGTTATTTGAATTTAACACTAGTATTTTGGCACGATTATTTATATTTTGTTATAACATTCCTGTGTATATAACGGGCAATATTTCTTTTTTTTTTTTGACATAATATTTCACTGCTTTTTGGAGAATTTTTTAGAGATATTTCAATAATTGCTTCTGCTCTTGGAGGTATTCTTATTTTTGCTTCTTTTAAAGGAATTTCATGCTCACTAAGATCTTTTGATGTAATTTCGTCCATATAGGCAGTAGTATTGTTTGATTCTAAATATAATGATGAATTCGTGCATAACAGACTGTCTTCATCATATGCTGGCTTTGGACCGCAGTCGTAGCGTCGCGAATCCATTGTTGCCTTTGAATCATATATCTGACTGTCTACGTCATATGCATGCTTTGGACCACAGTCGTAGCGTCGTGAGTCTAAAGATGCTTTAGGATCTACATCGTATTCATGCTTTGAACCACATTCGTAGCGTCGCGAGTTCAAAGATGTTTTTTTAGATCATCGTTGCTTTCCTTTTTCGTAGATTCTTTATTTGTCATGGTCTTACTATTATTTACTGCCATGTATTTATTTTTTTTATTATTTTCATCCATGGGCTTATCCTTTGCCATGGGATTATTGTATTTATTATTCGTTTTGGTTTACTAGTTCCCTAGTGTCTTTTGCTTGACTCCTTGTCAGTACATTAATGGTTTTTTCTTCTGTTACAGGGATTCTACTGAGTGCGTCAGCATTAGAATTCAAGGTTCCTGCCTTGTATATGATGTTATAATCATATTCTTCTAGGCGTATCCTCCACCTCATTAATCTAGAAGAGCAATCTTTTAGATTCATAAGCCAGACCAATGGTTTATGATCGGTAACTACAGTGAATTTTCGTCCATAAATATAAGGTCTGAATTGTTCCACAGCATACACAATGGCTAATAATTCCTTTTCAGTAGTAGAATACCTGGTTTCTGCTGTATTCAGTGTACGACTTGAATAGCAAATTGGTCTATCTTTTCCTACTGGTCCTTGAGAGAGAACGGCGCCCAGTGCATAGTCACTTGCATCTGTGGTGACGATGAATTCCTTGTCATATTCGGGGTAACCGAGAATTGGGGCAGAAATTAGTTTTTCTTTTAAAGTCCTAAAAGCATCATCACAAAATTCATCCCAGCAAAATTCCACATTCTTCTTAAGGAGATTTGTTAATGGTTTAGCAATTTTAGAGAAATTGGTTATAATAACCCACGAGACCCAAAAAAGCTTTTACTTCTTTAGCTCGTTTTGGTCTCGGGTAAGTTTTCACTACTTGAATTTTTGAAGGATCGGGTTGAACTCCGTTTTCTCCTACTACATGGCCCAAATATGCAATTTCCTTTTTCAGGAAATGGCACTTGTCCGGCTGTAATTTTAGATTACTTTGCCTTAATCTATCAAATACCTCCATAAGCTTATAATTGTGATCTTTGAGGTTGTAGCCATATATCACAATGTCGTCAAGGTATACGAAACAGTGAAGTCCTTGTAGTCCCGTTAAGACACTGTTCATTAGGCGTTGAAAGGTCGCGGGAGCGCCCTTTAATCCGAATGGCATCCTATTAAAATGATAATGACCATACGAGGTGCTAAACGCTGTTTTTTCTCTATCACTAATATCCATGGGTATTTGGTGGAAACCGTTCGCGAGGTCAAGGGTAGTGAAATATTTTGATCGCCCCAGCTGATCCAGAATGTCGGAAATATTAGGCAAGGGGTAGGCGTCACCTATTGTAGCTTCGTTCAGCTTACGGAAGTCGACAACCACTCTCCAACGCTTATTTCCGGCATTATCTGGCTTCTTAGGAACCAGCAGTAAAGGTGAGTTCCATGGGCTCTTGCTAGGTTCAATAATGTCATTTGTCAACATATCCTCTACCTGGCGATTGATTTCTTCACGTTGAGAGACGGGGAGCCTGTAAGGCTTTACGTGAACAGGCGGTTTATCCGCAATTGTTGGTATTGTATGGGAAGTAACGTCGGTACAAGTTAGATAATCGCCATCTAAATAAAATAAATCATTTTATTTTTCACATATGTTGATAATAGAATTATATTCTTCTTTGTTGCAGTGTTCCAAATCTAACGTATTTCTTAACCTTTTAAGACGAGAGGTTTTAGGATCTTTTTTATAGTTTAGTTCCGCGATATCATAATCTTCAGCATTTTCCCAATTTGGTTTGATAGTATGCCTATGCAATGAGATCTCTGAGTCATTGGTGTTTAATACCAAAACTGTAGCTTGATTGTTATGTGGTTTTGCTAAGCTATTACCCAAATATACACCTGATTAGATTTCCTTTTGGATACATAAAGTATCTTTATCACTGTCGACGGGAATTTCAATTAATACTTCGGAACGAGGAGGAATTATTATCTTTTGAGAGGTTTCTTCATTTTTTGATTCAATTATTCCCTTTTTATCTTTATATGATACACTTGAATTGTGTTGATTACCTTTGACTAAATGTTCCTCAGAACTTGAGTCTATATTTTGTAAAGCACCTGATCTTTTACCCACATAGGCAGCAGCATCTTCCGGATTAGAATTGATTTGATCCTCGCTTGCCGGGTATTCCTGAACAAGGGTTTTACGTTTTAGATTCTCTTTAGCCCGGTTGGCCTTCGAGTTTGTACCCACATAGGCAATGGCATCCTCTTTTACTAGAGTGGCTTGATGCTCATGTACCGGGTCTTGTAACTCGGATAGATTTGATTTTTCTTGTATAAACTTTTTTATTTCGTTCATAATAATCTTTGTTTCCTCCAATATTTCTCGTTGTTCCTCGATAAATTTTAAAGTGATTTTGTCATTATTATTTGTGCTTAGTTTCTCATTCGTATCGTTTATAATTTTTTGTGGTTCAAAAGAATTATATCTTCCTGGTGTGATTTGTAAAATTTTATTGGTATAATCTATGTTGCAATTATATGCACTAAGAAAATCGTTACCCAGTATTCCATCACAGTAGTATAAATATGTATGTTCTGGCTCAAATGTGCAATGTGCAGGTCAAAGGTCAAGGTTGCTGATTAGGTTTTCGGTCTTGGAGGCTACAATTGAGAGATAAGGAAAAGAGATAAGGATTTTCGGTCTTATAGGCTACAATTGAGAGATAAGGAAGAGAGATAAGGATTGTCGGCCATCTTGGATTTTGGGTTTTCGGTCTTATTGGCTACAATTGTGAGATAAGGATTGTCGGCCATCTTGGATCTTGGGTTTTCGGTCTTATAGGCTACAATTGAGAGATAAGGAAGAGAGATAAGGATTATCGGCCATCTTGGATTTTGGGCTTTTCCGTGTTATAGGCTACAATTGAGAGATAAGGATGTCGGCCATCTTGGATTTTGGGGTTTTCGGTGTTATAGGCTACAATTGAGAGATAAGGATGTCGGCCATCTTGGATTTTGGGTTTTCGGTGTTATAGGCTACAATTGAGTGATAAGGAAAAGAGATAAGGATTGTCGGCCATCTTGGATTTTCGGTTTTTGGTCTTGGAGGCTACAATTGGTCTTCTTTGGGTTTTCGGTGTTATAGGCTACAATTGAGAGATATGGAAAAGAGATAAGGATTGTCGGCCATCTTGGATTTTCGGTTTTTGGTCTTGGAGGCTACAATTGGTCTTCTTCTTCTTTGGTTTGCATCTGGACTTAGATCTAAACCTTGGATCTGAACCTAGATTGTTTAGTAAGATAAGGCACCTGTCGGCCATCTTGGATATTGGGTATTCAGTCTTGGAGGCTACAATTGATGTTGAAGATAAGAGTTTGTTGTTTTGAGTCTTTAATTACGAAGTACAGCTTTATCAGCTAAATGAAATAACATGACGCGAATTTAATTGGATTGAAGATAAGAGTTTGTTGTTTTGAGTCTTTAATTACGAAGTACAGCTTTATCAGCTAAATGAAATAACATGATGCGAATTTAGTTGGAAAAACAGAATATTGCGTAATAAAAGATTTCACCACTTTGAGTAAATAGATGAAGATTATTTTTTAATTTCTTTTGCAAATTCTTATTTCTATGATATCATTTGTTTTCAAGCAAGTTTTAACATGTTTTTCTGGTCGAGCTGTGATTGATAAGCGAGCTGGTGACTGCGTAGAAATTAATAATTTGGCGACAATGTTAAGGTCGTTGGGTGATAAGGTTTTGTAGATGAATCTGACCTCGTGCTGAAAATAAGAGTTGTTGTTTTGAGTTTTTAATTACGAAGTACTCCTTTATCAGCTAAATGAAATAACATGATGCGACTTTAATTGAAAGCAGAATATTGTAACCTCGAACTTTAAAAGATTATCATGCAATTTCTTTTCCAGATCTAAATATAGCCATTAATTCGAGGTTATATTATTAAATAATTTCGTGTTTTATGCAACTAGCAAGTAAGTCATTCCACCGATTACGTCATCTGGACCTTGACTACTAGTTAATATAACACCATTGAGGAATAGTTAAAGGAATTTCTGTAATTAGGGAAAAAAATCTGATGTTTAAAAATAACATGCATTCGGTACTTTGGAGAGGTTTATCATGTGAAGAACTTGCAAAGAAAATAAATATCTTTCCATAGCCTTAAACTTCGTTTCTTTATGATTCAGCCGTGATAATCTTAATAAGGGAAACTATTGATTCGTAACTATGCTTTAAATTTATATCAAACTAGCAGCTACCAAACCCATATAGCAACCTTGAACTGCAGAAGAAATGAACAAGATCATTGGCGTTGTTGTAACACTTTCTAAAAATTGCCTCAAAACTGTGAATTTAGACTAGAACAAACAAAATCGAAGTAGCTGAAATGTCTTCTTTCAATACTTTAACGAGATTTATCATGTGAAGAACATAAGAAAATAAATTTTTTATATGCTTCATGTAACAATAGACTCAAATTGTGATTTCACAGAGTTCAGTTTACTTTGAGTTTGTCATCTAATTTTGGCAAATGTCAGCTTCCGGGTTTGTTGCCGTTGCAGCACTTTATAAAAATAGACTCAAAAACTTTGAATTGGGCCGATAGAACAAACAAAATCGAGGTAGCTGGAATGGCTTTTCTTTTGGTAATTTAGAGAGATTTATCATGTCAAGAACTTAAGAAAATAAAACTCTTTTCATAGCTTTAAACTTGGTTTCTTCTTTTTTCAGTCGTAATAATCTTAATAAGGAAACCATATTTTTCCTGAATCGTAATTATGGTTTAAATTTATACCAAACGGACAGCTAACAACCCTATATGACATTTAAAATTTAATTTTTGTATGCGTCATGCAACAATAGACCCAAATTGTGATCTCACCAAGTCAAACAAACGAAAAACTACTATCCCAATGATCTTTCAAAATTTATAGAGAAATACAGCTGAACCAATGAAAGAAATTTAAAGCACATTAAACAGGGCTTTAATAATCGTATTGAAAGCTTTCTATTGAAAAATGATGATGAAGGAATATTGGATCCAAAACAATTTTTCTACAAAATAAAACCTCGAGTTATAAATCTTCTTGAAGCAAGTTTACAGAAAATCCTCTGAATTAGGCTCAAGGAAATTGATATGTTACTTAGAAGATACATTTCATTATATAATCCATTATAGAAATCTCCAAAAAGTAGTTTAAAGTATGAATTGAAGTTTTCATACATTCATAGAGCTCTTTGATTCAGACAATGGAATTGATTAAAAATTTCATTATATAATCCCTTATAGAAATCTCCAAAAAGTAGTTTAAAGTATGAATTGAAGTTTTCATACATTCATAGAGCTCTTTGATTCAGACAATGGAATTGATTAAAACTCATACATTCATAGAGCTCTTTGATTCAGACAATGGAATTGATTAAAACAATATATTGATCTTAGTACTTTGCATAGATCAAAAGCTGTTAACACTTTCTGATCTTAAGCTCTTATGATGGAATTTGTATTTATCACGAGGAATGACACTAATTTTGTGATCTTAAGTATATTCAAATGTTCAACAGATGCTTACTATTGTCAAGACTTATTCTAATATCACCATTAAATCTTTTGGTTGAAGCACAGTTCGGTTTACTAAAATTATCACAGTTTAAAAAATTATTAAATTTATTTTTGGTTTGTCTTTTACTTTGTTTGCATTTTAGATTCATATAGATTAGATTTCTCAAGTATAGAAAAATTAGCGAATAATTCATCTGATGAAAACTTAATATTAAACAGATCCTTTTATAAAAATGACGATTTATTATATAGATTCAGGATAATTTTGGGGTGGTATGCTTAAGTATTGAAAGATTGAATTACAATAATTATTAACTGACGTTAATGTGTATAACTTTATATGTTCTCGCAGGCATTCTACTGCTAATAATAAGTGTTTGGAAAATGTTATCCCATCACAAAGCTCAACATATTTAATTTACTTCGACTGCAATAATTTATATGGGTGAGACATGTCTGAATTCTTATCATATGAGGAATTTCAATGGGATAGAAAATACGGATATCAATATAATGATCATTCTTCAAAGTTCAGAAATTGAATATATATATTTGAAGTAGATTTAACTTATCTAGAATCACTTCATGACTTACACAATGATCTACCATTTTGCGCAAATAATATAAAAATCCTCTGAATTAGGCTCAAGAAAATTGATATGTGACTTAGAAGATACATTTCATTACATAATCCATTATAGAAATCTCCAAAAAGTAGTTTAAAGTATGAATTGAAGTTTTCATGTATTCATAGAGCTCTTTGATTCAGACAATGGAATTGATTAAAACAATATATTGATCTTAGTACTTTGCATAGATCAAAAGCTGTTAACACTTTCTGATCTTAAGCTCTTATGATGGAATTTGTATTTATCACGATGAATGACACTAATTTTGGGTTCTTAAGTATATTCAAATGTTCAACAGATGCTTACTATTGGCAAGACTTATTCTAATATCATCATTAAATCTTTCGGTTGGAGCAAAGTTCGGTTTACTAAAATTATCACAGTTTAAAAAATTATTAACTTTATTTTTGGTTTGTCTTTTACTTTGTTTGCATTAGCAAGTATAAACATGTATTTGAAAAAGGGTATACCCCAAACAAAATGTGATTACAAAATATCAAATTTCTTCGAAATAAAAACACTCATAATTCTCTTAATCAATTTTTATTTAAAATCGGTAGAGTTCTATTAAATCTTCCTGACATATCATTATTTTATATAATTAATTTACATATTTCTAAATCCTGGTATTTCGTCCATTTTGTTTTCGATAAATTTTAAATTGCAATCTTCATCCATCTCATACACAGTGTTGTTGATCTCCACTGTTTGAAACTCTGACTGCGGTTCCACTGATTGATGATTTTCGAAAATGAATTTTACAAAGCATATTGTCAATACAAGAACATCTTTTTGTCTCTGAAATTCCTCCATTTTCTGAATTATAGGCTGTGTTACTTTATTTAGATATTCCTGGTTAATATCACCATCCTTAAGATTTGTATTAAGTTCGATGTTTTCAAATTTGTATTCATTACATCGATTGATGTATTTGAATCGTGTTATAACCCGAACAGGTTCATATGCACCATTTTTTAGATATTTTTGAATGTGTTCTTGAAATTTGTTTAAGTAATGTTCTTCCAGTAAATACTTCAGCGCATTTATTCCGAAAGCCAGTTGATTATGCACCGCTAATATCATTTCATCCCATACTGGGGTGAATTGTATCTTAAAAGTATATTGTTCGCGAGGAGTCTTTACGATAGATTTTCCTTCCATTTTATTTCTGTAATAACATTTTTTTATTTACTACGCATATATTAATTACTCTGCAACATACCTGATCTTCCTTCCTTTCCTGAATCTGGTCTATCTAAATATTTGCCTCAGCTTTTATAGCAAGTATTTTACCCCCCACTGGAAATTTTTAAAACTTGAACTGCTTAAAATTAAATTAAATTGAAGATTTCATTAACGTTATTCCCTTAAATAAAGTGTTATATATCAATGTCAAAGGCAATTTTTTCATCTGAGAATAAAACGATTGAATTACAATGTTTAGATTCCATTCGCTGCGAGTTTAGATACTCTAAAAAACAAAACAAAAATCTGAATGATGAAGACTTTAGAATAATCCATAATGAATTTAATAAGGAGAAAGGGGGGTTTTCATATGATTACTTAAATTCTTTTGATAAATTTAAAATGAAGCATGTGTGCCCCTCAGGATTTTTTAATAAACTTAGCAATAAGAAGAAGAATATCAGCATGTCGTTAATGTATGGAACAAATTTAATTCTACATAAATATCTATGAGTTTAACCCGAATCATTATTACACAACACCAGGATTGTCATGGGATGCTATGTTAAAACACATCCAAATTAAATTAGAATTATAGAAATGTATTATATAATTTCATGAAAAGCGGTATTCGGGGAGGTTTAACACAATGTTCCTTACGATATTCTCTATCTAATGAGAGATTTTGATTTTTTTAAAAGGGTTAAAATATTTGGTTTAGATTGATGTTATTAATTTATATAGATGAGTTATTTCGGAGTCACTTCCATATGCAGATTTTGTTTGGATAGATAATTGTGATATTGAAGATTAGGATTGAGAAATTTTCCAAATATCTTTTAACGTGTTCTCAATAATATAAATTCAATATTTTTTTTATTTCCCCAGCATGCTTTAACATGGAGAAGGGATATTAAGATAGCTACAGAATGGGAAAGTTGAGGTAACCATTTAGGTCTTCGTGTTTTAATTGCAAAACCCAATTTTCATAGTACTGCGCAATTTACAATAAATATGGCTGCAGTAGAATTAAACAAAATAAAAGTGACGTATAACAAACCAGTTTATTTAGGGTTTATAGTTTTTGAAATATCAAAATTAAATTAGAATTTATAGGTTTAAAGTCTAACATCGTCCGGGCTATCCCAATCCTCCTCTAAATGATTAGCAGCATCAAGCCGGGTCCTCATCTCGAGGGCCAGCGCTTCGACGCTGAAAACTGATATAACACACCTCCTTCCGCTAACTGAGTGATTAATCTATAAAGAAGAAAATAATAAAAATAACATGTAAAATAATTTTAAAAACTAACCGTTCGCAACCCCGTCAAATTCTCCGAATATGGAGTGGCCACTTCGCACCAATCAGACTCCCATCCTAACCTATAAACCAGGTTTATCGGGGTTAGCGGAGAATTTACCAGCTCCTGCAGCCGCTCATGAGGATCCTCGTAATCCTCTGGGATATTCAACACCTTAAGAACTTCTTCTATAATTCTCTCCATTTTGGTGAATGTTAAAACTCATAAGTGATTCATTGCTTAAATAGTATCCGCTTATCTCTATTCATTTTTCACATTTTTTTGCTCGCCTATAAAACTTATTTGTTGATTAACCATGAAACTCTCATTAGACTTATTTTTTAATCATTCCATAAAACTTCCTTCAAATTTAATTAAATGACCCCCGCTTATCTTTATAGAATTCTAAATTTAAATTTAAATTCTTTACATATGATTTGAAAGGAATTGTGGTGACCAAAAAATATGAAAAATGCTTATCGATAGTTAGCTGCTACCGAAATTATATAGAGATAAGCGGGGATCGTTTAATTAAATTTGAAGGAAGTTTTATGGAATGATTAAAAAATAAGTTTTATGAGAGTTTCATGGGTAATCAACAAATAAGTTTTATAGATGAGAAAAAAAAGTGAAAAATGAATAGAGATAAGCGGTTCCACCAAAGTGTTGGTATTAGCTATTAAATCATTGTTCATCCCTTTTCTTTTATAGTATTATAAAGACATCAAGTCCCTTTCCGTAGCACCCCTTACACATTGCGCTATCGCTACATCATTTTTGTTTGCTTTTTATATCTCAGAATAGTCGAATATAATTCACTTTTCAACGCCTAAAAAACCCGACAATTGACAGCAAAATTCAAAGATTGAAATTGAGAAAGATTATTTCCTTATTAACGAAAAATTTTATAATATAACGATAGGTCTATGTTAATTGCTTTTTATGAAACAACCTGTAAATCTTTGTACAGCAAATATGACTTAAAAGATAATACAGAACTGATGGTTAAATAAAAGGTACTAGAGCTTCAAAGTATGCATAAATTATAAGTTAACTGATTTATCATGACGACAAGAGCGGATGGTCAAATACCTGATTCTCATTTATTAGGTCGAAGAACAACTTTTATCAGCTCTATGAATAGCTATATCAGGTCTATAAACAACTATATCAGGTCTACTATCAGCTTTAGCAGGTCTATGAACAACTATATCAGGTCTATGAACAGTTATATCAGGTCTACTATCAGCTTTAACAGGTTTATTACCAGCTTTAGCAGGTCTATGAACAGCTATATCAGGTCTACTACCAGCTTTAACAGATCTATTACCAGCTTTAGCAGGTCTATGAACAGCTATATCAGGTCTATTACCAGCTTTAACAGATCTATTACCAGCTTTAGCTGATTTGTTTTACTAGATCTTCTAAATTTATAGCGAAATGTATGTATCGATTCCTTTTCGATAACGTCCTTTCTTCAACAAACTATCTTTATCGATTACTAAATAGCCATAATTGTCTTTCCAGCAAACACTGCAAATTATGTTGCTTATCAACTAAATGAAAACAGCCAGACAAAGCCGGCTCCCTGGAGACACGGGATATAAAAATTAATTAAATTGTTTTAATTAAAAGTCATGGGAATCATAATATGATTAGTCGCGATTTTGTTTTTCTTACATGCTATCTGTTATTGTCAGAAATCAACCTATTACTTTATCTCCTAGCGAAGTTAGGATCCACTAATTGCATACACCAAGTACATTCAGGGTATAAAATTGAAATCAAAAAATGAAATGTAGAAGAAATCGGCTCATCAGATATCAAATGTAATATTAGACTCCTGTTACCATCTACTAGAGTCATGTATGTCTCTAAAATATCATTTGGATCCATATAGAGAATTGGGAGAGGTGAAGTTAAAATAAACATATATTTAATAGAACTTTTTTCCATTTATTTACAAATTTAAGTAATATCCATTACTAGATGTTATTTTTGTAAATATTAAATTAAAATAGTTCCCATTTGCTAGTTTCCTAACAACATAGAAGCCTCCATCGTTAAGTTTCTCGATTGTGCGGTGAGTAATTTTAGCGCTGTATCTCGGCGGCAGAAAAACTTGGTAATTCTCTAGTTCTAAAAGGATCCTGGGCCCATACTTCGTTGTTACATTGCTGCATCCTATGATTTTATACTCTAACAACTCTTCCATGTCTTTAACTGCAATCGTAGGTTTAAAATTTGCAGAGTTCAGTTCTTCGAGCACTTCAAAGTCTTCGATGACTGCTTCATTGATTATTGGTAGCTGAGGCATGTTAGATTATTTTAATTTCACTAGGAACACGAATTTCATGTATTTTCAGTTTCACTGATTGACTTTACATTGAAAACTAAAAATTTAACTAAAAATACTTGGCTTTTATACTCGAACTGATATTTAATCAAAGATAAGACCCTAACAAACAAAATTCTTATAACCGCAATTTCCTTTTAAATGTAAGCTGTTTGACATGTTAAAACATGCTTGGAAATAAAAAAAATATTGAATTTATATTATTGAGAACACGTTAAAAGATATTTGGAAAATTTCTCAATCCTAATCTTCAATATCACAATTATCTATCCAAACAAAATCTGCATATGGAAGTGACTCCGAAATAACTCATCTATATAAATTAATAACATCAATCTAAACCAATTCCGGAGCTATGGAAGCTTAACGTATATTTGGGAAAAATCGCAAAAATTACCTTTTAGATCTAACTTGATCTACAAAAGGTCAGAAAAAATCGAAAAGTATCAACCTAGATCAAGGGTTCAACCTTTCAATTTCACCAATTTTCACGGTATGCATATCATTATTTTACATGGATTTTTGGTGATTAATAAAAGCAACGCAATGTGTAAGTGGTGCTACCGAAAGGGATTTGATGTATTCATGATACGTACTATAAAAGGAGAGGGATGAACAATGATTTATTAGCTAATACTAACACTTTGATGGAAACGGTTCAACTTCACATAGGTAATTATTGTTTCATGTTACATGTTTCATGATTCATGATTCATGATTCTTGTTTCATGTTTCGTGTTTATTGTTTTATGATTCATGTTTATTGTTTACTGTTTCATGTCTTTTAGACTTGATTCTTAAATAAGATCAATATGGATGAGAATCTTACTAAGGAAATAGCGAGGGTGCGAAATGCCATCAGAAAAAAGTTTAAAGCTCTTAAGATGGGAAAAATGGAAACAGAGACTCAGCTAGAGCAAACTTTTAAGTCTATCACCAAGCCGCTTGAGACACTTGTATTGAGAACACGTTTAAAGATATTTGGAAAATTTCTCAATCCTAATCTTCAATATCACAATTATCTATCCAAACAAAATCTGCATATGGAAGTGACTCCGAAATAACTCATCTATATAAATTAATAACATCAATCTAAACCAAATATTTTAACCCTTTTAAAAAAATCAAAATCTTTCATTAGATAGAGAATATCGTAAGGAACATTGTGTTAAACCTCCCCGAATACCGCTTTTATTGAAATTATATAATACATTTCTATAATTCTAATTTAATTTGGATGTGTTTTGACATAGCATCCCATGACAATCCTGGTGTTGTGTAATAATGATTCGGGTTAAACTCATAGATATTTATGTAGAATTAAATTTGTTCCATACATTAACGACATGCTGATATTCTTCTTCTTATTGCTAAGTTTATTAAAAAATCCTGAGGGGCACACATGCTTCATTTTAAATTTATCAAAAGAATTTAAGTAATCATATGAAAACCCCCCTTTCTCCTTATTAAATTCATTATGGATTATTCTAAAGTCTTCATCATTCAGATTTTTGTTTTGTTTTTTAGAGTATCTAAACTCGCAGCGAATGGAATCTAAACATTGTAATTCAATCGTTTTATTCTCAGATGAAAAAATTGCCTTTGACATTGATATATAACACTTTATTTAAGGGAATAACGTTAATGAAATCTTCAATTTAATTTAATTTTAAGCAGTTCAAGTTTTAAAAATTTCCAGTGGGGGGTAAAATACTTGCTATAAAAGCTGAGGCAAATATTTAGATAGACCAGATTCAGGAAAGGAAGGAAGATCAGGTATGTTGCAGAGTAATTAATATATGCGTAGTAAATAAAAAAATGTTATTACAGAAATAAAATGGAAGGAAAATCTATCCTAAAGACTCCTCGCGAACAATATACTTTTAAGATACAATTCACCCCAGTATGGGATGAAATGATATTAGCGGTGCATAATCAACTGGCTTTCGGAATAAATGCGCTGAAGTATTTACTGGAAGAACATTACTTAAAAAAATTTCAAGAACACATTCAAAAATATCTAAAAAATGGTGCATATGAACCTGTTCGGGTTATAACACGATTCAAATACATCAATCGATGTAATGAATACAAATTTGAAAACATCGAACTTAATACAAATCTTAAGGATGGTGATATTAAACAGGAATATCTAAATAAAGTAACACAGCCTATAATTCAGAAAATGGAGGAATTTCAGAGACAAAAAGATGTTCTTGTATTGACAATATGCTTTGTAAAATTCATTTTCGAAAATCATCAATCAGTGGAACCGCAGTCAGAGTTTCAAACAGTGGAGATCAACAACACTGTGTATGAGATGGATGAAGATTGCAATTTAAAATTTATCGAAAACAAAATGGACGAAATACCAGGATTTAGAAATATTTAAATTAATTATATAAAATAATGATATGTCAGGAAGATTTAATAGAACTCTACCGATTTTAAATAAAAATTGATTAAGTGAATTATGAGTGTTTTTATTTCGAAGAAATTTGATATTTTGTAATCACATTTTGTTTGGGGTATACCCTTTTTCAAATACATGTTTATACTTGCTAATGCAAACAAAGTAAAAGACAAACCAAAAATAAAGTTAATAATTTTTTAAACTGTGATAATTTTAGTAAACCGAACTTTGCTCCAACCGAAAGATTTAATGATGATATTAGAATAAGTCTTGCCAATAGTAAGCATCTGTTGAACATTTGAATATACTTAAGAACCCAAAATTAGTGTCATTCATCGTGATAAATACAAATTCCATCATAAGAGCTTAAGATCAGAAAGTGTTAACAGCTTTTGATCTATGCAAAGTACTAAGATCAATATATTGTTTTAATCAATTCCATTGTCTGAATCAAAGAGCTCTATGAATACATGAAAACTTCAATTCATACTTTAAACTACTTTTTGGAGATTTCTATAATGGATTATGTAATGAAATGTATCTTCTAAGTCACATATCAATTTTCTTGAGCCTAATTCAGAGGATTTTTATATTATTTGCGCAAAATGGTAGATCATTGTGTAAGTCATGAAGTGATTCTAGATAAGTTAAATCTACTTCAAATATATATATTCAATTTCTGAACTTTGAAGAATGATCATTATATTGATATCCGTATTTTCTATCCCATTGAAATTCCTCATATGATAAGAATTCAGACATGTCTCACCCATATAAATTATTGCAGTCGAAGTAAATTAAATATGTTGAGCTTTGTGATGGGATAACATTTTCCAAACACTTATTATTAGCAGTAGAATGCCTGCGAGAACATATAAAGTTATACACATTAACGTCAGTTAATAATTATTGTAATTCAATCTTTCAATACTTAAGCATACCACCCCAAAATTATCCTGAATCTATATAATAAATCGTCATTTTTATAAAAGGATCTGTTTAATATTAAGTTTTCATCAGATGAATTATTCGCTAATTTTTCTATACTTGAGAAATCTAATCTATATGAATCTAAAATGCAAACAAAGTAAAAGACAAACCAAAACTAAATTTAATAATTTTTTAAACTGTGATAATTTTAGTAAACCGAACTGTGCTTCAACCAAAAGATTTAATGGTGATATTAGAATAAGTCTTGACAATAGTAAGCATCTGTTGAACATTTGAATATACTTAAGATCACAAAATTAGTGTCATTCCTCGTGATAAATACAAATTCCATCAAAAGAGCTTAAGATCAGAAAGTGTTAACAGCTTTTGATCTATGCAAAGTACTAAGATCAATATATTGTTTTAATCAATTCCATTCTCTGAATCAAAGAGCTCTATGAATGTATGAGTTTTAATCAATTCCATTGTCTGAATCAAAGAGCTCTATGAATGTATGAAAACTTCAATTCATACTTTAAACTACTTTTTGGAGATTTCTATAAGGGATTATATAATGAAATTTTTAATCAATTCCATTGTCTGAATCAAAGAGCTCTATGAATGTATGAAAACTTCAATTCATACTTTAAACTACTTTTTGGAGATTTCTATAATGGATTATATAATGAAATGTATCTTCTAAGTAACATATCAATTTCCTTGAGCCTAATTCAGAGGATTTTCTGTAAACTTGCTTCAAGAAGATTTATAACTCGAGGTTTTATTTTGTAGAAAAAATTGTTTTGGATCCAATATTCCTTCATCATCATTTTTCAATAGAAAGCTTTCAATACGATTATTAAAGCCCTGTTTAATGTGCTTTAAATTTCTTTCATTGGTTCAGCTGTATTTCTCTATAAATTTTGAAAGATCATTGGGATAGTAGTTTTTCGTTTGTTTGACTTGGTGAGATCACAATTTGGGTCTATTGTTGCATGACGCATACAAAAATTAAATTTTAAATGTCATATAGGGTTGTTAGCTGTCCGTTTGGTATAAATTTAAACCATAATTACGATTCAGGAAAAATATGGTTTCCTTATTAAGATTATTACGACTGAAAAAAGAAGAAACCAAGTTTAAAGCTATGAAAAGAGTTTTATTTTTCTTAAGTTCTTGACATGATAAATCTCTCTAAATTACCAAAAGAAAAGCCATTCCAGCTACCTCGATTTTGTTTGTTCTATCGGCCCAATTCAAAGTTTTTGAGTCTATTTTTATAAAGTGCTGCAACGGCAACAAACCCGGAAGCTGACATTTGCTAAAATTAGATGACAAACTCAAAGTAAACTGAACTCTGTGAAATCACAATTTGAGTCTATTGTTACATGAAGCATATAAAAAATTTATTTTCTTATGTTCTTCACATGATAAATCTCGTTAAAGTATTGAAAGAAGACATTTCAGCTACTTCGATTTTGTTTGTTCTAGTCTAAATTCACAGTTTTGAGGCAATTTTTAGAAAGTGTTACAACAACGCCAATGATCTTGTTCATTTCTTCTGCAGTTCAAGGTTGTTATATGGGTTTGGTAGCTGCTAGTTTGATATAAATTTAAAGCATAGTTACGAATCAATAGTTTCCCTTATTAAGATTATCACGGCTGAATCATAAAGAAACGAAGTTTAAGGCTATGGAAAGATATTTATTTTCTTTGCAAGTTCTTCACATGATAAACCTCTCCAAAGTACCGAAAGAAGCCATTCTAGCTATCTTGACTAGACGTTTATTACTTATTAACGGATTTATGCAAAGCGATGCATGTTATTTTTAAACATCAGATTTTTTTCCCTAATTACAGAAATTCCTTTAACTATTCCTCAATGGTGTTATATTAACTAGTAGTCAAGGTCCAGATGACGTAATCGGTGGAATGACTTACTTGCTAGTTGCATAAAACACGAAATTATTTAATAATATAACCTCGAATTAATGGCTATATTTAGATCTGGAAAAGAAATTGCATGATAATCTTTTAAAGTTCGAGGTTACAATATTCTGCTTTCAATTAAAGTCGCATCATGTTATTTCATTTAGCTGATAAAGGAGTACTTCGTAATTAAAAACTCAAAACAACAACTCTTATTTTCAGCACGAGGTCAGATTCATCTACAAAACCTTATCACCCAACGACCTTAACATTGTCGCCAAATTATTAATTTCTACGCAGTCACCAGCTCGCTTATCAATCACAGCTCGACCAGAAAAACATGTTAAAACTTGCTTGAAAACAAATGATATCATAGAAATAAGAATTTGCAAAAGAAATTAAAAAATAATCTTCATCTATTTACTCAAAGTGGTGAAATCTTTTATTACGCAATATTCTGTTTTTCCAACTAAATTCGCATCATGTTATTTCATTTAGCTGATAAGGCTGTACTTCGTAATTAAAGACTCAAAACAACAAACTCTTATCTTCAATCCAATTAAATTCGCCTCATGTTATTTCATTTAGCTGATAAAGCTGTACTTCGTAATTACAGACTCAAAACAACAAACTCTTATCTTCAACATCAATTGTAGCCTCCAAGACTGAATACCCAATATCCAAGATGGCCGACAGGTGCCTTATCTTACTAAACAATCTAGGTTCAGATCCAAGGTTTAGATCTAAGTCCAGATGCAAACCAAAGAAGAAGAAGACCAATTGTAGCCTCCAAGACCAAAAACCGAAAATCCAAGATGGCCGACAATCCTTATCTCTTTTCCATATCTCTCAATTGTAGCCTATAACACCGAAAACCCAAAGAAGACCAATTGTAGCCTCCAAGACCAAAAACCGAAAATCCAAGATGGCCGACAATCCTTATCTCTTTTCCTTATCACTCAATTGTAGCCTATAACACCGAAAACCCAAAATCCAAGATGGCCGACATCCTTATCTCTCAATTGTAGCCTATAACACCGAAAACCCCAAAATCCAAGATGGCCGACATCCTTATCTCTCAATTGTAGCCTATAACACGGAAAAGCCCAAAATCCAAGATGGCCGATAATCCTTATCTCTCTTCCTTATCTCTCAATTGTAGCCTATAAGACCGAAAACCCAAGATCCAAGATGGCCGACAATCCTTATCTCACAATTGTAGCCAATAAGACCGAAAACCCAAAATCCAAGATGGCCGACAATCCTTATCTCTCTTCCTTATCTCTCAATTGTAGCCTATAAGACCGAAAATCCTTATCTCTTTTCCTTATCTCTCAATTGTAGCCTCCAAGACCGAAAACCTAATCAGCAACCTTGACCTGTGACCTGCACATTGCACATTTGAGCCAAAACATACATATTTATACTACTCATCACAATTCAATCGAGTTTTTCCTTGCATGATATGAAAAGTGTGAGGAACTGAGAACGTTTTTTGACAATCAGTTAATTCAAGATAACCCTCAGATATTCCTATTGAGTGTAGTGTTTCGTCCGCTAAGGTAGTTATGGTGCATTTTTGACTTTCATATACGAGGCAGTCATCATGAGCTGAACTAATTTTTAGTAAGCTGATCTCAGCGCCAGTATCGATAAGAAGAGTAACTTTTCTTTTTTTTGAAATGTTTAATGGTACTGAAATTGTTAACGAATTATGCTTCAGAAGAATAGGGATATTGATACTTGGTTTGCGTTGAGGTAGATTTAGTGATTGACTGGTTCCTCGTGAATTACGGCTCTGGACATTTCGCGAGTAAGGTCGCCGTTCGTTCCTTCTCGCCGCGACTGGTTTCCCGCTTCAGAAACCCATCTAACTTGCCTCATTTGGCTTACAGGACGTGGTGATGAAAAGTTATTCCTAGGCTGTACTTGCTCTCTTGGTTGCCTTTCTGGAAAATAGGGTGTTTGTGGTTGCATTCTGCGCTCATTATAAATTCTACTCCTACATTCTCTGATATGATGGTTGGGTTTCCTGCAATATGCACAGATTAAGCGATTTACTTCTCGCTTCATAGGACGATTAACTGGAAAGTTAGGGAGTGATTTTCGACGAAAACATGTCTCCTCAGTATGTCCTCGCTGTTTACAAAGACCACACATTTCGTTGTTTTTATATTGTGGTCTATAAAATCCGTGAGCTGGACCTTCATCCATACGAGCTGCATGCTCGAGCACGTAATTTGCGAGTTTTCGAAGATTTGACTCGTTTTTAGTTTTTGCTATGAGTCGCAATTGCTCACTTCTGATACCGTCTTCGAATGCGCGCAAGGCGTTTTGTTCATTTTCTTTCAGAAGTGCGCTAAGTGCAGTAGATCCCTCATGTTCTCTTAATGTGGCCCCATTTAAATCAGAGAGAGCCTTATAAAATTTTTGTATGTAATCTTTAATATCCTCTCTAGGGCCTTGCTTACAACGCATAAGTGCCCCATGGAGTGCTACTCTAGGTCTACTGTCTCCGAATTGCTCTAGGAGTTCCCTTTTTAACTCTTCCCAGGTAGTATGGGTATGATATTTGAAAATGTCATAGGCTGAACCCTTTAGTTTAGTCCTAAGTAAGTTCAAAAACAGATTTTTTTCAGCATTACTTTTTGCTGTAGTAAAAAGTGCATTGCAGCAAGAAATGAATTTGTGCAAGTCAGTCGGGTTACCATCGTATTCAGGGATCATATTTTGTGCGTCAGTAATTGACAGTTGCACCACGGCTTCAGCAACCGGGGAACTCTGTTCGCCCTCGTTAGTCATTCGGATTGTTTGATATTTCCTTCCCGTCCGAATGGATACGAGATTAGAATAATCTTTATTTCGAGTTCTAGTAATTTTGGTGCTTTTAAATGGAGGGTATACTCCGAGATATTGAAAAAAGGTAAAACAATAGATTTAAGGATGAGACTGATTGCTTGGATCAAGAATACTGAGTGGCTCAGAATTACAATAATTTGAAGTCAAGCGCAGAAAAGGATATGGCAAGCCCAATTTTTTTTTTTACACAGGGTATAGAATTCTCGACATGCTTCGGCAAAACAAGAAAATTCACAGTAACAAGAGAAAAATAACTTCGCAGAGGGGAACACACAATGAGATATCAACAAAAAATTTTGGATTAATTGACGAAAACACTCTCATAACTGTGAGAAAAGAAATTCCAATTCACAATAATTTTTATAATTTTGTTTTTTTTTTCTATTTGTTCTTCAGTGTTCAATTATATTTGAATAAAATTAGTCATGTGTCTTAACTAAATGTAAATTATATTTCAATGTTACAAAAAGGAAATTTTATATCTTTCAATAATTAGATCGTTAAATCAATCAAATCAAAAATTAAATCATTCTTCAAAACCTCTCTTTTTTTTTTATGTAATTAATGTAATGTTCATAGCTTCGCAATTGTAGGTAGTATTTAAAAAAAACACAAAAAATTTTATATCTTCAATAATTATTTTTCAAACTACTCCTTTTTTTTTATAACTAATTTCTGACAAGAATTAAAACTTACTGCGCGTTTAATTGCTGTAATTTCTGTACTAGTCGTCTAAATTCTTCGAAGTCCATGGTGTCTGAATTTTCGTCTACTGGCTCGATGTGTCTTCCAATTTCCTGTTGTAGAGCTTTGATTTCCTCTAATCTTTCAGCGTCTTGATTGTCCATCTGATATATTATTTCCTTAATTTTTGCTGCACCGGAATGAGGGTTTTTCTTAAAAGGGGAGGCTTAATATGCCTAATCCCACCGCTGCCACCAATGTTTTATGCTACTAATTCAATGTTGGTTGTAGCAAAGGACTGGGAGTGCTTTTTGTGAAGATCACCAGCCCTGATTCAGTAATACGATCCTTTTCTTGTATATAATTATCTTTATTACAGTGACACTTTACACGGGTATTCAATTAACTACACATTGAACTTAATTAGTCTTTATTTGTGCTTGAACTATACATTGAACTTAATTAGTCTTATTGAACTTTTCATTTTCACAACGAGTAACTTTACATTGAACTTGATTAGTCTTATTGAACTTTTTACTTTCACAACGATTAACTATACATTGAACTTAATTGATCTACTTTCACTTTCTCAACGAGTAGATATCTATCGGTGCAACACTGGAGGCCTTACCTCTGGTGGGGGGTCACTCCAGGTCGGTAGAATAAAAATTACTGACTGAATCCTCGGATGAAGATTCTATATTTATTAAACGGAATCATCCCCGCCATCAAATGGGTAGGAAGTATCGATTATTTACTAAATTGACCAATTGGAATTTCGGTCAATTTCAGTAAATAGAAAAATGATGCTGATAACAGCAGAAAGTATTTCAGGGGAAAGTCATGTGCATTCAAGTACTTTGAATTGCAGCACGAGACCGATTTGTTTATGTTCGCATTGACATAATTTCCATTTGAACGAAATTCTCATGACGCAACTTGACACCGTCAAGTAATTATGAAATGAGGAAAACATTTCTTGGATTGTTTATGAATTGACACCGTCAAGTAATTATGAAATGAGGAAAACATTTCTTGGATTGTTTATGAATTGACTTATGAGTTTGGGAGTAATTAAGAAAGTATTTCTTGGATTTGGGTTATCTGGGTTTTTGGTTTAAGTATTTTTGGAGGGTTTAAATTATGAGGGTAAGGGATTGTTTACAGATTATCTGAAAGGTTTAGTTTTTAGTGTACATGAGAAACACTTCATTTTAATTTATCGGTTTTTGGTTCGTGAGAAAATGTAGTGTACTGGCACTACATTACACTGGAGAGCTTTCCAGCTGGCCCCAGACATCATTAGCTCTCTCGCAGGGTCCGCCGCGAATGAAACACCCGTTGATGACAACACCCACCGTCTGTCAAGCGAGGACAAAGCTCAGTGTGAACTTGTGAAAGGTCTCTAGTATTATAATAAGATTTCCAGTCGCACCTGAAGCTGCTAGCCCGAGTTGCAGAATAGTAAATTCTGCCTCAAGGAGACGCGTTATTTGGGCTATGTAATTGGAAACGAGGGTATTAAGACTGACCCGGATAAGATATCAGCCATAATAAACTATCCTCTACCAAAGACAGTCAGACAAGTGCGACGATTTCTGGGTATGGCGGGCTGGTGTCGTAAGTTCATACCTAATTACGCTGATCTGTCAGCCCCTATAACAGACACGCTAAAGAAATCCTCCAAGTTTGCGTGGACTAGTGAGGCACAAACCGCTTTCAACCTCGTTAAGGAGAAGTTGACCTCTTCCCCGTTGCTGGTGAGCCCCGACTTCTCCAAGCCTTTCATTATCCAGTGCGATGCCAGTAACCGAGGCACATGAGGAGTTCTGCTACAGCTGGACGACGATAACCAAGAGAAAACCATCGCGTCTGTGTCGCAGAAACTAAACTCGGCTCAACGTAACTACACCGTAACCGAACTAGAGTGCCTGGCCTCGTTTATTAGCATTCAAAAGTTTCGACCGTATGTGGAACTCATGCAATTCAAAGTAGTGACGGACCATGCGGACGGAGCTGCAATGGTTAATGTCCCAAAAGGACCTCAATGGGCGTTTGGCCAGGTGGAGTCTAAAGCTTCAAGGCTTCAACTTGACTATTGTACACCGAAAGGGCAGCTTAAACGTGGTACCTGATGCGTTATTGTAAAATGCAGTATACTTTTATATGACTCTTTTATTCTTGACTATTCTTCTATTGTTTTTATTTATTGACATTTCATATTCTCAGGCTACTTATTACACTGTACACATTGTATTGTATTCCAGCATTCAATACTGAAATTGGTTGACTTCATTTATCTCATAGCAACGTTTTAAGATATTCTTTGCAATTGCCACTCCCTTTTCAGCGAACCCATTGCTTTGGGGATATCGTGGACTGGAATGTTTGAATTGAATATTAAATTCCGATGCAAATCGATTAAATTCGGCGGAGCCAAATGGACTGTTGTCACACGACCAGCGTATTCAAACAAGTCCATAGCTACGATGTGAAATGGATATTTTGGATTTTGTTCCTGTATTAATGGTTCTTTTTGATTGTTTCTTTTGAATTTTTCACAAACGGTGCAAGATGTAATCAATTCCCTTTATTGGGCGTTCATTCCCGGCCAATAATATAGCATTCTTGCACGTGCGAGTGTTTTTTCAATACCATTTCATGTAACCACTTCGACATTTTCCTTTGCAGTTCCGTTGGAATGACTCGTCTGTGATTTACGAATAGCAATCCCTTTTCCAAATGTAATTCCGATTTAAATTTATAAAACTGCTGACTAAAGTTATCTAATTGATGATATCCGGGCCAACTTTTATCCACATAACTACAAATTCGCTTGTATTTTTTATCCGATTCTAAAATATGTTTGTATAAATTGTAGTTGTCTTCCGACAAACACACAGATCTTGTAAGTGAATGAATCACCCCGGATAATTCGCTTAATTCCAATGTTTCTGGCAACTGTGCACGAGATAACCAGTCAGCTACCAGCATGCTTTTTCCGGGTTTAAAAACGATTTCTAATTTCGGATATTTTAACAATAGCATAAACATACGCTGTAATCGTGGTGTAACATCATCAATGTCACGTTTAATCAGCGTCTCCAATGGCTTGGCCAGAAGCTCCTTTTAAATCTGAGCCCGTTTTTGTTCACTTTTGCTGAGTGTTCGGGACGCAAAGGCAAATGGATGACCATCCTGAATCAGTACAGAACCGATTCCATCATTTGATGCATCCGTTTGAATTATGACATTCTTAGTTAGATCATAAGCTGCTAAAATAGGCTCAGAGGTTATGATTTGTAACATAGTTTTTAATTCTGATTCATGTTTATCACTCCATTCAAATTTCACATCGTTTCGTGTTAAATTTCTCAATTCCGCGGTTTGTTTTGAAAGATTTGGAATGAACCTGGCAAGGTATTTCAAAAGACCCAGTAAGCGCAGAACACCTTTTTTATCCACCGGTCTTCCCATTTGTAAAATTGCATTTTTGTATTTTTCTGACGGTTTAATTTTTCCATTCGATAAGAAATGACCCATGAATTTAACCTCCGTTTTTCTGTATTGAATTTTTTCCGAGTTAAATTTGACATTATTTTTCCGAGCACGTTCAATCACCAGTGATAATATTTTATCATGTTCAATTTCATTTTCGACTATACTTGCGATATCATCAAAATATACTAATACCCCTGGGGTATCACCAAATATTTTTATCATTTCCCGTTGAAACATTTCCGGTGAACAATTCAACCCAAACGGGAGACGATGAAATTTAAATCTGCCGAAAGGTGTCATAAACGTTGTTAAATCCGAACTTTTGTCGTCCAGTTCCATTTGCCAGAAACCATTAGATAAATCAAGAACGGAAAAAATTTTCTTGTTTGCCAATTTCGATGTGAAATCATTAATGGTCGGAATCAAAAAATGTTCGCGTTTGATGCAAGCATTAAGTGGTTTTGGATTCAAGGAAATTCGTAAGTAACCATTCGGTTTTTCTACCAGCTGTAAATTGTTAATCCAATCCGTTGGATGCTCAACAGGTGAAGTGATTCCAGCCTGCACCATTGATTTTATTTTTATTCTTAATTTATCAATAATAGTACCCGGGAATTGTTTTCTGTAGTGAAGGACTGGTTTAGAATTTTCTTTCAAATTAATTGTAATTTTTCCGGGGCATTTACCCAATCCACTAAAGACGTCAACATTTTTATTTACGAATTCATCTTTACATTCCGGTAAATTAATTGAGTCAACATCCAAACGTTTAATCAATCCAAATTCAATGCAAGTTGCACGTCCAAGTATTGGCTCAAAGGCGTTATTCACAACCTAAAATTCATCTTTTTTTCCCGTGTTAGATTTTAAATCCCTTAATTTTAATTTAGCAGTACCAAAAATTTTGATTTTATTATTGCTATAATCAAATACAGGAAAGTCAACTTGGATATTTATCATCTCGATTTTTAATTTTTTAATAATTTTGCGAGGAACACAATTTACGTCCGCCCCTGTATCGATTTTGAATCTGACTGTCTCATTTGCTAATTGGTATGCCTTTGTCCATTTTTCACTTCCAATTGAGTTTATTCTATAAATGCCATTATTAAATCTAAGAATGTGTCCTAATTTGTCACCAGTTATAGTTAAGTTACCTGAAATGTCATTCCAATCTACAATGTTAACCCGTGAATAAGATTCCGATTTACTTGTGTACAACTTGTTTGATTTCTTGAGGCACATACGATTGAAATGACCCTTTTTTCCGCATCGACATGTGACATCCTTTGCTGGACATTTATTCTTGTGCTCAGGTTTCCAATCACCACCGCAATTGTAGCAGAAGCGTTTTTTGATAGCGTTGACTGAATCTCGTACCGATGAATTGTTTTGCGATGTTGAAACGGTTGCGACTTAGTGTATTTTTGAATCCAAAATAACTTTGTTTATGTTTGCCGATTCGAAATTTTTGCATACATCAACAACAGTCGTTCTTCACGTCCGTCCAATAATCTCAATTGCAGCTTCTTGTCAAATACACCCGTTATGATTCGGTCACGCAGCATTCTTTCTTCGTACAAAATATCACATGTACAGGTGAATTCACAGCGTTCGAGTTGTGTGCGCAATTCGGTTAAAAATTTATTGAATGTTTGGCGTTCTTTTTGTAGCAAACTGTTGAATTTGTATGATTCCAATGTGACATTCTTTTGTGGTAAACAATTCCCGTCAAATCGTACCAAAACTTCATACAATGTACGCTGCAGAACTTCGTTAACATCGTGTGCTGCTTATTCACCTACTGCTTCCACGTGACGTGTAACATTTACCGTGCCAAGCAATGATTGCTCTGATCCGTCATTGGGAAACAGCGTATTGTAAATGTTTGCAACTTTTGTTCCGATTAACCATAAAAATATTGCAATTTTGGTTGCTTCATGTTGTGCATTTTTTTCATTTGCGATCATGTACACTTGAAAATCACGTTTCTAATTATTCCAATCCGATGATAAGTTGGAGCAATCCAGTTCTTTAAGCTCTTTCCGTGAGTCAGCCATTATGTGGATTCCGATCCAAATGGTAGAAATACTCGTGAAATATAAGATTTTTAATTCAACTTTACTTCTGACACCATGTCAAATGCAGGATACTTTAATATGACTCTTTTATTCTTGACTATTCTTCTATTGTTTTTATTTATTGACATTTCATTTTCTAAGGCTACTTATTACAGTTATCCCGTACACACTGCGACGAACTTTCCGCTATTGAACAGTTAACTGTTCAGGAACAAGGCCCGCAAGTTGACTTAGAGGCACCGGAATTCGACTCACAAGAATACCAGGACCTTCGGGACCGAGCCGAGAAGCACAAGTCCTCTTTGCCGGATCTAACGATTTGCGACGGATACGTGTACATAAGAACATAGCCTAGAACTGGTAACCCAGTCCAGGAAGAAGAAGCCTGGAAGCTCTGGATTCCACGGGGTCTGGTACCAGACGTCATTGCGAGAGCGCATGATCCACCACTGTCTTCACATGGTGGCATTGGGAAGACTTTAGAACGCATACGACGACACTTGTATTGGCCCAAAATTACCGCTGATGTTCGTGCTTACGTACTAGCCTGTGATACTTGTAAAAAGACAAATGCTCCAAACTCCATCTTACGACCACCTATGGGAGCTCAAGCGTCAACAGAGAGACCATGGCAGTGAGTTTATGTGGACTTACTGGGACCGTATCCACGCACGAAACGAGGCCACGTATGTATCTTGATTGCTCTGGACCATTTCTCCAAATACACCCTGTTACGCCCACTGCGGAAAGCGAACACTTCGCTCATCTGCAGTTTCACCGAGAAAGAAATCTTCCATAAATTTGGCATCCCAGAGAACATGATAACAGACAACGGCCCGCAATTTCGGTTCGCGCAATCTTCTGGATAGATACGGCATTCAACACATTCGCACGGCAGTACACTCGCCACAAGCAAACGCCTCTGAAAGGGTAAACCGATCAGTTCTAGCAGCCATAAGAGCGTACGTAAAGGACGAACATGACAGATGGGATGAGAAGTTAAGTTCCATAGCGAGCTCCCTTCGGAGTTCACTCCATCAAGCTATTAGTTTCTCTCCATACAAGGTCTTGTTCGGCCAACAAATGATCGAACATGGTTCTACGTATGCGCTTCTGAGACGGCTGCAGGCAATAAACGAACCAATCGACGTAGACACGTCCGATAAACTAAATCTGATTCGCGAATAGGCACGGACAAATTTAGACAAAGCCTTCGAACAAGGTTAACGGACCTACAACACACGGTCTAAGCCAGTGAGCTTCAGGATGTTCATCGCCGAAATTTCGGCCAAAGCAGCTTTGATAAACAAACTAGCGCCAAACTAAATAAGAAGTTCGTAAAATGTCGAGTTCGATCCAAAAAGGGAAGCGCCCTCTATGAGCTTGAGGATTTGAAGGGGAATTTGTGATATGACCCTGAAGCGCGGCAACATGGTCTGGGAGAATTAAGTGATGATGGCCCTACTGGAGTGCGTGTCCTCCTCTGATGATGATAATTGTCCACATAACCGAGTCTTCGTGGAGACCCTGATGATGTGCACAGATGACCTGATGGAGGAGGGTAAGCACCACCCCAAGGTCCAGAGCAGGGCAGGAATCGCGATCTTCGATCTGGTCGTGGGGGAATCATCCGGCTACTCGGGGGAGTCTGAATTCTGACGAGCCGTGATGACGAACCAGCAGCGACCCATCAGAACCAAACCCTTCACCAAACCAAAATCTTGTCAGTATAGCACCGAGCCCTCAGCATCTTACCGGCACAAAATTGTTTTGTGTCTGATTCTTACACACAAGCACAGTTTTTGCTTCGGTTATTCCATTAATTAAATTTTTTCTTTCAAGTAAAACGAATGGATCTGCGTCTTTGTGTAGTTCTCTTCGTCAGTTTATTCCGCGTAAAAATCAGCACGCCTAAAAACTGCTACAAATGGGCAACAGGACAGGAGCAGGTCTCTCGGTCGTCCCCTATCCTTAATCCTTACCTAGGTGTTTTTTATTGTTCCTAATGGCACTTTCCTTAAAATGTATTAGACTATTTTTTTTTCTCACTATAATTACAACTACTTAGCTGAAGTGTCTCTTGTGTCACACATCTCTAGTTTAACACAAATCTAGTAAGGACCATGTTGCAGGCGTTGATTTGTGGTTCTGTCTTTCCTGGTGTCCGTCGTTCTTTTCAATTTAGTACGACCATGAAGAGAACTAAATTCATCGAGTTCAGGTGGGACACGAACACATAGAGTACTTACCCAAAGTAGATAATCTAATAAAGCAGATTCCTAGTCCTTGTCATAGACCAAAATAAATACAATTATGGATGTTGTGGTGGCGTGTGAAGAGACTGAAGATTGTTAGCTAGATAATAGAATATGGCCAGTTATTTAGTATACCCCAGAAATATCCCCCTCGGGTATGGTGTGATTAGGATTTTCTTATAATTTTTCTTTGTTATCATTTTGTTAAGTTTCTTTAGATTTGCATTATTATATAATTTACTTTTAATTTTTATTATAATTAATCTTCTTCTTTATTGTTATCATTTCATTAATATTATCATTTTTATAACTTTTATAGCAAAAAAAAAATAAATATGAAAAAAAACAAAAATTGAAAAAAATATATATTGTAACGTAAATGGGGCTCTTCGGGCTCGCCGGATTAATTAATACAGTTATTTCTATTCACAAATGTTCACAAGTTTATTCGCTTCACTTCATTAATTTGTCGTACAATTTACTTGACAATATTCTCTTCAAAATACACGGTTTCACTTTACTTATTTACACTTATTCACTTCACTGGTTAAAATTCAACTAACTAACTAGGCTGCTACTCAGCCCTATTTATACTACTTAGCTTAATTCTAGAAAGTGCAGCAACTTAGTTCTAGAAATTTCCGTTATTCATTTCCACCACACCAAGTCACAACAGGTTCGAATCGGCCTTGACTTCATACGGCATCTGACGTTTTTCTAGTTTCCGGAATTCGGGACATGCGCAGTGCACAGCTTGATTTCGTTTTCATCACGTAACCTATGCCAGACTATAGTGCATGTTACAATATTTTTTTAATTAGATTGAAAAAAACCTTTTTTTTAATCAATAACACCTACTTCCGGAGAAGACAACAGCTGACGTTGACTATCAGTACCTCGTACACCTTGGTAATGGGACCTAACCTTGGCTACGTCTGTTCTCCCCTGTCAGCGCTGGGGTCTCTTTTAAATCGGTTGAAATGGCTAAGAGGTTTCTGAAACTATTTCGGAAAAGGTGGGCTGACGTTTGGTAATGAGTAATGGTGAATTTATTATACACGACGTTGAACGATTTGAAAATCTAGACGCATTAACTCTATAAGTGAGAAAGTTCACTTCCTCATGTGGCAAGCGTAAAAGAATTTACAACCTTCAAAAATCACCTAACAGTTATCAGCTATAGTAATTTTAGCTGGATTAGATTCCATTTACGAAAGGCTCATAAACGAATCGCTCAGACCAAAGTTAGGAAAATGAGTTAAAGGCAATTAACCACACCCGTGGCTTAAGAGCAAATACTGCTGGGGTACCCGGCTTTGATGTTGAACTATCGAAGCTATCAATTAAGTACAATACCAAGTACACCATCGATGACAATTTATCATACAAGTTATCAGTCATGAAAGCTAGAAGTAACTAGCCTATGCACACATTATTAACCTAAAAAACAACTGATTCCGATCAATTGGCATATGTTAGCCTCGCTCGGACGAGAACCAAGAAAAAACTTCTTATTCGGAAAAGAAAAAGCTCGACATAACCCTAGAAGAGACATTAAACCGATTATAAGAGATACCGTAATGCCTTGTCAGACGGAGGATACACATGGTCTCTCTTAAAAGCTGGACTCGGCCTGGAGTTGATAATTACATTAATATTCAGCGTCCCATAAATAATAGTGCAATAGTAGAAGCATCCAAAGTTCATCGATTGAAGCGACACCAACAGCTAATTAAGTTAGATAAGTCCTTTCCTTGTTGAATTTTTCTAAGTATTAGCTTACAATATAATACATAAAGTACCTTAAAGAACAAAATGTTGATCTCGTAGTCATAACACTTATAGTCTAATACATCTTAAGACCCATATTTAAGCGAATGAATGGGTATGCTGTAACTTAGCTAGTCTATAGCTGTACCTAATTTCCTAGGTAAAAGGACGAACTAACTTATATTTAATCTTATATTAGGCAACAATTGAATGATCAGTAAGCACTGTTGTAGGCATTTTCGTAGAATAAATATTCCCAAACATCTAGCATAGCGAACCTATATTAAGCTAAACTAAGGAATACCTGCAATTGTCATCTAGAGCATTTATAAACTAAGTGTCAGTTACGGTTCCGTCTACAGTCGGTGTCTTCAGTAGCTTCACACGCATCTAAGGCATACCACTGCCCTCACCCTCAAAAGTTTTGAATTACCTACACCTCCTCATACCAAAATGTGTAATCTTATTACTTAACATCTGTCCCGTCTCGATGATTAGCGCGGAATTCCGGAAATATACATAGCAAAATTGTGACCGACGGACACCGGTAAGGGCCGAACCACAACGCTCTGCTTGTTAACATATATCAGTACACTTTCAAACAATATAAGCCCGGCTAACTTAGCGTGAGACATGAGACAATTTATCTCAGGGCATGGGTCGAGCCACGGGACAAAACAAAAAAAACAAGCGCGCCCATTGAAAGGTGACATGCAAACAAACGTAAACCCCGTAATGATAAAGTTTTTTTTTTGGAAAGTGAATATAAACGCGAAGTTGTCTCCATGATATAACTCTGTACGTAGTTATCAGGCCCGTAGAGACAAAATTCGGGGCCGGGGGGTATCAGATACGGGCCGCCGCGAAAGCAATTTCGGGCCTGGGACTAAGCGTTTACGGGCCTATATACAATCGAATGAGTGACTTTCCTTTAAAATCTGTCTAGTATATTACACTTTTTCGATCGTGAAACATTTTTTTATATATAATTAAAATAAAAAAATTTTCTGTTGATGACTTAGATGACGGGCCCCTTTTGAAAGCCCGGGGGGTTTACCCCCTTCGCCCCCCCCTCTCGGCGGCCTTGCGGCTAGTTTTCTGAGCATATTGGAGCCAAGAATTATTGGTTGCTTTGGTGTTGGTGGCAGTGGGGTCTGTCTTCCAACTATACAAAACTTAAGATCTTTAAAGCAGCAAAAAAACTAATCAAATAACACTGGATTTAGATAAGGGATGTGAATATGTAATTCAGAAGCCTGAATCAGCTTTGGATGAAGAAATTGATCACATATTGGGATCTGTGCTGGAAAATAAAAACAAATTCATGTTTAACCCGGAGCATCGCAAACTGAACTTCGACTTTATATGCTTCAGAGGCCTTTTACGGTTAATAATGTGCACTCCATATGAGTATCAAGAAGATTGGTGCATTTTAGTTACCAAAAATAATGGAAATTTTCCCTTTGCCAACAAGAAACTGAACAAAACCAATATAAGAGGTTAGATGAAACGAAAAAAAGCAAAAAAAATTTTGTTCCTACGGATTTAAATTTGAACAATATTTACTTACAGAAGATCCAAGAAAAGAACCTGAAACTGATCAACCTGTGAATGAGTCGGAAGAATCTTGCGGGATGTTCAGTACGAAACTGGAAGGCTTGTGACTAGGTTATGGGGCTGAAATGGACGGATTTCTCAGTAATCATGCGTATGATTTCATTTTAATCGACCCTAATAAACTTGAATTTGGTGAACTTAATGTAACGGTCAAGTGTATGTCTTATAAACAAACTTTAAATTATATTAAATATAAGACGAGAAACTGGTGGTGTCAGAGTTTCTAAGTTGGCATAGAAAACCCATTCGGCATTGTTGAACAGATTAATAAAATCGAGGTTAAATCAGCGGGTCATTGGCAGTCGAGCGTTTGTATGGACTTTCTTGTCCAATTTTTAAAAACGTATAAAGCTTATACATTTAATTGGCATCCAAAAAGAAATTGCTTTTTTTTCTTCAGTGCTACCATCATATTAAAAGTTTTGTTATAGAAAATTTTTAAATGTGTAAAAAGTAACCGCCCAATTTCGAACTCAAGTTCGAATCTGGCAGCCCCCTTAAATCTGGCGGGCACCTACGCCATAATACTTGAAGATCGCCATATTGACTGGGCAAGAGAGACGATTCGGCGATCAGCAAGGCAGAAAGTTTTGAAGTGTGGAACTGAAAAGATCTAGTGAAATTTTTTTAAGAAAAAAAACGTGGCCTTAGTGAGTGGTCTGCTTAACGTTGTTTCAAACGAGGAACCTACGATGATACCTTGATACCACCGGATATCTTTCTTGTGTTTTCCTTTTGGCATTGATCGTACGTAATTATTGTACCTATAATGAATTTTCTATCTAGTCAAATAATCTCTTTATACGGGTAGATACCATAATTAATAACCTGAATACAATTGGGAAAACTACCGCTCATTTCCTTTTTCATTAATATTAATTATAATTTAAAAAGGTGGTTGAAATACACAAGTATGCAAAACATCGCAAACTAGGAAAAAGGGTATGTCTTATAAACAAACTTTAAATTATATTAAATATAAGACGAGAAACTGGTGGTGTCAGAGTTTCTTAGTTGGCATAGAAAACCCATTCGTGGGCTTAAGAGATAAGCGCGGCATTGTTGAAGAGATTTATAAAATCGAGGTTAAATCACTTGCCAAGAAATCAGTCGAGCGTTTGTATGGACTTTCTTGTCCAATTTTTAAAAACACTTCATCCTAGAATAAAAATATACTGAATTAGTGCCAATTATGGCAACAATTAATTAATAACCTGGATAACATTGGGAAAGTTATTGCTCAATTCTTCTTTCATTATTTTTAATCATATTTACATTAAGTGTTTAAACCTTAGAAAACATGTTATAGCACTTTGGAAACAAAAAAGGATAAAATCTCTTAGAATATAAGAATAAATAGAAAGAAAAACATAAACAAAAAAGGGAGAAAACCAACAAGTAAAACTGAAGAGTATTGAATTTTATTTAGATTTCTTATCTTGTCTGTACATTCAACCTACAACGATTTATTTTATTTTCTGAACTGTACGATATAATATTAACTGTCAAAATTACTACATTACTGCATTTATAAAAATTTTTGTTAGCAATATAAGAACAAAAATATTAGATACTTAAGGATAAATAAATTCATATTGCAACTTATATATATTTAAAGTTTTGGAAAACTTGAAAGTAGTAGGGATATGCGGGTGCTGCCTCAAAAGAGCAATGGGCACATTGAAAATGGTCAAATTGTGGGGGAAATCGAGGTCTGACGTCACATTTTTGCTCAATTGAGGCAGAACCCGCATAACAATTCGGGGAGAGGAGAGATAAGGAAATGGTGGGAGAAAAAGGATTGGTTGCGTGATTCCGAAGGTCAATTTTGTAGATTGTTTTGTTTTGGCGGCGGCGCGCTAGTAAAGATAAGTAGAAGTTGCACCTGGGTCTGGATCTGGACCTGGATCATGGGTATAGAAACGAATGTTATACTAATTGATAAGGGAGCTGGTGCCTTTGTAGAAATTAATAATTTGGTCGCAATGTTGTGGTCTTGGGGTGTTAAGGGTTTGTAGATGAACCTGGGCTCGTGCTGAAGATAAGAGTTTGTTGTTTTCAGTTTTTACTATGCCGGATATTTTCGGCGGGAGCTTTTACTACGAGTGATGATAAAATAAGTTGCTAGTGTAGGATTACGTAATTTGGGCAGTAATATATCTTGAGGTCAATGGATTTCCGAGATATTGAGTATGGTCAGTAATTATGAAGTTAAAATTGTGATGAAAATTTTCTATATATTTTCTGGAAGATATTTATGAAATAATTTCGTGTTTAAACACGTTTTGTGCTAATGATGAATTTACAGGGAAATTGCAGAGAAATTAAGCACTTGAGCGTGAGAAAATTTTATAAATTGGTTTGGGAATATTTCTTATTTTCTTTATATCATTAGTTTTATTCTTTTTTTATAGAATTTCTTAATAAAGATTTCACCACTTTGAGTAAATGGATGAAGATTGTTTTTTGCTTTTGCAACTTCTTATTTCTATGATATCATTTGTTTCCAAGCAAGTTTTAACATGTACTCAATAATGTAGGTTCAAAATTTTTTTATATTTGCTCCCTTAACCAAAGACTGCAATTTAAAATTTATTGAAAAGAAAATCTTCGAAATACCTGTGTTTAGAAATATGTCAGGAAACCTTAAAGAAAACGCAAAATAATTAAAAACCCATATTTATTAGTATAAAATTATAAGACATTTATTTCTTATTTCTAAATGTTATTACTTTTCTAGGAAATTTCTTAAAAGGTAAACATTTTCTTGAGCGCACTTTCCCTTATGAGTTAAACAGCATGGAACTTTATAAAAAAATTTAAGAGAGGATAATTTTTGGACACTGCAATTCTTCTTCTATATTATATACTATAACACCTTCACCAAACGTATTTTTGATCCAGCAAACTTTTTCACAGCCTTTCACATACAGTACTTTGTTTCTTATTAAAGGCGCCACTATAGCACGTAATTGATGATAGGGAATATATCCATCGGTCCATCTGAATCCATGATAATTATCATGCAGCCATTTCGCTTCTCTTCTCTTTGCATGTGTTAAATCCTTAAATCTGAATGGAGGTAGAAAAATAAAGTGTTGCATTTGGTTTTCATTTGTCAAAATAGCCAATTCCTTCACAATGAACTTGTTACATTCGCCTTTAAATCCCTGTATATCCAAGATTGCTGCCATTGCGACTTTAAATTATTTTCTTGACTTTACTAGTCCGAGGACTGTATTCAATTATTCGATCGTACAGGAGTAAACAAAAGGCTGATGTATTTGCAGGAATATTACTGTGAGTTTTAAATTGTATACGAATATCGACTGGTCCTGATTTGATCACCTCGTTTTGATGTGAGCAATCGATAACTGCGATTGGAGCGTTTTCCTTGAACTTCTCTCGGGTAAGCAGCGGTTGATGCACCCGCCCGTAATACGATTGTTGGAATTTCGTATAAATATCATACAACAAAGCATATCTCTCACGATCAAATTTAATGTTTAAGTCTTCATATGGAAATGTTTCAGAATTTAAGTGAAGCTTCACATCTGAAAGATCGCAACGATCAAACTTGCTTGCATCTCTACTCTTCTCGTTTTTTCGATTCGTCAGAAGTGCTAAAATTGCATAGCGAGGTTTTTCTAGCTGGGTTGATGTTTTAATTGTCCAATTATGTTCAACAGTTATAGGTTATATAGGATATTCATATATATCCCAGCTACGAAAACTCATTTGTATAAGGCGTTCAGTATCAGTTAACTTAAACAGCGAGAGTTTTTCTTCATCGGCTACACTTATGTGTGGTACTCTCCATTGGAGTTTAAAAATATCTATGTTAGCTTCATCACTTGGTGATAGAAAGGCATTTTCATCGCTTCTACTTCGAATTATGTTTAGCATTTATAACAATTCTCTTATAGTCTTCAGCAAAGCCGAGCAGCAATTTTAAGGGAATAAAAAAATTGAAAAACCCTGGCGCTATTGGATTATTTGGAGACCAGGAAGCATTTAGTAACACATTGCTTTTATTTTGATTTAAAGATATATAATTTTTTATTGTTGTTGCAAATCCAAGATTTCTCGTACGATCAATTTCTACACCGTTTAATTCATAGCGAATTTCATCAAAAAGAAAAGAGATAGCATTATTAGTTAATTTTGCTGTTGTTGATGTAGTTCCATCTGCTTTTGCTAGCGCGCCTTCTATATATATGAAACTTTCACTTGGCAGCACATATAAATCCTGATGTTGTACTTAGGGAAGAACTCGTGTAAGGTGTGAACTTGCTGATTATTTATGAAGGAGCATGATACTATATTACATTCAACTCGTATTACATTAACTTTTATTATATTCACTGGTAAATCAGATTGATATAAAATATTAGGTTCTGGAATGCGTTTACTAAATCCTAATAATGGTCCAATAGAGTTCTTCTTATTCAATAATACACGGCTAGAACTTCTAACTTCACTTTTCAATGTGTTATTATTAGCCACTAATTGTACTATAGGCTTAGCTTTCATTTTAGCTAGTTCTCTTTTGATAAATCTTGCAATATCATCAATTTCATAGGAACATTCTGGAATTTTAATTTCATCATCACCAACATGAAATAAGTTATTTCTGCTGTCCACATTAGGTATTGAATTATATGTCTGTAAATCAATGAGTCCACAAACGTATTCCGATGTAAGATCCAGTGGCGGAAAGTACTCAACTGCGAGTACTGTTACAGATTGGATTCGCTTATTTTAAGATGATCCAAATTCTATCGAATCCAATCTGACATTTGTAAAAATAAATCGTAAAAAGTCTCATGAGTTGGATTTCAAATATCGAATTTTGTAACAACAAAGTTGCAACATATTCAAATCCAACTCATGAACACATAAATTAAACAAAAATTTAATGAGTTGGATTTCGTACATCGAGTTACGTTGCAACAAAGTTGCCATGTACTCAAATCCAACTCAGGATAAACAACGCGCTCCGTTACCGTCGACATTCCTTTCACACGGTAGCCAAGTACACGATAATCAGCGCGAAAAACAACGATCTACATCGGCTTTGCCCACAGCCATCTACATCAAGGGTAAAAGCCAAAAAACCAAGAAAAAGCGCAAAAGCTTTTTCTTCATGTAGATCAGTTGGACTAATTCTTTTGAATAAGAATTAGTGAGTCTGGTTTTAAACGTCGTAATGTGGAGAACAGAAAAAAAATAGTTTTTAAAAAAAAAGTTGAACCGACTTCACAAAAAGCGCTAAAAAGCATAAAATAATTTTTAATTTTATATCTATTACGACATTTTGAAGTCGGTGCAAATCAAACAAACCAAACAACTACAACAAAAGTATTTAATCGTCATTTCTTATGATCCCGTAAACTGAAACGTTCAGGTAGTATTAGGTATTATTTTCAATTGTGGTACTGTAGTTGTTTTATTTGTTTAATTTGCACCGACTTCAAAATGTCGTAATAGATATAAAATTAAAAATTATTTTATGCTTTTTAGCGCTTTTTGTGAAGTCGGTTCAACTTTTTGTTTAAAAACTATTTTATTTTTCACTTTTTAGTGTCTTCTTCTCTATTCAACGAAGAAAGAACCATCCAAATCGGTCCACGCGTTAAAAGTTAGTTTTAACCCCATACCTCACCCCCATTCCACTAAACTTTTTTTCTCATGGTATCAATCAAGGAACATACTCTACCGAACATAAAAGGAATCATCGAAATCGGTCCACGCGTTACGAAGTTACTACCCCTCCCCCTCCCCCACCACCACCATAGGACCAAATTATTCTCCTATTACCAATGGGGGATCACACTCTATACAACAGCAAAAGAACCGTACAAATCAATCCACGCGTTACAAAGTTAGGTTCCACCCCCCGTCTCCCACCTCCACCACAGCAACATTTGTTTTCTCGTAGTATCAACCAAGGATCATATTCTATCCAATAGAAGAAGAATTATCCAAATCGGTCCACGCGTTACGAAGTTAGACTACCCCTCCCCCCACCCACACCTTTCACCATAGGACCAAATTATTCTCCTATTAGGAATGGGGGATCATACTCTGTACAACAAAAAAAGAACCATCCAAATCGGACCACGCGTTACAAAGTTGGGTTTCACCCCCACCCCCCACCCCCACCCTACTAAAAATTTTTTTGACATGGTACCAATCGGTGAACATACTCTACCCAACAAAAAAAGAATCATCAAAATCGGTCGACGCGTTACGAAGTTATGCCCGGTCAGACATAAAAAAAAATAAAATTAAAAAAATTTACAAAAAAAAATAAAAATAAAAAATACGCGTGTTTTTGGGAAGTCGGTTAAAAAGAGCCGGGTCATATCGGTTGGTGGTTTACGGAAATTTGTAAAAGAAAAGTATTAAGTGATTGTTTGTAAAAGAAAAGAATTAAGTGATTGTTGAATTGTAGTTGTGAAAATTAAGCTTACAAGTAAACAGTTAATTGAAAATCAAGTGTCTTTTGCGTTGAAATATATAGCGGAGATTGGTCCTTACCCTTGTTGACCCGGACGGTACCAAGGGTTACATTTGGTTGCGGTAATGGTGAGTTTTGTGACGAATACATTGTAACAAAAAATTGGCGCAGCCGGTGAGATCAAGGAAGCGTTGTAAATCAAAATTACCGTAATAGCTTGAAAAGCCTTGATCCCAGACCGAACTAAGGGGGATCCTTTGACCACTGCCAGGTAGTCAATAGCCTGGTACGTCACCTCCAACGCTCAGGGTTAGGCAACTTTAGCTGCCTCTGCTCCAGGCGAGCAAGCAGTTGCCCTACTTTAACTGTGTAATGAGGCACCAACTGTAACCAAAGAAGACTTTTCGAAGGAAGCCAACTAAATACGAGAAGGAAGTCAACAACGGCAATCAACGACGCACAACAACCAACACCACCATTCAACACAGCACCAGTAGCAGGTTGGAAAAGGGAATCGCTGAAGCAGGCACAAGCCCCCTTTTCCCCAACACAACTATAGTACTGTCAACAAGGGAACGGTAAGCAGGCCAAAAGCCCCCTTGCAACGCCGGAAAGCAGAAGTTGATGTCCAAGGATACACATTCTACTCCCGCTCACTCACCCACTGAGGAGAAGACAGAGGACCTTCTCATACCTTCCTTGGATCTGGAGAACAGCACGGAAGAACCCTCGGACTCTATTAAGCCACAAGTAAGACCACGCCAGGGTTCCCAGTCATCAATATTCACCGACCAAACACAGGTCAGCGAACACCAGATCACCCCAGCACAACCAGGACCCAGTTCGGAAGGACTCACCCTCAGAAGCGGAACTGTCATCCAAAGACCAAGTCCAACCCAAGTAAGCCATAAATATAATTTTAATAATTTGTATGAGTCCGCGCGAGAATCCGAACGCCTAACGACTCTCTATTCTAACCTTCTCGAAAACCGGACTACAAAGTCAAGTAAAGAGAGATTAAAAGATCTAGAGCGCTTTCAAAAAGAAGCCGCACTTTTCCAAGCCAAGCTAGAGGGATTTTCGCGCATACTCCCTTCTGAAGAAAATACCGAAAACAATTTGGAAAGCCCAACTGAGGAAAACCTCAGACAATCCCTACAAGACTTCCTGCGAGAAATCAACCTAAAACAAGGTCTTAATCGATTTCTCGCACCAGACTCGCCCGTCACAGCAAACGCTGTACAGACCACCGCCACCGCAAAATTTCCGCAGACAGACTCCGCCATATACGACTCCACCTCAACGCTCGTCTCCCCCACAAATCGACTACCGCCGCCAGAACCTCGACCAGATAAGTTCAAACATCGCATGTAATTTTTTCGCTGGTCCTCGAGTTTTTAACATAAAACTCAAATGCAAATTCTGCAACCGTCGCGGCCATTTCATAGAGGAATGCCGCCAAAAACAGAAATAGGACTCTAAGAGCCAGGGAAACGACGAGCAGTTGACCGAAAAGAGCCCGGTTCGACACTAGAAACAAAAAATTTTAACAAAGGTTCACCTCAGCCGCCCGAACCCTGTATCTCTACAGTTAGCCTTCCGTTGGATATTAGCCTGAGCGGCAATACCAAACTTGTAGTAGATACTGGCGCTGAGGTTAGTATTATAAAAAAGAAAGTAATTAAAAATCCCGAAGACATAAATACCGGAGAAACATATACTTTACAAACACCATTTGGTACCGGAAAGACGCTGGGAACATGCCAGGGCAATTTTACGTTTAAGAATAAAATTCCCTGCAATTTCCAGGTAATAAAAAACCTACCCAGCCTTTCCGACGACGGCTTGCTAGGAAATGACTTCCTAGCAAAGAATTGTAACGTTGGGGGCCCGAGATTCCCTCGAACGGAAAATAACCCTGAGGAGTTTGCTGTTCCATTAACAGCTGCTTTGGATAACCTGTGTTCTGAAAAAATGGTCAAAATGAATGCCCGAACGGATAGCGCAGAGCCCAGAAAGGCCGATCTGACAATCTGCGGTGCTTCAAAAGTTTCTCAAGAGGAGAACAATGACCGGCGAACACTGTAAAGCGAGATGAACAAACCGACTGAGAGTGATTTGACCTGCGAGATGAGGCGGCAACAAATACAGCTGAAGAAGTCGACATTCCCTTGCAGATGCAGGAGGAGATGCTCTGTCTATCGAGAGAGATAGATCATGGAGTCTTGCTGGCGAATGGCCTACTCCCCGCTGGTTTAAAAGCAGTGTCTGTTGGAGTTCTCAACACACACAATTCACAAGTAATTCTGACTACCATTAGTCTGCATCTAGTCCCTGTACACAACTACACCGTCGTCCAACTGAAACAGGATTATGAGGAAATAAACAATCAGGAAACCCCGAAAAACGGAGAACGCGCTGAGGATGCTCACCTGAAAAACATGAATTGCGGTGACTCGAAACCACCAGCACCCACGCACAAAGGAAATATAAGGAAGCACAGGAACCGAAGGAAAGGAAAACACAATAAAACAGACGTCGACGGAGCTCACCTAGACCAAAGGAACTACGATGGCAAAAGTTCATCAGCTCCCACGCCCGCAAAAAATAAAATTTCGGAACACGTCGACATTGGAAGCGAGCTCACCACAGGGACGGTATCTACAAAAGCTCCAAAATCAACTTTCACAGTAAGTAAACCACGGCGGAAGAGCCTATTAGAAGGCGAAAGCGAGTTCGCCTCAAATATGACAATTTACGGCGGTTCAGAAACTCTAACTAAACTCCATCGTCATTCAGTATTAAGAGTGATTTAAATTAAATAAAGTGGGGTGAAAATAAAAATAAAGGTATAAATATTTCTGATTTAAATAAAATAACTAGGAGTAAAATAAAACAAAAAAATAAAGAAACAAATATTTCTAGCGCCAAAAAAATGGCCACTTTACAGCATATTAAATATTTATTCCAGGAATATGAAGAATCGGAATAACCAATACCAAAGGAATAACCCGCGTCTCGCCAGATTAGACGAAGAGCTCAGTGAGGACGTAAATCTGAGCGCGGAGGAAAAACAAGCGATATTACAACTCTGTTACGAGTACAATGATATCTTTTTCCTTAGAGGTGATCGGCTAACTTTCACAAATGCCATCACTCATGATATACCATTGGTGCAGGACCAAGCACCAATCAACCAGAAAATGTATCGTTTGCCAGAGACGCAACGAAATGTAATAAACGAACAGCTTCGCGAAATGTTGGAAAACGACATGGTGCAGCCAAGTAAAAGCCCTTGGAATTCAACTCTCCTAGTCGTCCCCAAGAATCACCAGACGGTGAAAAAAGGTGTCGCGTCGTAGTCGACTTTCGTAAATTAAACGAAAAGACGATTGGAGACGCCTTTCCGCTACCTCGGATCGAGGATATTCTAGACCAATTAGGTCATTCTCTGTATTTTACCACCCTCGATCTCGCCAACGGCTATCACCAAGTGCTCGTCGATCCTCAAGATTGTTGCAGATTGGATTCGCTTATTTTAAGATAAGCCTAATTCTGACGAATCCAATCTGACATTTAATAAAAACAAATCGTAAAAAGTCTCATGAGTTGGATTTAAAATATCACATTTTTGTTGCAACAAAGTTGCAACATATTCAAATCCAACTCAAGAGCACCTAAAAAATAAAAAACCAACAAATATTTAATGGGTTGGATTTCCTACACCGAGTACATTGCAACAAAGTTGCAATGTACTCAAATCCAACCCATGATAAACAACGCGCTCGGGTTACCGTCGAAATTCCTTTCAGACGGTAGCCCAGTACACGATAAGCAAAAGAAATTTGCTTAATCAGCGCGACAAACAACGATCTACAGCGGCTTTGCCCAATGACAACTAAATACATCAAGGGCAAAGCTAAAAAACGAAGAAAAAGCACGAAAGCTTTTCTTCATGTTGATCAGTAGTAAGTATTTTCGAAAAGAATAATTAGCGAGTTTTGTTTTAATCGAGATCGGGGTTAGTCGCGATTGGAGGAGTCTGGTTTTTTTACGCGCTAGTGTAGGCGAGGAGTTAACTTCCGAAGTCTGAGAATAAAATAATTATTTTGGCCAAGTGTAACCAAGTGTAATTGCTTTGTGAACTACAAACCGAAATTTAATTAAGCAACAAAATATTTGTTTTAATTAAGTGTACTTAAGTGTGAATATTTAGCTAACGATAACTCGGAATTTATTTAAGTAAAAACTGTACTGTCTAATTTCAAATAAAAGATAAAATACTTGTTTTAGTTAAGTGTACTTAAGAGTGATTATTTAACGAACGATAAATCGGAATTTATTTAAGTAAAAGCTGTACTGTCTAATTTCAAATAGAAGATAAAATACTTGTTTTAATTAAGTGTACTTAAGTGTGAATATTTAGCTAACGATAAATCGGAATTTTTTTAAGTAAAAACTGTACTGTCTAATTTCAAATAGAAGATAAAATACTTGTTTTAATTAAGTGTACTTAAGAGTGATTATTTTGTAAACGAACAATCGAAATTTATTTAAGTAAAACTATACTGTTTTTTGTTTTAATTAAGTGTAATTAAGTGGAACTGTTTTGTGAATTATTTTTTGAAATTAAAGAAAACTGGATGCTAAAGGTGTTTTAGATATCACACAGTGTGGAAGAAGTGTAACAAAAAATTGGCGCAGCCGGTAGGATCAAGGAAGCGTGGTAAAACAAAATTACCGTAACAGCTTGAAAAGCCTTGATCCAGGACCAAACCAAAAGGGGTATCTCTAAGCACTCCCGGGTAGTCAATAGCCCTGAGGAGTCACCCCCAACGTTTCCACAAAGTGTAAGCCAGCACCACGGGTGGAATTGTGTGGGCTCCGTCCCAGCCCGAAGAAGACGACACCAATCAACACCACCAATCAACACGGCACCAGTAACAAGTAGGAAAAAGGAATCGCTGAAGCAGGCACAAGCCCCCCTGTTCCCCAACACAACTTTAGTGCTGTCAACAAGGGAACGGTAAGCAGGCCAAAAGCCCCCCTTGCAACGCTGAAGAGCAGGAGTTCATGTCCAAGGACACCCACTCTACTCCCGCTCACTCACCAACGGAGGAAAAGACAGAGGACCTCCTCATAACCTCCCTGGACCTGGAGATCGGCGAGGAAGAACCACGCCAGGGTTCCCAGTCATCGATATTCACCGACCAAGCGCAGGTCAGTGAACACCAGATCACCCCAGCACAACCAGGACCCAGTTCAGAAGGACTCACCCTCAGGAGCGGGACCGTCCTCCAACGAGTAAATCAGAACCAAGTAAGCCATAAATATAATAATTTTAATAACTTGTACGAGTCCGCGCGAGAATCCGAACGCCTAGCAACTCTCTATTCAAAACTCCTCGAAAACCGGAATACACAGTCCAGTGAGGAGAGATTGGAAGACCTAGAGCACTTTCAAAAGGAAGCCGCACTCTTTCAAGCCAAGCTAGACGGATTCTCGCGCATACTTCCTCCTGAAGAAAATATTAACAACAACTCGGAAAGCACATCTGAGGAAAACCTCATACAATCCCTACAAGACTCCCTGCGAGAAATCAACCTAAAACAGGGTCTAAATCGATTTCTCGCGCAAGACTCGCCCGACACCGACTCGAATCAGAACTCTACTACGGCGACCGATTATGGAAAAATTGTTAAGATAACTGCGCAAATAGTGCCCATATTTTTTATAATAATAATATAGAATTAACCCTTCTAACTCAGAAGGCGCCCTTCACAAGCAGAAGCCTGGAATCAATTGACCTATTCACCAGAATATAACATATATTGAGGCGAATGAGGCTCCCATAACACATATAATAAAATATTAGTAAAAATCCAAAACACTAACAAACACTACAATCAGGGGTGCAGAGATAACAGAGAACGTTTAAGCACATCCTTAGTAAGAGCCAGGTCAAAAATAGGACACATATTCACGGCCCTACACATGCGGTTAATAGGCTCATGCTTACCATAGTTAGATCGAGAGTGGATAACATGTAGTAAAGGCAATCTCCTTAAGCTATACGGGGTATGCCTATAAGTAACCAAACTTGCGAGAGTGCCAGAATCTATATTCGAGTTCAAAAGCTGGTGAATAAATACTAGGTCAGCAATTCTACGTCGTTCCTCCAGCGAGTGCATATTAAGCAGTCGGAGGCGATCCTCATAAGGAGGAAGCCTTAATGGATCATTCCACGGGAGGTCCCATAGTGCGAACCTAACAAAGTTCCGCTGCACCGACTCAATGCGTTTAGAATGAACAGCATAGCAGGGAGACCAAACCTGAGATGCATACTCGAGAATTGGTCTAACTAAAGAACAAAATAAATGGATTAGGGTCTGTCGATCAGAAAACTCCCTTGACCACCGCTTAACAAAACCCCGGACTGAATTACTCCGAGACACGATGTGATTTATGTGAAGAGTGAAATCGAGTTTTTTGTCTAGCTTTACCCCAAGGTCAGTAACGGATTCCACACGACAGATAGTAGTTTCCGCAAATGTATAATCAAAAACAAGCTGATTGATGCTCCTAGAAAATGACATAACTTCACATTTATCCAGGTTAAGTTGCAGTCCATTTGAGGCACACCAACCCCTGAAGGTATTCAAATCATCCTGAATGCAGGAAGAATCATAATTGTTTCTAACGCATGAGAAAATCTTCATGTCGTCTGCGTAGATTAAAACTTTGGAGTGCTTAATCAGAGTGACGATGTCGTCAATGGCAAAAATAAACAACAACGGCCCCAGATGGCTACCTTGCGGCACACCAGATGAAGCCCTAACGGCTCTGAGTGAGCCAGGCCAGCATCTCGGATCAGAGTTGCAAACATTCCTGGGTTGCTGCCGCCAGGCCAAACAGTGTCTCTCCGAAGGAGAACAAGACGCTTTCCTCAAGATCCTCCCCACAAGACTTCGTGTAGGAGCATATCAACTGTTGGCCTCTGATGTACCGACAACATTTCAAGAAGTCGAAACAAGGTTAAACGCGGCATACTTTCCCAGAGAAACTTACCAGGAACTGGTAAATAGGCTCATAACAGCTCACCAAAACCCCTGCGAAACGCTCACTGCCTTCACGGCTAGAGTAAAACAATCGCTGGCCCTCTGTAAGGAGGCAGCACAAACCAAATACGGAGCTGCGGCCACCCCAGCTGTTACATCGCAGCTGGAGGACTTCGCGAAAAACGCAGTCGGCAGCGGGGTTACGAATCCGCACCTTTGTCAATACCTCCTCACCGTCACCGACGGCACGCTCGAGGCGTTGATCCATAAAGCACTCGTCATGGAGAAACTACAGCAAGGCGCCCAGTTCACGCAAACCACAACAACCCAAGGCTTCCCTGCCCCGGTTGTTGTAGAACAAAGCACAATTACGCCGGTCGCTATGGACCCAACTGCCAGAATACGGGCATTCCATAGAACCCCATATACACCTGCTCGCAATTTTCCACAACAAACGTTATACAGACCGCCGCCACCACAGAACTTCCACCGACAGACTCCACTATATACGACTCCACCACAATGCTCATCTCACCCACAAATCGACTACCGCCGCCAGAACCTCGACCAGTTAAGGTCAAACATCACTTGCAACTTTTGCCAGCGAAGAGGTCACACTTACGCCGACTGTATGAAGCGTAAAAACACACCCTTCTGCTCTACCTGCAAAATATATTGACATGATGTTCGCGATTGTAGAAACAATCGCCAGGTTCCGGGCCCGAGCAGCCAGACAAGGCTCCCCGAACGACGGATTCAGGATCAGCAACCTTCCGCTGGTCCTCGAGTTTTTAACATAAAACTCAAATGCAAATTCTGCAACCGTCGCGGCCATTCCATAGAGGAATGCCGCCAAAAACAAAAATGGGACTCTAAGAGCCAGGTAAACGACGAGCAGTCGACCGAAAAGACCCCGGATCGACACTAGAAACAAAAAATTTTAATAAAGGGTCACCTCAGCCGCCCGAACCCTGTATCTCTACAGTTAGCCTTCCGTTGGATATTAGCCTGAACGGCAATACCAAACTTGTAGTAGATACTGGCGCTGAGGTTAGCATAATAAAAAAGAATACAATTAAAAATCCCGAAGACGCTGGGAACATGCCGGGGCAATTTTACATTAAAGAATAAAATTCCCTGCAATTTTCAGGTTATAAAAAACCTACCCGGCCTTTCCGACGACGGCTTGCTAGGAAACGACTTCCTAGCAAAGAATTGTAACGTTGAGGGCCCGAATAAGGCATTGCGATTCCCTCGAACGGAAAATAACCCTGAGGAGTTTGCTGTTCCATTAACAGCTGCTTTGGATTACCTGTATTATGAAAAAGTGGTCAAAATGAATACCCGAACGGATAGCGCAGAGCCCAGAAAGGCCGATCTAACAATCTGTGGTACTTCAAAAGTTTCTCAAGAGGAGAACAATGACCGGCGAACACTGGAATGCGAGATGGACAAACCGACTGAGAGTCGAGAGCGAGATGAGACAGCAACAAATACAGCTGAAAGAGCCTTTATGCATAACTGCCAGGTCACAGATCATAGTCGAGGTTCCCTTGCAGCTGCAGGAGGAGATGCTCTGTCTATCAAGAGAAATAGATCAAGGAGTCTTCCTGGCGAATGGCATCCTCCCCGCTGGTTTGAAAGCAGTGTCTGTTGGAGTTCTCAACACACACAATTCACAAGTAGTTCTGACTACCATTAGTCTGCATCTAGTCCCTGCTCACAACTTCACCGTCGTCCAACTGAAACAGGATCATCAGGAAAGAAATAATAAGGAAACCCCAAAAAACGGAGAACGCGCTGAGGATGCTCACCTGAAAACCAGGAATTACGGTGACTCGAAACCACCAGCACCCACGCACAAAGGAAATATAAGGAAAAAACGGAACCAAAGAAAAGGAAAACCCAATAAAACAGACGTCGTCGGAGCTCACCTAGATAAAAGGAATTACGATGGAAAAATCCCATCAGCTCCCACCTCCTCTCAAAATGAAATTTCGGAACACGTCGACATGGGAAGCGAGCTCACCACAGGGACGGTATTTACAAAAGCTCCAAAATCATCCTCCACAGTAAGTAAACAACGGCGAAAGAGCCTATTAGAAGACGAAAGCGAGTTCGCCTCAAACATGGCAATTTACGGCGGCTCAGAAGCCCCAACGCCATCGTCATTTAGCTTTAAGAGTGATTTAAATAAAATAAAGTGAGATGAAAATTTAAATAAAGATAAAAATATTTCTGATTTTAATAAAATAAGTAAAGGTAAAAACAAAAATAAAAGTAAACATATTTCTAGCGCCGATAAAATGGCCACTTTACAGCATGTTAAATATTTATTCCAGGAGTACGACGAACCAGAAAACTCAAATAATAACCCGCGTCTCGTCAGGTTAGACCAAGAGCTCAGCCTAGACGTAAATCTGAGCACGGAGGAAAAACAAGCGATATCACAACTCTGTTACGAGTACAATGATATCTTTTTCCTCAAAGGTGATCGGCTAACTTTCACAAACGCCATCACTCATGATATACCATTGGTGCAGGATCAAGCACCAATCAACCAGAAAATGTATCGTTTGCCAGAGACGCAACGAAACGTAATAAATGAACAGCTTCGCGAAATGCTAGAAAACGACATAGGGCAGCCAAGTAAAAGCCCTTGGAATTCACCTCCAAGGTGGCGCGTTGTTGTCGACTTTCGTAAATTAAACGAAAAGACAATGGGTGACGCCTTTCCGCTACGTCGGATCGAGGATATTCTCGACCAATTAGGTCATTCTCGGTATTTTAGCACCCTTGATCTCGCCAACGGCTATCACCAGGTGCTCGTCGATCCTCAAGATCGACCAGAAACGGCGTTTAGCACCAATTACGGCCACTATGAATTTAGGCGTATGCCATTTGGGCTCCAAGGAGCCCCGGCCACATTCCAACGCTTAATGAATTTCGTCCTAACAGGATTACAAGGCTTGGAATGTTTTGTCTACCTAGACGACATAGTCATCTACGCTAAAAACCTTGCGGACCACAACAACAAGCTCCGCAAAGTCTTCAATCGTTTGAGAGAGAACAACCTTAAAGTGCAGCCGGAAAAGTGCCTGTTTCTGAGAAAAGAGGTTGTTTATCTAGGCCACAAGTGTTCCAGTGAAGGAGCACTTCCAGACCCCAGTAAAACGGCTTGCGGCCAAACTTTCCCAGTCCCCAGAACTGTACGCCAAGTTCAATCCTTTATTGGACTTGCCAATTATTATCGAAAATTCATCCCCGACTTCTCCAAAATTGTGCGTCCGATAACGAATTTGCTCCGCAAGGATGTCAAATTCACATGGACCGAGAAGTGTCAAGAGGCATTCGAGAGAGCCTCTCAAACGCGTCTTTAATGTTAAAGACCCCACTTCCCGTCTGGTGAGATTTCACCATAAACTTTCCGAATTCGATTATCAAATCGAATACAAGCCAGGAAAGTACAATACGAATGCCGACGCGCTAAGCCGCATTCCACGGGAAGTCAGCGAAGACTCAAATGGCCAACACATAATAGTAAAAGCGCAAGTTCACCATAAAATGGATTCGGACTCGGAGGATGAAATAACCTCCATTCGCAAAAATCGCCTAAAATGTAACGCTGTGACCCGGGCTCAAGCGAAAAACGCTCACACAGAGTCTAAAAGCCCCGAAATACGGGATCACACGCCTCAGAGCAATGAAATAATTCCAAACATAGAACAGGTCACTACAGAAAACCCGCCAGATACTAATCCGCTAATCGACGATAAACCTAAGCCCCCTGAAATAATCACAAGCCCCAAGGAGATACAAACTATCTTACATGATTATTACGACTCTCCTTTTGCCGGCCATCAGGGCGTAATTAAAACATATAAGCGGATTCGAAGGAAGTACTGGTGGAGGCACATGCTTAGCGATATCAAGAAATACGTTAAGCGTTGCTCAAAATGCCAAAAAATGAAGGCATCACCTCAGTTTAAAATGCCGATGGTCATCACGGACATCGCAGAACAACCCTTCGACAAAGTCTATCTCGACATTGTTGGTCCACTCGAGGAAACTGACTCCGGAAACAAGTACATCTTGACTTTCCAGGATAACCTCACTAAATTTGTCGATTGGTACGCCATACCTAACGGGGAAGCCGTCACTGTAGCGCAAATCTTCTTCGACGAAATCGTCGCGCGCTACCGCATCCCCAAGCGAATAGTCACTGATCAAGGAAGCAACTTCCTTAGTTACCTGTTTAAAAAGGTAGGTAAATTGCTACGGGTGAAGAAGTTACAAACTTCTGCCTACCACCCACAGTCAAACGGTGCACTTGAACGTGCACACAGGCCGTTAATTGAATACTTGCGTACCATAGTGGACGAGAATCCTAAATCATGGGATCAATATCTGCGAACCGCTGCATTCGTGTACAACAACAGTGTACACGAAGAGACGAAATTAACTCACATGGACTGCCTTTACGGCTTCACAGCGGATGTTCCGTCAAATTTAAAAGGAGTTCCTGAACCCATGTATAATCGCGAAAGCTACTATCAAATCCTACGATACAAGCTCCAAAGGTCTTATGCCACGGCACGCAAAAACCTTCTCGCTAGTAAACAACAGTCGAAATTATACTACGACAAAGCTGGTTTGACCCCTATTGTTTCACATAGGTGACAAAGTCTTACTCAAGAGCGAAAGTCGAAAACATAAGCTCTCTCAAATCTGGGTAGGACTTTATCTGGTAATCGGTATACCATCATCAGTGAATACAACCCTAAAAATGGGCAAGCGTACAGTTACGGTTCACAACAACCGTCTTAAGCCATTCTATGAATAAATAATTTAAATTTAAATTTTTTTTAACGAGTCGTGGCGTGCTACCACAATCTACGGTCGAGATGAAGATCGTAACGCAAAGCCAGCACAAAATCAAGAAAGGAAAAGTGAAAAAGTCCCTTTAACAACTCGGTCCATTCGGGTCCAAACCAACCTTAATTATAAATTTTTTATTTCTTATAACCTTTTTACGTAATTTCGAATCACTTAACGAAAAGCTCCCACTTCACCTATTAAACGTGCTTAAAACTACGAAGTACCAAACAACAGGACTTCACTATCTTTTAGCACAGCAACACATAATTAAAAGAACGACTATTACCAAAAGTCGAACCCTAAACTATAAATTCGAAACAACTCTTGTGAAATTCCGTCAGAGACTGAACCACCAAAAATCCCTGAGGCTGAGACAGGAACTTCTTCCTGGTAGTCCCTTGCCTTGAGGTCCTACTCCTCTACCTAGAAATACTGTATTCAACAGTAGATATCAAAACAACTACCAAAAGGTAACCAACTATTATACCCATCTCCAGTGACCTACCAGAAAATTCTTCCTGGTAATCCCGTGCCCTGAAGTTGACCTGCGGACATAAACACCCGCATCAAACAATTTCAGAACATTACACTGGAAAATACATATGAAGTCTACGTTGAGTAAATTACAACTCTCTCGACTAACTAAAAACAAAAACTCGCCATATTTAAAAAGTTGCTAATTATGGCTTCACCACATTCCCAACAACAAGAAATTGGCGCAAGAGCCACCTTTATCACCCTCGCTCCAGGGCTACAACAGGAATTTCACCTGACAGCCTTCGTCCTGAGGTACACCCGCGGAAATATAACATTCGCTGGAAACCCCTTTAGCGAAAATCTACGCTTAGTAAATAAGAAAATTAATTTAAAAACCTCCATTAACCATATTCCTCTCCCCAGGTATGATACAAAACGCTATCATCCTTGGACTAATTGTGTCCACTATTTGAAGTAGTACGTCGAAGACTTACTCGGTAAACCCACTCAACAATACAGGAGTGCTATTCGAGGATTTAGGAAGCCTCATGGTTTACCACTCCACATGGAATAAACTCACGGAGTTGGACCTGTCCAAGCTGGACAATCAAACAACGCTTGCGGAACGAGCTGAACATTACGTGCATCAACTGTGTGGAAACAACACCGTAGGAGACCTCTGCGAACTCCAGCAAAAGCACATGCATGCGTTGATGGAAAACATCAAGGTTAGGTTAGGTTCGTGTGGCTGCCTTAAGGGGCGCACTTAGACCTCAAAAGGCCCATTGTGATGCCACGGGAATCCAAGGATTCCCTCCACCTCCTCATTGGAACCATCCGGAGCTGTCGATGAAGCGCCAAAGATCTGCAACGTCAATCGCCGCCAGATCGCAGAGACTATCAAAGAAATAGTTTCCTAAGAAAGACTTTCGCCTGTGTGCCAGTGCAGGGCACTGGCAGAAGAAGTGTAAAATGGTTTCCTCCTCCTCCTCGTCCATGCAGCTTCTACAGAAGTCATTTGAGGGGACCCCCAGTCTCTTCGCATGTAAGTCAATAAGGCAATGGCCTGTGATAACCCCAGTCGCTATTCTGAGGTCAGATCTACCCCTCGAGAGCAGAAAATTGGAGCGCCTTAGATCCAGTTTAGGCCAGATCTGTCTGAACGTATGGTACGTAGTGCCGTTTGTCCATCTGTGGTTCGCTAAGTTGATTGCTCTCCTACTAAGCAACATCTTACAGGTTGCCAAGGGCCAACCAAGAGTAGTCCTTCAGCTCATTTAAAAGCGAGCGACAGCTGTTAATAGCCCTAGATGTCGATAGGACAGAATCGAGAGATAGCAGAGCAGCCTGACTATCTGTAAGAATACAGATGTCCTTTGGAGCTTCGTTCTCCCTTAGCCACTTCAAGGCTTCCTGAATAGCCATGACCTCCGCCTGAAACACACAACAGTAGTCTGGAAGGCTGAAGGATAAGCTAATGTTCAATGCTTCTGAGAAAACACCACCGTCCACCTTGCCCTGTAGCTTAGAGCCATCTGTATAAATTTGAATGGACTCCCCACAGGGATTGGTGTCTCCCTCCCAGTCAAGCCTGGTTGGAATGGTTAATAAGAAACGCTTGACAAAGGAGTAGCTAGGAGTGGTGTAGTCAAGATGCCCCACTTGGAGCGAAAAGGAGTCCAGAATTGTGGAGTGCCCAACTCTAGTATTGGACCACTGAGTTGTGGCTGTAAGTCTGACGGCAGCATTAGCTGCCATCTGTTTACCCATCAGATCTAAAGGGAGTAGATGAAGAAGTATCTCCAGAGCATCAGTACGAGTGGTCCGTAGCGCTCCGGTGATACAAATGCAGGCCGATCTCTGCACCTTCCTTAAAGCGTTGAGGTAAGTGGCCTTGTCCAGTGCTGGCCACCAGACCACCACTCCGTACAACAAGATTGGCCTAATGACTGCAACATAGAGCCAGTGAGTCAGCTTGGGTTGAAATCCCCATTTCCCACCGATGGCTCTCTTGCAGGAGTATAGAGCTGTAGTTGCTTTCCTGACCCTCTCCTGAATATTAGACTTCCAGCTGAGCTTCCTATCCAGGATGGTACCCAAATATTTAGCTTCCTCGGCAAAGTCTAGGCGGGTGCCATTCAGATACAGAGGGTCAACGGGAGGAATATTATGTTTCCTAGTAAAAATGACCACCTCGGTCTTTTTAGGGTTAATACAAAGTCCACGCCCCATTGCCCACCTGGTGAGCTTGGTGAGGGCGTTTTGCATAAGATCCCTTATGACAGGCAGGAATTTGCCCGAGATAGCTATAGCGATGTCGTCCGCATAGGCAACCACTCCATAGCCCTCCTCTTCCAGGATTAGAAGCAATTTGTTCACCACCAGATTCCAAAGAAGAGGAGATAGGACCCCACCTTGCGGTGTGCCCGTGCTCACCGTTCTGATGGTATGAGCCTCTCCTAGCTTTGAGCTGATGGTCCTGCCATGAAGCATCTGACCGATCAGCGACATAAGATTGGCATTCACACCCAGAGAAGCGAGTGCATCCATTATTGCCCCCGGACTGACGTTGTTAAAAGCTCCCTCAATGTCAATAAAGGCCACTGAAGTGAACTCCTTGCAATCAAGGGATTTTTCTATAGTGCGCACGAGAGAGTGTAGAGCAGACTCCACAGACTTCCCTTTACAGTACGCGTACTGGGACGCCGATAGTAGACACTGAGGAATACTACCGCGTAGATGAATATCGACTAATCTCTCAAAGGTTTTGAGAAGAAAAGATGATAGACTTATAGGTCTAAACTTTAAACCTTAACTCGTTTCCACAGTGCCGGGATGTAGGTCAAGTCAAGGCAGCCCTTATATAATACCATCAGCCAATTTAGTATGAGATCGGAGCTGCGCTGGAGCTCTACAGGAACAATGCCATCAGGACCCGGGGATTTGAAAGGCATGAAGCTGTGTATAGCCCACCGGAGTTTGGATTCCGTAATCACATCCACCAGCTCCAGAGATCGAGGAAGGTTACATAAGGGAGGTATCACAACCCCCCCGGTACTTCCAGGAAAATGAGTTTCAAAGAGAATCTCTAGAGACTCTACGCTTGATGAGGTCCAAGTACCATCCGCCTTAAGTAGATAGCTAGGAATACTTGGACTGGTAGCTAGGATTTTTCTCAGTCTGGAGGCCTCAGAGGTTTCCGTTATTTTATCGCAGTAAATACTCCACGATTTTCTCTGAGCCTTCCTGAGTTCCATTTTATATATTTTCAGTTTGTCTTTATAGCAGTCCCACGAGTGCATTTCCCTATTGGCTTTTGCCAGATTAAAGGTCTTTCTGCATTCCTTCCTAAGAGACTCTAGGTGTGCGTTCCACCACGGAGGCTTCTGTTTGCCTCTGGGTATCTTAAGGGGACAGGATTGAGCCATAGCACCATTTAGAACTTTAGTGAGCTTATCAACTAGCCCATCCAGTTCCTCTTTGTTATTTGGAGGGATAGGTGGGTCAGAAGGTAGTGACGCCTCCACAATGTCCCTATATAAGTTCCAATCAGTCTTTCTGTAATTTCTAAAGACTGGTGGTTTCGACGGCCGGTCATCCAGATTGAACTGAATGTACCTATGGTCAGAGAAGGAGTGTTCCTTGGAGACCCTCCAATTCTTTATGAGAGATCTGACATTATCCGAGGCTAGAGTCAGGTCTAAAACCTCTTGCCTGTTCCTTGTGATAAAAGTGGGTTCTATCTGCACATTACATAAGAGCAGGTTAATATTTAAAAGATAATCATAAAGAGACTCACCTCGCTCGTTGATATCGGAGCTGCCCCACACCGTGTGATGTGCATTGGCGTCGCATCCCAGTATGAGCCCAACCCTGCGTCGTTCAGCCTCAGCAACAAGGTTCTTCACAGAATCGGACGGCGGAGGCCCCACGAAGTCGTGTGCCAGATAAGAGGACGTCAGCCAGTAGCACCTCGATCCGATTTCCAGGTTGACGGCTACTGTATCCTCATCACTATAGTTGGAGAGAAGAAAAATATTTAGCGTCTTCTTCACCATAATACAAGATCTAGGCTTACCCACATTCCTTTTATAGAGGGTCGTATAACCCGGTGTAGATAGTCCGCGAACCAGTCCTCCTGCGACCCATGGTTCTTGGACTTAAACAATATCTTCCTCGTCGAAGGGCAGCAGATGCTGCTTTAGAGTGGTGGAGGTTAATTTGAAGCAGCCGCAGCATCAGAAGCGCAATCACTCCTAACTTCCACCGCTTTGTTTTGTAGCTCCTCTGGTTCAGAAGCGAGTAGCTGTTCCTCATCCAGAGAGGCCCTTAGTAGCCTGCGTGAAAGCTCCGTCTCAGACATGGCGTCCTTCCCTTGAGCTCTTGCAGGCGGATTATTGCATGAGGGAGGAATCTCTTTAGTCACCGCCTCTGTCGAAGCTGTGACGTTATCCGAAGATTCCTTTTTGGCTTCCTCCTCATCTTTTTATATACCTTAAGGGTAGTGGACGAGAAGCCATAGTCCACTACCCCGTTTACCTTAGCCAAAGGTTCCAGGGACTCTTTATTGATCACCAGGATCACTGACCTTGAGTCCCCTTTAGGTTCCTCCAGCTTGCCAATCTTCCAGTTGGAGGTTGGAAGCTCGGGGTTGCTACACCTGAATATATCCAGGATAGTGGCAGGATCTCGTCCCGTGGTATAGCTTCGAGCCTGGCGCCTGGCCAGACCTCCCCCATTCTGGATATCGCCAGCTTGTAGAGATCCCAGGATCTCTGGTTCGCACAAGCGATAAGCTTAATGTGGCCCTGATGCCAACCCCCACCTCGACATGAGGGAGGAGGACCCGGATGCTCCTTCATGAGAGGGAGGAAACTGAGGGCCAATTTGACCTCTACTTTCCTCCAGTTGTCGGAGGTGATGGAGCCGTCTTCATTGCTTCTATCTACAACGGCTAGCACGAGTTGACCCTTTAGGACCTCGCTGTAGGGGATCGGCTTCCCAGAAGGTCCCTTGGCTTTCTTAGCCTCTGGTTGGGGCTGTTCCTCCAAAGACCTTTGTCTCTTGGACACAAGGGATGAATTCCCAGCTCCACCGGCATTCAGGGTGACTCTTTGAGCCCACTCCAGGGAGGCATTATCCTTGCTAGTAAGGTCCGATGCAGGAATTGCTCGGAACCTGTCTAGGAGCCTATGCGCATAGCACCTGGCTTTGTAATTAGCTTGGAGGGCGCCACCTGCCGCTTGCTCGAGGCAACACGGTCAACACCTTGCCCTTTTATAGCAGAATTGCTACTGGGGAGACAGCTACTCATTCGACCGCCCCCAGCGCCACTCGGACCAGGCTCAGAGTCCAAAGTCTTTGTGAACGCCTTGGAGGGTAAGACCTGCCGCTTGCTCGAGGCAAAACGACTGTCCTTTCCCTTAGCTACTGCTAAGCTTCCAGGGAGACGGCCGAGTAATGAACTACCACCATCACCGCTCAAACCAGGCTCAGTGTCCAGAGTCTTCGTGGATGATGCCCCAGGAGCTTTCTGCGGAACCAAGCTGCTAGCTCGGTCCCCAACCGGTTTTTTGAGAGATCCGGACTCTTTTGATGTATTTTTGAAAAAAGAACTCATATTTGATTCCCATGAGTTGCGGATAAGGGGTGGTCCACCTACGCAGAGATCCGCTATACGCAGGTGAGGCTGGCTGATCCGGAGGTCGCCAGGTATCCGGATACACCGTTCACGACTGAGCTATTTTCGTTTACCCTGGGCCCTCAGCCAAGCTGATTCTCGGAAAACATCAAACAACGCACGAAGGTAATTAAACAAGCTGTTCCCAAATCTCGTAAAACGAGATCCATCTTTGACCTTTTTGGTACCATGGATAGTGCCAATGAACGCGAAGTCTACAGTCGCCTGGATGAGTTGGAAACTAACCATCAGGTACTCGCTGATTTGGAGAAACAACAAATCAGTGTAGTAAAAACTGCGCTCAATACAATTCAAAAACCTTTAAATTCACTGGTCGAAAGACAACGGCAAATAGCGTACTAGATGAATGATTTATATAATTTAACCGACAAACTCGTAGCAAGACAAATGAGGCAGGAAATAGTCTCTAGTCTGTTGCTACAAATGTCAGAAATTGAGTTTCGACAGCAGGCGCTACTGGATATAATAACCTCTAGCCGAAACAACCAGATTCATCCCCTGCTGATCGCCCCTGATTCACTCCTTGAGATTTATCACAAGTCTCACTCCACGTGTTCAAATGCCCAGAATTGTCTATCGATTCTCCACCAAACGGCAGTATTACGAATACACCTGTTGCAAAAAAAATTGGTAATTAGAATTACATTACCAATCTTCAATCTTGCAAAAATGAAGTTGCAACGAATCAGGTGCTTCCCTATACATACGGAAGCAAATCATTCATTAGTCCCGGAAATAGAATATTCCCATATAGCAAATCAACTTTCGACTCAGGAATTTCTATTACTTAAACCGGAGAACATGAAAGCATATCCGAAAGTCACTCGAGATGTCGAGGAGGATACTTACGCTGGTTTGCTAAATACGCCGATAACAAAAGCAACACAAACGGATGAATGCGTGATCAAGTTGCTCTTCAATCCCCTGAATGAAAACCCTAGGTGTTCGCTAAAGGTGCAAATACCTCCCAGGGACATTTTAATTAAATTAAATAGGCCCAATTCCTGGCTGTATGCATTGAAGACAACAACCATTGTGCATATTACATGCACCCAGCAATTACTCACGCACCGCCTCTCTGGACAGGGAATCTTGGTCATTAACCAACCCTGCCACTTACAAATAGGCGCACATACCCTATATTACGAGGCTGAAAATACACATCCACTACTTTTCACGCAACCAGCGTACTTCCCGAAAGCAAATGAAACAGCAAAGGAATTAGATTCCTTCATGGCTAAATACGAGCAGCATTCTAGGACGGAAGTGCCATATACAAAGCTATTACTAGGTGACAACACTAACGAAATGTTGCACAAGAGTACGCAATCATTGGACCAAATACAGGCCAAAATACAGGAGTTACATTTACATTCCCGGCTTAAAACACCCCACATACTCTCAACAACTTCGTTGTCACTGACGGGTATAATGCTGCTGTTCATCGTCATTTACATGACAGCCAAATACGCCATACCGCCACTAAGGGCATAGACCTCGCTGCGTAATCAAACGTCTATGCCCGAAATCCCCCTAGAAGAGGCAGTCTCAGAACCAAAAGAGCGGCCTCAACGGCCGGAAACACTGCCCAGGGCACGGTCCATTCAACTGGTCTAAACTATAAATACAAATAGGTACGCAAAAGTCCAAAATAAAATTACCAGACACCCCTAGATTAATAAAGAAACATAAATAATATTAAGAAATAAAGTAAAAATTTACGCGCCGTTTAGTACTACCACCATCGTCGGTCGAAAAAATACCGAAGCGCAAGGCAAGTACTAACCACTTTACTAACCGGGGATAAAAATACTATAAAAAGGAGGAAATATTAAGAAATAAAGTAAAAATTTACGCGCCGTGGAATACTACCACAATCGACGGTCGAGAAGAGACCGTAGCGAGTACTAAAAAGGTAAAAGCAACGAAATTTAAATTAAATAAATAAGAAAGTCAACAACAAAAACGCGCCGTGGAGTACTACCACAACCTACGGTCAAGAAGAAACCGTAGCGCAAAACAGCCATTAACAAAAATCAAAAGGGGAGAATAATAAAGAAAATAATTAACGTAGCGCGCCGCGTGCCAACAACGAAATCACAACCAAATCGATAGTCGCCGCGCAACTTAGTGGAATACTAATGAACCACCGTATAGCAAACAAAGAGAAAAGAAAAACAAAAGGTCAACACAACGAAGACACAAAAAAAAGGAAATAAAAAGAAGGGGGAGGGAGGAAAAGAAATAAAAATGAATCGAAGAAAATTTTTTTTATTATTCTGATAACATTTTCGGATAACAAAGTTATAATTTCTCAAAAGTTAAAAGTTGGTTAAAAAAGGATATAAAGAAAAAAAAGATACAAGCAAATTTTAAAAGCGAGGGCTAAATACAAAAAAAAATATATATATATAAATAAATGTTCACACCCTCGGACGGAAAAGGCGTAGGCTGCCAGAATCATCGCGGCGTCATCCACGGCGTTATACTGGGGGGCGGAGACACCGTCGGTCGACGCAGGGCCACCGGTTACACGCCTGTCACCCGGGTTGGATGACTCGTCAGCTGCTGACGCGGTATTCGCCTGACAGCACCAATACGCCTCCTGTAAAAGAAAGAAAAAATGCATTTAAAAAATGGATGAAAATATAAAGGTGAATTATTGATTTACCTGAGGTATTGATAGATTCCCCGTGGCAGTTAAGGAAAAGGTCCAGGGAATGCGAGGTATCACGCCGGCACGCCGGCGGGATCCACCCAGACTATGTTGGCCGGCCGAATAGTCCAAACGACGGGTCGTGGTGGGCTGAAACGCGCCAAATTAATTTTTCGAGCAAACGAAAACGAGGTGTAAACGCGCGGATCCGTGTCGTGAAGAAACCAAACTGAACGATAATCCCTTCTGGTTTGCGATAATTTAAGTACCACCGAAATAACAAAATCCCTTACCCAGCAATTGTGCGATGATTATTCCTCTCCAAAGAATAATCATCTTATTCGCGGGGGGAAGGAAATGTTACAGATTGGATTCGCTTATTTTAAGATAAGCCAAATTCTATCGAATCCAATCTGCCATTTGTAAAAATAAATCGTAAAAAGTCTCATGAGTTGGATTTCAAATATCGAATTTTGTAACAACAAAGTTGCAACATATTCAAATCCAACTCATGAACACATAAATTAAACAAAAATTTAATGAGTTGGATTTCGTACATCGAGTTACGTTGCAACAAAGTTGCCATGTTCTCAAATCCAACTCAGGATAAACAACGCGCTCGGGTTACCCGTCGACATTCCTTTCACACGGTAGCCAAGTACACGATAAGCAAAAGACATTTGCTTAATCAGCGCGAAAAACAACGATCTACAGCGGCTTTGCCCACAGCCATCTACATCAAGGGCAAAAGCCGAAAAACGAAGAAAAAGCGCAAAAGCTTTTTCTCCATGTAGATCAGTTGGGACTAATTCTTTTGAATAAGAATAAGTGAGTCTGGTTTTAAACGTCGTAATGTGGAGAACACAAAAAAAGAGTCGGGTCATATTGGTTGGTGGTTTACGGAAATTTGTAAAAGAAAAGTATTAAGTGATTGTTTGTAAAAGAAAAGAATTAAGTGATTAATAGTAAATTAAGAAGTTTACGGAAATTTGTAAAAGAAAAGTATTAAGTGATTGTTTGTAAAAGAAAAGAACTAAGTGTTTAGTAGTAAATTAAGAATTTTACGGGAATTTGTAAAAGAAAAGAATTAAGTGATTGTTGAATTGTAGTTGTGAAAATTAAGCTTACAAGTAAACAGTTAATTGAAAATCAAGTGTCTTTTGCGTTGAAACATATACCGGAGATTGGGCCTTACCCTTGTTGACCCGGAAGGTACAAAGGGTTACATTTGGTTGCGGTAAGGGTGAGTTTTGTGACAGTAACATTGTAACAGTAGAGATGAATTCCCAGTCAATGTAAGTGTTAATGACATAGTAGGTCAAAGTGAAATGAAACTGTTATTTTTATGTAGAGTTTATTTATAGTCCAACTTACAATAGTCAATTATATTCTTAAACTTATAGCTACTTATTATTACAATGTTTATATAAAAATTTCAAACACAAGTGACCGCAATTTATCATGTTATAATTTTGATAAGACATAATTGTAATCAATGTTTTTCCTAAATAGCTTAAAATTTCCTTTGGTGGTTGTTAGTTACCAAAGCTGTCAAAGTACTCCTTTTCAGTAATATGCTACCCAATGACTTCCAGGACCGGTGGTAGTATCCAAATTTACGATTCCACATTCATATTTTCTAGGTTTGTTGGGGAGAGCATCAAGCATAAAAACACCTCTAAAATGTGTTATATCATTCGCATATTTATATAAATTGATTTCATTTAATGCTCGATTAGGTAGCAGTTTTAGACGTTTTTTGAAGGTGGATTTAAGAATAAACCAAGTCCTTTTCTGTAGGGCTTCAAATATAACGCTACCCTTCTTTCCTAATGCAATAGCTTCCATCGTTTCATTATGGCGGTTGCTCTCCTTCAGCTGCTCTTTAGCATCTGTAGCATTTTTTACTGCCTTTGCGACACCTGATGCACCATTCACTAAAGCTCCCAGTGCAGAAAGCCCAGCAAAAATAGGAATGAGAGGTAAGATTCCTCCAACCTTCGGTGTAGGAATTATACGGGGAGTCTTTACATACTTCTTGTTTCTTTTAAAGATATTTTTAGTGCTCGTTTGAGTTGAACTACTGACGGGGACAGACGTGCCGCCGTGTCTTGCCCCAAAAAAAAATTGAACTTTAAATTCGGTTGCGAAAGCGCGATTTTAAGTTAAAAATATATAAGTGCTGCTGCCATCTTCGCCGTAGTGAGGGGCTCTTATGCTCTATTTTAAGGCATAGTCTGGTGAGTCCGTTCCATTTGAATACCTTTTATTTACATCCAACATTCAATGTAGTACAATCGTGCTGCATTGAATGCGTTTAACGGGTCTCCACTGCTGAGCATTTGGCTGGCTTTGTCGAGATCAAAGTTCAGCACAGCAGGCATAATACTGCTGCTGGCATTGTTCTCACAGAGGCGGCTTTGCTTCGCATTTGTGGATCCCGTTCGTCAGTCCTTGTGTTTGTGTACGTTTTTGTTTTGGGCAAATTAAGACCGGGAGTATGCAAAAATTTTTATTTAATTTTTGCAACATTCGTGGCTTGAAAAGTAACCATTTTTCGGTTTACTGCCACTTGATCGCGGAAAATCCGGCTGTTTTTGCACTAAGCGAAACCAAGATTGTTTCCGATTCTGATATTAATCAGTATCACATCCCTGGTTATCACTTAGTGCCACTCTTCTCTCCTCAGAGGGGAATCGCGGTTTATGTTAGAAAAGATGTGCCATTCTCCCTTCTCCCTCAATTTTCTTCTACTAATCCAGAATTTAATTATGTCTGGATTAGATTTAAACTCTATCGGCACATCATTCATTTTTGTTTTTTATACCGCAGCCCGAATATGTCTGACACTGACACTGTGTGCTCCTTCGATAAACTGTCTTCCGATATCGATAAGATTTTGGAATTATCCCCCTCTTCTGAAATCGTTTTTGCTGGAGATTTCAACGTCCACAACACACAGTGGCTCAGGCATTCTTCCACCACAAGCCCGTCTGGAAGACACGTCGAGTTATTTAGTGAGTCTTTTAATTTACAGCAACTGGTTGAGTGTCCGACTCGTGTTCCTGATACTTTGGGACACAACGCGCATCTTTAAGATCTATTTCTAACATCGCATCCAGAAAAATACTCGGTTTCGGTGACATCTCCCTTGGGTAATTCGGACCATTGTCTAATCTCCGCCCAATTCTCCATCTCCTCTTTGACAACCACTAACCTAAATTCCACCAAAAGATTAGTGTGGCATTATAAAAATGCTGATTGGGCGGGACTTAATAAGTATCTCAGAGAGCTGGATTGGTCCGATTGCTTTTCTGTGAGAGACGTTAACAAATGCACCGATTATATCTTAAACATCCTTTGGTTTGGAATGCATCGCTTTATTCCTCATAGCTTCAAGAACATCAAACCAACTAACACCAATTGGTTCAATAATGACTGTTTCGCAGCCATTAAAAATAAGGAAGCAGCCTTCCAGGCATATAAATTGTGCCCTTCAGAGGAATTGAGACGTATCTATAGAGATGCCCGGAATATTTGCAATTCAGCAATTAGTCGGGCAAAGTTCAATTTCGACCAGAACATCAGACGGAAGGTTTTTTCTACCCAAAAGGGTAGTAAGGGTTTCTGGTCTCTAGTAAAAACCGTAAAGAACAATTTCACCTGTTCGTCAACACCACCACTCATTTATAATGGGAATGTTTTTACTGACTCGTTGGACAAGGCCAACCTGTTTGCTGCTAATTTTGCTGCTAATTCATACTTACCACCTTCATCGCAGCCACTTCCATCTCTATCACAATGTACAAGTAGGCAAAAGACGCTACACTTTCGCACTCGCGAAGTTTTTAGAGTACTTTCAAAACTCGACGTGTCCAAAGCTACTGGGCCTGATGGTTTCTCGCCCCTTTTCTTAAAATGCTGCGCCTCTGCTTTGGCTAAACCTCTGCGCAAACTTTTTCACCTGTCATATTCAACAGGAATCTTTCCAAGTGTATGGAAACTTGCTCATGTCCAGCCGATACTTAAAAAAGGAGAGGCATGCGACCCCTCTAACTACAGACCAATTGCACTAACCTCGATCATATCTAAAGTTTTTGAATCACTCATCAACTCTCAGTTGTTGAAATATCTAGAAAACAACGCACTGGCCGCTCAACCGGAGACCTACTAACGGCTCTAACGGAACGTTGGAATCATTGTCTTCATAATTTTGGTGAGTCTGAAATCGTCGCTCTTGATATTTCAAAGGCTTTTGATAGAGTCTGGCATGCTGCCCTTTTAGCCAAACTTCAAACATTTGGTCTGCACCCTACCCTCGTTAAATGGATAGAGAGTTTTTTGTCAGGCCGTTCAATTCGTGTAGTAATTGACGGAGTTACTTCTGATTCCTACGAAATAAATGCCGGTGTACCTCAGGGTTCAGTTCTTTCACCAACCTTATTTCTTCTTTTTATTAATGATCTCTTATCCCCTACTCTCAATCCTATTCATAGTTTCGCCGACGACAGCACCCTTGATTTCGCGTACTCATTTGATACTGTTATGAATTCACGTGGAAATGCTACAGAAGCCAATCGGGAACGCATGTTTAGATCATTAAACAACGACATTTCCAAGGTCCTTGCTTGGGGCAGAGCAAATCGTGTTACGTTTAATGCATCCAAAACCCAATGCTGTTTAATGTCCCTTAAAAAACGCCCAGTTCACCCCCAACCCATTTCAGTAGACGGAGTGAATATACCCAATTCACCCTCCCTAAACATCTTGGGTATCGAGATATCCAGCAATCTTAGCTGGACTGATCATATATTTGCAATCGCTAAAAATGCGATGAAATGTTTGGGTTTTCTACAGAGATGTAAGAAATATTTCACCCCACCTGACTTAGCGCTGATCTACAAGTCCCACATTAGGCCTAGACTTGAATATAATTCCCATATTTGGGCAGGGGCCGGACACACCGCACTGTCCGCGTTAGACAAAGTCCAGCGTAAAGCTGTTAAGCTTATTGGCGATCCCTCAATCTCTGAGGGTCTTGACTCTCTGGAGCATCGACGGAATGTCGGTTGTCTCTCACTCTTCTATCGTTATTTCCATGGCCGTTGTTCTAACGAAATTGCTAGCCTGATTCCTTGTAGACTCATGACAACGCGCGATACAAGATCAACAAGCCGCTCCCACCCCTATACTCTCCAGGTCAAATTTGGACGTACCGTCAAATTTCGGGAATCTTTTCTAAGCAGAACAACACGAATGTGGAACAGTCTACCATCTTCTGTTTTTCCATCGTCTTATCAGCCTGAAACTTTCAAACGGGACGTACATCGACACCTCCTTCACCCAAACTCCTAACCCATTTCCCTCATCCTTAATTCCTTTCCTGCCAAGGCTGTGCTTAAGCGTCATAGGGCATCCCCTGAGCTTTGGCATCATCATATATAAAAAAAAAATTAAAAAAAAGTCCACTTTTAAAGAATCTGGTTTTTTCACTTTTAAAATATTTCTGGCTTCACGAAATCCTTTTTGAAGCGTTAACGTATTTTTGTTCCTTTAAGAACGAGTTTTGTCCTTTCCGAATTTTACTTTTGCTTTCATAGCGTTTGTTACAAGCCAGGCGTTGCTACGTTCACCAAGAGATGCGTCTGAAGATGTCACTCGTTCCCAGGCTTTAACGGATAATATACGATCAGCAATATGAAGATCCTCAATATTTTTATGCTAAGAATATGCGATATCGTGATTTCTGCAAGCTGCGTCAAGAGGGTTAATTCCAGGATCACCCTTTGCTAATCTTTTTTGTAATTAAGTACCAGGACCGCAATGTTGATATTAAGGCAAATGAAATTCAAATGGTAAATTGCTAATTGCTGTATTTAGCAAACCGCCTCTTCTTCGACATTTACGCTGGCGAGAACGATTTTGATTCTTTGAATGATCAATCATTCGATAGATAGAATATATAAATAGATATGACTGATATAAAAGTTTAGTGTTGTGCAATAAATATTTCAGTTCTAATAATGAAGTTCGTGAAGCAGAAAGTCACGTTACCATTAAAAAATCTAGATATAAAATCTGGAAATGACTCAAAACCCATAGCTCACTTATACCTGATAATGTAAGAGGAACTCTTGTGGGACCTTCTAACTCCGGTAAAACCAATCTTATGATTGGTCTTATAGAACATATTTGAAAAATTTCGCAATATTTGCAGTGTTTGCTGGAAAGACAGTTACGGCTTTCTAGTAATCGATAAAGACAGTTTGTTGGATAAAGCACGTTATCAAAAAGGAGTTGATACATATATTTCACTATAAATTTAGAAGATCTGGTTTATCCGATATTAAACCCGTTATAGCTGTTAATATATCTGATAGACTTATTCGAGCTGTCTTATAGCTGTTAATAGACCTGATAAAGCTGTTCATAGACCTGGTAAAGCTATTCATAGACCAGTTAAGAGCTGTTCATGGACTTGAAGTCTATATTTATATCCCAGCACTCCCCCGTCAACGCATGAAACATGAAACAATAATCATAAGACATGAAACAAGAAACGTGAAACAAGAAACGTGAAACAAGAAACGTGAAACATGAATCATGAAACATGAATCATGAAACATGAATCATGAAACATGAAACATGAAACATGAATCATGAAACATGAATCATGAATCATGAAACATTAAACACCACCATCAACACCAACACCAGCTCTATCACCAACACCTGTTCGTAGACCTGGTAAAGCTGTTCAAAGACCTGGTAAAGCTGTTCATAGATCTGATAAGAGTTGTTCGTAGACCTGATAAAGCTGTTCATAAACCTGGTAGGAGCTGTTCGTAGACCTGGTAAAGCTGTTCGTAGACCTGCTAAAGCTGTTCATAGATCTGATAAGAGCTATCCATAGACCTGTTCAGATCAGTACAACTCAGTTGCCAGACCAGCTTAAATCTCATTAAAAAGATGGTTAAAAAGAGAGACGAACTATTAAAAAATCTTATAAAAACTAGAAATGCCATTAAGAAGAAATTCCGCGCAACACCTACACACTCTAGAACTTTGATGGAAAAGATAGATTCTCCTCTTAATTTATCAAGTGGATTAGTTGATAAATATTTAGAACTATGTATTAACAAAAGCCTAAAAATTGACAACACTTATGGAGTTGATTTAGATGATGATAACGAATGGAAAATTGGAAATTCAAAGATTGCAATTGAGGAAGATTATTTCCTTACTAACGGAAAATCGCATAAAATAACGCTAGGTCTCTGTGAATTGCTTTTTATGAAACAACCTGCAAAAACTTTGTATAGTAAGGATGACTTGAAAGATTATCAAGATATCTTAAAAGAAACTAATGCCTATAAAAGAGAATATAGAACGGACGGCCAAATAAAAGGTACTAGAGCTTCAAAGTATACAGAAATTATAAGTAAACTGATTTCTCATGATGGCAAAGGGTTGATGCATATACCCAAGAAAAATATTGATTACGTTTATTGGAACGATCCGAATGAGCTTGTGGATAGACTTCGTCTTTTAATAGTATCACAAGGTGCTGGACACACTAACCATAACAATGAAATTATCTCAATTATTGAAGAGTTAAAAGAAGGAGGGATTTTAATATAAATAACATCTTTAAACGTATTCAGTTTTAATGTAATAATGAGCGTCGACAAGTTTGGAAGATATTCTAAAAAACCAAAGTTCGGATCTACTGGAGATCGGGGTCCTAGGGGGCTACCTGATGAACCTGGTTCTCAAGGGATCCAGGGAATACAGGGTCTAAATGGTGTAGGTTTTAAGCTCACTCAAGACGGAGATTTCAATTTAGGTTTAAAAATTTTTAAATATATTAAAAGCCCGATGGAAAGAGATGATGCAACTAATAAAATATATGTCGACGATGTAGCTGATACCCCGTATAGCTTAAGGAGATTGCCTTTACTACATGTTATCCATTCTCGCTCTAACTATGGTATGCATGAGCCTATTAACCGCATGTGTAGAGCCGTGAATTTGTGTCCTATTTTTGACCTGGCTCTTACTAAAGATTTGCTTAAACAATCTCTGTTGTCTTTGTACCCCTGATTGTAGTGTTTGGGATTGTTCTAGATTTTGTTTTTTGTTTACTAATATTTTATTGCATGGGTTGTGGGAGCCTCATTCATCTCAATATTTGTTATATTCTGGTGAATAGGTCAATTGATTCCAGGCCTCTGCCTGTGAAGTGCGCCTTCTGAGTTAGAAGGGTTAATTCTATAATTTATAATTTTAAATAAGTAATTCTCACGCTAATGAAAAAATTCAGTTAGTCAGCAACAATCTAACTGAGCAAATACTTAAGGAAAGTGCTGTTCTTAAAGAAGAGTTAAAGGAGATACACAGCATAATAAATATTATAAGTGAAAAAGATAAGGGAGCCAGTCAATTATATACGATTGCGATTCTACAAGAAAAACTGAAAATAGCATACGAATTATATACAAATGAATTAATTGTTGACGTTCATGAGAAGTTGATGAAATATATATATATCTGAATCTACAGGAAATTAATGACACTTTAAAAGCGTTAATTGATGTAGAATCTCTGACAATTTCAAAATGAATAAAACCCAAGTAGTTAATGAGCTTCATAAACCAGCTAGAAAAAATTTTATAAGAAGACGTGTTGTAATTAAAGGAATAGATGACTTATGGCAAGCCAACTTAGTTGAAATGGGTGCTTATGAGTAGTTACAATATGCGGGTTCTGGCGCAAATGAGCAATGATCACCTCAAAATTGGTTAAATTGTGAGGGAAATCGAGGTCTGACGTCACATTTTTGCTCATTTTTCATGCGCCAGAAACCCCATAACAATTTTTGAAGGAGCAGAAGAGAGATAAGGATGTCGGCCATCTTGGATTTTGGGTTTTCGGTCTTGGTGGCTACAATAGATCTTCTTCTTCTTTGATTTGCACTGGAGATAAGGAAATGGCTGAGATTCCGAAGGTCAAAGGTCAAGGTTGATGATTGTTTAGTAAGATAAGGCACCTGTCGGCCATCTTGGTTTTTGGGTATTCGGTCTTGGAGGCTACAATTGGTCTTCTTCTTCTTTGGTTTGCACCTGGACCTGGATCTGGATCTGTATCTAGACCTGGATCGCGGGTATATAAAATGAATGTTGAGTTAATTGATAAGGGAGCTGATGACTCTGTAGAAATTAATAATTTGATGACAATGTTGTGGTCGTTGGGGTGATAAGATTAACCTGGAAGTGCGGACCTGGGCTCGTGTTCAAGATAAGAGTTTGTTGTTTTTAGTTTTTAATTACGAAGTACAGCTTTATCAGCTAAATGAAATAACATGATGCGAATTTAATGGGAAAACAGAATATTGCGTAATAAAGATTTCACCACTTTGGGTAAATAGATGAAGATTATTTTTTATTTCGTTTGCAAATTCTTATTTCTATGATATCATTTTTTTTCAAGCAAGTTTTAACATGTTTTTCTGGTCGAGCTGTGTTTGATAAGCGAGCTGGTGACTGCGTAGAAATTAATAATTTGGCGGCAATTTTAAGGTCGATGGTTGATAAGGTTTTGTAGATGAACCTGACCTCGTGCTGAAGATAAGAGTTTGTTGTTTTGAGTTTTTAATACGAAGTACACCTTTATCAGCTAAATGAAATAACATGATGCGAATTTAATTGGAAAATAGAATTTTGCGTTCTTGTATAAATAGCAAGCGTTCTTAAGTAGTCTTTTAGTATTCATAGTGAAGTCAACCAGTGAAATTCTTATAATTAAAATTCGTGCTCTAAGTCAGATTGAAATAATAAAAAAACAAAACAAAAAAAATTTCAAATGTATCAGCAACCGATCAACGAAGCAGTCATCGAAGACTTCGAAGTATTGGAGGAGTTAAATTCTGCAAATTTTAAGCCTGCACTCGCTATTAAAGATATGGAAGAGTCGCAGAATTTCAAAATCATAAGCTGCAGAAGAACAACAACAAAATATGGACCCAGGATCCTTTTAGAACTGGAGAGTTACCATGTTTTTTTGCCGCCTAGATTCGACGCTAAAATTTGTGATCGTACAATTGAGAAAATGAACGTTGGAGGCTTCTTTGTTGAAAGGAAAGCAGCAGGTGGCAGCTATTTTAATTTAATGTTTTCTAAGATAGCACCTAGCACTGGCTATTATTTGAATTTATAAATAAATAAATAAAAGTACTTTTATTAAATATATGTTTTTGTTTCATTTTACCTCCTCCAATTCTCTAGCTAAAATTAAAAAAAAGTTCAAAAATTTTGCTTGATTGAGATTTAAATCTGCAAAAATACTTCAACAAGTCGCCAGCGGTCTAATAAATTCCTAATCTAGCTGCTGAACCGCGGGGTCAGTGGAGTACTTTTAAAAGTCACAATTCTTAAGAGATTTTGAATGGATGCTATAAATACCTGTACCTTCATCGAAAAAACGTCAGTCTAGAAAGATGTGTTGGTCTGAAACTGTAAAGGCAGACAGTAAATTTTGTGTCTGCGAAGGAGGGTGGAACAATTTTAGAATGGTTAATGTAAGTGTGGATCCTAATGATGTTTTAGAAGTATACATGACTCCAGAAGATGGAAACAGGAGTCTAATATTACGCTTGAGATCTGGCGAGCCGATTTCTTCCACATTTCATTTTGATTTTAATTTTACGCCCTGGCAGAATGTAAAGTTAGAAGTCTACGGTAATTGAATTGGTATAGAATCAAGCAAATATCTCTCCTTATATTGATTTTAGGAGGTGACTGAAAAATAAATACGTTTAAATAAAGAAAATTACCGAGAGTTTATCTCAACATTCTATTTATTGTTATAACTAAATGTTAATTTAAACAGCGACGTTCAAGGCAATTTAAAAAGTAAGTCAAAAAACCAAAGTGAATTGATTGACAACTACAATTCTGTGCTAACTCGATGCAATCAAATAATTCATACAAATATTTTTAACATCCTCCCCGCCGAAATTAAAAGTTTTACTGGATTTCTAGTGGATATATAACTTGAATTGGCCTTCGTAATGTTTTGCCATTCGGTAGAATTAGTTCACAAGCACGGACACGACCATCTCTGCCAGGAAATACGTTGATGACTCTAGCCAATTTCCACAGAAGCCTCGGAATGTTTTTCTCTGAAATAAGTACTATATCGTTAACACTAAAAATCGACGTATTACTGGAAGGAATATGATGCGCAGATTTCAGTTGATGTAAATATTCAGAAACCCATCGTTTCCAGAAGACGTTTAGATTTCTCTGGCGCTGTCTCCAAATATTAACCAAGTCGTCTCTGCATAGGTTTGCGGATTCTTCAATGTTGCGAAGGTTAGTTGCTGCGGTTCCAGTTAAGAAGTCGGACGGAGAAGGCGGCTTCAATTCGGTTGGTTCGTCAGACGTATATGTAAGCGGCCTGGAGTTTAAGACGGCTTCTACCTCAACCAAAATTGTTTGGAGCTCCTCATAATTTAAGGTGTGTCGTCCAATCGTTGCTTTGAGTGAGTTTTTTATTGTCCTTATTAATCGTTCCCATTATCCTCCCCACCATGACGCTCTTTCAACGATAAATTTCCACTGGATCCCATGGTTGACAGCAAAGGAGGATATTTCGTTGGAACTAATTTGCTTGTAGAGTTGTTGAATCTCATAGTCAGCTCTTTTAAAAGTGTTCGCGTTATCCGAATAAATGGTATTCGGAAATCCTCTTCTTGCAGTAAATCTTCGAATAGCGTTGATGCAACACTCGGTGGATAAATCAGGAACCAGCTCAATGTGTACAGCGCGAACAACTGCGCAAGTAAACAACATTAAATACACTTTCGTAAGTTTAGAATTGTCTACGTTGTTTTTTACGAACATTGGCCCGGCAAAATCAACTCCTGTCGTTTCAAACACGCGCGCGGAATTCAATCTGTCCCTAGGAAGTGGTGTGAATGGTTGTGAAGCAGGCTTGCTAAAGAGTCTTTTGCATGTAATGCACTTATTAATAACTGATTTTACTAGTTGTCGGGCCCTTAAAATCCAAAACCTTCTTCTCAAGAATGCTAACGCAACGTTGATGCCTCCGTGAAGTGTTTCGATATGCGCGTATCTCACATAAAGGTAGCTGAGATAAGATTCTTTCGGCAAAATAATTGGATGCGCTAGATTTGTTTCATCGTTAATTTCCTGTAGCCTTCCTCCTAACCGTAGAATACCAAGGCAATCAATTTGCGGACAAAGTTTTAATATTTTCGATAAACGATCGACTCCGTTACCTCGCTTAAGCGATCCAATCTCGTTTGGAAAATACCGTTGCTGCTCAAAAGAGATTAAATAATTTTCGGCAATTTGCAGTTCATTTAGAGTTAAGTCCCCTTTCGATTTTGTTGTTTTTTCTCTTGCATTATTTATGAACCGAAAAACATATGCTGTAACTCTCAAAAGTCTTGTAAAACTACTGAATTTTTCTACGTTTATTATGTGCTGAGGCTCTTTTGAAGTGTTATGAGATAAAGATATATTTACCAACGATGTATCTTCGTATTGATTATCCATCGGCCACATGTTTTCAGGCTGTGATAACCAAATTGGACCAACTTTCCAAACTTCGGAATTTATTAAAGTTTTCGCTAAAATACCGCGAGTAAGAAGATCAGCTGGATTCATGCTTCCAGGACAGTAACGCCATTCTTGTATAGCTGAATGAAGTTTAATTTCATTGACCCTGTTAGAGATGAACTGTTTCCATTTCCTGGAATCGGCCCTGATCCAGCATAGCGTAATTTTTGAGTCACTCCAGAAAAAAAATTAGTTGAACGTGAATGATGTTTTTTTGCATATAAATGACTTCAAACGACTCGCAAGCAGCGCAGCAGTCAATTCCAATCTGGGTAGCGAAAGTTCGTTTGTGCTGTCTCGCTTCAAAGGTGCTACTCTATGCTTGGCACATAAGATGTGTGACGATATTTCTCCATTTACGTTCTTCCTTCTTACAAATGCTACAACTCCATATGCTTTCGGGCTCGCGTCACAAAAGAGGTGCAATTGAATTTCGTCCTCTTTGCTCGTTGATGTACTAAAAATGCAGCGTGGTATGTAAAAATCGTTGAGGTATTCCAATTCCGAACACCATTGTTGAAAATTTGTAGAAATGTCATCAGGCAATACTTCATCCCAATCTGGTTTAATCATCCATATTGTTTGCATTAGCATTTTCATTCTAATGACGAATGGGCCAAGCAATCCTAAGGGATCATACACGCGGGTCATCGTTTGCAATATAATTCGTTTAGTACCCTTAAGCGATGTGGACGAAAAATTTATCGTCGAACCGAGATCAATTTTCAATTCATCGGTCTGAGTAACCCAAATACACCCTAAAACCTTCTGTACAGTATGTGTATGTTCATGATCCCACTCGTTGATGAACAGCTGCCTTAAACCAGCATCATTTGAATTCCACTTGCGGAGATTCATTGAGGCATTCGCCATAATAGTTTTGGCTTCTCTGTATAATTTTTTTGCAACGTGAGGAGAGTCAACACTAGTGACTAAATCGTCGACATAAAGGTGCTTGGCAAGGATTTCGTTGGTCGCCTGGAATTGATCATTAAAAAGATACAAATGTCTTTTGATGACAGCATTTAACAAGAAGGGACTACAATTTACACCAAATGTTACCCTTGTGAACCTGTAGGGGCGTACCGGTGGCAAGTTTGATCCAGTTTTTAATGGTTTCGCGTACCACAAAAACCGATGAGAGTCGCGATCTTTTTCGCTGATACTTATTTGCATGAACGCCCTTTCGATGTCAATTTGACCCATGCGGAAATCTAAAAGTACAGTCAAAATACCGGGCAGTAAATTTGGGCCGTGTTGCAAGTGGTCATTCAAGGATGTTTCACCAGGCGCGTGGGAAGATGCATCAAAAACAATTCTAACGCGCGTCGTTGTTTTGTCGTTACGATATACTGCTCGATGTGGTAGATAATACGTACGGTGGTTAAATGTTTCGTTGACAGCTTCCGCAATACCTGAATTGATTAACTCCCACATTGCGAAGTCATACTCGATCAATTTTTGTTCAGTCCGGGACAGTCGCTGTGTTAAGGAGCGTAAACGTGCGTTCGCTCCAGAAAAATTATCGTCTAACTTACTACTCTGCGTTTTCCAAGGAAGAGAGACTTCATATCGTTTTTTGTTTCGTTTGATTGAGTTTTCTAAAAATTTATGTAAAAACTCGTTATCCGTTGTCTCACTTTCGTTATGAATGCCTATTGTTTCTAACTTCCAAAAATTTTCTAGGTTAAAGTCAAAGGAATTCACCAACATTAAGGTTTCTTCGCCATTAGACTCACTCAGATGTCCTGGAGCAGGCCCGTGTAACGTCCACCCAAATTTCGTGTTTACAGCTGCCAAACAATCTGTTATCATTCGCGTTTCACCTACTAAATTCAAAGTTGGACAAGCTGCTTCATATCACTGAAGTCTTAAATAGTGATTCGTCGATGCTGTCCAACAAGATTTGCGAGGTTTCATCGAAGTTTAGCGGGCTGGTAGCTTCCCTGGATGATTTTCGGACAATGCAAACTGCGACTGGTTCACCATCTTCCTCCAACGGACAATCTACTGAATCTATAATGCCGGTCATAGATGATATTAGGCGTGGTGTCCGGCACGTCAAGCGGGACCTAGATTCATGCTGTACAGCCATTGGGAGAAACTTTCAACTCATTGACTCAGTTGCCTCTGATGTCAGGAGCCTAACTTCAAAAGGCTCTTCATCTTCTCATCTGAATGACGACATAGCTACTTCTAGTTTAGATGCTGCTTCTTCAGAAACTACATCTCCGAATAGGAAATGTCTCACTCTACAGGATTCATCATCTGCAGCTCCTCCTCAATCAACCGAGAAACCGGTTCCTACAGACCCGCATTCCTCCTTGGTGCAGCCTACTCCAGTCGTTGATGCTACTGTTAGTCCGGTCGAGGCCGACTTGGCGACAGGTTCTGGTGTTATAATCAACTCTGGTCAAGCAGCTAATCCTCAATCAACCGAGAAACTGGTTCCTCCTTGGTACAGCCTACTCCAGTTGTTGATGCTACTGTTATTCCGGTCAAGGCCGACATGGCGCCGGGTTCTGGTGTTATAATCAACTCTGGTCAAGCTGGTGTTATGATAAACTCTCCACCAGTATCATCTCAGTCCACATCCACCGCATCCATGGTTAACAAATTTGGCACCACCTGGACTATAACGGACTGGGAACAAAGACTACTAAGACTAGGAAGCAAATACACATCTTCATCAAGTGACTATACCCCATTCCTTCTTAAGGGTGCCCCTCACAACGCCAACGTTTCCTGGGTACATAGCTTTTTTACTCGGAATTTTGCATTCATCCCAGTTAGCTGAATGCAGTTACTCTCGGACACAGAGAAATTCAGCAACTTCAAGATCTCCATCCCGAACAAGTACGTGTGGCTCATAACTAACCCCTCCAGCAAAATCTTCACTCACGGGACGATCGAAATTTCCAAGTGGACTAGGAAGTATGTTAAGTTTAACCCTAAGCCCTCTGCATCTAAGTCTAAATTAAATATTAATAAACCAAATCCGACTAACTATCCCAAAGGTAATTCCAAACGTCCTTCTCCCATACCTAAATTTAGCATTCAGCCTAATCGTAAGAACATTAGTACTAGTAATAACACAGTCTCTCATCACTCTTCCGCACCTCTCACCTTTAGCCATAAACCTAGTAATCCTAACTCCAATTGGCAGTTCAAAATGGGAGTATTTCCAAACTTTAATCTAAGTACCCCAGTCAAGTATCCTAACTTTATATATTCTCACACTCTTAACCCCTCGGTTCCACTTACATCGAAGCCCTCGAACACTTCCATCCCAGCCGTCAACCCTACCACCACTGATTTGAGTTCTGTACATCCAGCGCACCCACCTAACCATGCACATCCAACTTCTTCCGTGTGTCCACCTAACCACATGCCATCAATTTCCGACCACCCCACCACCTCTGCTTCGATTTCCGTCAGTCCCACCCCTCCACTGTATACACCAAACCTGGCACCCGCTACTTCCTCCGCATGCCCACTTAATTACAAGCCATCATCCTCCTTCACTATCGCCCCATCTCAAACTACTTCTACCTCCACTAATTCGCCCCTTCCGCTAACCAAAACTACTTCATCCGAACATCACTCATTTATCGATCCGCTAATCCCACCTACAGTCAAATTGACTTTGTCGCGTTTACGGGACCACCGCATTTATGAAAACGTTCGGCTATTTCTAGCCTATCTGCACGACAAACCGAATTCCGTCTGCATCGACGGTAAAACCAGTACCAACGTCATGCTAAGTATACACCAGGAAGGCCTACCCACAGACCCAACCGTCTTACACCAACTTTTCACTAACTTCCATGAATCCTTCAATATTCCTTCCCATAAGGTTTCAGAAGATCTATCCACCTATGCTGCGTACGTCAGTTCTCGCCGCATTTCCCATCTCCAAAAAAGTCGCAACGACTCCTTAAACTACTTTCGCTCCTACCCCCCCCCCCCCCCCCCGCTTTCCCAATTTCTGACCTCCCCCTTAATGCACCTGCGGTCTCCGATCAAGCACCTCTCCCCAGCAGCTTGTCAGTCTATTACCAGAACGTCAGAGGACTTCGCACTAAAACATCTAACATTTTTCTTAACTCCCACAAATTCCCGCACGATATCTTTGCCTTTACTGAAACCAATTTAACACCAGGAATTCTGGACAACGAACTGTTCCCTTCAAACCATACTATCTTCCGTGTCGACGATTGTATAAGCACCAATGATCCACCAGGTCGCGGGGTTCTCATAGCTGCTCACAACCGTTATGACGCTACCCTGCTAAAGACCTCCGACACTACAATATCAGAATTTGTATGTATCAAATTAGCACTAAATAAGTGTCTTCTGTACATTCTTTGCTGTTACATTCGTCCCTCTCAACCTCTAGAAGCCTACGAGCCCCTAATTGAAGCGATCGACACCCTGCTTGAGAACGCTAACGCCTCTGATGAAATTGTTTTATTGGGTGACTTTAACCTCCCCCGTATTCAATGGTCATTGTCTGAGGACTGTTCCCACTATGTACCCCTTAACGCCTCTTCGGCCAAAGAAACCTATTTTACTGATCAGCTCTCCGTTTCTGGTCTCTTTCAAGTAAGTGGTGTCAGGAACTTTCTGGACAGACAATTAGACTTAATCTTTTCTTCAGACCCAGTTAACTCGGTTGTCGTGGAAAGCAACCATCTCCTCTCCTCTCTCGATCGTCACCACCCTCCCCTCTTCCTCGTTTTCTCCTACGAACACCCTCATACCCTTTCAAGCTCCGAGTCTTCTCTTTCCTTCAATTTTCGCAAGGGCGACTTTGAAAAATTAAATCACTTGCTCCTCAACTCTAACATTGGCACTATCCCTCAACATCTTCCAGTCGACGTTGCTATAGAAGCGTTCTATTCGGAAATATACGCTTGTCTTGCACAATCTATTCCCCTTTTTCCTCGTAAAAACTACTCCTCATCCCCCGTATGGTACGACAAAGAATTACGCTCTCTCCGCAACAGGAGGAATAAACGTTGGCAAACTTTTCTTCTATCCCAAACCGAGTCTGACTATTCTTCCTACCTATCTGCTTATACCTCGTTCTCTGAACGTTGTGATACCCTCTACCATGAGTATCTCCAACGGATGGAATCTAGCCTCATATCCGACCCCAAGCGTTTTTATCACTTTATTAATTCCAAAAAGAAATCCAATGGTTACCCCTCTACCCTAAAGCTTGGGAATACCTCTTCATCTGATCCTAAAGTTATCGCCAACCTCTTTGCAGACTTCTTCAGTAAATCTTTCAGCGACAATTCCCGACAACTTGACCTTAACTACTTCTCATTCTTGGACAAATGCACTCAAACGTCGTTTACGTCTTTCGACCCTGATCCCGAACTAATCGCCGCCAGTATCAACGGGCTTGAGGACGACTTCAACCCAGGTCCTGACGGCATTCCGGCCATCGTTCTAAAAACGTGTGCCACGCATCTAATTCAACCCCTTACCTTGCTATTCCGCCTCTCGGTCACTCAAGGGGTTTTCCCTCAACTCGATTATTATTCTCATCTTCAAAAAAGGTTGCAAAAACGATGTGTCCAACTACAGACCCATCGCTAAATTATCATCCATACCTAAACTATTCGAAAAATTGGTCTATGACTCCATGTTCTTCCACTGTAAGTCTATCTTCTCCCTCTCCCAGCATGGCTTTCTCAAAGGAAGATCTACTACCACCAATCTTACTGACTTCGTCTCCAAGACACTATGTGCTCTGGAAAACGGTAAAGATGTTGATGTTATTGCCACCGATTTTAGTAAAGCCTTCGACAAGATCTCCCATAATGTTATCTTGTTCAAACTTGATCGCCTAGGCTTCCCCTCCCGATTCATCTCCTGGATTCAATCCTACCTCAACAACCTTCGCTACAATGTTCTTTTCAGTTCATCCATTTCTAACCCTATTGTCGCTCGTTCCGGCGTCCCCCAGGGCAGCCACCTCGGTCCACTGATCTTCATCCTTACAATAAATGATGTTGAATGCGTCATCAATCACTCGGAGCTGTCCATTTATGCTGATGATATGAAAATAATTAAACATATCTCCTCCACAACCGACTCTCTTCTCCTGCAAAAAGATCTCGATTCCTTCACCACGTGGTGCATGAAAAGCTTTCTTGAACTCAATGTCTCCAAATGCCAGTCCATCTCTTATTCCCGTAAGCGTCTTACCATCACCCCAAGAGTTTACATGCTAACCGATGTACCGGTCCCTATTGTTACCTCTTTGTGTGACCTTGGAATAATCTGTGATAGGGAAATCAACTTCCGTTCTCATATTGACAGCATAATTAACAGAGCTAACTCCGCGCTAGGGTTTGTGATGCGCTGGTCTGGAGAGTTCTCCAATCCATATGTTTCCAAATCTCTCTATATCTCCTTCGTTAGACCTCTCCTTGAATATGCCAGCCAGGTATGGTCACCTACACAAACAACCCATATCAATAGGATTGAATCCGTCCAGCGTAGGTTCGTTCGCTTCGCTCTACGTGATCTCCCGTGGGCAGACAGATTCAACCTTCCACCCTATGAAAACCGTCTGAAACTGATTGACTTACAACCCTTAAGTAAACGTCGTGATGTTTCTGACATTCTCTACATTCATGAGCTATTAAGTGGAGCCATAGACTGCCCTTCAATCCTGCAATCTTTACCCATCTATACTAATCCCCGCAACCTTAGGTCCACTCCCCTTTTCCGACTCGACCGCCATCGCACAAACTACGGTCAAAGCGAGCCAATTACCAGGATGCTTCGAAAAGTCAACGACCTTTCCTCCTTTGACTTCCATCTGAGTAAATCATCCCTTCACAAATCCTTATATCTCGACCCCGTCCATCCTGATCGCATTTCTTAATTCGTTTTCCTTCCAGCCAGTTTGTTCCTTAATGAGAGCTCATATTGTAGCTTTTTCAATTTATTTATAATTCCATCATTTATCATCTAGTATAGCTTGTAGTATTAGTATTATTATTATGTTATAGCTTGTATTAAGCTTAATTAAATAAATTAATTAAATAAATACTACTAAAAATCTCTGGTAATAGTCTCCGCCTATAAATAAGCTTATCCCTGGAATAACATCAAAATCTTTAGGGTGAGTGTCAGCTAAATGAAAATGCTCAAATTGAAAATATCTTGCGTTAGGGACCGGTAAAACATCCACACAAATTTCGGGTACTTCAATCGCTTTTAAGGTCATGAAATCATCACTATACTGACCTTTCAGTTTTATTTCAACACAATTATAAACTGTCTTGGGAGGAATTTCTCGACAGCCGAACGGAATTATGTTTAAAGCAACAACCCCAACTATCGGCAAGTTAAGCTTCTTCGATATACTTTCACGAATGTATGTTCTCGTACTTGCACTGTCTAAAATAAATCGGATCGCTAATTTATTTATAATCCCGACGCCCGTTTGTAGAAAAACTTGCTCGTTTATGGGTAATAGGAGATTTACCGCATTAGTTGTTGTGGCTGTCAAGGCGTTGTTTACCTTTCCTTCAGAAGATTGCACTTTATTTCCGAAATTTTGCACTTTACCTTCAAAATTGGGATCACACATAGACGTCGCATGTCGGCCGTTACATTTCTTGCAGCGTATAAATCTGTTTTTGCAGTATCGAGAGGAATGCTTTGGGTGTGTACATCTAAAACATCTACCGGCAGATTTCAATTTTTCCTTTCGCTCCTTTAAAGTGGCGGTAGTGGAATCACAATTTTCGGTAGTATGAGCTAGCGAATAACAGAAAAAGCAATTCTTTGTATTTTGAGATACCGTGAATAAGCCTGTAGCTGTGGCTGTATGATGTCGATTTAGAGCGGTTCTCTTTTCCATTGAAGATGTGACCGTAACTGTGGCCTTTTCCAGAGATTCAGCTTCGACTTTTATAAAATTTAAAATACGTTTTATAGCAGGATCACACTCGATGCTATGTGTTGATGTGTTCAACTGTACACTATCGTTGGATTCGTTAGAAGTGCTTGTCATAACACGGTTGATCCCAATTTGCGCTTCTGTCCGATAGTATTCGACTCTCAAGTCACTTGGCAGGGCTTTCAGTATGATGGACTTCAACATCATATTGTACTGCGATGGTGTAACTTTGAGAGAATTTAGAGATCTCATTGCCCCTAATAGAGCTGTACAAACTGCGTAAGCCGACCGCATCAATTCGAGATTTTACAGCCTTAATAGACATTAGCTGTTGCATGTATTTGTCGACTATTCGATCTGTTGAACCATATTCCTCCTTAAGCATTTCTATGGCTTCGCCGTAGCAAGCTTTCGTTGGAGTAAGACCCGCTATCGTATCAGCAGCTCGTCCCGTTATTACACTCTGAAGAAAGTTGAACTTGGTACAATCGTCTAATGAGGAGTTCAAATGTACGGCCGTCTTATACTCCTCCCAAAAAGGAAGCCACTTGTTATAGTCCCCATTAAATTTTTTTAGCTCTAATCTTGGAAGCTTTATGGCGGACGCCGATAAACTGCTATTTCATACACATTGCTGGGTATTTTCAACGTTTGCAGAGTTCCCGCTTCGAGAAGTCTGTAGCACATTCATTCGATGTTAAATCTGCGCAATGACGGTTATGGCTTTTTCGTTGTATTCCAACACGATGACACATTCTGACGCATAATTCTTTTCCTCCACTGTGGCTCGTGCGGATAAATCTGCCTCATTCAGATTTTTATGAAGGTTTTGAATACGATAGAGATGCGTGTTAAGGGTTTCAAGTATTCCGTCCTTGGACTCTACTGATGAGGGTAAACTCTGTAAGTAGTCGTTGGCCCCATTCACCCTTTTCGTTAGCTGGCGTCTTAGCGTTGACCGAAACTGAATTTCCATCTTTAAGCGGTAGAGCTTTCTCCCGTTTATTCCCGATGTCCGGTTTTTTTCGTTTTTTTTTCGTTTTCCCGTTTTCTCCCGGATTTCGGCACCATGAAAAATAAATACGTTTAAATAAAGAAAATTACCGAGAGTTTATCTCAACATTCTATTTATTGTTATAACTAAATGTTAATTTAAACAGCGACGTTCAAGGCAATTTAAAAAGTAAGTCAAAAAACAAAAGTGAATTGATTGACAACTACAATTATATGCTAACTCGATGCAATCAAATAATTCATACAAATATTTTTAACAGTGACATTGTATTGGTTGATGAATCACAAGATCGCACAGTTAGATATAAAGCTACAAATCATTTCCCCAGGAACTGCCCCTTTGGTGATGAGGATGATTGGAATTGGAATCATCCTATGAAAATTAATATGGACAATAAAAAAATTGAGGGGGATGCTATAAATATACCAACATCATAAAATTCATTTAGTTCTTGAGTTCAAGTCAACATATTAACATTAAAAATGGCTAGACGTTCATTAAATATTTTGCTATTATCACTATGCATCTTAAATATCAACAGTTTGTCGATCCCGTTAAGTGTAAGGCTAATGGATCAAAGTAGTAGCAATTTAGATTTTGCACTAACTCTACCCAATAACGATTCTATACAAATTGGCTTATCTTTTAAATCGATGACTTACAGTAACGCTAGCAATCCCAAAGAAGATGTAGTTTCTACTTCAAAAGAAAGTAATGACGAACAAATTCCTACTACCACATCAAGGATCACTACGAATGATAATCCTAAAAAGAAATTTGTGTCTATTAACGAGGCCATCGAAGGTTTCAGGCAAGAACTATTAAAGAAAGAATTGGATATTGCAGGAATTATTGAGAGCAAAGATATCTTTTATAGGCACTTTAAACTTGAATTCGATGACGAAACTATGCTAACCATTCGTTGTACATATGACAGTAATTACGTAACTCGCTCATTGAAGATATCATGCTATGAATATCGCGAGTTTGAAACTGAAAGAATTCTAAGTAGTGGTGAAGTAGAGATGGTGAAACAAAATGATGCTAATTATAAAAGCAATGTGGAATTAGTGAATTTGAGAGGAATGAAACAAACATATCAAATGAATATTTCTAAATAAGCAGCTATAAAAGAAAGTCTAATCCGTTTTTAAGTCATTTTAAAATTATTATGGAGTATCTTCATACAAAAATAATTTTGGATAATATTTGCAATTTAATTGAACTAACAGATTATAATAAACTTATTGCTGAATATAAAAAGCGAGATTTATTGACTCCTGCTATCAAAGAGGTTATAAATGTAAAGCCAACAACATTTTTCATTTATTTATATATATTATAATTATTTTTTTTTTTTGGTAGAACGAACTTTTGTTTAACGATTATCAAAAGCATGGGAGGTTCTTTCTTAAGATTTCTAAATCTGATTCAGCAGCATATAAAGAATTCAAGGATATTTGTAGGAGTTTGGACCTTCAAGATGTTTTGCTTTTGCTACAAAAAGAAGAAGAGAAGGCCAAAGTAGTTGGAGAAAAAGTAGTTCAATTCAATATCATCCCAAAGATACATTTCGTTCCAATATACGATCGTAAGGGTCCCTGCGTTGGACAGATTTCGATTTCAACAGCGAATTCGAAATATGAAGGATATTTTGGACCCCATTTTATTCACCTCGCATAGAAATAAAATTTATAGTTTAAAATTTAAAAATTTCAAATAGAGTTGTAAATTGAAACTAAAGTACTATATATTTGTATAACAATATTATAATACATTATCTTTCTTAATCCAAGAGTTGTGTTTTGATGAAAATCCGAGCCATTTAACATAAACTTTATCTGCGGTTCTCTTCAATATTTTTTCTATAAGGTAAACATCAGGATTCTTCGTCTTTTGGAGCTCCATTTCATAAAAACTACCCCTTATTGCGTTTCCTTCATGGTCTTCCAAGAGGTATGTTACAGGATTCGTTATCTGAATTTTTGTCTTTAAAATCTCTGTAGTCCAGTTTGGTGTATTGTTGCGAGCTGGGACCGACACTACTGCTGGATGATTGCCCAAGGCAGGCTATGACTCTGGATGACATCAACTGAAATTCAGCTGATGTCAGCCAGGATCACGGCCTCCGCTGGACATTCATCTGTCAGCAGATGCTTGGGCAGAGATGGAGGATGGCATGCTGGCATCGCTAGCTTTGCGATAGAGAGGGGGGTTCAAAAAGGGATGCCATCTCCGCCCGCGGTTGCGCAACAAAAGCAAGAAAATCATGCCGAGGGATACAGGATAGGTGGGACCTGACGAGAGAAAAAAAAATTTTGACGAAAAAGGGAAGAAAACGAAAGGAAAGAAAAGAAAAAAGAAAAAAAAACTAGAAAGAGAAAAAAAGAAAACCCGCGAAAAAAGAAATACAAAAGAAAAAAAAACCAAAGAGAATTTTAAATTAAAAATAAAACCAAAATAAAGGAACAGAACAGGAGGAAGAGGATACGAGCAGGCGTTGCTCGACTTACCGGATATCGTTGGGGGAGTCTGGTGTCCTGATTCCCTTTACCTGGTCCATGCCCCAACCGCCCTATGCACCTAGGGGGCCTATGTCGACTAGATGCCCTATAAAGACCTGGTCAGAGAGGGTCACTCACCTCATCGTGAGGACCCCGCCCACCGACGTAGCGATGATCATGGCCGCCCTACGGAAGGACGACGAGGAGAGAGAGAGAGAGATATAAAAGAATAACTTTAATTTAAGCCCATATAAACGTTTTTATTTAAATTTTTTAATAAAATCAGAGTTACCCCCTCCGTGGGAGGGCCCAAGACCGTCTAGCTTATGGCTAGGGCCTATTTACCCCTTTGCAACGGGGCTCTGAGGAAGGATACAAACAATTTCTATCGATTACTAAGTACACAATACTATTTAGGGCTAATAATAATCCTGACAAAAAAAATTATGGTTCACTAAAGAAAGAATATTGTTTTTCTTATCTCCCTTTTTCTTCAGGGCAAAAAAAATGCGCATCTTTTTTACATTTGGTCCTGGGGAGTTACAAATTATATGTATTATTAAGAAAATATGAATGCAGTTCTCCGTAACAAATATGTAAGTAACTTTACAACTTTGAATAAAATAAACGAGCTAGACCTGTACTTTAAACATAAGCAATAAGTCTCAATAATACAAAAATTCCACTGACGCTAAAATATCCAACGTCACTTATGCGGTTATATTATATTCAATAAGAAAAAAAATTAAACGATAACGAAACCATACTAACTTAGCGCTTTGCGTTTTATTTTCATATTCCATCGGAAAACTAAATTCATATCAAGTTCTAATTGTCTACATACTTTCATTTCTATTGAGAATTCTGTACAATTTCCCGAACGTATTTGGGAATAATAAAGAAAAGGTAAATTTCAATAGGAAATTGTTTCTACATACTATTACAAAGAAAAAAAATACATGAGCTTAGCTAGAATAATATTTATCAACTAGAAAGGAACCACAAATTGAAATCCTAACCAATTTAGCTAAAATTTGAAATATAAAAACTCACTAATGGGTAGAATCAACTTCACGCAACCACAATGAGAGACAATCGAAGTCCTAATAATAATGCCTTTGTCTTGACTAGAGACCCCTTCCTTTTTGTAGGATAAGAAAAAAGAAGGAAGAAAAAACAAAAAGGAACGGACTCACCAAAATTTTTTCTTTGATTCCCCCTTCTTGGACGATGCTTCGTTGGTTTTCTGCTTTCTTTTAAACTTTTTTTTCTTTCTTAAATTTTCGTTGCCACTTATTTTAAATTTTCCTTTTCAACTTTTCTTGTCGTCGTTTAACTTTTTATTTTTGTTGTCACTTCTTGTTATATTCTTTTTAAATTCTTATTCTCGTTGTCACTTATTTTAATTTTTGTTCTTCACTTTTTCGTTACGTTCCTTTTACTTTTTATTGTCGTTGTCACTTTCTGGTTATGTTCCTTTTAAACTTTTCATTCTTTTTATCACTCATTTTAAATTTTCTTTTTCAAATTTTCTTTCCGTCGTCACTTTTGTTATGTTCTTTTAAACTATTTGATTTCGTCGTCACTTTTTGTTAAGTTCCTTTTAAATTCTTATTCTCGTTGTCACTTATTTTGAATTTTCTTGTCGTCGTCACCTTTTGTCATGATTCTTTCAACTTTTTGTTTCGTCGTCACTTTTCGGTATGTTCTTTCTAAATTTTTATTTTCGTTGTCACTTTCTGGTTATGTTCCTTTTAAATTTATATTTTTGTTGTCACTTCTTGTTATGTTCTTTTAAACTTTTTAATTTTTGTCGTCACTTTTTGTTAAGTTCCTTTAAACTTTTTAATTTCGTCGTCACTTTTGTTAAGTTCCTTTTAAATTCTTATTCTCGTTGTCACTTATTTTGAATTTTCTTGTCGTCGTCATTGTTTGTTATGATTCTTTTTAAATTTTTATTTTTGTTGTCACTTATTTTGAATTTTCTTGTCGTCGTCACTGTTTGTTATGATTCTTTTTAAATTTTTATTTTTGTTGTCACTTCTTGTTATGTTCTTTTAAACTTTTTATTCTATTTGTCACTTATTTAAAATTTTTCTTTTTCAAATTTTCTTTCCGTCGTCACTTTTGTTATGTTCTTTTAAACTATTTAATTTCGTCGTCACTTTTCAGTATGTTCTTTTAAACTTTTTTATTCTATTTTGTCACTTATTTTAATTTTTTTTTCAAATTTTCTTTTTAAAATGTTTATAGTCACTTACCCAAACGGATTATCCAAATCTCCAATTTAATTAAGTGCTGGGAGTTCTTAAAAGTTCCCCAAAGGTGCACAACTCGAAGAATTTAATTGCTTTCATTTCACGCGCCGTATACAATTTACAAGCGCCAACTTGATCCCAGAAATCACTCGCACCGCCGTAAAAAATCTGTCCAACACGAACTTATGACGCCGACTGACTCTTGTCTTTGGTTTGCACTGGTTTTGTTTTATGTTCCTTTCTAAATCTTCGTATCTTATCTTTTATTTCACTTTTCAATTGTCACTTAACGCGTGATTCATTCGATTCAATTCGAAACACGAAAAATCTCAATAACTCAACCGCAAAACTTTATTTTATTTCTTTATCTCCATCACTAATGAAATTTCTCAGCGTTAATCAGACACTCCGGAACCGAGCGATTTTTAAAAAGCGACTGCCTACCCAAAAACTCTTCGCGCCCATTTATCACCGCTGCCAGCCAAGTCACATACACTCTCACATCTTCCCGCTGCCGGCATCCAACTTTTTCATGCACTTTGTGCTGTAAACGGTTTCATCAGGCCACTTGATGCCAGATGTTCATATTCAATTGCAAATCTGTTGCAATTTTGCTGCTTTGGCTTGAGGCGAATTCTATTTTTAGAATTATTTTTGCAGCCGGGCCATTTTTGACTGTAATTTTGCTTTCTTTTTACAGGCGGCTGAGGATTTTTCGGTCTCGTCACGTTAGTGGTACCGTAGGTAGGCGGAGTTTTAATTTTGATGCTGTTAGGAAGCGGTTACATTCTTATTAGAATGTAGCAGATTGGCGATTTTAAGTAATTTTGTTTTCGGGAGCCGAGGATTTTTGGGAAAATAATTTAATTGACTTTAATATTCTCTCGGCTTCCTATATATTGATGTCAGAGTTTGAGGTGTAATTTTAAAATGTATTTTCCCGCTGCCTCCTGTTATGCCCCTGTATATAACCGTAGGTATTTTGATTTTCAGGCGTTTTCAGGTGCGAAAAATGTTAAGGGGAGTCTTGGATTCGGCTATAGAAGCCGAATCTTTTCGAGTATTCATGCGATTTAGAGCAGAGCCGGGATTCGGTAATATTGACGGACATAGCATTCCGACATTGCACCGGGTGTAGGGATTTTTTTCTCATGTAGCAGGTGGTCAGGTGTTACATGACCACTGTAGGTACCGCTACATAGCGACCATAACAGGGCAGCCTCGGCTGCTGAGCCTGCAATAGCAGAGGAGGCTGAGAAGGACGCTTACACCTGAGTTCCCGGTTCCGTTGGTGAGAGTGAGCCTGAGTTCCTTTCGTGCTCCTAATGAGAGAGACGCAGGTGACTCTAGGCCTTCTCTCGTAGCTTTGCCGGTCGCCCAATGTGTGGCACGACCCATCCGCAGTCTCATGCTTTATCTGAGCTAGCCGGTCTTTAAGACTAAGCGTGTCCGCTGGGTTTCCTCGAATGTCTTTGGGTTGAGAGATTGGTCTGATGGTTCGGGCAGCACAAAAATTTGTCGATGGGTATTGAAATTGAAGCCGGTGTAGGCTTTAGTGTGAGGCGAGAACACAAACGCCGGTAGAGATGCTGAGGGCTCTGAGATATACAAACTGAACAATTGTTCTAGGATATGCGCGTTGGTCGATGGGACCATTAACAGGGCTGACCTGACTTGAGCGGTAAAACTGTTGGTGGCACAAATTGAAGCCTTTGGCAGGCGGTAGAATGAGACACAAACACAAATGTTGTGTCGGTAGAGTTACGGAGGGCTCGGAGCTTATTATGCAATATAGGGTGTCATTCATAGACAACGCTGGTCGCACAGTGCGAGAGTTAAAATGTTGTTAGCTAGGGATGCGAATTGAAGCCTGATGGGGCCATAAGTAAGGCGCAAACACAACTTTACACCGGTAGAGAGAGGCTGAGAGCACGGAGCATGGTATACTATAAGGGCTGATACGGGAGGATAGACGTTGAGCAACCTGATCCCACATACTGGCCAGCCTGACCACGCGACACGCTTCCTCACAACCTGGACGAGGATCGCGATTCCTGCCGTGCAAACCGGACCTTGGTATGTGTATGCACCTGTCCACTTCAGCTTACGTCGCGCCGATACTAGGGTCCTAAACTCAGTTTACGTGGACGTTTATCATCATTAGGAGAGGGCACACACTCCAGTATGGCTATCCTCGCAAAACTATTCCAGGTCCTAAGGTCGCGCGTCCAGGCTGACTATTCTTGGGTCTTCTATCCGGTCTGATAGGACGGTGAAAAGAAAATTGTGATGGTGTAAGATGAAGCCTGAAACAGGCGATAAGGTGAGGCGTGGACACAACTTCCTGCCGATAAGATGCTGAGGGCTCTGAGCTAAACTGACTAATCTTTGTTCTTGGGGCGCTTTGTAGCAGATGATGGGCCACTGGGCTAGAGGCGAAGCGAGAGGGGTGAGTCGATGTCCGTGAAGGACGCCATCGTAAAGATGGTTGCGATTTACATCACATGAATGTTTTAGTGTCGTTCAGACGGAGAGGCACTTGGTGCTAAATTCCTACGAGGTGGATACAGTTGGCCAATAGATCAAGCCTAGCCAGAAGGGCTCCAGCGGAGAGGCTAGGGCGATTCAGAAGGTGTCAGTACGACAAGGACGCTTCAAAATCAGGACTAGGCCGCTTTTGGTAGTTCCTTTCGATTGCTCACTCTCTAAAAAAACCAGTTCATAGAATATGATGCGGAGACAACGAAACCGTAGTTGGATAGGGCACTTGTGAATGTAAAATTTTTAGTGGGATTTCGAGAATTATGAGACATGCGTTGGAGTAAGGCGTAAGCACAAGCTTCACCCCGGTAGAATATGCTGAAGGCTCGGAGCTATTTGTACAATACAGGGGTTATGGGAAGGATAATTGCTGGACAACCTGGTCGCTGATAACGGCTTTTCTGAAGACGCGGCTGGTTTGTCATCGCGGCTCGTCAGGTCTCAGATTCCCCGAGGCATACACCTAAGGAGGGAGTAGTCGTTGGAATCAGAGCCTAACCTCAGCGGTGATATCATCGAGACAAGCACGTCGTCCTAATGAGAGACGCATGAGTCCCAGGGATATCTCCGCGAGCAGCCGGACGCTTCCCCCACGAATAGATTTAGGATCGCGATTCCTGCCGTGCAAACCGGACTTTGGTATGTGTATGTACCTTCCTCCTTCAGCTTACGTCACGCCGGCACCATGGTCCTAAGACTCAGTACTCATGGACGTTTATCATCATTAAGAGAGGAAACACACACTCCAGTATGGCTATTATCGCGAAATTCTCCCATGTCATGTTGCAGCGCTTCAGGGCCGAATATCCTTCGCGTGGTAGGTTCCCAACAACTTTCCTTGTAGGTCTTCAAGCTCATAGAGAGCATTTCCCTTCCGCGATCGAACTCGGCACTTTATGAACTTCTTATTTAGTTTAGCGCTGGCCTGTTTCGCGAAGCTGCTTTGGCTGAAGTTCCTGTGGTAGACTTCCTGTCCGACTTTGAAGCTTACAGGCTTAAAACGTGTATTATAGGTCCGTTCACCTTGCTCAAAAGCTCTGTCTAAATTTTTCCGGGCCTGTTCGCGAATCAAATTGAACTTGTCGGGAGTATCTACGTCTATTGTTTCACTCACAGCCTGTAGTCGTCTTAGTAACGCGTACGCAGAACCATGCTCGACCATTTGCTGGCCAAACAAAACCTTATAAGGCGAGAAGCCAGCTTGTTATACAACTCAGCTTCTCATCCCATCTGTCATGCTCATCCTTAACGTAAGCTCGGATCGCAGCTAGGACGGATCTATTTACCCTTTCGGAATCATTTGCTTGCGGCGAGTGTACTGCTGTACGAAAGTGTTGGATGCCGTATCGTTCCAAGAGGTCACCGAACTGGGCTGACCGAAACTGAGGACCGGGACACCGAACTTGTGGAAGATTTCTTCTTCGGCGAAGCTGCAAATAAGGGTCGTGCTCGCCCTTCGCAGTGGGCGTAGCAGAGTGTACTTCAAGAAATGGTCCAATGCAATCAGGATGCACACATGGCCTCGTTTCGTGCGAGGATACGGCCCTAATAGGTCCATGTACACTCGCTGCCATGGTCTTTCCGTCGTCGCTTGAGCTCCTATTGGTGGTCTTAAGATTTAATAGGCTCGTACATCAGCGGTCATCTTGGGCCAATACAGGTGTCGTATTCGCTCTAATGTTTTTCCTATGCCTCCATGTGAAGATTGCGGCGGATCATGCGCTCTCGCAATGACGTCTGGTACCAGGCCCCGCGGAATCCAAAGCTTCTAGGCTTCTTCTTCCTGAACTGGATCACCAGTTCTGGGCTGCGTCCGAATATATACATAGCCGTCGCACAAAGTTATGTCCGGCAGGGATGACTCTCGACTCGGTCCCGAAGGTCCTGATATTCTTGAGAGTCGAAGTCTGGTGCATCTAGGTCAACCTTCGGGCCTTGTTCGCGTACTGTTGGTGGATCAACGGCTGCTATTACTTCACAGTATACGCGGGATAACGCGTCCGGTACCACGTTCAGGCTGCCCTTACGGTGTTCTATGGTGAAGACGAAGCCTTGAAGCTTGAGACTCCACCGGGCCAGGCGTCCATTGAGGTCCTTTTGGGACATCAGCCATTGTAGGCTCGCATGGTCCGTCACCACCTTAAATGGCCTGAGTTCGAGGTATGCCCTGAATTTTTCAATACTGATTATCGCTGCCAAACATTCCAGCTCCGTAATGGTGTAATTGCGTTGGGCCGAATTCAATTTCTTGGACACGTATGCAAGTGGTCGTTCGTTTCCCTGTTCGTCCAACTGGATCAAGACTCCGCCCACATCCTGTTTACTCGCATCGCACTGAATGACGAAGGGCTTGGTGAAGTCAGGACTTACCAACACTGGGGAAGAAGTTAGCTGCTTTTTGAGCTGTTCAAATGCGGACTGGGCTTCGCTGGTCCAGACAAATTTGCTGGACTTCTTCAGCGTATCCGTAATGGATGCTGACAGGTCGGCGTAGTTCGGAATGAACTTCCTGTACCAGCCTGCCATGCCCAAAAATCGGCGCACTTGACGAACGGACTTAGGGGAGGGTATTCGACGATGGCTGCGACCTTCTCGGGGTCCGTCTTTATCCCTCCATTACCGATGATGTACCCTAAGTACCGCGCTTCCTTTAAGCAGAACTTACTCTTCTCCACGTTTATCGTAAGTCCAGCCTTCCTCAAACATTCCGCCACCTTAGCGAGGAGCGATAGGTGGGAGTCGAAGTCCTCCGTCAGCACCAACAGGTCATCGAGATACACCAACACCTGGTCTCGAAGATCGTAGGGGATGACCTTGTCCATCAGCCGGCACATTGTCTGGGCGCGTTGCACAGTCCAAATGGCATCACCGTATAATGATAGAGGGGGTGACCGGGGACTGTGAAAGCTGTTTTTTCGCGCGATTGTTGGTCCAGTGGGATCTGCCAGAAAGCATCTTTAAGGTCACCTTGATGGAGGAAGTCTACTAAGGATGCCATCTATATTCGGTAGTGGATAGGCATCCTTCTTGATCACCGCATTGACCTTCCTCGCATCAAATCACAGCCTGACCTTGCCTGGCTTCCGCACTAGGACCACGGGCGAACTCCACGGGCTCTGGCTTTCCTCTATCATGCCCAGTTGTTTCATTCGGTGAAGTTCGGCGTCCATCAGCTGTTGCACGGCTGGTGAGACCGGATAAAAACGCTGCTTGATGGGTGCAGCGTCTCCTACGTCTATCAGGTGTTGGGCTAACTCTGTCTTCCCGAGACCTAGCGTTGAGTACGACGGGAAGAGTTGCTTTACCTGTTGTAGACGAAGTTGGTCCGTTGTAGATAATGGATATTGGTTTGGGTCCAGGGGTTGAGACATGCTTGCCATCGTTGATGGTTTAGACCATATTGTTGCTGCGGAAACGTTGCCAATAATATCAGGTGCCAAATTGAAAATCCTCCAAAAATCCACGCCGAGGTATAGTTCTTGAGTCAGGCTGGGCACGATGTACAGACGTACAGCCTTGGTATCACCCTGAAAAGTGATCTGTACGTCCGCGTGGCCCATTACCTCGGGTGTCTCTCCGTTGGCTACCATGAGCTTCGTCCGATACTTACTCCAGGAGACTTGAGCCTTGTCCACCCGCTCCAACGCGTTCTTTCCCAAAACGCTAACGCTGGCACCGCTATCCAGGAGACCAGAAAGAGTTTGACCTAGCACGCGCACCTCGGCATAAGGCCGGCTGTCGTGAGGCGCAGTCACGAAGGCTGAGGCCAATTTCTTTCGGTTTTCCCGAACCCTTTTCCAAAAGGCTCTCAGACGTAAAGTTGAGCGTTTGGGTTTCTTCGGTGGGGTGGGGTTGTTCAAGAGTTCTGTCTCAGCGAATATGCGTTGCCTAGTTTCCAAATATTCTCTGAGTCTTTGATGGTATGGCTTCAGAGGTCGAGCTGTAGGTGTTGTCCGCTCTTCCACAGATGCTGCAGTTCGCTGTAGCAGCCGTACTGGCATCTCTTCGGTTTCTAATAGCTGCGTCTTGGGTGGTGCAACTTGAATGGGCACCAATGGTATTGGCAAGGTTGAAGCCGAGTTGTCGTCTGGTGCATTCATCAAGTGGTCCAGTAGGTTGAGTGTGCATCTCTCAGGCAAATTCTGGTCGTATTCAGGAGATATGTCGAGAAGTAACGGTGATTCTGGAGTTGTTGGGCAGTATGGTGTTTGCTCCATTGTGGAGTCAGGAGATTTAACTAGAGTGTCTACGTCTGTTGGGATGAGGACGGTAACTGCCTCGTCGGGATGGATGCTACTGGGTTCGGCCGCGGTCTATAGTCTCTCTGCTCTGCAGGCCTCCTCTGATATGTTGGTGGTCGAGGACTGTTGTTGTTGCCCTTGACCCGACGGTAGTTTTTCTGACTGCAGCTTGGGCATCTCGGCTTCACGGTTCCCTTCTTTCCACATCCGTAACAGAAATAACCTTGAGGCTCCTTTTCGCAATCGGTGTAATAATATCCAGGCTGGTCACAGTTCCAGCAGATTGGCGTCGGCCTTTGGGCCGGTTCGATGGCAGCTATATGTGGTCCATTTTCTGACGTGCGGTCAACCGTATCCTCGTCGTGCCTCATCGGAATTTCCGGCAGGTAATATTCATCAACTCTCGACCGGTTGTACATGGATGGTATAGATGAACGAATGCGTGCTCTGGTGGTCTGCACTTCCATAACTAAAGCCCGAAGCTGCGCCACTGATGTTGTATGGTGCAAACAAATTTGTTCCTGGATGGAGGGTAGTAAATTGGTGCGAACGTTTTCGACGAATTCCATCTCCGTCATGGGAGCACGTAGTTGGTTTCGCAAGTGCACCATGTCCTGACAATAGGATGCAAAGAGCTCGTTGGGCCTCTGTCGTGGGTTCAACATCCTCCTTCTGATGTCAACGTCGCTTCTATGTTCGCCCCAATCTGTCCTCAGGGCCAGCTTTACATGTTCCCATGGCGGGGATGGGTTCTGTCGTCGCACTGTCCAGAACCATCCGTTCACTCTTCCTCCCAGGAGGGTATGTAGATTATCGACGACAAGGTTGAGATCTCCACCTAGCGTGGTTCTCGTCAGTGTCTCCACTCGGAATATGAACTCTTCTACGTCAAGTTTTGAGTTATCCCCATCATACATCAGTTGCCATCTTCTGATGGGACTTGCTGAGCGCCTTGGCCGATTGTATCCTTGGTGACTGTGCCACTGCGGGTTGGGGGTGTCATGCTGGTCATACTGATGGTGCTGGTTAGACTGATATGGTGGAATATATTGAAGTCTCTGCTGACTTGGCCGAACGGAGATGAAATCGGGTCCAGGTTGTCCCCTGGTCCATGAGTCTCCTCTGGACTTCGAGATGAAGCTGTTGTTGAGGCTGGTCTCGAACTTTGAGCTTGTGGCTCCGCTAGCCTTACCTCTTCAGGGGGTGACGTCGCTGGCTGTCGCGTAGCAGCTTTCGTATTATATCTACGGGGAATCGCGCCCGTTCCGTCGTTCCGGTTATGAAGTTCCTGTCGGCAATTAGGACATACTTGGCTTGTTTTCTCCCACTGGCGTAGGCAGTGCTCGTGAAACTCGTGTCCATAACTAGTCAGTATTCCGTCCAAAGATCTGGTATGAAAACGAGCCGAGGTTTTGAAAAATTTCAAGTCCAAAAAAAAGTATAAGAAAATTTGATTCAAAGTTAGGGAAAAATCACAAGTCCAAAAATATATGCGAAAACAATTGAGCCAAAGTTAAGAAAAATCACAAGTCCAAAAAAAATATGCGAAAACAATTGAGCCAAAGTTAAGAAAAATCACAAGTCCAAAAAAAAATATGCGAAAACAATTGAGCCAAAGTTAAGAAAAATCACAAGTCCAATACTGTATGAAAAAATTCGAGCAAAAGTTAAAAAAAAAAATCACAAGTCCAAAAATATATGACAAGATTTGAGCCAAATCTAAATTTTGAGCCAAAGTTCAGAGAAAAAAAAATCACAAGTCCAAAAATATATGAGAAAAATTTGAGCAAAAGTTAAACAAAAATCACAAGTCCAAAAATATATGACAAGATTTGAGCCAAAGTTAAGAGAAAAAAAAATCACAAGTCCAAAAATATATGAGAAAATTCGAGCCACAGTCAAAAATTTGAGTCAAAGTTAAAAATTTGAGCCAAAGAAAAAAAAATCACAAGTCCAGAAATTCTGGAAAATCAAATTACGACGGATCAGTATTAATCTCTCTCTCTCTCTCAACGACGACCTTCCCTCGCTGTTCTTGAGACGGCCACCCCACTGAGTGGTCCTCTCTCCTCAGCAAGTCTACAACGCCTACCGGGGAGTAAGGATGAGGACACCTGTCATTACCGTCTGAATGGAAGACACCAGGTCACCGAGTCAGTTGGTTGGCTAGTAACAGCCAGCCATCGACCTTCTTGGAGACGTGGTGCATTCCAGACATCAGGCGATGCAGTCGTGCATCCTGAGGGAAAAGGGAAGATAGGTATGAAGGATAAAATTTTTTTTAAGAAAATTGCAAAAAAAACGACTTTTTGAAAAAACCAAAAATTGAAAAAAAAAACGAATCTTGAGAAAAAACAAGAGGGAGAAAAAGGACAGGAAAAAGGAAACCCTAAGAATGTCGGACAAAACCTCTCCAAGACAGACAGCTGGCTATCGCCTGCTATTCGTCTGCTATTCTTGGAGAGTTTCTGCCGACTGGGTTGAGATGGTTAGGTCCTCGGGCAGACAGCAGGCCACGTCACAGCCTATAGCCGCGGTACCAGAGGACCTGACCACCTCAAAGACTAATTCGCGTGGGCTCAGGTTCCGAGTTCAGAGCTCTAGCTACTTATCAACTAGCTTCGAGCCTGCAATTACTCGGAATCCTTACGGCAAGCGCGTTGGGCGCCATCTCTTGTTGCGAGCTGGGACCGACACTGCTGCTGGATGATTGCCCAAGGTAGGCTATGACTCTGGATGACATCAACCGAAAGTCAGCTGATGTCAGCCAGGATCACGGCCTCCGCTGGACATTCATCTGTCAGCAGATGCTTGGGCAGAGATGGAGGATGGCATGCTGGCATCGCTAGCTTTGCGATAGAGAGGTTGGTTCAAAAAGGGATGCCATCTCCGCCCGCGGTCGCGCAACAAAAGCACGAAAATCATGCCGAGGGATACAGGATAGGTGGGACGAGACGAGAGAAAAAAAAATTTTGACGAAAAAGGGAAGAAAACGAAAAGAAAGAAAAGAAAAACAAAGAAAAACAAACCGCGAAAATTCTGGAAAAAGAAAAATAATTGACGGAAATTTTGAAGTTTGTAAAAAGGAAAGAAGAAAAAAAAACTAGAAAGAGAAAAAAAAAGAAAACCCGCGAAAAAAGAAATACAAAAGAAAAAAAAACCAAAGAGAATTTTAAATTTAAAAAAAAACCAAGAAAAGGAACAGAACAGGAGGAAGAGGATACGAGCAGGCGTTGCTCGACTTACCGGATATCGTTGGGGGAGTCTGGTGTCCTGATTACCTTACCTAGGGGGCCTATGTCGACTAGATGCCCTATAAAGACCTGAAAAGAGAGAGGGTCGCTCACCTCATCGTGAGGACCCCGCCCACCGACGTAGCGATGATCATGGCCGCCCTACAGAAGGACGACGAGGAGAGAGAGAGAGATATAAAAGAATAACTTTAATTTAAGCCCATATAAACGTTTTTATTTAAATTTTTTAATAAAATCAGAGTTACCCCCTCCATGGGAGGGCCCAAGACCGTCTAGCTTATGGCTAGGGCCTATTTACCCCTTTGCAACGGGGCTCTGAGGAAGGATACAAACAATTTCTATCGATTACTAAGTACACAATACTATTTGGGGCTAATAATAATCCTGACAAAAAAAATTATGATTCACTAAAGAAAGAATATTGTTTTTCTTATCTCCCTTTTTCTTCAGGGCAAAAAAAATGCGTATCTTTTTCTTTACATTTGGTTCTGGGGAGTTACAAATTATATGTATTATTAAGAAAATATGTATGCAGTTCTCCGTAACAAATATGTAAGTAACTTTACAACTTTGAATAAAATAAACGAGCTAGACCTGTACTTTAAACATAAGCAATAAGTCTCAATAATACAAAAATTCCACTGACGCTAAAATATCCAACATCACTTATGCGGTTATATTATATTCAATAAGAAAAAAAATTAAACGATAACGAAACCATACTAACTTAGCGCTTTGCGTTTCATTTTCATATACCATCGGAAAACTAAATTCATATCAAGCTCTAATTTTCTACATACTTTCATTTCTATTGAGAATTCTGTACAATTTCCCGAACGTATTTCTGAATAATAAAGAAAAGGTAAATTTCAATAGGAAATTGTTTCTACATACTATTACAAAGAAAAAAAATGCATGAACTCAGCTAGAATAATATTTATCAACTTGAAAGGAACCACAAATTGAAATCCTAACCAATTTAGCTGAAATTTGAAATATAAAAACTCACTAATGGGTAGAATCAACTTCACGCAACGACAATGAAGCACAAGGAACGGACTCACCAAAATTTTTTCTTTGATTCCCCCTTCTTGGACGATGCTTCCTTGGTTTTCTGCTTTCTTTTAAACTTTTTTTTTCTTTCTTAAATTTTCGTTGCCACTTATTTTAAATTTTCCTTTTCAACTTTTCTTGTCGTCGTCACTTTTTGTTATGTCCCTTTTAACTTTTTATTTTTGTTGTCACTTTTTGTTATGTTCTTTTTAAATTCTTATTCTCGTTGTCACTTATTTTAATTTTTGTTCTTCACTTTTTCGTTACGTTTCTTTTACTTTTTATTGTCGTTGTCACTTTCTGGTTATGTTCCTTTTAAACTTTTTATTCTATTTATCACTCATTTTAAATTTTCTTTCCGTCGTCACTTTTGTTATGTTCTTTTAAACTACTTAAAAAAAAACTACTTATTTTGAATTTTCTTGTCGTCGTCACTGTTTGTTATGATTCTTTTTAAATTTTTATTTTTGTTGTCACTTATTTTGAATTTTCTTGTCGTCGTCACTGTTTGTTATGATTCTTTTTAAATTTTTATTTTTGTTGTCACTTCTTGTTATGTTCTTTTAAACTTTTTATTCTATTTGTCACATATTTGAAATTTTTCTTTTTCAAATTTTCTGTCCGTCGTCACTTTTGTTATGTTCTTTTAAACTATTTAATTTCGTCGTCACTTTGCAGTATGTTCTTTTAAACTTTTTCATTCTATTTTGTCACTTATTTTAATTTTTTTTTTCAAATTTTCTTTTTAAAATGTTTATAGTCACTTACCCAAACGGATTATCCAAATCTCCAATTTAATTAAGTGCTGGGAGTTCCCCAAAGTTGCACAACTCGAAGAATTTAATTGCTTTCATTTCACGCGCCGTATACAATTTACAAGCGCCAACTTGATCCCAGAAATCACTCGCACCGCCGTAAAAAATCTGTCCAACACGAACTTATGACGCCGACTGACTCTTTTCTTTGGTTTGCACTGTTTTTGTTTTATGTTCCTTTCTAAATCATCGTATCTTATCTTTTATTTCACTTTTCAATTGTCACTTAACGCGTGATTCATTCGATTCAATTCGAAACACGAAAAATCTCAATAACTCAACCGCAAAACTTTATTTTATTTCTTTATCTCCATCACTAATGAAATTTCTCAGCGTTAATCAGCCACTCCCGGACCGAGCGATTTTTAAAAAGCGACTGCCTACCCAAAAACTCTTCGCGCCCATTTATCACCGCTGCCAGCCAAGTCACATACACTCTCACATCTTCCCGCTGCCGGCATCCAACTTTTTCATGCACTTTGTGCTGTAAACGGTTTCATCAGGCCACTTGATGCCAGATGTTCATATTCAATTGCAAATCTGTTGCAATTTTGCTGCTTTGGCTTGAGGCGAATTCTATTTTTAGAATTATTTTTGCAGCCGGGCCATTTTTGGCTGTAATTTTGTTTTCTTTTTACAGGCGGCTGAGGATTTTTCGGTCTCGTCACGTTAGTGGTACCGTAGGTAGGCGGAGTTTTAATTTTGATGCTGTTAGGAAGCGGTTACATTCTTATTAGAATGTAGCAGATTGGCGATTTTAAGTAATACACATACACTCTCACATCTTCCCGCTGCCGGCATCCAACTTTTTCGTGCACTTTGTGCTGTAAACGGTTTCATCAGGCCACTTGATGCCAGATGTTCATATTCAATTGCAAATCTGTTGCAATTTTGCTGCTTTGGCTTGAGGCGAATTCTATTTTTAGAATTATTTTTGCAGCCGGGCCATTTTTGACTGTAATTTTGCTTTCTTTTTACAGGCGGCTGAGGATTTTTCGGTCTCGTGACATTAGTGGTACCGTAGGTAGGCGGAGTTTTAATTTTGATGCTGTTAGGAAGCGGTTACATTCTTATTAAAATGTAGCAGATTGGCGATTTTAAGTAATTTTGTTTTCGGGAGCCGAGGATTTTTGGGAAAATAATTTAATTGACTTTAATTATTCTCTCGGCTTCCTATATATTAATGTCAGAGTTTGAGGTGTAATTTTAAAATGTATTTTCCCGCTGCCTCCTATTATGCCCCTGTATATAACCGTAGGAATTTTGATTTTCAGGTGTTTTCAGGTGCGAAAAATGTTAAGGGGAGTCTTGGATTCGGCTATAGAAGCCGAATCTTTTCGAGTATTCATGCGATTTAGAGCAGAGCCGGGATTCGGTAATATTGACGGACATAGCATTCCGACATTGCACACCGGGTGTAGGGATTTTTTTCTCATGTAGCAGGTGGTCAGGTGTTACATGACCACTGTAGGTACCGCTACATAGCGACCATAACAGGGCAGCCTCGGCTGCTGAGCCTGCAATAGCAGAGGAGGCTGAGAAGGACGCTTACACCTGAGTTCCCGGTTCCGTTGGTGAGAGTGAGCCTGAGTTCCTTTCGTGCTCCTAATGAGAGAGACGCAGGTGACTCTAGGCCTTCTCTCGTAGCTTTGCCGGTCGCCCAATGTGTGGCACGACCCATCCGCAGTCTCATGCTTTATCTGAGCTAGCTGGTCTTTAAGACTAAGCGTGTCCGCTGGTGAGGCGGAAGAGAGCGAGAGCGGCGGGGCAGGGTCCGTTAAGGAAGGCATCTCTTAGATGATGGTGAGCGGTCTCACAAAATAGTTCACCAGTCGTTAAGACGGAAAAGCGCTAAGGCCTGAAAGTAAAGGATGTAAAAGTAGTGTTGAGGGGCCAATGGGTCAAGCCTAACCAGAAGGTCTCTTAAGGAGAGGTTAGGAGTGAAAGATTGTGTCGGGAGAACATCTACTGTTCCACTACGTGAACTAGGCCGCCGTCAAAATCTCAATTGTGAGGTTCTCACATTCCACAATTCGAATCGCGGGATACCTTACGAAGGCAACGGAGTAACCAGTGGCTGCAATTTTTGTCAAAAAAAATCAAAAAAACGTTATGTAGGGGAGACTTGAGAGGCATGAAACATGCACTGAGCAGAGACGTAAACAAAAGCTTTACGCCGGTAAAATTTTGCTGAGGGCTCGGTGCGAACTGACGGGATAGGTATGGAAATGGTCGATGGTGTACTACCGCATCAGCAGCCAGTGAAATCAGAGCCTGACCTCAGTAGTGGTCTCACCGAGACAAGCACGTGGTCCTAATGAGAGACGCGTGAGCCCGGATGATCCCTCCACGAGTAGCAGGACGCCTCCCCTCAGTACTCGTGGACATCTATCATCATAAGAAGAGGACACACACACTCCAGTATGGCTATCCTCACGAAACCATCTCTGACTGTGTTGCCACGCTTCCGGACCGGATCCTTGCGGGACCTGTTCCCATCCAGTTTCCTCGAATGTCTTTGGGTTGAGAGATTGGTCTGATGGTTCGGGCAGCACAAAAATTTGTCGATGGGTGTTGAAATTGAAGCCGGTGAAGGCTGTAGTGTGAGGCGAGAACACAAACGCCGGTAGAGATGCTGAGGGCTCTGAGATATGCAAACTGAACAATTGTTCTAGGATATGCGCGTTGGTCTATGGGACCATTAACAGGGCTGACCTGACTTGAGCGGTAAAACTGTTGGTGGCACAAATTGAAGCCTTTGGCAGGCGGTAGAATGAGACACAAACACAAATGTTGTGTCGGTAGAGTTACGGAGGGCTCGGAGCTTATTATGCAATATAGGGTGTCATTCATAGACAACGCTGGTCGCACAGTGCGAGAGTTAAAATGTTGTTAGCTAGGGATGCGAATTGAAGCCTGATGGGGCCATAAGTAAGGCGCAAACACAACTTTACACCGGTAGAGAGAGGCTGAGAGCACGGAGCATGGTATACTATAAGGGCTGATACGGGAGGATAGACGTTGAGCAACCTGATCCCACATACTGGCCAGCCTGACCACGCGACACGCTTCCTCACAACCTGGACGAGGATCGCGATTCCTGCCGTGCAAACCGGACCTTGGTATGTGTATGCACCTGTCCACTTCAGCTTACGTCGCGCCGATACTAGGGTCCTAAACTCAGTTTACGTGGACGTTTATCATCATTAGGAGAGGGCACACACTCCAGTATGGCTATCCTCGCAAAACTATTCCAGGTCCTAAGGTCGCGCGTCCAGGCTGACTATTCTTGGGTCTTCTATCCGGTCTGATAGGACGGTGAAAAGAAAATTGTGATGGTGTAAGATGAAGCCTGAAACAGGCGATAAGGTGAGGCGTGGACACAACTTCCCGCCGATAAGATGCTGAGGGCTCTGAGCTAAACTGACTAATCTTTGTTCTTGGGGCGCTTTGTAGCAGATGATGGGCCACTGGGCTAGAGGCGAAGCGAGAGGGGTGAGTCGATGTCCGTGAAGGACGCCATCGTAGAGATGGTTGCGATTTACATCACATGAATGTTTTAGTGTCGTTCAGACGGAGAGGCACTTGGTGCTAAATTCCTACGAGGTGGATACAGTAGGCCAATAGATCAAGCCTAGCCAGAAGGGCTCCAGCGGAGAGGCTAGGGCGATTCAGAAGGTGTCAGTACGACAAGGACGCTTCAAAATCAGGACTAGGCCGCTTTTGGTAGTTACTTTCGATTGCTCACTCTCTAAAAAAACCAGTTCATAGAATATGATGCGGAGACAACGAAACCGTAGTTGGATAGGGCACTTGTGAATGTAAAATTTTTAGTGGGATTTCGAGAATTATGAGACATGCGTTGGAGTAAGGCGTAAGCACAAGCTTCACCCCGGTAGAATATGCTGAAGGCTCGGAGCTATTTGTACAATACAGGGGTTATGGGAAGGATAATTGCTGGACAACCTGGTCGCTGATAACGGCTTTTCTGAAGACGCGGCTGGTTTGTCATCGCGGCTCGTCAGGTCTCAGATTCCCCGAGGCATACACCTAAGGAGGGAGTAGTCGTTGGAATCAGAGCCTAACCTCAGCGGTGATATCATCGAGACAAGCACGTCGTCCTAATGAGAGACGCATGAGTCCCAAGGATATCTCCGCGAGCAGCCGGACGCTTCCCCCACGAATAGATTGAGGATCGCGATTCCTGCCGTGCAAACCGGACCTTGGTATGTGTATGTACCTTCCTCCTTCAGCTTACGTCACGCCGGCACCATGGTCCTAAGACTCAGTACTCGTGGACGTTTATCATCATTAAGAGAGGAAACACACACTCCAGTATGGCTATTATCGCGAAATTCTCCCATGTCATGTTGCAGCGCTTCAGGGCCGAATATCCTTCGCGTGGTAGGTTCCCAACAACTTTCCTTGTAGGTCTTCAAGCTCATAGAGAGCATTTCCCTTCCGCGATCGAACTCGGCACTTTATGAGCTTCTTATTTAGTTTAGCGCTGGCCTGTTTCGCGAAGCTGCTTTGGCTGAAGTTCCTGTGGTAGACTTCCTGTCCGACTTTGAAGCTTACAGGCTTAAAACGTGTATTATAGGTCCGTTCACCTTGCTCAAAAGCTCTGTCTAAATTTTTCCGGGCCTGTTCGCGAATCAAATTGAACTTGTCGGGAGTATCTACGTCTATTGTTTCACTCACAGCCTGTAGTCGTCTTAGTAACGCGTACGCAGAACCATGCTCGACCATTTGCTGGCCAAACAAAACCTTATAAGGCGAGAAGCCAATAGCCTGGTGGACTGAACTCCGAAGAGAGCTTGTTATACAACTCAGCTTCTCATCCCATCTGTCATGCTCATCCTTAACGTAAGCTCGGATCGCAGCTAGGACGGATCTATTTACCCTTTCGGAATCGTTTGCTTGCGGCGAGTGTACTGCTGTACGAAAGTGTTGGATGCCGTATCGTTCCAAGAGGTCACCGAACTGGGCTGACCGAAACTGAGGACCGGGACACCGAACTTGTGGAAGATTTCTTCTTCGGCGAAGCTGAAAATAAGGGTCGTGCTCGCCCTTCGCAGTGAGCGTAGCAGAGTGTACTTCAAGAAATGGTCCAATGCAATCAGGATGCACACATGGCTTCGTTTCGTGCGAGGATACGGCCCTAATAGGTCCATGTACACTCGCTGCCATGGTCTTTCCGTCGTCGCTTGAGCTCCTATTGGTGGTCTTAAGATTTAATAGGCTCGTACATCAGCGGTCATCTTGGGCCAATACAGGTGTCGTATTCGCTCTAATGTTTTTCCTATGCCTCCATGTGAAGATTGCGGCGGATCATGCGCTCTCGCAATGACGTCTGGTACCAGGCCCCGCGGAATCCAAAGCTTCTAGGCTTCTTCTTCCTGAACTGGATCACCAGTTCTGGGCTGCGTCCGAATATATACATAGCCGTCGCACAAAGTTATGTCCGGCAGGGATGACTCTCGACTCGGTCCCGAAGGTCCTGATATTCTTGAGAGTCGAAGTCTGGTGCATCTAGGTCAACCTTCGGGCCTTGTTCGCGTACTGTTGGTGGATCAACGGCTGCTATTACTTCACAGTATACGCGGGATAACGCGTCCGGTACCACGTTCAGGCTGCCCTTACGGTGTTCTATGGTGAAGACGAAGCCTTGAAGCTTGAGACTCCACCGGGCCAGGCGTCCATTGAGGTCCTTTTGGGACATCAGCCATTGTAGGCTCGCATGGTCCGTCACCACCTTAAATGGCCTGAGTTCGAGGTATGCCCTGAATTTTTCAATACTGATTATCGCTGCCAAACATTCCAGCTCCGTAATGGTGTAATTGCGTTGGGCCGAATTCAATTTCTTGGACACGTATGCAAGTGGTCGTTCGTTTCCCTGTTCGTCCAACTGGATCAAGACTCCGCCCACATCCTGTTATCTCGCATCGCACTGGATGACGAAGGGCTTGGTGAAGTCAGGACTTACCAACACTGGGGAAGAAGTTAGCTGCTTTTTGAGCTGTTCAAATGCGGACTGGGCTTCGCTGGTCCAGACAAATTTGCTGGACTTCTTCAGCGTATCCGTAATGGATGCTGACAGGTCGGCGTAGTTCGGAATGAACTTCCTGTACCAGCCTGCCATGCCCAAAAATCGGCGCACTTGACGAACGGACTTAGGGGGAGGGTATTCGACGATGGCTGCGACCTTCTCGGGGTCCGTCTTTATCCCTCCATTACCGATGATGTACCCTAAGTACCGCGCTTCCTTTAAGCAGAACATTCCGCCACCTTAGCGAGGAGCGATAGGTGGGAGTCGAAGTCCTCCGTCAGCACCAACAGGTCATCGAGATACACCAACACCTGGTCTCGAAGATCGTAGGGGATGACCTTGTCCATCAGCCGGCACATTGTCTGGGCGCGTTGCACAGTCCAAATGGCATCACCGTATAATGATAGAGGGGGTGACCGGGGACTGTGAAAGCTGTTTTTTCGCGCGATTGTTGGTCCAGTGGGATCTGCCAGAAAGCATCTTTAAGGTCACCTTGATGGAGGAAGTCTACTAAGGATGCCATCTATATTCGGTAGTGGATAGGCATCCTTCTTGATCACCGCATTGACCTTCCTCGCATCAAATCACAGCCTGACCTTGCCTGGCTTCCGCAGTAGGACCACGGGCGAACTCCACGGGCTCTGGCTTTCCTCTATCATGCCCAGTTGTTTCATTCGGTGAAGTTCGGCGTCCATCAGCTGTTGCACGGCTGGTGAGACCGGATAAAAACGCTGCTTGATGGGTGCAGCGTCTCCTACGTCTATCAGGTGTTGGGCTAACTCTGTCTTCCCGAGACCTAGCGTTGAGTACGACGGGAAGAGTTGCTTTACCTGTTGTAGACGAAGTTGGTCCGTTGTAGATAATGGATATTGGTTTGGGTCCAGGGGTTGAGACATGCTTGCCATCGTTGATGGTTGAGACCATATTGTTGCTGCGGAAACGTTGCCAATAATATCAGGTGCCAAATTGAAAATCCTCCAAAAATCCACGCCGAGGTATAGTTCTTGAGTCAGGCTGGGCACGATGTACAGACGTACAGCCTTGGTATCACCCTGAAAAGTGATCTGTACGTCCGCGTGGCCCATTACCTTGGGTGTCTCTCCGTTGGCTACCATGAGCTTCGTCCGATACTTACTCCAGGAGACTTGAGCCTTGTCCACCCGCTCCAACGCGTTCTTTCCCAAAACGCTAACGCTGGCACCGCTATCCAGGAGACCAGAAAGAGTTTGACCTAGCACGCGCACCTCGGCATAAGGCCGGCTGTCGTGAGGCGCAGTCACGAAGGCTGAGGCCAATTTCTTTCGGTTTTCCCGAACCCTTTTCCAAAAGGCTCTTAGACGTAAAGTTGAGCGTTTGGGTTTCTTCGGTGGGGTGGGGTTGTTCAAGAGTTCTGTCTCAGCGAATATGCGTTGCCTAGTTTCCAAATATTCTCTGAGTCTTTGATGGTATGGCTTCAGAGGTCGAGCTGTAGGTGTTGTCCGCTCTTCCACAGATGCTGCAGTTCGCTGTAGCAGCCGTACTGGCATCTCTTCGGTTTCTAATAGCTGCGTCTTGGGTGGTGCAACTTGAATGGGCACCAATGGTATTGGCAAGGTTGAAGCCGAGTTGTCGTCTGGTGCATTCATCAAGTGGTCCAGTAGGTTGAGTGTGCATCTCTCAGGCAAATTCTGGTCGTATTCAGGAGATATGTCGAGAAGTAACGGTGATTCTGGAGTTGTTGGGCAGTATGGTGTTTGCTCCATTGTGGAGTCAGGAGATTTAACTAGAGTGTCTACGTCTGTTGGGATGAGGACGGTAACTGCCTCGTCGGGATGGATGCTACTGGGTTCGGCCGCGGCCTATAGTCTCTCTGCTCTGCAGGCCTCCTCTGATATGTTGGTGGTCGAGGACTGTTGTTGTTGCCCTCGACCCGACGGTAGTTTTTCTGACTGCAGCTTGGGCATCTCGGCTTCACGGTTCCCTTCTTTCCACATCCGTAACAGAAATAACCTTGAGGCTCCTTTTCGCAATCGGTGTAATAATATCCAGGCTGGTCACAGTTCCAGCAGATTGGCGTCGGCCTTTGGGCCGGTTCGATGGCAGCTATATGTGGTCCATTTTCTGACGTGCGGTCAACCGTATCCTCGTCGTGCCTCATCGGAATTTCCGGCAGGTAATATTCATCAACTCTCGACCGGTTGTACATGGATGGTATAGATGAAGTTATCCCCATCATACATCAGTTGCCATCTTCTGATGGGACTTGCTGAGCGCCTTGGCCGATTGTATCCTTGGTGACTGTGCCACTGCGGGTTGGGGGTGTCATGCTGGTCATACTGATGGTGCTGGTTAGACTGATATGGTGGAATATATTGATGTCTCTGCTGACTTGGCCGAACGGAGATGAAATCGGGTCCAGGTTGTCCCCTGGTCCATGAGTCTCCTCTGGACTTCGAGATGAAGCTGTTGTTGAGGCTGGTCTCGAACTTTGAGCTTGTGGCTCCGCTAGCCTTACCTTCTGACGTCGCTGGCTGTCGCGTAGCAGCTTTCGTATTATATCTACGGGGAATCGCGCCCGTTCCGTCGTTCCGGTTATGAAGTTCCTGTCGGCAATTAGGACATACTTGGCTTGTTTTCTCCCACTGGCGTAGGCAGTGCTCGTGAAACTCGTGTCCATAACTAGTCAGTATTGCGTTGCTTGTGGCTAGGTTGTCCATACAGACGGAACATAACTTCGGTGGGACCGCCAAAGCTCGAGGCGGGGAGCGAGCTACCCACATTTTGCAACTAGGTAGAGGACCAGTGTTATCTTGATCTGCAGTTGTCCTTGGAGTTCACAGGAATCTCAAATTGAGACAAAGTTTCAACAAAAAAAATCCGTCCAAAGATCTGGTATGAAAACGAGCCGAGGTTTTGAAAAATTTCAAGTCCAAAAAAAAGTATAAGAAAATTTGATTCAAAGTTAGGGAAAAATCACAAGTCCAAAAATATATGCGAAAACAATTGAGCCAAAGTTAAGAAAAATCACAAGTCCAAAAAAAATATGCGAAAACAATTGAGCCAAAGTTAAGAAAAATCACAAGTCCAAAAAAAAATATGCGAAAACAATTGAGCCAAAGTTAAGAAAAATCACAAGTCCAATACTGTATGAAAAAATTCGAGCCAAAGTTAAAAAAAATCACAAGTCCAAAACTATATGAAAAAATTTGAGCAAAAGTTAAAAAAAAAAATCACAAGTCCAAAAATATATGACAAGATTTGAGCCAAAGTTAAAATTTTGAGCCAAAGTTAAGAGAAAAAGAAATCACAAGTCCAAAAATATATGAGAAAAATGTGAGCAAAAGTTAAACAAAAATCACAAGTCCAAAAATATATGACAAGATTTGAGCCAAAGTTAAGAGAAAAAAAAATCACAAGTCCAAAAATATATGAGAAAATTCGAGCCACAGTCAAAAATTTGAGTCAAAGTTAAAAATTTGAGCCAAAGAAAAAAAAATCACTAGTCCAGAAATTCTGGAAAATCAAATTACGACGGATCAGTATTAATCTCTCTCTCTCTCTCAACGACGACCTTCCCTCGCTGTTCTTGGGACGGCCACCCCACTGAGTGGTCCTCTCTCCTCAGCAAGTCTACAACGCCTACCGGGGAGCAAGGATGAGGACACCTGTCATTACCGTCTGAATGGAAGACACCAGGTCACCGAGTCAGTTGGTTGGCTAGTAACAGCCAGCCATCGACCTTCTTCGGAGACGTGGTGCATTCCAGACATCAGGCGATGCAGTCGTGCATCCTGAGGGAAAAGGGAAGATAGGTATGAAGGATAAAATTTTTTTTAAGAAAATTGCAAAAAAAACGACTTTTTGAAAAAACCAAAAATTGAAAAAAAAAACGAATCTTGAGAAAAAACAAGAGGGAGAAAAAGGACAGGAAAAAGGAAACCCTAAGAATGTCGGACAAAACCTCTCCAAGACAGACAGCTGGCTATCGCCTGCTATTCGTCTGCTATTCTTGGAGAGTTTCTGCCGACTGGGTTGAGATGGTTAGGTCCTCGGGCAGACAGCAGGCCACGTCACAGCCTATAGCCGCGGTACCAGAGGACCTGACCACCTCAAAGACTAATTCGCGTGGGCTCAGGTTCCGAGTTCAGAGCTCTAGCTACTTATCAACTAGCTTCGAGCCTGCAATTACTCGGAATCCTTACGGCAAGCGCGTTGGGCGCCATCTCTTGTTGCGAGCTGGGACCGACACTGCTGCTGGATGATTGCCCAAGGTAGGCTATGACTCTGGATGACATCAACCGAAAGTCAGCTGATGTCAGCCAGGATCACGGCCTCCGCTGGACATTCATCTGTCAGCAGATGCTTGGGCAGAGATGGAGGATGGCATGCTGGCATCGCTAGCTTTGCGATAGAGAGGTTGGTTCAAAAAGGGATGCCATCTCCGCCCGCGGTCGCGCAACAAAAGCACGAAAATCATGCCGAGGGATACAGGATAGGTGGGACGAGACGAGAGAAAAAAAAATTTTGACGAAAAAGGGAAGAAAACGAAAAGAAAGAAAAGAAAAACAAAGAAAAACAAACCGCGAAAATTCTGGAAAAAGAAAAATAATTGACGAAAATTTTGAAGTTTGTAAAAAGGAAAGAAGAAAAAAAACTAGAAAGAGAAAAAAAAATAAAACCCGCGAAAAAAGAAATACAAAAGAAAAAAAACCCAAAGAGAATTTTAAATTTAAAAAAAAACCAAAAAAAGGAACAGAACAGGAGGAAGAGGATACGAGCAGGCGTTGCTCGACTTACCGGATATCGTTGGGGGAGTCTGGTGTCCTGATTCCCCTTACCTGGCCCATGCCCCAACCGCCCTATGCACCTAGGGGGCCTATGTCGACTAGATGCCCTATAAAGACCTGAAAAGAGAGAGGGTCGCTCACCTCATCGTGAGGACCCCGCCCACCGACGTAGCGATGATCATGGCCGCCCTACAGAAGGACGACGAGGAGAGAGAGAGATATAAAAGAATAACTTTAATTTAAGCCCATATAAACGTTTTTATTTAAATTTTTTAATAAAATCAGAGTTACCCCCTCCATGGGAGGGCCCAAGACCGTCTAGCTTATGGCTAGGGCCTATTTACCCCTTTGCAACGGGGCTCTGAGGAAGGATACAAACAATTTCTATCGATTACTAAGTACACAATACTATTTGGGGCTAATAATAATCCTGACAAAAAAAATTATGGTTCACTAAAGAAAGAATATTGTTTTTCTTATCTCCCTTTTTCTTCAGGGCAAAAAAAATGCGTATCTTTTTCTTTACATTTGGTTCTGGGGAGTTACAAATTATATGTATTATTAAGAAAATATGTATGCAGTTCTCCGTAACAAATATGTAAGTAACTTTACAACTTTGAATAAAATAAACGAGCTAGACCTGTACTTTAAACATAAGCAATAAGTCTCAATAATACAAAAATTCCACTGACGCTAAAATATCCAACATCACTTATGCGGTTATATTATATTCAATAAGAAAAAAAATTAAACGATAACGAAACCATACTAACTTAGCGCTTTGCGTTTCATTTTCATATACCATCGGAAAACTAAATTCATATCAAGCTCTAATTTTCTACATACTTTCATTTCTATTGAGAATTCTGTACAATTTCCCGAACGTATTTCTGAATAATAAAGAAAAGGTAAATTTCAATAGGAAATTGTTTCTACATACTATTACAAAGAAAAAAAATGCATGAACTCAGCTAGAATAATATTTATCAACTTGAAAGGAATCACAAATTGAAATCCTAACCAATTTAGCTGAAATTTGAAATATAAAAACTCACTTATGGGTAGAATCAACTTCACGCAACGACAATGAAGCACAAGGAACGGACTCAGCAAAATTTTTTCTTTGATTCCCCCTTCTTGGACGATGCTTCCTTGGTTTTCTGCTTTCTTTTAAACTTTTATTTTCTTTCTTAAATTTTCGTTGCCAGTTATTTTAAATTTTCCTTTTCAACTTTTCTTGTCGTCGTCACTTTTTGTTATGTCCCTTTTAACTTTTTATTTTTGTTGTCACTTCTTGTTATGTTCTTTTTAAATTCTTATTCTCGTTGTCACTTATTTTAATTTTTGTTCTTCACTTTTTCGTTACGTTTCTTTTACTTTTTATTGTCGTTGTCACGTTCTGGTTATGTTCCTTTTAAACTTTTTATTCTATTTATCACTCATTTTAAATTTTCTTTCCGTCGTCACTTTTGTTATGTTCTTTTAAACTACTTGATTCCGTCGTCACTTTTTGTTAAGTTCCTTTTAAATTCTTATTCTCGTTGTCACTTATTTTGAATTTTCTTGTCGTCGTCACTGTTTGTTATGATTCTTTTTAAATTTTTATTTTTGTTGTCACTTCTTGTTATGTTCTTTTAAACTTTTTATTCTATTTGTCACTTATTTGAAATTTTTCTTTTTCAAATTTTCTTTCCGTCGTCACTTTTGTTATGTTCTTTTAAACTATTTAATTTCGTCGTCACTTTGCAGTATGTTCTTTTAAACTTTTTCATTCTATTTTGTCACTTATTTTAATTTTTTTTTTCAAATTTTCTTTTTAAAATGTTTATAGTCACTTACCCAAACGGATTATCCAAATCTCCAATTTAATTAAGTGCTGGGAGTTCCCCAAAGTTGCACAACTCGAAGAATTTAATTGCTTTCATTTCACGCGCCGTATACAATTTACAAGCGCCAACTTGATCCCAGAAATCACTCGCACCGCCGTAAAAAATCTGTCCAACACGAACTTATGACGCCGACTGACTCTTTTCTTTGGTTTGCACTGTTTTTGTTTTATGTTCCTTTCTAAATCATCGTATCTTATCTTTTATTTCACTTTTCAATTGTCACTTAACGCGTGATTCATTCGATTCAATTCGAAACACGAAAAATCTCAATAACTCAACCGCAAAACTTTATTTTATTTCTTTATCTCCATCACTAATGAAATTTCTCAGCGTTAATCAGCCACTCCCGGACCGAGCGATTTTTAAAAAGCGACTGCCTACCCAAAAACTCTTCGCGCCCATTTATCACCGCTGCCAGCCAAGTCACATACACTCTCACATCTTCCCGCTGCCGGCATCCAACTTTTTCATGCACTTTGTGCTGTAAACGGTTTCATCAGGCCACTTGATGCCAGATGTTCATATTCAATTGCAAATCTGTTGCAATTTTGCTGCTTTGGCTTGAGGCGAATTCTATTTTTAGAATTATTTTTGCAGCCGGGCCATTTTTGGCTGTAATTTTGTTTTCTTTTTACAGGCGGCTGAGGATTTTTCGGTCTCGTCACGTTAGTGGTACCGTAGGTAGGCGGAGTTTTAATTTTGATGCTGTTAGGAAGCGGTTACATTCTTATTAGAATGTAGCAGATTGGCGATTTTAAGTAATACACATACACTCTCACATCTTCCCGCTGCCGGCATCCAACTTTTTCATGCACTTTGTGCTGTAAACGGTTTCATCAGGCCACTTGATGCCAGATGTTCATATTCAATTGCAAATCTGTTGCAATTTTGCTGCTTTGGCTTGAGGCGAATTCTATTTTTAGAATTATTTTTGCAGCCGGGCCATTTTTGACTGTAATTTTGCTTTCTTTTTACATTCGGCTGAGGATTTTTCGGTCTCGTCACGTTAGTGGTACCGTAGGTAGGCGGAGTTTGATGCTGTTAGGAAGCGGTTACATTCTTATTGGAATGTAGCAGATTGGCGATTTTAAGTAATTTTGTTTTCGGGAGCCGAGGATTTTTGGGAAAATAATTTAATTGACTTTAATTATTCTCTCGGCTTCCTATATATTGATGTCAGAGTTTGAGGTGTAATTTTAAAATGTATTTTCCCGCTGCCTCCTGTTATGCCCCTGTATATAACCGTAGGTATTTTGATTTTCAGGTGTTTTCAGGTGCGAAAAATGTTAAGGGGAGTCTTGGATTCGGCTATAGGAGCCGAATCTTTTCGAGTATTCATGCGATTTAGAGCAGAGCCGGGATTCGGTAATATTGACGGACATAGCATTCCGACATTGCACTGGGTGTAGGGATTTTTTTCTCATATAGCAGGTCAGGTGTTACATGACCACTGTAGGTACCGCTACATAGCGACCATAACAGTATACCCCTTTTCAAATACATGTTTATATTTACTAATGCGAACAAAGTCTCCCATCTTAAATTTTAGCAAATGAAACGTCTTTAAATGATTGTAAACTGTTGATAGCAATTTTTTCTGATTATGCTTTGTTACATCACGTGGCCTCATTTTTATTGTTCGATGATTACTTGAGTTATATTTTACGAGTAATTTCTTAACCATATCTATCCATCGGTATGAACCCTGCATACTAAACTCTTTCCACATCATGCTTTTTAATGTTCGATTAAATCGTTCAACTATAGATGCTTTTAAAGGGCTATATGGAGAAAAATGATTAATGCAGGAGTTTTTCATTAAGTTTTGAAATGAGCTATTGAAAAGCTCTTTTCCATCATCAGTTTGTAAATTTGTGGGACTCCGACCTTCTTTTAGTATGGATTTCATAGCTTGAGTAACTTCGACACCAGTCTTTCTTTTAATAGGAATTACCCATGCATATTTAGAAAACCCATCTATTACAGTTAATAAAAAATTATGTCCATTATTGCTTGTAGTATAAGCACCCATTTCAACTAAGTCGGCTTGCCATAAGTCATCTATTCCCTTAATTATAACACGTCTTCTTATGAAATTTTTTCTGGCTGGTTTATGAAGCTCATTAACTACTTGTGTTTTATTCATTTTGCAATTGTCAAAGATTCTACATTAATTAACGCCTTTAAAGTGTCTTTCATTTCTTGTATATTTAGATCTATATATTTCATCAACTTTTCATTAACGTCAACAATTGCTTCATTTGCATATAATTCGGCTGCTCTCTTCAATCGCTCTTGCAGATTCGTAATTGTTTCATTCGTATACAATTGACTAGTGTTTTTATCTTTTTCACTTGTTATACTGATTATGTTGTATAACTCCTTTCATTCTCCTTATAGTACAGCACTTTCCTTATGTATTTGCTCAGTTAGATTGTTGCTGACTAACTGGATTTTTTCATTAACGTAGGAATTACTTAAATGTATGATTTTGTCAGCTACATCGTCAACATATGTTTTATTGGTTGCATCATCCCTTTCTAGGGGGCTCTTAAGGTATTTAAAATTTTTAAAACTTAGATTGAAATCTCCACTTTCAGTGAGCTTAAAGCCCACGCCACTTAGACCTTGTATTCCTTGTTCCCCTTGTGGCATCTATTTGAAATAAAACGCTTATTTTGAAATGATAAGTTTATTGCTTGAAATACAATCTGCAACTGCTGATCTGATCAAGTCGAGAGAGTAAGCAAGGTAAGGCATACATCGTCGACTGGCTTGGTGTTAGTTCGACCTGATACGTATTCATTGTATTTAGTTGTAGTAGACTACGTACACCCATAAACCTCAGATTCGCCTGGTAAGCCTCTAGGACCACGCTTGCCAGTAGATCCTAACTTTACCTTTTTAGAATATCTCCCAAACTTGTCGATACTCATTATTACATTAAAACTGAATATGATTAAAGATGTTATTTATACTATAATACGCCTTCTTTTAACTCTTCAATAATTGATATAATTTCATTGTTGTGATTAGTATGCCCAGCACTTTTTGATGCTATTAAAAGACGAAGTCTATCCACAAGTTCATTAGGATCATTCCAATAAACGTAATCAATATTATTCTTGGGTATATGCATCAAACCCTTACCTTCATGAGAAACCAGTTTACTTATAATTTCTAAGTACTTTAAAGCTCTACTTCCTTTTATTTGACCAGCCGCTTTATGGTCTCTTTTATAGGCGTTAGTTTCTTTTAAGATAGCTTGATAATTTTCCAAGTCATCCTTACTATACAAAGTTTTTGCAGGTTGTTTCATAAAAAGCAATTCACATAGACCTAAAGTTATTTTATACGATTTTCCTTTAATAAGGGAAAAATCTTCCTCAATTGCAATCTTGGAATTTCCAATTTTCCATTCGTTATCATCATCTAAATAAACTCCATAAGTGTTGTCAATTATCGGGCTTTTTTTAAGGTATAGTTCTAAATATTTATCAACTATACCGCTTGATAAATTAAGAGGAGAATCTCTCTTTTCCATCAAAGTTCTAGAATGTGTAGGTGTTGCAAAGTTATCATATTCCGACATTAAGGAATAATCTGAACGTTTTATAGGTGTACTGGTCGGCTCCATTTTCGGAAGTTTTATTTTAGAAGTAAGCTTTATATTACCATAATCATCATCATCATCATCTCCATATTCATCTTTAATTTTAGTCTCATGCTTTGCTTTTGTTATGAACTCATGAAGTGGTTTTGTTATGGGCTTAAATGTTTCCTCAAGACGAGTTTCAGTTTCAACTCGTCCAGTTTTCACAGCGCGAAATTTCTTCTTAATAGCATTGCTAGTTTTGATAAGATTTTTTAATAGTTCGTCTCTCTTTTTAACCATCTTTGTAATGAGATTTGAACTGGTCTGTGAACTGGGTTATACTGATCTGAATGGGTCTATGGATGGCTCTTATCAGGTCTGTGAACAGCTTTTGACAGCTCCGTGAACAACTTTACCAGCTCTATAAAACAGCTCAGTCTATGAACAGCTTTACATACCAGGTCTAAGAACAGCTCTTATCAGGTCTATGAACAGCTTTACCAGGTGTATGAACAGCTATATCAGGTCTACTATCAGCTTTAACAGGTCTTTTACCAGCTTTTGCAGGTCTATGAACAGCTTTAACTGATTTCCTTTACTAGATCTTCTAAATTTATAGCGAAATGTATGTATCGATTCCTTTTCGATAACGTCCTTTGTTCAACAAACTATCTTTATCGATTAGTAAAAAGCCATAATTGTCCCTCCAGCAAACACCGCAAATACTACGAAATTTTTCGAAGGTCATGTCTGTGTTAACATGATCATTATATATATGTCTAAGATTCATATCATCTTGTTTAAATAAAATAAGAAAGTTAGCGTTGTCACGTATTAAGTGCTTCGGTATATGGGTGTAAGTCTGACAGAGATAGAAACTATCAATATTATTATGTCGACGCATACAAAAATAATCACGTATGTTATTTTGTTTCCCACATGCTACATCATCGAAAATAAAAATTGAATTCTGTTTGGCTTCCTGTGGAGGTATAACTTCGCAATTATTAGAAAATGGGTAGTACCCAAGACCACTAATAGGGCTTATCAACTGCTCCAGATACTTATATTTAGGTTGATGTAGTGATTTTGAGTAGATGTAAATATTCTCGAACTTAAGTCCATTCGGATGTTCTATAAGCCCAATCATAAGATTGGTTTTACCGCAGTTTGAAGGTCCCGCAAGAATACCTCTTATATTATTAGGTATAAGCGAGCTATGTCTTTTGAATTCATTTGTAGATTTAATATCAAGATTTTTTATTGATAAAGAGTCCTTCTGCTTCACGAACTTCATTATTAGAACTAAAACATTTATTACACAACACTGAACTTTTATATCAGTCATCAACTCAATGTGCTGTTGTGAGGACGTCTAAAAGGTTTATCTTATCAGTTGAATGATTGATCATTCAAAGTATCAAAATCGTTCTCGCCAACGTAAATGTCGAAGAGGAGGCGGTTTGCTAAATACAGCAATTAGCAATTTACCATTTGAATTTCATTTGCCTGGATATCAATATTGCGGTCCTTGTACTAAACTACAAAAAAGATTAGCAAGGGGTGACCCTGGAATTAATCCTCTTGACGCAGCTTGCAGAGATCACGATATCGCATATTCTCAACATAAAAATATCGAAGATCGTCATATTGCTGATCGTATATTATCCGGTAAAGCTTGGGAACGAGTGACATCTTCAAACGCATCCCTTGGTGAACGTAGCAACGCCTGGTTTGTAACAAACGCTATGAAGGCGAAAGTAAAATTTGGAATGGGGTTAAGAAAAAAACCTAAAATTCACTCTAGGAAGCCAAAAAGAAAATTAACTCTACAAAAAGGAGTTCATGAAGCAAGAAATATTTTAAAGTTAAAAAAGCCTGATTCCTTAAAAGAAGCTATAGGTCTTGCACTTGCTGCTACTAAAAGGGTATTTAAGCGAAAGAAGAAGGATGTTAGACCCCCTCGAATTATTCCGATTCCAAAGGCTGGAGGAGTGCTACCTATAATTCCTATTTTTGCTGGTCTTTCAGCACTAGGTGCTTTAGTGGGAGGAGTATCAGGTGTCGCAAAGGCTGTTAATGCTGCAACAAATGCTAAAGAGCAGCTAAAGGAGAGCAATCGACATAATAATACGATGGCAGCTATTGCATTAGCAAAAAAGGGAAGCGGCTTATATTTGAAGCCATACAGAAAAGGACTTGGTCTATTCTTAAATCCACCTTCAAAAAACGTCTAAAACTGCTACCTAATCGAGCATTAAATGAAATCGATTTATATAAATATGCGAATAATTTACCACATTTTAGAGGTGTTTTTATGCTTGATGCTCCCCCCTAAAAAGCCTAGAAAATATGAGTGTGGAATAGTAAATTTGGACTCTATATCAGGTCCTGGTAGTCATTGGGTAGCATATTACAAAAGTGAATCCGAAAAAGAATACTTTGACAGCTTTGGAAACTTGCAACCACCAAAGGAAATATTAAGCTATTTAGGAAAAAACATTGTTTACAATTATAAGTCTTACCAAAATTATAATACGATAAATTGCGGTCATTAATGTTTAGAATTTTTATATAATCATTACAATAATAATAAGTAACTATAAATTTAATAGTATAATTATACATTGTAAGATAACAACTTTAAATAAATTTTATATAAAATAACATCTGCATTTCACTTTGAGCTACTATGTCATTAACACTGACTTTGACTGGGAATTCATCTGTGCTTACAGTTAAATACTTTCCTCCGTTGGACTTAAGTTCAGAATACGTTTGCGGAATTATTGATTTACAGACATATAATTCAATTCCTAATGTGGACAATATAAATAACTTACTTCATCTGGATGATGATGATGATGATGATGATGATGATGATGATGATGATGATGATGATGATGATGATGATGATGATGATGATGATCATGATGATGATGAAATTAAAATTCCAGAAGGCTCCTATGAAATTGATGATATTGCAGGATTTATCAAAAAGGAACTAGCTAAGACGAAAACTAAACCTATAGTACAAATAACAGCTAATAATAACACCTTGAAAACAGAAATCAAAAGTTCTACCCGAGTATTTTTGAATAAAAATAACTCTATTGGATCATTATTAGGATTTAGTAAACGCGTTCTAGAACCAGATTTAGTAAACGCGTTCTAGAACAAGCAATTCTTAAAAACTCTTGGTCTTAAGTTAAAATATGAGTGAAATACTCGATATTACTCAAGGTGCTAGCTATGATAATAGTATTACAAAAGTTGAGTATCACAGCTACTCTCCGTTTTTAGCATCATATAAGAATAGCGATGAAGTTCGAATATCATTACAACATCAGGATTTGCGATAACAAAATCAGATGGGTTGGCCTCAACAACGGCAAAATTAACTAATAACGCCATAGCTTTTCTATTTGACGAAATTTGCTATGAATTAAATGGCGTAGAAATTGATCGCACGAGAAATCTGGGATTTGCTACAACAATAAAAAATTATATATCTTTAAATCAAAATGAAAGCAATGTGTTACTAAATGCTTCCTGGTCTCCAGATAATTCAATATTACCTATAAGAGGATTTTTAAATTTTTGCATTCCTTTAAAGTTGTTGCTCGGCTTTGCTGAAGACTATAAGAAAATTGTTATAAATGCTAAACATGAACTTATATTGATTCCAAGTAGAGGCGATGAAAATGCTTTTATATCGCCAGACGATGAAGTGAAAATAGATATTTTCATTAACTGTAACACGCTGAATTAGTCCGAATTTTAGGCATGCTGCCAGCCCTAAAATAGGCGTGGAATTTGTATCTATAACTGCAAACCTTAATTTGTAACACACATCATTCAGGCAAGTGCGAAGAATCACATTTCCTAATGTTTTCAACTCAGACCCTCCATAGGCCTCAACTTTAGACACCATTATATTTACTTTACTTTTCGGCTTAATCTTATCGAAAATGCATTTGGGTAATATATTTACCTCTGCTCCACTATCGAGTTTAAATTCCACACTACAATTTTCTACTTTTAATTTCTGTGACCAACACTTTGTACTTAGACATTTCGATTTTTTTGAGGTTAAACTTGAAATTTTGAGAGCATCCAAATACAAATTCGACGAATCTGAATCAACATCATCCTGTGTTTGGCTTAATCCAATGTCACTTAACTTGTAATTCTTATCTCGACCACGACAATAGCAAGCGAAATGATTGAGTTGCCCACAAGCGAGGTTACGATTACACCTCTTACATTTAAATAGATTTTGTGTGTGTGCTTCACCATACAACTGCTTTTTATTTTTACCGTGCCAAGTCGGTGACGTATTGCCCTTTACATTAGTGTTTGTGCTGGAATGAGAATTTACTTTAAACTTATTAAATGAATTACTTCCCCTGCGATTCACCGCGTTGACTCTTTCCTCCTCTTGCATGACTTTTGTTTGAACTGCTGTTAGCTCTGCTACACGACAATACTCCTTTGCTTTCGTGAGTGTGAGATCATCCATTTTCAAAAGTTGAGCTTGTAATGTGTGATCCGCTATGCCAAGAACAATGCGATCTCTTAACATGAACTCCTTTTGCTCGCCAAATTCACAGCTTTCAACCAATTTTGTTATATCCGCCATGAATTGATCGAATTGCTCACCTTCTTTCTGGCATCTGTTATAAAATACGTATCGCTCATACACGATGTTTGTCCTGGGATTGCAGTAGGATTCGAAGGCCTTCATCACCATATTAACGGACTTTCTATCTTCTTCGGTTATTTCCAAGGTGCTGTATAATTGAATGGCTTCTTCACCGGCAAAATTTAGAAACCTTGCTACCTGTACTTCTTGTGCTTCCTTGTTTGTTTTCGAGGCTGTTGCGTAAATATCATATTGTAATTGGAACTTTTTCCAATTTTCTTTTAAGTTTGCCTCCAGCTGTAGCGGTCCCGGTTTTTGAAACTCCATGCTGGATGTTTGAGTTGCAGCTTTCTTCCCAGATATAACAAATAATAATATAATATTATTTTATAATATAATTTACGTTTGATCCTCTTATTTTTTCTTTAAAACAACTACCGACTGCGCCATGTGGCATCTATTTGAAATAAAACACTTATTTTGAAATGATAAGTTTATTGCTTGAAATACAATCTGCAACTGCTGATCTGATCAAGTCAAGAGAGTAAGCAAGGTAAGGCATACATCGCCGACTGGCTTGGTGTTAGTTCGACCTGATACGTATTCATTGTATTTAGTTGTAGTAGACTACGTACACCCATATACCTCAGATTCGCCTGGTAAGCCTCTAGGACTACGCCACTCTTTCCCGGTCCCTGACACAGTTTCTCCTTGTTTACATTTTTGTCAGTGACCTTATTTTTCAACTGGCCGCTATTTTGCAAGTGACTCAGTTAGTTTTTTCGATTTTTACAGTGCCGGGAAATATTTTTGTTTTTCAAGCGGAAGTAACTCAGTTTGTTTATTTTGTTTTAATCTGGTATTACTGCAACCTGGTGTAAAGCCTTTTGTTTAACTTTTTATTGTTAATTATTTCCGACTAATTCCTCACGCACAAAATGGCCCTTTGCAAGTCATGCTCTAATGAGTTGCTTAACAATGGTGTTACCTGTGATGGCATCTGTGGAGGTGTTTTTCATGGCACCTGTCTTTCACGTGGTCTTTCTACTTGTAAAGAGTGCTCCAACATTAAGCCCTGTCACGTCTTACGGCTCATGAAGGAGGTCGTTGCTACGCTCTCCACGGATCAATCCTACATCGCAGATAAGGTCAATGAGATCTCCATAAACTTTGCTGGACTGCAAATTTTGTCCGATGACTGCGCTAGTCTAAACTTATAACTGGACAAGCTGCTTAAGATCGCTGAGGGTTTGACCAACGACTCATCGCTTCTTTCAAGCAGGATTTGCGAGCTTTCCTTAAAGCTGAGCGGCCTGGTCGCTTCCTTGGATGACCTCCGCGCTGGATCACCATCGCCTTCCATCGGCCAACCTGCGGAATCTATCATGCCAATCTTAGACGACATTCGGCGCGGTGTCCGGCACGTCAAGCGGGATCTGGATTCGTGCTCAACAGCCATTGTGAAGAACTTGGAATTAATTGGCTCAGTCGGCTCTGATATTAAGAGTTTAACCACTAGAAGCTATCTCGGCCCCTCTTTTCCTCGGTCTGACACCACAGATGGTTCTGGTTTGAATTCTTCTTCTTCTGGACCTGCATCTTCTGAAGGGGACTGCTCCACTCTCCGGGATGCAATTTCCGCAGTTCCGCCTCAATCTACCGTGAAAGTGATTCCTCCGCATTCCTCCTTGTTGCAGCCTGCTTCTGATGGTGATGCTCCTGTTGGTTTGCTCAAGCCCGTTATAGAGAATTCTTCTTCTTCTGGATCTACATCTTCTGATGGGGACTGCTCCACTCTCCGTGATGCAACCACCGTGAATGTGATTCCTCCGCATTCCTCCTCGGCGCTGCCTGCCTCAGATGGTGATGCTCCTGTTGGTTCGGTCAAGCCCGTTATAGAGAATTCTTCTTCTTCTGGACCTACATCTTCTGATGGGGACTGCTCCACTCTCCGGGATGCAACCTCCGCAGTTCCGCCTCAATCCACCGTGTATGTGATTCCTCCGCATTCCTCCTTGGTACAGCCTGCCTCAGATGTTGATGCTATTGCTGGTTTGGTCAAGCCCGTTATAGAGAAGGTTGCTGATGTTGCCATCAATGTCTCTCCGCGAGTGTCATCCCAACCCACTTCCACCACATTTACGATCAACAAACTTGGCACCACCTGGACAGTATCGGAATGGGAGCAGAGACTAAAAAGGCTAGGCAGTAAACATTTTTCTTTATCAAGCACAACTCCATTCCTTCTAAAGGGTGCACCTCATAACGCCAACGATTCCTGGGCCCACAGTTTTTTTTCCCGCAATTTTGGATTCACCCCCGTTAGCTGCCTGAAGTTACTCTCGTCAGACGAAGGGAAATCCAGCAACTTCAAGATCTTCATCCCAAACAAATATGTCTGGCTCATCAGTAACCCCTCCAGCAAATTCTTCACTCTCGGGAACATCACAATTTCTAAGTGGACTAGGAAGTATGTTAAATTTAACCCTAAGCCCTCTGCACCTAACCCTAAATTAAATACTAAAAAACCTAACCTAACTAACTACCCCAAACGACCTTCTCCCAAACCTAAATTTAGTATTCACCCTAACCATAAGAATCTTAGAACTAGTAACAACATAAGTACTCCTCACTCTTCCGCGCATCTCACCATTAATCCTAAATCTAGTAATCCTAACTCCAATTGGCAGTTCAAAATGGGACTATTTCCAAATTTTAATCTAAGTACTCCAGTCAAGTATCCCAACTTTATATATTCTCACACCCTTAACCCCCCTGTTCCAGTTACACCGAATCCCTCGAACACGTCCATTCCAACCGTCAACCCAACCAATACTGTTTTGAGTTCCGTATGTCCAGCGCACCCACCTAACCATGCACTCCCAACTTCTTCCGCATTTATGACAACGTACGTCTATTTCTAGCCTATCTCCACGACAAACCGAACTCCGTCTGTGTTGAAGGTAAAACCAGCACCAACGTCATGTTAAGTATACAACAAGAAGGCCTGCCCACAGACCCATCAGTCTTACTCCAACTTTTCACAAAATACCATGAATCATTCAATATACCTTCCCATAAAGTTTCAGAAGATCTATCCACCTATGCTGCGTACGTCAGTTCTCGCCGTATTTCCCATCTTCAAAAAAGTCGTAACGACTCCTTAAACTACTTTCGTTCCTAACCCCCTTGATTTCCCTATTTCTGACTTGCCCTCTATTTCACCCGCGGTTTCCGATCAAGATCCTCTCCCCAACAGCTTGTCGGTCTATTACCAGAACGTAAGAGGACTTCGTACAAAAACATCCAATATTTTTCTTAACTCCCACAAATTCCCGCACGATATCTTTGCCTTAACTGAAACCAATCTAACACCAGGAATTCTCGACAACGAACTATTCCCTCCAAACTATACCATTTTCCGTGTCGACGGTTGTATAGGCACCAATAATCCACCAGGTCGCGGGGTACTCATAGCTGCTCACAACCGTTATGACGCCACCCTGCTAAAGACCTCCGACTCTACAATATCAGAATTTGTGTGTATAAAAATAGCACTAAATAAGTGTCTTCTGTACATCCTCTGTTGTTACATTCGCCCCTCTCAACCTTTAGACGCCTACGAGCCTATAATTGAAGCGATCGATACCCTGCTTGAGAACGCTAACGCGTCCGATGAACTTATTTTATTGGGTGACTTTAACCTCCCCCGTATCCAATGGTCATTGTCCGAGGACTGTTCTCACTTTGTCCCCCTTAACGCATCTTCGGCCAAAGAAGCCTTCTTTACCGATCAGCTCTCCGTTTCAGGTCTCTTTCAAGTAAGCGGAGTCAGGAACTTCCTGGACAGACAATTAGACTTAATCTTTTCTTCAGACCCAGTTAACTCGGCTGACGCAGAAAGCAACCATCTTCTCTCCTCCCTCGACCGTCACCATCCTCCTTTGTTCCTCGTTTTCTCCTACGAACACCTTCATGCCGTTTCAGGCTCCGAGTCTTCTTTATCCTTCAATTTTCGTAAAGGTGACTTTGACAAATTAAATCACTTGCTCCTCAACTCTAATATTGGGGATATCCCTCAACATCTCCCAGTTGACGTCGCTTTAGAGGCGTTCTATTCGGAAATACACGCTTGTCTTACACAATCTATCCCTCTTCTTCCTCGTAAAAACTACTCCTCATCCCCCGTATGGTACGACAAAGAATTACGCTCTCTTCGCAACAGGAGAAACAAACGTTGGCAAACTTTTCTTCTAACCCAGACTGAGTCTGACTATTCTTCCTATCTATCTGCTTATACCTCTTTTTCTGAACGTTGTGATACCCTCTACCATGAGTACCTCCAACGGATGGAAACTAGCCTCATATCCGACCCCAAGCGTTTTTATAGCTTTATTAATTCTAAGAAGAAATCCAATGGTTACCCTTCCACCCTAAAGCTCGAGAGTACCTCTTCATCTGATCCTAAGGTTATCGCTAACCTCTTTGCACACTTCTTCAGTAAATCTTTCAGCGACAATTCTCTACAACCCGACCATAACTATTTTGCATTCATGGACAAATGCACTCAAACGTCGTTTTCATCTTTTGACCCTGATCCTGAACTAGTCGCCGCCAGTATTAATAGGCTTGAGGACGACTTTCACCCAGGTCCTGATGGCATTCCGGCCATTGTTCTGAAAAAGTGTGCCATACATCTAGTCCAACCCCTTACTTTGCTTTTTCGTCTCTCGGTCACTCAAGGGGTTTTCCCTCAATTATGGAAAAATTCGTATATTATTCCCATCTTCAAGAAAGGTTGCAAGAACGATGTGTCCAACTACAGACCCATTGCTAAATTATCATCCATACCTAAACTATTCGAAAAATTGGTCTATGATTCCATGTTCTTCCACTGTAAGTCTATCTTCTCACTCTACCAGCATGGCTTCCTCAAAGGTAGATCTACAACCACCAACCTTACTGACTTCGTCTCTAAAACCCTATGTGCCCTGGAAAACGGTAAAGATGTTGATGTTATCGCCACCGATTTTAGTAAAGCCTTCGACAAGATCTCCCATAACGTTATCTTGTTCAAACTTGATCGCCTAGGCTTCCCCCCCAGATTCATCTCCTGGATCCGATCCTACCTCAACAACCGTCAGTACAATATTCTTTTCAGTTCATCCATTTCTAACCCTATTGTCGCTCGTTCCGGCGTCCCTCAGGGCAGCCACCTAGGTCCATTGCTTTTTATCCTCACAATAAATGATGTTGAATGTGTCATCAAACACTCAGAGTTGTCCATTTATGCCGATGACATGAAAATAATCAAACATATCTCCTCCACTACCGACTCTCTTCTCCTGCAAGAAGACCTCGATTCATTCATCACATGGTGCATGAAAAACTTTCTAGAGCTCAATGTCTCCAAATGCCAGTCCATCTCTTATTCCCGCAAGCGTCTTACCGCCACCCCGAGAGTCTATATGTTAACCGACGTACCAGTCCCTATCGTTACCTCTTTGTGTGACTTAGGAATAATCTGTGATAGTGAACTCAATTTCCGTTCCCACATTGACAGCATAATTAACAGAGCTAACTCCGCGCTAGGGTTTGTGAAGCGCTGGTCTAGAGAGTTCTCCAATCCTTATGTTTCCAAATCTCTCTACGTCTCCTTCGTTAGACCTCTCCTTGAATATGCCAGCCAGGTATGGTCCCCTACACAAACAACTCACATTAATAGGATTGAATCTGTCCAGCGTAGGTTTATTCGCTTTGCTCTACGTGATCTTCCGTGGGTTGACAGATTCAACCTTCCTCCCTATGAAAACCGTCTGAAACTGATCGACTTACAACCTCTAAGCAAACGTCGTGATGTTTCCGACATTCTCTTCATTTATCAATTATTAACTGGTGCCATAGACTGCCCCTCAATCCTGCAATCTTTACCCATCTATACCAATCCCCGTAACCTTAGGTCCACTCCCCTTTTCCGACTCGATCGCCATCGCACAAACTACGGTCAAAGCGAGCCAATTACCAGGATGTTACGAAAAGTCAACGACCTTTCCTCTTTTGACTTCCATCTGAGTAAATCATCACTCCACAAAGCCTTATATCTTGACCCCGCCCATCTTGATCCTGATCGCCTACTTTAATTCTTCTTCCTTTCGCATTCTGCCAGTTACCAATATATATAGCTCATATTGTAGCTTATACTTTTTATTTATTTATTTCTAATTATTCATTTATTATATTCTGTAGAATTAGTATTAAGTTATAGTTTGTATTTAATTTTTTATTTTTGTGTTTTTTATGCAATAGCTTGTATTAAGCTTAAATAAATAAATGAACTAAATGAACTACGCTTGCCAGTAGATCCTAACTTTACCTTTTTAGAATATTTCCCAAACTTGTCGACACTCATTATTACATTAAAACTGAATATGATTAAAGATGTTATTTATACTATAATACCGCCTTCTTTTAAATCTTCAATAATTGATATAATTTCATTGTTGTGATTAGTATGCCCAGCACTTTGTGATGCTATTAAAAGACGAAGTCTATCCACAAGTTCATTAGGATCATTCCAATAAACGTAATCAATATTATTCTTGGGTATATGCATCAAACCCTTACCTTCATGAGAAACCAGTTTACTTATAATTTCTAAGTACTTTAAAGCTCTACTTCCTTTTATTTGACCAGCCGCTTTATGGTCTCTTTTATAGGCGTTAGTTTCTTTTAAGATAGCTTGATAATTTTCCAAGTCATCCTTAGGGTTAGGTTAAAGTGGCTGCCTAAGAAGGCACACTTAGGCCTAAGAGGCCCTTTGTGCTACCACGTTGAGGCTTGAATTTAACAACCCCATAGAACTACCTAAGGAATGAGAGGGTTAACATGTTGCCCCCTGTGTATCGAACCAGTTTTTTGTATCCAGTGGAACCAGTTCACGGGAAGTCGAAATAATTTTGACTTTGTTGTGAAGGGTGTTCATCCTTAATTCGCTGTCGGGAACCAATTTGAACTCCTGATAAATCGAGTCAGGTCTCTGACATCCGTGGAGCCCAGCTCGGTTAACTCTTTAAAGAAAGGGGAGCCCAAAAACCGGTTCCTACGGTTGGCTAGGGCCGGGCAGTTACCGAGGAGGTGAACAATGGTTTCCTCTTCCTCTTCGTCGCGGCAGCTTCTACAAAAGTCGTTTGAAGGCACGCCCAGCCTATCGGCGTGTCTACCTATGAGGCAGTGACCCGTGATTACGGCTACTGTACTGCTAATTATTTTGCGACCGAGTAGGATGAGCCCTTTTGACCTCTTAGGGTCAATCTTTGGCCATATCTGTCGGGTAATCAGGCAGGTGTGTTCCTCTTGCCAGTTTGTGTTAGCAATCTTGAGAACCTCCTGTGAGAGTTCCAGTTTGCATGTAGCTAGCGGTTTACCCGGCTGGTGGTTAATGTCCGAAAGAGGACGTGTGGTACCGTTTCTCGCTAGTTCGTCGGCCCTGCAATTGCCCGGAATATCACTATGTCCTGGCACCCAGATGAGCCGTACTTTCAGATGCTCAGCTATGTCATTTAGTGTTGAGCGACATGTTATAACCGTTTTGGAGGTTGTGTATACTCCCGAAAGGGATTTAATAGCGGCCTGACTATCTGAGAAAATACATTCGCTGTCTGTAGGTAGCGTTAGTTGATTCAGGCGGTCCGCAGCTACCTTTATAGCTATGATTTCCGCCTGAAACACGCTGCAGTAGTCAGGCAAGCGGAATGAGACATCGAGGTCCAAATGTTCCGAGAATATTCCTCCACCCACTTTGCCTTCCAATTTGGAGCCGTCAGTGTAGAGATGCACTGAGTTCCCCAATTGGGGAGGACCTTTCTCCCATTCCGATCTGGTGGGAAAGAAGGAATCGAATTTGTTCCAAAGAAAGGCTTGGGCGAGGTGTAGTCGATATTGCTGGCAGTTCTATTGTGCAATATTTTGGAGTGACCGAAATCAGTTCGCTTCCAGGTCTGGATTGAGTTAAGCCTAATGGCGGCTTATGATGCGGTTTGCTTACCAAAGAGATCCAACGGTAGAAGGTGGAGAATAGTGTTCAGGGCTTTAGAAGGTGTGGTTCTCAGGGCATCTGTTATCAGCAGTGCTGCCATCCTCTGAACTTTGTCCATTGCTTTGAGATGGGTTGCTATGTTTAGTGCCGGCCACCAGACAATCACCCCATACATAAGTATAGGCCGTATGACACTTGTATAGAGCCAATTCACAATGCGTGGTTCCATACCCCATCTTTTCCCTATAGCCTTCTTACACGAGTACAGCGCTACTGTAGCTTTCCGTACTTTTTCTTGGATGTTAGGCTTCCAGGTAAGTTTTCTATCTACGACTACACCTAGATACTTAACCTGGTTGCACAGTTCCAGCCTAACCCTGCCTAGTGTAGGGCAATTAATATGAGGTGTTTTATGCCTCCGAGAGAAGAGTATTAACTCTGTTTTGTTTGGGTTTATACCCAGACCACACCAATCACTCCATGATAAAATCTTAGATAGGGCGTGTTGTAACACCTCAGCCAGTGTATTGGGGTGCTTACCTGAACATATCAGGACAATATCATCGGCGTAGGCAATAACCTTGTGACCGGACAACTCCAGGTCTATTAGTAATTCATTCAGAGCCAGGTTCCATAAAAGTGGTGAAAGGATTCCTCCCTGAGGGGTACCTCTAGTTACCACTCTTTGGATATTGGATCCTCCTAAGCTGGAGATAATGACCCTGCTTTTTAGCATGAGGTCAATAAGTTTGATGAGAGGATCGTCGATTTCAAGCCTCCTCAAGGATGCCATTATCGCCTCTGATCTAATATTGTTAAAAGCACCCTCAATATCAAGGAAGGCTGCAAGTGAATATTCTTTTTGTAGTAGCGAATGCTCTATGATTGTGGTGAGTTCGTGTAGGGCTGTCTCTACGGACTTACCTTTAGTGTAAGCATGTTGCGAGAGAGACAACTTGGAATGATTGATTGTCTCTTTAATGTAGATATCTAAGAGTCTCTCCAAGGTTTTGAGCAGGAAGGAGGATAGACTAATGGGCCTAAAATCGTTGGGCTTATAATGTGAGGCTTTACCTCCTTTAGGGATAAAGACCACCTTCACCTTCGTCAATGAGGATGGAATATAGTTGAGGTTAAGGCAAGCCTCATAAATGACCATTAGCCACGGAATAAGTATCTCGGAAGATTGTTGTAGTTCAGCTGGGATGATATTATCTAATCCCGGTGATTTATAGGGCTTGAAACTTCGTATCGCCCATTTCAGTTTTCTCACATCAAGTATCTTGTGAACCAGTTCATGGTCGCTTGGAGTATCCGGCAATTCAGTACCGCCGGTTGCCGAGCATCCCGGAAAGTGCGTGTTTACAAGTAACTCCAGCGACTCAAGACTGGATGAAGTCCAACTACCATCACTTTTGGTCAGTAGGCTTGGGGTGATGGGCGTTGTTGAGAGGATTTTCCGCAAACGACTCGCTTCAGAGGAGCTTTCGATTTTTTTACAGAAGCCTTCCCATGAGGAGCGTTTTGCTTTCCTAATCAGTTTCTTAAATTTTTGAGGCATTCTTTATAAGAAGTCCAGACATTAGTTTTCTTCGCTTGGTGAAAAAGCTTACGACATTCCTTTCTTAGGGTCATGATCTCACTCGACCACCACGGAGGTTTGGGTTTACCTCTGGGGACCCTATCGAGGCAGGAAATTTGTGTCGCCGCATTACACGCAAGCGTTAGGGTGTCCACCACCTTGTCAAGGGTTTGCCTGTTTTCAATTACCGGCGGGCCTGTGATAGGTAGGTTATTGCTGAGGACCTTCCGATAGAGGTCCCAGTTTGTCCTGAGCCTGTTTTATAAGGAGAACACATCTGTTTCTGAAGTGTAATTCCAAATTCGATATAGGCGTGGTCGGAAAAGGATGGTTCCTTGGATACCTTCCACTTTGTTATTAGATCGGCGGAGTGTTCCCAGACTATTGTAATATCTAGAACTTCCCGCCTAATTGAGTTAGTAAAAGTGGGTTCTGCACCCACGTTACAAATCTGGAGGTTAGTTCCAAGAATAAAGTCAAAAAGTAACTCACCTCTTTCGTTGATGTCCGAGCTGCCCCAGACAATATGGTGTGCGTTGGCGTCCGCTCCGATCACCAGCGTCTTCTTTTGTACAGTGGCTTCTTTGACCGCATTCCTGATTGTTGTAGCAGGAATGTCCACCACATCGTGCGATATGTAGCTGGAGATAATCCAAATATTGTGGGTTTTGAATTCCAGAGTGGCTGTTGTAGTGTCCTTATCACTAAATTGAGGAAGGATATGGGCATTAATATTGTTTTTTGTGAGGATACATGATCTTGGTTTACCTGTATCTTGTAAGTAGAGGAGCTTATACCCCTTCATATTGAGTCCGCAAACCTTGTCTCTGACGACCCAAGGTTCTTGGACAAGGATGAGCTCTTCTCCTTTTTGTGCAAGACGAAGGAGAAGGGCTGCGGACGCTGCCTTCGAGTGATGAAGGTTAATTTGAGCTACTCTTATCATCACTGTGTTTAGGTGAGGATACCTCTATCACAGTGATGTCAGTAGTCTCCCCTTCAATGCTGGCATCTTCATCCGTGGAGGAACCCAGAAGTAGGTTCTCCATCTCTGGTCCGGGATATGGAAGGGTGTCAACTTCCATAGTGGAGTTGAGTTCCGCATCACCATCTTCTGGTGAGGGAGTGGCAACGACAGAAGCTGTCGTTGCACTCTGTTCTCCTTCTTTCTCCGCGGTAGTGCTTGTGGAGGCTGCTGAATTCTCCTTATTACTAGCAGTATTGTGCGCCTTCAGGTCCTTTTCATAGACCTTCAAGCTAATTGAGCTGAGCCCATAGCAGATAATGCCATTGCGTTCGGCAAGTGGGGCCAGGGATTGCTCATTTAAGATCACAATGACCTGTCTAGAGTTTCCCTTGACTTCACCTACCTGGGCTACTTTCCAGTCATGGGTAGGTAACCCAGGGTTAGATACTTGGATGAACTTTAAGATCTCCAAAGGATCCGAAGGTTCGATCGGAATCCAGGCCCTTGACCTGGGTCTACAGGGGATTTTATCCCTGGGAACGGCTTCGATTCTCGCACCAGGCCAGATATCATCGAGACGGGAAATCGCCTGGCCGAGAAGCTCTACCGACCGTTGGTCGGAGCAGGCCAGTAGCTTAATGTGGCCTTGATGCCAGCCAGCATCAAGACAACATGGGGGAGGGCCGGGGTTCAGTGAAAGAACCTCCATATAAACATTCAGCAACGCAACCTCCACCATCTAGACTGTCCTTCGCTATCTCGCTGAAGGACTTAGCGGTGGAGGAGAGGGGGCCTGCCGCCTTACTCCTTTTGGAAGATGGCTGCAACTCGTTAGGCGTGCGCAACCTCTTCGGGGTAGCTTGTAGTGGGCCTATAGAGGCCGAAGCGCTACCTTGGGCAATAATCTTACTAGCCCATTGCAGAGAGGCTTTGTCCTTCTCTACGAGTTTCTCCTGAGAGATGGAGCTCAGTTTTCGGAGGATTCTGAGCGCAGTCCGTCTCTCTTTGAAGGCCACCGTTAAGGCGTTTCCCTTCTGCTTGGTGGTGGTCGTCGGGTTGGACTGGGATGTCCTGAGAGGCGCGTTGGTAGATGTATGTCCGGGTGTTTTAGCCTTGGACAGGGACGTGCTACCCCGCGCAGGTTTCGCAGAGGGAGGAGGAACTGTACTGCTACTACCGGGTTTGGGGTCCTTGGCAGTGTCGTGTACTTTCCCCGATTAAAGGGGTTCACAGGACTCTTTGGAGGTAGTCACCGTGTTGGCCTGAGAATTGGAGGAGGAGCGAACAGTGCTCGCAGAAGGTTGCCCACTTAACCCGTGAACTGGGTCTGCCTTGACGGCGGGTTGTCCCCCTTTTCGGGTGGACGAAGTTGTATTCTCGGTTTTATCCGAGGCTGGGTGTTTTTTGTACATAATCATATTCATAATCGACCACTTTCACGACAAGGCATTACTCATGGTCTCAAGATATTGTGGGGTTGGGGAAATTGACCATGGTAGAGCCCCATACCATGGAAGGTCCATCATACTCCTTGGGCGGACAGGTATCAAGGAGGCTCCGTTATAATACAGCTAGTTACCCCCAGCTGCAAATTCCAATGGGCACGGTAGTCGCATAACACCCTGGATTGGGGGAGTTTGATCAAGAGAGTGACTGTCTCTCCGCCCGTTATCATTAGCCAGTCTATAGTAAACTACATGACTGTTACCAGCCGCCCCACGTGGAGGGAGATGCGGACTTCCTACAGTATCCACAGTTACGGCACGCCAACAAATTAATGATAATTTGTTAACGCGTTGGTCCCCCTGTGAATCTGAAGGGAGCGGCCCAACAAGTCATCCTTACTATACAAAGTTTTTGCAGGTTGTTTCATAAAAAGCAATTCACATAGACCTAAAGTTATTTTATACGATTTTCCGTTAATAAGGAAAAAATCTTCCTCAATTGCAATCTTGGAATTTCCAATTTTCCATTCGTTATCATCATCTAAATAAACTCCATAAGTGTTGTCAATTATCGGGCTTTTTTTAAGGTATAGTTCTAAATATTTATCAACTACACCGCTTGATAAATTAAGAGGAGAATCTCTCTTTTCCATCAAAGTTCTAGAATGTGTAGGTGTTGCAAAGTTATCATCTTCCGACATTAAGGAATAATCTGAACGTTTTATAGGTGTACTGGTCGGCTCCATTTTCGGAAGTTTCATTTTAGGAGTAAGCTTTATATTACCATAATCATCATCATCATCATCTCCATATTCATCTTTAATTTTAGTCTCATGCTTTGCTTTTGTTATGAACTCATGAAGTGGTTTTGTTATGGGCTTAAATGTTTCCTCAAGACGAGTTTCAGTTTCAACTCGTCCAGTTTTCACAGCGCGAAATTTCTTCTTAATAGCATTGCTAGTTTTGATAAGATTTTTTAATAGTTCGTCTCTCTTTTTAACCATCTTTGTAATGAGATTTGAACTGGTCTGTGAACTGGGTTATACTGATCTGAATGGGTCTATGGATGGCTCTTATCAGGTCTGTGAACAGCTTTTGACAGCTCCGTGAACAACTTTACCAGCTCTATAAAACAGCTCAGTCTATGAACAGCTTTACATACCAGGTCTAAGAACAGCTCTTATCAGGTCTATGAACAGCTTTACCAGGTGTATGAACAGCTATATCAGGTCTACTATCAGCTTTAACAGGTCTTTTACCAGCTTTTGCAGGTCTATGAACAGCTTTAACTGATTTCCTTTACTAGATCTTCTAAATTTATAGCGAAATGTATGTATCGATTCCTTTTCGATAACGTCCTTTGTTCAACAAACTATCTTTATCGATTAGTAAAAAGCCATAATTGTCCCTCCAGCAAACACCGCAAATACTACGAAATTTTTCGAAGGTCATGTCTGTGTTAACATGATCATTATATATATGTCTAAGATTCATATCATCTTGTTTAAATAAAATAAGAAAGTTAGCGTTGTCACGTATTAAGTGCTTCGGTATATGGGTGTAAGTCTGACAGAGATAGAAACTATCAATATTATTATGTCGACGCATACAAAAATAATCACGTATGTTATTTTGTTTCCCACATGCTACATCATCGAAAATAAAAATTGAATTCTGTTTGGCTTCCTGTGGAGGTATAACTTCGCAATTATTAGAAAATGGGTAGTACCCAAGACCACTAATAGGGCTTATCAACTGCTCCAGATACTTATATTTAGGTTGATGTAGTGATTTTGAGTAGATGTAAATATTCTCGAACTTAAGTCCATTCGGATGTTCTATAAGCCCAATCATAAGATTGGTTTTACCGCAGTTTGAAGGTCCCGCAAGAATACCTCTTATATTATTAGGTATAAGCGAGCTATGTCTTTTGAATTCATTTGTAGATTTAATATCAAGATTTTTTATTGATAAAGAGTCCTTCTGCTTCACGAACTTCATTATTAGAACTAAAACATTTATTACACAACACTGAACTTTTATATCAGTCATCAACTCAATGTGCTGTTGTGAGGACGTCTAAAAGGTTTATCTTATCAGTTGAATGATTGATCATTCAAAGTATCAAAATCGTTCTCGCCAACGTAAATGGCGAAGAGGAGGCGGTTTGCTAAATACAGCAATTAGCAATTTACCATTTGAATTTCATTTGCCTGGATATCAATATTGCGGTCCTTGTACTAAACTACAAAAAAGATTAGCAAGGGGTGACCCTGGAATTAATCCTCTTGACGCAGCTTGCAGAGATCACGATATCGCATATTCTCAACATAAAAATATCGAAGATCGTCATATTGCTGATCGTATATTATCCGGTAAAGCTTGGGAAGGAGTGACATCTTCAAACGCATCCCTTGGTGAACGTAGCAACGCCTGGTTTGTAACAAACGCTATGAAGGCGAAAGTAAAATTTGGAATGGGGTTAAGAAAAAAACCTAAAATTCACTCTAGGAAGCCAAAAAGAAAATTAACTCTACAAAAAGGAGTTCATGAAGCAAGAAATATTTTAAAGTTAAAAAAGCCTGATTCCTTAAAAGAAGCTATAGGTCTTGCACTTGCTGCTACTAAAAGTGCATTTAAGCGAAAGAAGAAGGATGTAAGACCCCCTCGAATTATTCCGATTCCAAAGGCTGGAGGAGTGCTACCTATAATTCCTATTTTTGCTGGTCTTTCAGCACTAGGTGCTTTAGTGGGAGGAGTATCAGGTGTCGCAAAGGCTGTTAATGCTGCAACAAATGCTAAAGAGCAGCTAAAGGAGAGCAATCGACATAATAATACGATGGAAGCTATTGCATTAGAAAAAAGGGAAGCGGCTTATATTTGAAGCCATACAGAAAAGGACTTGGTCTATTCTTAAATCCACCTTCAAAAAACGTCTAAAACTGCTACCTAATCGAGCATTAAATGAAATCGATTTATATAAATATGCGAATAATTTACCACATTTTAGAGGTGTTTTTATGCTTGATGCTCTCCCCAAAAAGCCTAGAAAATATGAGTGTGGAAAAGTAAATTTGGACTCTATATCAGGTCCTGGTAGTCATTGGGTAGCATATTACAAAAGTGAATCCGAAAAAGAATACTTTGACAGCTTTGGAAACTTGCAACCACCAAAGGAAATATTAAGCTATTTAGGAAAAAACATTGTTTACAATTATAAGTCTTACCAAAATTATAATACGATAAATTGCGGTCATTTATGTTTAGAATTTTTATATAATCATTACAATAATAATAAGTAACTATAAATTTAATAGTATAATTATACATTGTAAGATAACAACTGACCTAGTATTTATTCACCAGCTTTTGAACTCGAAAATAGATTCTCGCTCTCTTGCAAGTTTAGTTACTTATAGGCATACTCCGTATAGGTTAAGGAGATTGCCTTTACTACATGTTGTTCATTCTCGGTCTAACTATGGTATGCATGAGCCTATTAATCGCATGTGTAGAGCCGTGAATATGTGTCCTATTTTTGACCTGGCTCTTGCTAAGGATTTGCTTAAGCGATCTCTGTTATCAATGCACCCCTGATTGTTTTGTTTGGACGGGTTTTGTTTTTTGTTTACTAATACTTTTCTTTGCATGGGTTGCGGGAGCCTCATTCACCTCAATATATGTTATATTCTGGTGAATCGGTCAATTGGTTCCAGGCTTCTGCCTGTGAAGTGCGCCTTCTGAGTTAGAAGGGTTAATTCTATATAAATAAATTTTATATAAAATAACATCTGCATTTCACTTTGAGCTACTATGTCATTAACACTGACTATGACTGGGAATTCATCTGTGCTTACAGTTAAATACTTTCCTCCGTTGGACTTAAGTTCAGAATACGTTTGCGGACTTATTGATTTACAGACAATTCCTAATGTGGACAATATAAATAACTTACTTCATCTGGATGATGATGATGATGATCATGATGATGATGAAATTAAAATTCCAGAAGGCTCCTATGAAATTGATGATATTGCAGGATTTATCAAAAAGGAACTAGCTAAGACGAAAACTAAACCTATAGTACAAATAACAGCTAATAATAACACCTTGAAAACAGAAATCAAAAGTTCTACCCGAGTATTTTAGAATAAAAATAACTCTATTGGATCATTATTAGGATTTAGTAAACGCGTTCTAGAACCTAATATTTCATATCAATCTGATTTACCAGTAAATATAATAAAAGTTAATGTGATTCGAGTTGAATGTAATATAGTATCAGGCTCTTTTATAAATAATCAACAAGTGCATACATTACACGAGTTCTCTCCTACGGTAGGTCCGGGATATAAAATAATTGAAGTTCCCAAGAATGTCATTTATTTGCCCCTGAACATCAAACGGATAAGTTCTCTTACCCTGAAGTTCGTGGATCAATACGGTGATCTAATTAATTTTAGAGGAGAAACGATTACAGTGAGATTGCATTTGAAGCCGCAGCATGTTAATATACAATAATACCATTGATAATAAATACAAACACAAAAGTGTTAAGTCTTCTAGTCAGCCTAAAACCACGCAACAGTCGGGAATAAAGCTAACAGTCGCTAACAAGCAATTTTTAAAAACTCTTGGTCTTAAGTTAAAAAATGAGTGAAATACTCGATATTACTCAAGGTGCTAGCTATGATAATAGTATTACAAAAGTTGAGTATCACAGCTACTCTCCGTTTTTAGCATCATATAAGAATAGCGATGAAGTTCGAATATCATTACAACATCAGGATTTGCGATAACAAAATCAGATGGGTTGGCCTCAACAACGGCAAAATTAACTAATAACGCCATAGCTTTTCTATTTGACGAAATTCGCTATGAATTAAATGGCCTAGAAATTGATCGCACGAGAAATCTGGGATTTGCTACAACAATAAAAAATTATATATCTTTAAATCAAAATGAAAGCAATGTGTTACTAAATGCTTCCTGGTCTCCAGATAATTCAATATTACCTATAAGAGGATTTTTAAATTTTTGCATTCCTTTAAAGTTGTTGCTCGGCTTTGCTGAAGACTATAAGAAAATTGTTATAAATGCTAAACATGAACTTATATTGATTCCAAGTAGAGGCGATGAAAACGCTTTTATATCGCCAGACGATGAAGTTAAAATAGATATTTTCAAACTACAATGGCGAGTACCACACATAAGTGTAGCTGATAAAGAAAAACTATCGCTGCTTAAGTTAATCGATACTGGGCGGCCAATACAAATGAGTTTTCGTAGTTGGGATATATACGAATATCCTATATTACCTACAACTGTCGATCATAATTGGACAATTAAAACATCTACTCAGTTAGAAAAACCTCGGTATGTAATTTTAGCACTTCAAACGAATCGAAAAAACGAGAAGAGTAGAGATGCAAGCAAGTTTGATCGTTGCGATCTTTCAGATGTGAAGCTTCACTTAAATTCTGAAACATTTCCATATGAAGACTTAAACATTAAATTTGATCGTGAGAGATATGCTTTATTGTATGATATGTATACGAAATTCCAACAATCATATTATGGGCGGATGCATCAACCGCTGCTTACCCGAGAGAAGTTCAAGGAAAGCGCTCCAATTGCTGTTATCGATTGCTCACATCAAAACGAGGTGATCAAATCAGGACCAGTCGATATTCGTATACAGTTTAAAACACTTAGTAATATTCCCGCAAACACAACCGCTTTTTGTTTGCTTTTGCATGACAGAATAGTCGAATATAGTTCATTGACGAGTGAAGTTAGAAAAATAATTTAAGGCTACAAATGGCTGCAATTGTGGATATCCAAGGATTTAAAGACGATCATAGCAAGTTTATTGTGAAGGAATTAGCAATTTTGACAAATGGAAACCAAATACAGCACTTTATTTTTCAACCTCCATTCAGATTTAAGGATTTAACACCTGCGAAGAGAAGAGAAGCGAAATGGCTGCATGATAATTACCATGGATTAAATTGGCACGATGAATGTATTCCCTATCATAAATTACATGCTATAGTGACTCCTTTAATAAGAAACAAAATATTGTATGTGAAAGGCTGTGAAAAAGTTTGCTGGATCAAAAATACATTTGGTGAAGGTGTAATAGTATATAATATGGAAGAAGAATTGCAGTGTCCAAAATTATCCTCTCTTAAAATTTTTTATAAAGTGCCATGCTGTTTAACTCATCAGGGACAATGCGCTCAAGAAAATCTTTATCTTTTAAGAAATTTTCTAGAAAAGTAATAAAATTTAGAAATAAGAAATAAATGTCTTATAATTTTATACTAATAAAAGTCTTTCTGTTAATGTTAAAATAGCATTTTATTAATTTACTCATTTATTTTCCTTCTATATACATTTATTCATAATTCTTATTTTAACAATTTTTAAATAATCTATAGTGCCCCCAAGCGTATGTTTGGATATCATCTTCTCTTATAAATCTTTTATCGTCAAATGGACTCAACGCTACTTTATTAATATATTCCGTATATAATATATGCAATTTACTTCTAAATCCTAACATGTTGACATAAAATAATTTTTTCTTATATAAACAATCTCTGTAATTATCTAGAGTTAAAGTATTTACAGCTGTTCTTTTAATACCTTTAGCTTTCTTTATTTCGGGTTTTTCTTCAATACTTAAAGAGTACATCTTAGATCGTAAACCTATAAACTCAGTCATAATTTTTCCTTTATTTTCATCTTTCATTAAACCTAAAACCTTTTTATTTACTAACGGTATATTATAAGGATTGTCGTGGGGATATTCTGATGTATCGAATCTTTCATTAATATCTAAAATAATATCATTATAAAATTGGTTAACAGAAATAGAATATATAAAAGAATCTTTGTCCATATAGTTTAAGGAGAACATATCTTTGTATTTAGGTTTCATATATTCATAATGAAAGTTATACATTTTTAGCTTTGATAGCTCTAAGACTGTGAAGCCTAAGTAAATTGGTTTATTATAAATTGTGTGGACTCTTTTTAATTGAACTGCAGTCATATTTAATGTAAAATGAGAAAGACTATGAAAATTAGGTTTCGCTATAAGAGCACGCAAACCCTGATGTCTACCACGGCTTTCCCTCTCTGTTGCAATTTTTACATCTTTTCTTTAGCTACATTTTCCATAGTCTTTCCATACACCGAATTACCAATTTGATTGTTTAAACATTAAAACTCGATGAATACGCTGAAGTTCTAATCCGTGCTTTACACACTGCTGTAAATTTCTATAGTGGATAACATAATTATATTTATTTTCTCAATCAGCAATCAACTTTTTAATCTTGGTTTGAGGGGGTAATTTATTTTCAGGACAAAAGGGGAGATCGTTATGAGCGTCATGAGATAAATCTGGATAAATTAAATCAACTTCTAAAATATATCCTACTTCTGAATTTTCAGGAATTTTCATGAAATCTAAATTATCAAAGTTACCAACGCAAACAAAACCTGCATATGGAAGTGATTCCGACATAGCCCATCCATATAAATTGTTAGCATCAAGATAAACCAAATATTTTGAATCGATTGAAGGATTAAAATTTTTCATATATTTATTATTAGCTAGAGAATGTCTTAAGGAACATTGTGTTAAACCTCCTCAAATACCTCTTTTCATGAAATTATACATATTTATATCTGTTAACAATTCTGATTTAATTTGAGTGTGTTTTAACATCGCATCCCACGACAATCCTGGTGCTGTGTAATAATGGCATGGGTCCAATTCATAGATATTTATGCATACTCTTCTAAAATTCTCAAAAATGTCTCCTAGCAACAAAACATCACACTTTAAATAAAATAGTAAATATTGTGAGATATTTCTACAGTTAAATCTGTTCCATACGTTAATTGCATGCTGATATTCCCCTTCTGTGCATTCATTGTTCGTAAGTTTATTAAAAAATTGCTCGCAAGGAGGTAGACATGTTTCATTTAATATATCAAAAGAATTTAAGAAATCATATGGATCATTTCTCCTTATTAAATTAAAATATTCATCATCTTTAAATTCATTACGGATTATTCTAAAGTCTTCATCAGACAGATTTTTTGCCAGAGTATCTAAACTCGCAGGCATAAAACGAATGGAATCTAAAAACCGTAATTCAATCCTTTTATACTCAAAGAAAATTTTCTTTGACATTGATATATATACCTCTTTATTTAAGGGAATAATGTTAATAGAACCTTCAATTTAATTTAATGATTTAATAAATAAATGACTGTCATAACCAGAAAAATTGTGTAAAAAAACTGGAAAAAATGTTGGAACTCTATACCTTAGATTGCATTTATTATGAGAAGGACTCCTGTACTTTCCGGTAAGATGACAATGATCAATAACCCTATCATTCGCAAATAATTGCTTACAAATATGACAGTATTGCTCTTCTTGTTGCATCCTTATTTCATCTGGTGACATGGGAATAAGCGGCTTACACTTTGAAACGTGATTTTTATAGATGTCTTTCACGTCGTTTGCTAAAAACTGTACAAATCGACACCTTGATAAATCCTGAACTTGCTTAAAGCGTCATCATAAAAGCAATGGATAAAATAAGAGAAAGCACAGGGTATGTGCTCTTGAGTGTTGGTCGTTGAAGACAGCATAGGATTAGGTATGCACGTTTTAATTTCCTCTAGCACGCATTCAAAGTCAGCATAAATAACAAATCGCACACTTAACTTCCGTTCATACTTCTCAAATTCCAAAAAAAGCTTTTTCCGAGGTAGGCATAGAAGTCACCAATTTACAGCATTCATTTTTATGTAAAGCAAAAGATTCTTCATTATAACAATGTTGAAAACACGAATTACAAAAGTAAATTTGTGTTTTATGATGTGTTACTTGCTTCTTAATCAATCTGGATATATTCTAAATCCAGACATAGTGATTTAGAGTTTCATCTTGAAGAAGCAACAAATTTATGTGATTTTCTTTCTCATTTGACGTACAATAAAAAGGTCCCACAATTTGACAACAACCTTGTACAACATCGTAACCGAAAACATTTACGCTTATATTCGGATTGATTTCTTCGAATAGTTTTATATCACCCAGTAAAATCTAATTTCACTCCATTTATAAGCTCTATTTCGCTAACTGACATATCAGAAACTGAATATGAAGATGTTCTATCAGAATGATAAGTTGGTTGGTGTAGAGCTGATATAAAAGCCCACTTAAAGCAGTAAATATCATTATTTTTTACATTAATGCATGCTTTCTTGTCTATTATAACCTTTGGTAAAGGTATGTAGGAAGAACCTCTTAACGGGTGATATTGGTTAATGTTGATTTCTAAATGAATTATTCGAATCAACGACCATCCACTGTCTTTCTCTTGAAATTCTTCTGACTTGGTGTAAATGCAGTTAATCATATTCTTACATAAAGTTGGTGTTGAATCCTCAACCTAAAAGTAAACAAATTTAATAATTCACAGCAAATATTTATCGTACCTGTACCAAGTTAACCATCCCAACATCCTTCAGTTCCTCTTGTATCGATATTTCCTATAATTTGACAAAATTAATTAAAATTCTTATAATTATAACTCAAAACAAACTTGCCTCGCAATATTTTCCCAAAACAAGATGACACAGCAACATTTCACTAAATATTATGACAGCTATCAGCTGTTTCAAACACTCGCACAGAAATATCATTCGAAAAGCAGCTACGGGACTTTTCCCATTTAGTCAATGCTTTTCGAATGATATAAATAGAGTGCGTTCAGCAAGCAAAATCATTCTGCTTTCAGATCTCAAACGAGTAGTTTGATTACAACCGCTTTCGGTGAATTTAATAGTAGAGATTTCTCTAACACTAATTATTATTCTTTTAAAGGTATTGCTGATTTCTGCATTTTATTATTTTTTGATTGTTCTCTATAATAATTTGTTTCATTTCAGCAAATATTCCCTTTCCTCATTTTTCCTTTCCCCATTGTAAGTTGTAGTGCTGTTTTCGGCCATATTTGTGCTGTCCATAATTTCGTGGTGCTGTTTTCGGCCACTTTTTAGTGCTGTTTTCAGCAAAACCATTATTGTACAAAGATTAATCTCGTTTTCTCTCTTTTTTTCACAGAGAATTTAATTGGATTGGAACCGTCTTCTTCTTCTTCTTGAATTTTATTTTTTATTACTTTTTATTTTTGAATTTCTTTATTTTTTGAATTTATTATTTTGTATTTTATTTATTATTTTGAATTTTATTATTGAAATACTTTTATTATTTTATGAATTGTTATTTAGTTTTAAGATTTTTTCGTGAATAAAAACCATATAAAAATTTAGATTTTTTGGTCTTGTCAATTACTGACCCGGCACCCCTTCTTCGTTTAAGTCTAACCATAGGCTAAACATTGGTCCTTCGAGCCGGATAGACCAAAAAATATACCATATGGAGATCGAATCACGAGCAACTTTCCAAAGCCATTGTAAATCACAAAAAGGCTCCTAAAGTCAGACGCACGGAAAGTTATTTCAAAATTCGAATTGACACATTTCAGTCAATATGGAGTCAATTCCATAATAATCACTCTCTAATTTACCAATCCGAAAGCGAGAAAGCCGAAAAATACATAACCAGCAGCCTATATGAGGAATCAGACATGTATATCGAATACTTGTCTGAGTTCACCGAAGAACTCAAAACTCTTAACAAAAATGAGGAGAAATCTCATTTTGAGCCACACAAAAGCGAAGTTAAGCTTCCGAACATAACAATCCCAAAATTCGATGGGACATATCGCTCATGGAGATCATTTCATGATTTATTCAAATCAATGGTTCATAACGATCCAGCTCTCTCTCCTGTTCAAAAATTTCATTACCTAAAAACTTGTGTCTCTGGCGAAGCCGAACGATTGCTTCGTCAATTTGACACTACTCAACAAAACTATCCAATCGCTTGGGAGTTTTTACACAAACGATATAACAATACCAGAATATTGGTAAACACACAACTAAAATTACTACTTAATCAACCAACAATCAAAGCAGAATCCTCTCAAGCGATCAAAAATCTTCTCGATCAAACCGAAGAATGCTTACACGAACTTCGGGCTTTGAACGTTTCCACAGATTCGTGGGACGCCATTTTAGTGTACACTATTGTACAAAAACTTCCACAAGAAACCCATTACCAATGGGAACAAGAGCAAGGGAACAAAACTACTATTCCCTCATACTCAGAATTAACAAACTTTTTAGAGTCTCGTTTCCGAACTCTAGAAGCACTCCAAGAGTGCAAGGGCAGCAAACTACAAAACGTAAATACAAGTGGGAAACACACTTACACACTATTTAACAAACCTATTACATGCATTAAATGCAAACAAAATCATTTCGTCTATCACTGTTCTCATTTCAATAAATTACAACCCAGATTACGATTACAATTTGCTCAACAACATCAGTTGTGCAAAAACTGTTTGAGTTCAGAACACAATACAGCCGATTGCGGCAGTAAAAAAAGATGTTTAAAATGTCAGAAAAAACATCACACACTTCTACATTTAGAGCAGCAGACTCTACATTCTAGAGAAACAATCTCTAAATCAACTACTAAACCACAGGAGAGGACAATTTCTAACGCAGATATTAAAGCTGAAGCATTTTTCTCAACAAATTGCAAACGAGTACTACTGTCAACAGCACTAATTCAAGTGCAAGGGTCAAAGGGAGAGTCACAAGTCCTGAGAGCATTACTCGATTCAGGCTCTCAGATCTCTTTTGTCACGGAAGCCGCATGTCGACGGCTTAACCTGAGGAGAACCAATACTAACATGGAAATAACAGGGCTAGGAAAAACTCCGACTGCCCATGCCACTTCTAAAGTAACAGTTGTAGTCAACTCACTACAAACAAAGTTTCAAACGTCAACTTTCGCATAAGTACTAAAGAAGATTACGGACGTCATGCCCCGCAGCAAATCAACATTGTAAATTGGACAAAATTAACTAATTTAAAATTAGCAGACCCAAATTTCTGCACACCAGGAGCTATAGACGTACTACTTGGGGCTGACATATACGCACAGATTATTGAAAGCGAAATAGTCCGAGGAACAAATGGAAATCCAACAGCACAAAACACTAAATTGGGTTGGATATTAATGGGTCAAATTAGTGACGTCACCAAACCTAAGTGTAAAACATTTACTATACAAGTAAATGAAAAACAAAGACTTGATGAACAGCTGAGGATATTCTGGGAGCAAGAAGAAATTTCAACAAAAATTATTCATCCAGACGACAAACAATGCGAAGAATTATACAGCAAAACACATTCGCGCTTAACAAATGGACCGTACGAAGTAATGCTTCCATTTCGAGAGTCTACAGGACCAACCTTAGGACAGTCAAGACACATAGCACTAAAACAATTTCTACAACTAGAAAAGCGGCTCGAAAGAAATGACGAAATAGCAGAGCAGTACAAAAAATTTATAAACGAATACATTCAACTAAAACATATGGGGGAAATTCCAGAGAAACAAATATATCAGGACTTAACCTCAAAAGAAGTTGCTCATTATTATCTCCCACATCACGCTGTGTTAAAGAAGAGCACCACTACTAAACTACAAGTAGTGTTTAATGCATCTGCAAAAACAAGCAATGGGAAAACTCTCAACGAGCAACTATTGGTTGGACCAACTATCCCATCGACACTATAGGCACTCTTACTAAGATGGCGGACATACCGATATGCATTTACAGCCGACATTGAAAAAATGTACAGAATGATACATATGCATCCTAATCATAGAAAATATCATCGAATATTATGGCGGAATAACCCAAATGAAGAGATCAAAGATTACGAATTGACAACTGTCACATTTGGGACGGCCTCTGCGCCCTATTTAGTCATAAGAACCATTCACCAACTCGCTCAAGATGAAAAACAAAAATATCCATTGGCGGCACAAAGCCTTTTATCCGATTTCTATGGGGACGATTTATTAACAGGGGCACATGATATAACCACAGGAATCCAACTACAGAGTGAACTAATAAGCGTACTCAAAACAGCCGGATTTAATCTCCGCAAATGGACTGCTAATGATACGGAATTAATAGAAAGTGTTCCCTACGAACACAGAGAAATAAAAGAAGTTTTAACATTATCAGAAAACTCTGGGAATACAATAGCACCCACTGAGAGATGAGTTCAGCTTTGCTGTCAAACTTCCAGAACGAAAATTTCCACACACTAAAGGGACTATCCTCTCGGAAACAGCATCTTTATTCGATCCACTCGGATGGTTAGCCCCATGTGTTATCATAGCGAAAATATTCATAAAAAGGCTTTGGTCGTTAACACTTGATTGGGATGAAGAAATTCCAGAAAATTTGACAGCTGAATGGGAAAACTTCAAGTGTCAATTACCAGAACTGAGAAAAATAAAAATTCCGAGGTGGATTAAATATTCTCCGTCACTGGAAACAATACAAATACATGGCTTTTGTGACGCTTCCACTCAAGCCTATGCAGCTGTCGTATATTTACGAACAACAACAAGAGATGGCGCTATTAATATTCATCTCTTGACATCTAAAACAAGAGTTGCTCCAACCAAACCTGTCATTCTGCCTAGATTAGAGCTATGTGGAGCTCTACTATTATCACAACTGATCAGACAAGTCAAAATTGACATGAATTTTTCTAATGTCACTACATATGCTTGGACTGATTCAGAAATAACATTAGCTTGGATCCTCAGTCAACCCACACGATGGAAAACTTTTGTGGCAAACAATCCAGCAGATTGCGCGTCACGAGGTTTGCAACCCAAACAATTACCACAATTTGACATTTGGTGGAATGGTCCCACATGGCTTAAAAATAACGAGTGGATAAAAGCCAAACACAATATCACGGATACCAACCTAGAAGAAAGAAAAATTAATAATTTTACAAACACTATTGAGGAACCACCCTTATTAAATAGGTTTTCATCTTTTACAAAATTAATTCGACCCTCTAAGCATTTTGGCGAATTCGCTCTAGGCGAAACGTAAACGTAATGTTTACGAGTCACTCTGACACTAACACTAATGTATCGAAGCGTGCCAAATAAAAATAACCCATCATTTGTTTACTCACAATTTGTGCAAAGGTTTGTGCTTCGCCATCTTGAGTTATTTTTAAATTGCTAGCTAATTTTTCCAGTTTTTATAAAATTATTATCTGATCGAAATAGTTTTAATAATTGTGATAGACAGTTTTCATTGAGACAAGGCAATTAGTGAATTCAGAAAATAAGAGCACAGGATTAATTATAGACAATTAATTTTCTTCGAGTAGTGAAGTTTTTCAAATAAAAATCAAACTTTGATATTTAATTTGGGCATGATAAAATATAAAATTAATGAATGAATTAGTTTTCTTTCTCCTCCAAATTTTTCAAGAAAGATTTGCATTATTAATTTATTTTGCAGTTGCAGTTCGCCAAAACTTTTGCGCTGAAGATGAAGTGGAGTTTAGCAGTTAAAACCCATCATACATCTCGTGCAAAAGTTGTTACAGTGAGAATTCTCAAAATGTACTGTATGAAAAGGATTATCAGCGGTTAAAACTATTTCGTTTACGACACGCCAAAAGCATTACGTTAACGACACGTCTAAGGCATTTCGTAAACGACACACTAAAGTATTACGCAAACGGTACGCCTCCGGCGTAGAGTTAGCGAAGTACCAACACATAAACCAGGGGCCTGGCACTAGGAACATTGAGCTTTCAACATGCCATTGGCCTTCGACTTGCTTTGGACACTATAACCTGAGAATGTATTGCATTTTATGCACACGGATTCTTCAAGCAAAAGAGTAAATTTCTCTCGCATAAAGTTTTTGGAAGAAAGTGATAGCTGCCGAATTCGGTCTATGAAGAACAAGATTGAAAGAGATCTTAGAACATAAAGCTTAACAGGAATGGCAGTATCGCGTATATGTGCTGTAGGCTACGAATAAAGAACGAAAGGAAGGGCCCATACGAAAATTTTCTGAAGCAAATTTTAAAATGGTGTAGGTTTTTACTAACACAAATGGAAAACTACATTGGTGTAGTCAAAGAAAAATTTTACTGCAGGGGTTCTTTTTAACAAATTTAATAATTTTGGCGCGCACTTTAAATTAAATAACGCAAAATTTATCTTTGAACAGTAATTTTTTAGAACACTTGCATTTAAATTTCCAGATTTGATTTTAATAAAATAAGTCAATTATACAAATTTCTTCAGCCGAGTTACGAGGGCATTTGAAATTTTTAATTGTCTTATTAAAATCAAATATGAAAAATTTAAAAACAAGTGTTTTAAAAAAAAATTTAAAAAAAAATTCTTTTAATTTATGGCCTCCCTCCTCTTCTTGCAACCGGGCTTGGGACCGGCTTCGGCAGAGTTGCGGCTTTGGTTGCTTGAAATAACTCTTACTACACTAAATTTGTGGCTAGGATAATACTTAAAATTATAAAATTCTGTACATTATCTATATACTCTAAAATAAACTTTCTTATACCTATGGGTAGGAATAAATATTAATTCTTAAAATAAGTAGATGATAATCCTTATGATCTATGATGATATGATGATGATATAATTATTATTAATACAACTTACTTATTGATGGACTTATGTTGCTTTTCTCACATGCCATTAAATAAAATAAGTTTGGTATATTTTTGCCGCACCGAAAGCTTTTCTGAAGTTTTTTTAGCTATGTAATAGTATCGGGTTTGCAAAAACTTCTCTATAATAAGTTTTATTACGAGACTGTAATGATGAGTTTCAGCCATGTGAGCGTAATGATCGCTAAATAATTCTTTCCCAATACACAGACTTTGCACTTCTAAGGAAATTTTTGGAAAGGTTTCCTTTTTCAAAATGTTTCCATGTGATAGTTTCATTGTCCGACGGAGTTCACGCTCTACGTTTTGACATATAAATATTACACTATCAGAAGGAATCTTTAGGAATCCTCTACTTTTATATCCAATCAGCGAGTAGGGAGATCTTTCTCCTTGAAGAGCGGATAAACACTGCGGACAATGCAAAGTTTTGAAAATGCGAAAAACGACAAACCCAACAACATGACTTGCATAATCTGAAAGACTTGCGGGATCCTTAGCATAACTATGCTCTTCCAGAAATTCTAAATGCATTTCAAGTGTTTCATTTTCGTCTTCATCTATTAGCACATTAGATCTGGTTGTGCTATCATTTATTTCCTGGGTAGGATTTGTAGATTTAACACTTAACAAATCTATTTTTTCTAAAGGAAGGCAATTTCCTATATCTCCCTTTCTTATTTGACAACGAAAAACAAGTTTTTTGTATGTTGAATTAAATTGTCTAATTGATGGATTATTGTTGCTGCCTAATCCCATTCGGATTGAACTGAAGAAGAGCTCAATGTGGTCTTGATTAATCTTGTACATCGGGATAAATTTTAAAGTTTCAGACTGTATAAATCTTTCATGCAATATTTTAAGGTTTTTTAGGCCACGTATTATTCCAACAAACCCAGCATATCGTGAAGATTTTATTAATTTTGCTTCAGATTTTTGTTTTTAACTCAGAAATATATTTTACAGTTTCTTCTACAAATTGCAAGAGTTCTGACACATTATTTTCGCATAAAGCTTTTTTTCTGTAGTCGCATTCAGATACTTTCCTGCTGTTCAATATATCAAAGCTATCATTAAAAACTCTAATAAATTTTGTAGTGGCTTCACTTCCAGTAAATTCGCTAAGTTTTAAAATGTCTCTACAAAAATCTATGGCATCTGCAACTGATGCACTAAATGTTTGCACAGCGAGTTTCACTTGCATTTTTTGTTGCTGGAAGTATACATGGGCTTTTCTTAACTTATTCCCAAGATGCAATCCCTCTTCTTCTTGTAAATGCAACAATTTTTCTAGGTATTCCCACTTTATAGAGTTACCGTCGCCATCAATTATTACTTTTTGATCACCTAAAGTATTTCGGACAAGCTTTAACATGTGGCAAGGATCGGGGTGAACTATGTATTTTTCTGATCTATCTTTAATAGTAAAAAACTCTTTTGTATTATCTCTAATGTCGCAACCAAGTAACCTTGATGTATTGAAATTTACAGCCGCGCCATCAAACGTTATTCCAAGTATTTCTACACCAGTGTCAAGGAGGCTTTCTAAACAAAGTTTGGTTAAATTTGTTTTTTGTTCTGCATTCAAGGATGCAATAGGAAAGTAACCTAGTGGGATTTTCCAAGCTCGATTTATGCATACTGCTAAGAAAACGAGTACTTGTGTAGCCTCCACTCTACTGTAACCACCATCTCCCAAATCCACAAAACCCGTATGATTTTTCACCATCCCAATCCACATGTTGCCTTATATGCATTTCATCAAATACAAGGTTCACGCAAAGACTTTCATTCTTTGTTTTCGCCGCCTCATTGGCTTTTTTTATTGCCACGAAGGATTCTTCGGTGAAACCTGGTGCACATCCGACTTTCTGATACCACTTTCGTATAGTACGATTATGTGGTAAGCAATACGAAAAGGATTCTCTGACGAAGTCATAAGCTCTAGGTGACAAAAAATTTAAATTTAACGCAAATGTTTGCAAGTGCGAGTTATATTCTTTGCTCATTTGGTTTCCTCTAGACTTTATCAGCTGTCTTTGAAATATATCTTTATTAGGGCCAGCAATTCGTTTTAAAAGTTCACTTTCATCTTCACCAATTAAATTTTTTGCTTTTAATTGCCCAACAAGTCCTTTCAGGCTTCTTACTCGCTTCTCTTTTCTTCGCATTTTTTGTTTTATAATCTTAATTATCCTATTTTTATTTTTAAGCTTATTTTCTAATTTTCTCTTTCTTGATTTAAGCTTTTCTATTTGTATAGCTGGATCTTCTTTACCTGTGCTTACGTTCGAGGCAAGCTTTTACAATAAAATGTAATTAGTTTGTTATTATTTATTATATCAAATGAAATGTTTTTCTATCCAGCATCGAAAAGAAATGAAACAGGCTGTTGGAGTTGGGAAAACATGGTATCTCGTTAGTAGAATGATTGGGAAATTATATTCGTATATCCAGGAATAGAGTTTTCTTAAAAATGTTTTTAGCTTCCAGAAATAGTGTTTCTTTTAATGATATTTTAATCTCCAAGAACTCTTTTTTTAAATTGGATATACGTATTTTTATGCAACCATTATAAAATTAGTACTACACAAAAGCATCTTTACCATTAGAATATAAGCAAGTTAAAGCAAGTTTATAAAAGTCGCTTTCATATGGCGATAAACAGCAATTAAATGGAAAATTCAAAATCTAAAACTCAGAGCAATATTCACCAACCAATTTTTAAGACCGTCACAAAATTTATATTTTTAATACAATAAGAAGTGACTAAGAAGAAAACTATGTAAAGTTCCTACATGTACAATGCTTACTGCGTGAAAATGATTTAACTATACAACCACTAATGAAATTAAAAATTAATGTTATTTTGTTAAATTTTAATGAAATAATGATTTAAATACATCTTAAAATAAACTTAATTTAAAAATCTTGTTGCTAACGTCTTATAAATAGAACTTACAAAAATCTTTTGCTTAGTGCACTGCGCAATGCACTAAAATTTATCATGGGGTCCAGAGAAGTCATTTTTAGTATACTTTTAACCTAAATGACTGCTCCTGCACCCAAATTCCAATTCATAAAAGTATAATAATAAAAATTTATCTTACTTACAGTCTTAATTCTTGTTAAAGTAACGCATTTATTACCATTTTCCCGATTAATTTGCAATGGGAGACTTTTTATAATAGGTTCCATAATAACATCATCCTAGAAAAAAATGTGTTACCAAATGTCTCTTGAATGAAATAAATATTATTTAATTGAAATCATTACCTGGGCCACCAAATTTTCCCTTAAGTTATCCTCTGCTTGCTTGAAGGTGTTGGGAAAACTATCAACTTCCTATATTCAAAATCCATTATTTACTAATATTTTTATCAATATAAAATCATACCATTTCCATATTCAGGTTACCCAGTTTCAATTTGGGGATTGCTGCTAGCAATAATGAATTTCTTCTGCCCGATCTTATGATATCATTTGCAACAAAATGTTCCGAGCATATAAATATATTCTTTGTAGGTTTCAATTCCAGCCTTCCTATTGCGTGCAGCCACATTGCACAGGCAATTTCGTCATTAGGAAATCTAAAATAGAAATTTAAACAAATAAATAAACTATTCAAATTTTTTCAACTAATAAAAAGTAAATATTTCTCTAGCTCCCCCTTATATTAAAAATTGACAATAGCACTGAACCTTAAAAGAAAACAAACGAATGGCTACCAAGAAAAATTACAAGCTACTTTTACTTCGCTTTGTTTTCGTGCTAAAACTAATTGATTTGACTTCAATTAAGTCATTCAATGTAGCATTACTATTTAACTTCTATTTGTTCTATATTTACCTATGAAATGAGACTCCAACAGGATGATTTCGCACTTTGTTCTCACACAAATTTATTATGCACTTCATTTTATCAATTAATTATTGTTTTCTAAATAAACTTCACTTATAATGTCTTTATACTAATTGTCTATAATGTTTTTTTAGCACTGCACTACACAAATTTTTAAATTCCTTGGCAAATTTCACATAATTTAAAATTTTCTTCTAAAGCACACTTGTCGGCATAAACACTTTCACAAATGAAATGTCAAATTTTGACAAAGAGTCTGCAATTTTGTCCTTTTGTTCTTTATTTGTAGGCTGTAGGTGTGATCGGTATCTGAACGATAGAAGAAGTGTGGAAGTGGGGAAAGTTTTGAGGTACTGTCCCCATATCGAAGTGTTTTGCTTTTATTTTCGGAAATGTCAAATTTTAAGTTGTGCTGTGAAAGTTTTGTGAAAACAGGAATTTATCGAGGTGATTTGTATTAACGATTGCTAATTATAGCCTAGTTAAGTGTAAAAATACCTTGTGATATCTTATTGTGTCCTTTAATTGTGTAAAACTCCACACAAAATCACAAATTTAGTGATGAAGTGTGCTGTGTACTGCTGCAAACATTATCGCCGGAGAGCGCGAGGAAAATCTGTTTTCAGGAAAGTTTATGTTATAATACAATCTCTAAGGTCTCTTTGCTTAAATTACTGCGATTATATTAAGCGACAGTGACTTATAATAGTAAATATTCACTATTTTCCTGGCTATAGAACTTTGTTTACATTTGTAATCTAGCCAAATATAGCTTTGCCCTTATTGTCACTGTCGGCTCGCGAACGATTTTTCAGAAGGGGTCAGAACATATTTTTCGATTTAAAACTAAAAATATTTTAAGTATAATTATATAGATTTCCCAAAAATAGCAAATAATTTACATAAGTACTTACAATAAATAATTTTCAGTGCAATTGACAAAAGACAAACCACTGGGGACCAAAAAAGATACATAAGTTATAATATCATATTTTAACTTATTTATCTAAATCACCTATCTCAACCTCCACGTGGTGGTCCCTGGAAACAAGTGAGCACTGTCTGTATTCAATAACAATGCTCACTTGGCTAAAAGAGAAGGTGGAACAGTTTAAATGCATAAATTATTGACAATTTCAAAGCATTTCGCAACTGTTTTTCTAAATTGTGTTAGATCTTATTATAATTAGAAAATCAATTTCATCTTTGCGCACATTTTTAAATGTAATTTAATAATACAATTTTGAAAATAAATATTTATTAATTTTGATTTAATACAATTTGTAATTATTCAAAAGATATATCAACCCCGCTTCAAAAAATCTCAAATTTGACTACTGTCATGGGCTTCAAACACATAGAAAACCCTCACCTCTACAGAAAGGAAAATGCCGACGTTTTTAAACATATTTGGTTTTTGAAAAACACTGAAAAAACTGAAAAAACACTTGCTTTTGTTCTATAAAATTTATTAATAAATATTTATCTTGCGACGCGTTTCGTCCTCTTAAGACATTATCAAGCGACTGACAGGCTAGCCTGCAACCTAATGTGTGTGACTAACTAGTGGAAAATTACTGTTTAACGTTACTCAGATGAAATACACTAACTTTAATAACAGAAACAAATATATGTAATTATAAACAGTGAAAAATAATATCAACTAAAATTTAATTTTTAAAAGAGGGCTACTATTATACAAATCCATTTGGTCATTTACCAAAAATGAGCCTTTATCTTTTTCTTTTTTAATTTCATATGCTTCATATTTGTCTAAAATTCTGTAATCATTTATATTATGTCGTAATTTTAATTTGTCAATTGATGTTGTATGACCAGTTTCTATTAAATGTTTGCTAAACCCGGAAGTTAGGCGATTGTATTTTGCTGCAGATATATGTTCTTTATATCTCGTTTTTATATTCCTTTTCGTTTTTCCAATATAAATTGCATTGCAGTCGTTGCAATTTATGCTATACACACCACTTTTTTGTATATCAGCTTGTTTTGGTTTTATTTTGCTATTTATTAAAAGCTTTCCAACAGTTTTATTTGTAAAAAAGGCCGGTTTAACGTCATGATGCCTTAACACCCTTTGTAGGTTATCCGAAGTTCCTTTAATGTAAGGAATTTTAACCCAGTTATTTTCTAAGTTTGGACAGGCTGGATAGACTAACTTAAGCGCGGATCTTTTATTTTTTTGTTTTAATAGTCTATGAATAAAATTTTTTGAATAACCGTTTGCAGTACCAATTTTGATAATAGTATCTAATTCTTTTTTAAAATTATCTTTATTTAACGGTATATTAATTAACCTATCTAGCATGGAATGGAAGGCGGATTTTTTAATATTATCTGAATGTTCTGAATCTTTTGGTATTACCACGTCTGTATATGTTGGATATGTTGCCGACGTTTTTCTGGCTTACTGCCATTCCTGTTTAGCTTTATGTTCTAAGAAAGAGATACAACAATTGCAGCTGGTTGGCTTTTTAGAGATTTATTAAACGTCAAATCTTCTAGTTCCGAAGAGTGTTTGTTCCGTTTGTTCATGGTGATTTTGATAAAATGTTTTGTTTATAAAAATAAATAAAGTTTTTATTATTACGAAAAGCGTAACCAGTTTAACATTAGTTTTAGCAACGATAGAACTGATTTTTGATTTTTGAAAGTGAAGGACAGTCAATTTATTTTTACTAATCTGAACGGGACGTACTTGGAAGCACTTGCCCGCAATAAATGAGAATAATTCGGTGATATATGGACTGGAATTTCAGGCAAGATATTACTGATATATATATATATATATATATATATATATATATATATATATATATAATTAATAGCTAAATGTAATTCTTTTAAACATTCGACAGGCTAGATCTCCTACACCGCGACTTGTTGAGGGTAATGAAGTCCAATTTTTAACAGCTGCCAAACAATTAGATCCATCTTGTATAATTCAACGAGGAAACATCATCTTTCAATATCAAAGTGGATAAAAAGAACTCCATTATCTGAAATTATAGATATTTTCACATCCACTGGAAATTAAATACAAGCCCCCACAATCCTCTAGTTTTGTTGTCTTTTTTCAGTAGTCAAAAAGGTGTTCACGTTTTAACTCAGGCTGCTATTTTGAGTATTACAGAAAACTTGGAAGAAAAGTCAGGGCATCAGGAATCCTTATCATTCCAGAATACTGAAATTTTACCTATAGAGGTAAGTTTAGTTTAAAAGTGAACTTCACAACTACTTGATAAAAATAATTTTAAGATTATGGGACTGAGACAGACAACAGAATTTCATCCATCTGATGTCAAAGTTCTTGCTACAGTTGTAGATAGAGAAATTCTAATGTTTGACCGCACAGAGTCAAAAACTCGTGTAGTTGCAGACATAAATCCGAAAAGCTTTCCAAAACTTACTGCAGGGAAACGGTCTCAACACCATCAAGGAAATCAATTCATATTCCTCCAAGATTGAAGTGTGAAATCATGACATTCGGGATGGACCATTAAGGGCTAACGGGCAACCTGTTTGAAATTTGGATTGTAATCCCTATAAACAGTGTCAACATTATTACGGGAGGAGACGATGGATGTCTAAAAATTTGGAATTGTCGGATGGCAAAGGAGCCGGAATTGGAATGTTCGGCTTAATACTTTTCACGATCAGCTCAGCTCAATTCACTTCTGAATCTAGCGACGATGAAGCCGACCAAAAGAAAAAGTATTTTGGTTATGTGGTATTACTCTTTTAAACTAATTATATTTCTTTTAAGACTCCCTGCTGGTCTACTACCAACCTTCGATCAATGTGAAGATTCCATTTATTGTGTTGAGTGGAGCAATTCGACCGATGGATATTTGCATCGTTGAGTTATGTCGGCCGGGTTATAATCTCAAGTTCCAAAACAGTATAAGTATCAGATTTTGTTAATTAAATTAACTGAATGTTATTAGGATTATATCATTCGAATTAAGAACTTGAAACTTGTCGTTTCTATGGACACTACTTTGCAGTCCTCCAATTCTCATCTAATAACTGATTGATGTAAAAATGTAAATATTTTTATAATCCACTATTTATCCGAGGAATAAATTTTAAACCCTGCACCCTTCAGTGAACCAAATTAAGCCAATGACAATTTATGAAATATTGAATATTAGTTAATTAGGTAATCGACTAAAAACATAAACAAAAATAGGTTATAAAATAATAAATAGCTACGTTAGATGGGTAAACAGAAAATGAATATACATAATCAAACAGTAATTTTAAAAAAGAAGAGAAGATCATTTATGTGGGCACTACAGTTTACCAGTTGTAATCTGATAGCAAAAATATATAAGTTTAAATAGGACCTTTAATTTTTGCCAGGAAAAAAGGTCTTAGTAAATTGGAAAAAAAAATTGTTTGCTCTTAAGCAAAGGAATTGGCTTAAATTGGAATTTAAGGAATTAAAGGAGTATGGAAAACTGGTGAAGGTTCTCAAAAAGCGGAGGAATAAGCGTAAAAGTAATTATGAATCGTTTTATATTGTTTTATTGCCAGTTGGCACTCTTAGTTTATATTAAATATTCTTGGTTTATTGCAACATAACGGCAGAAATGATTTTCTAATGTTAATTTGCAAAAACAAAACATACTTAATATAGTAAGCTTCCCAGCCAGAAGTTTTAATAATAATGCAAAGTAAATTCAATGGAAAATTCACTTGCATTATCAATACATTTCCATTCCCATAAAAGATCATTATGATTTGTAATTTTAGTAAAATCGAGAAAGCAAACGACCTAAATTCTTTCTTTCTTCGATTTGAAACATGACAATCAAAAGGCTCAAGAGCCTTATACAAAGATTATAGAAGGATACACAAAAAATAGGCCTATAACTAAATAGAAACAATATCAGAAAACAAATAGAAAGGAGTTGACTGAGTACAATCGATATGTTACCTAGATAACGTAACTAACCCTAGAATAATACTAGAACTAAGGCATAAGTAATGCAAAACATTTAACTTAGTAAAATCACTATATTACCAACAAAAAAATATTCTAAAATGCATGAGATTGCATGTAAACAAAAACGAAACACGAATTTATATCCCATGCCAGGTAATTTGCTACTAAAATTAATTAGGATAACAGTACCGAAATTCGTATCCCATGCCAGGTAAATTGCTACTATACTTATGAGGAAGTACCGAAACTACACAAAAATATTTGAATACTAAACATTCACTTTTGACTACAACGTCGAGAAACTAGAAGGAAGCAAAGGAGCTTCCACAACACTATAATATTATTATAATATATTATAATCATTTGTGGTTTAGGTTGTATATTATCATGATTAATAATTATTAACTACCCAGTTTGCATTGAAAAATACAATTCGTTTGCATTGAAAAATACAATTCGTTCACTGCACTTAATTCACTTTGTAAATCACTAACGTACAATGACATAACTTTACGCGGAATTTTAACTTCCCGCCAATTACATAAAAACCGACAAACTATAAAAGCATTAGTATTATATTAATTGTGTATAAAAGACAGGCTAGAAATTAAATTTTATTAAAATTTCTTAAGAATATTCAATACATTATTTGAAAAAGATAATTATTTAACTTTTATGGGTGTTTCTTCGTCGTTTTCAAAAAAGATTCCAACAGAACCCCAGAAAAGTAAAACACCGGGGTCCAAGCAGGAATCAATTAGTGAACACAGACAGAGTGCTATTCAAAATGCAATATCTTAAAATCTAATCACTATAATTAATAAACTAGTTACTTTTAAATTTTAATTCGCCGCACAAGTCTTCACTCTAATACACAATATTTTATATATAAACACTATTTTCTTCACTTAAGTAAAACCGACACCTATGAATCCATAAATGTTATATTACTTACGATCCTTTTAATGTTAATAAGTAACGATCCCTTAAATAATCTCTATGTAAACACGTCTTTTCCGAAATATATAATTTTTCTGACAAATCAGGTAAATAAAAATAATCCGGCAGTACGAACTGTCAAACAGTAACTTACACATGCTAATCTTACAAGAAGCTTTCTCGTATCCACGCATCAAAAATTTACCACAGCTATACGGGTACCTATAACCTGAGATTGTATGCGACACTTTTATTTGAAACCTCTTAATGTATAGAGCAAAAATAAGATGGCATCCAAGAGATATCGTTGACGTCACATAAATTGAGAAAATAATTGAGAGAAGTGGTTTTATATAACTAGCTATCTCTTTCTTATCAATATGAGCTTTCCCATCAATTACTTCTATTCGCTTTTCATGTTGCTTGAAAACTTTTAGAGATTAATATTCAGTTCTCACACCAGCAGACCAAAAGCTACCTGAAATAAAGCTCCTGTCAGAAGTGCACCAACTGTAGTATTATATTAATTGTGGTCATATGTAAAAAACGTGATTGTTTTCATTCAGTTTTTGATTTCATTGTTGTTATTTTCATTATTTTTATTCTTTATTTTATTTTTTTTCTCTTTCTTCTTCTTTTGACTTTTATTATTTCATTTCTGGTAAATAAAACAATTAAGTGTTTTCAATTTATATTTATGATAACATTATTTACAGCAAGAATGTCGTTGCCAGTGTTGGATGTTGTCTTGTTGCTTAATGACTTCTTCCCAGAGCTAAGTTCTTCTGAGTCAGAGCCTGAAGAACAAAAGAAGAAGTCAAAAAAGAACTTAAAAGACAAATTGAGGAAGATTACGCCTCCACAAAGGCCGAAACCATTTCGCCCACCATTCGAAGCTCGACCAGCAGCAAAAAGGGGAGACATTGGTCCCTGGGTTCGAAACCAAACACGACCACGTCCAGTGCCCGCGACGAAGAGTCAGAACCCTCCAGCAGTCAATCCATCACCAGCGGCTGGACAAATATTTAAACCAGCCGCTAGAACCCCCAATATCCGGCACTTCATCGTCAAGCCGGACCTATGGCAAAAAATATGCACGCAGCCCATTCCCTGGAATGAGGTGTTCGCCGCGAAACGCAGCTGTCGCGTGCATATAGAGGATGGAAATTGCCTGCGGTTTGAGAAGACTGCGAGGGGCACAATAAAGATTAAAATGCAAATTAAAAATAGTAAGTTTACCTTTTCTGTTTGTGTTGCTGTCCCTCGATGAGGAATTGGTTAAACACGTGTCTTTCCTGATTTGTGGAGGCGGGAGGATGTTGAATCCTCAACCTAAAAGTAAACAAATTTAATAATTCACAGCAAATATTTATCGTACCTGTACCAAGTTAACCATCCCAACATCCTTCAGTTCCTCTTGTATCGATATTTCCTATAATTTGACAAAATTAATTAAAATTCTTATAATTATAACTCAAAACAAACTTGCCTCGCAATATTTTCCCAAAACAAGATGACACAGCAACATTTCACTAAATATTATGACAGCTATCAGCTGTTTCAAACACTCGCACAGAAATATCATTCGAAAAGCAGCTACGGGACTTTTCCCATTTAGTCAATGCCTTAGAATAAAGAACTAGAGGAAAGGACATCATTCGCAAAAATGTAAGCATTTTTCTACATGTGTTGAACCCAAGCGATGTGTGCGTTTCGAACATGAAAGTAGTAAAATTATGCTTGTATACAGGAGGGGCCAACTCATTTTGATAATATTTTAAATTAGGTGTTTTTAAAATATATTCTTATAACACTTTTAATATAATATTACTTTTCCCGACCATATTTTATTAATTTAATTAATTTTACTATTTAAAAACACTTTGCTTATGCCCCCAAATATTTCAGTACTACGGAGACGACTTTGATTCCTAGGCGACATTCGGTCCAATTTGACAATTCAGGCGACATTCCCCCTTAACCCACTCGCCACTTGGCCAAGAAGCAAAAATGCTTATCACACGTACAGGGTTTTTACTTAAGATAGCCTTTCCTCTCGTTCTTTATTCTAAGGTCAATGCTTTTCGAATGATATAAATAGAGTGCGTTCAGCAAGCAAAATCATTCTGCTTTCAGAGAGTAGTTTGATTGCAACCGCTTTCGGTGAATTTAATAGTAGAGATTTCACTAACACTAATTATTATTCTTTTAAAGGTATTGCTGATTTCAGCATTTTATTATTTTTTGATTGTTCTCTATAATAATTTGTTTCATTTCAGCAAATATTCCCTTTCCTCATTTTTCCTTTCCCCATTGTAAGTTGTAGTGCTGTTTTCGGCCATATTTGTGCTGTCCATAATTTCGTGGTGCTGCTTTCGGCCACTTTTTAGTGCTGTTTTCAGCAAAACCATTATTGTACAAAGATTAATCTCGTTTTCTCTCTTTTTTTCACAGAGAATTTAATTGGATTGGAACCGTCTTCTTCTTCTTCTTGAATTTTATTTTTTATTACTTTTTATTTTTGAATTTCTTTATTTTTTGAATTTATTATTTTGTATTTTATTTATTATTTTGAATTTTATTATTGAATTACTTTTATTATTTTATGAATTGTTATTTAGTTTTAAGATTTTTTCGTGAATAAAAACCATATAAAAATTTAGATTTTTTGGTCTTGTCAATTACTGACCCGGCACCCCTTCTTCGTTTAAGTCTGACCATAGGCTTAACAGTTGGTAAATCGTTGTTGCTGAATATGACAGTCATTTTGGATTGAAATGATTTTATTGAAGAAATAATTTCACTTACACTTACAACTTTGATATATTCTGCAAAAAGTTCAATATTGAACTTATAAGAAATATGCTTTTTTAAATATGTCGTTATTTAACACTTTCAAAAGGTGATCTTTAGATTCTTGTAAGAATTTATTTGTATCGAGAAATCCTTCATCTTCATTTTCAAGAATAAATGTTTCAATTCGTTCACCGAAATTTTCCTTAACACACTTAAGATGTTCATTTATACGTATAGATGCTTTCTTTTTATGAACGTCGGTACGTAAATGATACGTCCATTCTTTTACTTTAATTTGTAAACTACATGTCTGACAAAACATATGTGTTAAAGCGGACTTTAATGATGTTTTTAATGATGACGTTGATGATAAAACTGATAACGATATAGATGTAGACATATCCTTAGTATCTTCTTTTGGACGACGCGATCTTGTATACAATGTGCTGCTGTGTATACTATTTATATGTCTCTGTACTACATAAGTAGGTTGAAGTTACTTTTAAAGGTCTTTCCACACACTTCACACAAAAAGCACTTCATTTCTATTATATTCCACTTCTTGTACAATTATCAAGAGTTCTTAAGTAGTCTTTTAGTATTAATAGTAAAGTCACTGCACACTTTAAAAGTTTAAAATAAAGTTTTGTTATTCTTTAGAAAACAAAACAAAAAACATTTAATACACCACGCTTGATTTAGTTTAGAAAACACAGGTCTGAATCTCATCTAATTAGAAATAGAACTAGAGTGGGATGTCAGCAGCACGAGTCCTTTATTAGGCGATTTATCACATTCAATTTAAATTCTAATAACACATCAACTTTAGGAAACCGCAATACTCTGCTTCCCATTAAATTCGTATCATGTTATTTCATTTAGCTGATAAAGGTGTACTTCGTTAATTAAACACTCAAAACAATAAACTCTTATCTTCAGCACGAGCTCAGGTTCATCTACAAAACCTTATCACCCAAAGACCTCAACATTGCCACCAAATTATTAATTTCTACGCAGTCACCAGCTCGCTTATCAATCACAGCTTGGTCAGAGAACATGTTAAAACTTGCTTGGAAACAAATGATATTATAGAAATAAGAAGTTGCAAAAGAAATAAAAACAATCTTTAGCCATTTACTCAAAGTGGTGAAATCTTTATTAAGAATAAAAGAATAAAAACTAATATTTCATTTAGCTGATAAAGGTATACTTCGTTAAGTAAAAAATCAAAACAACAAACTCTTATCTTGAACACGAGCCCAGGTAAAAATCAGACATTTAAAACTTGAAAACCTCAAATAATTTCTATGCTTCTAGACCCAATAATTAAATCTTAAAAGTAAAACCCCATGCCGCTAATAAAATTGTTGCCTGCTCCTGTAAATTTCTTTCAATTGGGACAGCTGCATTTCTCTACAAAGCAAACAGTTATTGGGATTGTAGTTTTTCGTTCGTTTTTTCTGTGAGCTCACAATTTGGGTCTATTGTTACATGCCGCATGCAAAAATTAAATTTTAAATGTCATATGGGTTTGTTAGCTGTCCGTTTGATATAAATTTAAAACATTAATACGATTCACTAAAAAAATATGGTTTCTCTTATTAAGATTATTACGATTGAAAAATAAGAAACGAAGTTTAAAACTATGAAAATATATTTATTTTCCAGCTACCTCGATTTTGTTTGTTCTATCGTCCCAATTCAAAGTTTTTGAGACTACTTTTAAAGAGTGCTGCCACGGCAACAAACTCGGAATCTGACATTTGCCAAAATTACATGACAAACTCAAAGTAAAGTGAACTCGGTGAGATCACAATTTGGGTCTATTGTTACATGACGCATACAAAAATTAAATTTTAAATGTCATATGGGTTTGTTAGCTGTCAGTTTGGTATAAATTTAAAACATAATTACGACTCAATAAAAAAATAAGGTTTCTCTTATTAAGATTATTACGATTGAAAAAAGAAGAAACGAAGTTTAAGGCTATGAAAAGATTTTTATTTTCTTAAGTTCTTAACATGATAAATCTCTCTAAATTACCGAAAGAGGCTATTCCAGCTACCCCGAATTTGTTTGTTCTATCGTCCCAATTCAAAGTTTTTGAGGCTATTTTTATAAAGTGCTGCAACGGCAATAAACCCGGAAGCTGAAATTTGCCAAAATTACATGACACATGTTAAATTCTTCTTCCTATCTGAAGTTCAAGGTTGTTATATGGGTTTGTTAGCTGCTAGTTTGGTATAAATTTAAAGCATAATTACGAATCAATGGTTTCCCTTATTAAGATTATTACGGCTGAACCATAAAGAAACGAAGTTTAAGGCTATGAAAAGATATTTATTTTCTTTGCAAGTACTTCACATGATAAACCTCTCCAAAGTACCGAAAGAAGCCATTCCAGCTACCTTGACTAGACGTTTATTACTTATCAACGGATTTATGCAAAGCGATGCATGTTATTTTTAAACATAAGATTTTTTCCATTAATTACAGAAATTCTTTTGGCTATTCCTCAATGGTGTTATTTTAACTAGTAATCAATACGTCATCTGGACGTAATCGGTGGAATGACTTACATGCTAGTTTCTTAAACACGAAATTATTTAATAATATGACCTCGAATTAATGTTAAATTTAGATCTGGAAAAGAAATTGCGTGACAATCTTTGAAAGTTCGAGGTCACTACAGCGAATCGTTTTTTCTTATCACCCCAAAACATTCTGGGCCATTCAACTCTTATCGGCAAATTTTTTACGCTGACGAATCGAATCCAAACGTTATCAGCGGATTTTTTATGTTAAAAGAAATTGAGCCAGATATTTATTAATTATTTATCAATGAATTTAGACAAAATTGTTGGTGCTATTTTTAAGTTCAGGTCCAAATCCAGGTCCAGGTGCAAACCAAAGAAGAAGAAGATCAATTGTAGCCTCCAAGACCGAATACCCAAAATTCAAGATGGCCGACAGGTGCAACTCATCCTTATCTTACTAAACAATCACCGACCTTGATTGACCTTCGGAATCTCGCAACCATTCCCTTATCTCCAGCCATTTCCTTATCTCTCTTCCCAAAATTGTTATGGGGTTTCTGGACCAAATGATAAATGAGCAAAAATGTGACGTCAGACCTCGATTTTCAGCCATTTCCTTATTTCTCTTCTCCAAAAATTGTTATGGGGTTTCTGGACCATTGAAAATGAGCAAAAATGTAACGTCAGAACTCGATTTCCCTCACAATTTGACCATTTTTATTGTGCTCATTTCTCATTTGGTCCAGAAACCCCATATCTATCCTACTTAGTTAAATTAATTTTGATAAGTTTTCTGTAAAATATTTTGAAAAAGAAAGAATTGTTTTTGGTATACTTAATGATATTTTGGTGACACGTATGTAAATAGGTCAGAAAAAGAACCATAAGAGGAGAACTAATTAGTAATGTAAGATGATATGTATAGTTTTAGCGATTAGAATTTTTATCTTTGAATTGAATACAGTTTTATTTCAGGAACCCCAGCTTCTTCCCCATTCTTGTTTCCCTCATCACTTCTCCCTTCCTTTTCATGTTTTGAGTTCATTTTTTTTTCACCACTTCCTTATAGGTTGGGCCTGTACCTTAGCCAGATACAGGGATGGCGTGGGTTAGTACCTGAACCATCACATAGGGCTTAGCCTTTCTTATGTGATTTTTCTTGATGGTTCAGTGCGGCTATAGGAACAACGGGTGATACCGGACCTGTTGTTCTTTTTTTATCTATTCTTTAGTTTTTTTGATATTTTGTGGCAGACCTGAAAGAAGGAGTCCACAATCTTCTTTCGCCACAGGCATGCAAAATTCCTTTTGTGGATGTGTGATGAAGTTCAAGGACTCAGACCCCATACCGGCGAGCTAGGACGTGCTTGAAGCTAGCGCGTGCCACTTGAACATCTTGCGGCAACTTCACGTTGCACATTCCGCACACACATTACATTACAAAATGGCGCCCAACGCGAAGCCTGTCTTCCCTAGGGAAGACACATCAGCGTCTTCTGATGCGCTTCGTGCCTCTTAAGAGATGGCAAATCAGCTTAGGCTGATCCGCCAGTCCTTATCGGACTTAGGCGATGTTGGCCTGAACGGCTGTTATCTCTTCCCTTATTTTTGTAAAGCACCTTCGAGTTCTAGTGCCTCTGTCCTGACATGTCTAATAGTGTCCATAGGCATGTCAGTTTTAGCAATAGGGACACACTTTATCCAACTATGCGCTGTCCTCAGTATGAGATGATCGGTGCTAGGTGTTAGTTCGGGTACATTGAGCGATGACCGATGTCGCTCGAGGTATGACTAACTACCAGATCATCGGCATCTCATGCTGTAGGAAGCTGTGGAGTCAGACAAAGGCCTGTCTTAAGCAATGGCTGCCGAGTCACTCCACTAGCCGAGTACCTTGTACAGCCTCGAGGCTGTCCTGGTATGACTAGTGGAAATACTCGGTTAGCTTGTCTAGGTTCAGGATAGACTCCAGCTTCCAAGGCAGGACAAATGTTGTGGGTTTTGGGAACCTTATCAAGGTTCTCACATTTCAAAATTTTTGATTTTTTTTCTTTTTTTTTTTCAAAAGTTTTCTTGTTAGTGAATACCTTTAGTTTTGTATATCATTATTAAAACCTCTTTATATTTTCTGCATTTCTTCTTTTTGTGTTTGTCTATCTCTTTCCTTCTACCTTTTCCTATCCTTTCCCATCCTAGGCAGGGATGGAGGGAACCTGAAAATGATCTTAGTTGATTTCTTGGGTTTTTTTTTCAAAAACATTATCGTTTTTTTACTTCGGATGAATTGACATTTTTTTGAATTTTGATTTTTTTAAATTCATTCTTTTTTATTCTGGGGTAATTAAGTTTTCATTAAGTTTTCATTAAGTTTTGCTTATGTTTTTTTTTGCAGTAAGATTATTTCTGAATTTTTATTCTTATACAAATTTTTTTTATTTATCATAGTTCTGAGTTTTTTTCTTTTTATTTCTTTCTTTGATTTCTTTTTTTTGGTTGCCCTCAAACTTGTTTTTGTGCTACGACCTTAAGATTTGGACTCCCGCACTATTTGTGAGACCTTTTGTCTCAACCTCTTTGGGCATATAAGCGGTGACATAGCTGCTATCATATCGGTGACATAGCTGTCTCTTGACCATTTGTTCACCTTCCAGCCACTGCTTCGGAAGACCAAGGAGCAAAACCCTAGCAAGTTCCTTCCGATCCAGTAGTGACCCAAAGTAAGTCGAATAAGGTCCAAATGGCCCTAAACAAAACCTATGGGACGACAAGGCTGTGTTCGGACTCAGTCCACGGCACTACTGCTACTCAGCAGCTTGACGTGTCTAAACCACCGCCGAACTTTGGGTCAAACCTACCACTTAATGGAGCCTGGACTTTCCCTCCACCCGCACAGTCTCAGCAGATCGAGGCTCAAGGTTACATCCCCTCCTTCCGTAGGCCCTCGTCTCCAAGGTGCTGCGGTAATCACTGTCGATCAATTGTCAGAACACCTGACGGGTTGATGTTCTTTCCCCTTCCAAAGCTCCAGCTGCTCACCACCTACATGTTGAACTAAGCCCGCTACTGCAACTCTAATCCTACGAGCGCGAGTCTCCTCAGCCAACAGTACATAGGCAGAGACCGGCTCTTAGAGCGGCCAACTACAACACAGGACGCCCTTCCATCCTGGCGTTCTGGGGTATCCATTATACGGGTCGTAACCCAGCCTTTTCGGTGGATGACTTCTTGTTTCGGATTGAGCGACTTGCGTTCAGCTCTCGTATGCCTGATCAGGAATTATGCGGAAATATACACCTCCTACTTAAAGATGAGGCCACGCAATGGTTCTGGAACCAGTTTTGTCGCTCTTCTCCGGAATTTGACTGGGAGCTATTCAAAGCTCGCATCAGACAAGAGTTCGGCTCTGCCGAGACAGACTTGGGCCTGTCGTCGGGCACATGAGGATGCCACCGCGTGAGGCTGATATGGTCCAAATAGTCCGTGATAATCTGCATCCTCGTATCGGTCAGCAATTCTCTACGGCTACAGTGAGATCCATGGATCAACTCCAAAACTTATGCCGTATGGCTGAACGTTGGCTTAAACGACGCGACCTGTACCGGTGATCAACTAGACCCGACATACACGAACTCGATTTTGACGTTGCCCAGGAGGCAGAGGATTCCGCTGGTTTCCCTGTGACTGGAGTGGAGGAAGTGAGGCGCTCCCCAGATGCGGCAACTCGTATGACTTGTTGGAACTGTGGTGTAGCGGGTCACTCCTTCCACTCCTGCCCCAGTGAGACCAGGAGACTCTTCTGCTTCTGAAGTAGTTGTCCTAAATGTTCCAGCTGTAACGCGGAAAACGCCAGAGCGAGTGGTCGATACAAGGGACTCCACTCGCCGAAGATGTTAAGCAAGGCGACTTCGACGACCTCTCTCTGCCAAAACACAATCAACACAGACTGATCCAACGTATCAAGAATGTGGTACCCAGACAGATCCCTTTTGCCTTATGCAAGGAATGTCCTTGCATGAGTGCCAACTAAACTATGACAAAGTAAGAGCTCGCATTTTTGCAGAGGAAGTGACGCTCTCTCTCTCTCCCTCTCTCGACGTGCCGCCCTCTTCTTCGGTTAAGACGTACTTTCACTCCTTGAGTAACCCTGACAGAACAAAACTCGACACAGTCATTGCACAATTCCTTACATTTACACGAGACGACAGCATTCACAGTGCCCGGCAGGCCGCTTTACCAATACACCATCATGCCTTTTGGTTTGTGTAATGCCCCACAGCGCAAATGTCATTTGATGGATAAGATCATTCCTGGTCGTTCACGCGGACATGTCTTCGTATACTTAGACTATTTGTTAATTGTATCTCCTGACTTCGAAACTCACCTGAAAGTATTAAGAGAAGTGGCTGATTGCCTGCGCAGCTCAAAATTAACCATCAATGTTGAGAAAAGTCGCTGGAACTGAAAACTGACCCCAAGAAAGTAGCTCTGCTAAGCAAATCCGTAGATTCCTCGGAATGGCTAGTTGGTATCAGAGGTTCATCCAAAATTCTGCGACCCTGGCAGCTCCGATCACGGACTGTTTAAAAAGTGCAAAAGTTTTGCTTAGACTGAAGAAGCACAACAAGCTTTTGTAGACCTCAAACAAACTATTTGCAGTGCACCGATTCTTACAACACCTAACTTCTCTAAGAAGCTTTACATACAGTGTATGGGGTAGTGTACTCTTACAAGTAGATGAGGCAGGCGCTGAAAGACCCATAGCGTATATGTCCAAAAAGCTCAATCCAGCATAGTGCAATTATAGCATCACTGAATTGGAATGCTATGCTCCTGGGCTAAGCGTGAATAAATTCAGAGCTTATGTTGAGGGACATCCATTTACAGTCATCACTGACCACGCCAGTCTGAAGTGGCGGATGAGTCGGTAAGTGCAGTCGGCGTAGACTTAAACTGGCCATACTTCTCCATGGAAGAGTATGAGCAGTTGAAATCGGCTGTACTTGCTAACCCAACACAACGGTGACTCAATGCGGGAGGATCTAGCCTGAAAGCTTCGGATTCCGTCGGGTCTGGTGAAAGGTTTGATCCGTGGGGCTCATGAGTCACCACAGTCAGCGCATGGGGGCTTTCACAAAACTTTAGCTAGACTCTGTGAAAAATACTACTGGCCCTGCATGGTAACACATGTACGCGCATGTGTATCAAATTATCAAGTATGTAAGGAGACGAAAGCGCCTAACAACATCTTACGACCGCCAATGGGTAAGCCTCTGGAAGCACAACGTCCCTTCCAATTTCTCTATATTGACTTCCTCGGACCATATCCTCGCACTAAACGAGGAAACACAGTAATTTTCGTCTATGGTTGAAACTAATTTTATCTTCCAACTCAAATTTCCACCTCATGTACGCAACCCGCATTCTGTCCCAAACATTTTCAGGAGCGTCCATGGCAGGTGGACATCAAGAATTGCAAATTTAAATTCGTTGTTAACTTCTCCTCCGTCATAGTAATCAATAATGTTGCGTACATCCTTCCCACATCTATCTACTATCCAGTCATGTCGATCAAAAGCTCATATCCTAACCAACTACGTATGCGGGCTCTAGGACTGTATTGAGTTGCTTTACTCCCAAAACTTTTTAATCTCGGATTTGTGCACTCGTTAGCATGAAGTGCTTCCCATTTAAGGACCTCTTTCCACGCCTGCTCATTATTAGCGTTGTGAATTTTTATTATATCACCCATATCCTTCTGTGAAATATCTTCTTTCTTCCAACGCCATCGCTTACGTAACATGCATTCCAAAACATTTGCTGACTAGGATATACCCAGTCTTCAACTGTGCCGTCTTGGGTTACCTTTGGAATACTTGAGACTTGTCGCTTTGTAGGAAGGGGAAAAGGTTGATCTGGAGATGCCTGTTGATTTGGTGGCGGCATCATATTTAAGGGATTTATGTCAGAGTCATCACGTTTAACGGGGCATTCTGATGTTGCGGGTTGTGGTGCAGCCTTTTGATGCATAGGACATTCTGGAGGAGGATTTCCATATGTAGGATGATTCTTATGGCGGGGTTCTTGGTTGGCAGTAGCTGGGCGGACAATTTCAGCCGCTATAACTTCCGCAGCAGAAACAGTGTTCCCCATTCTTATTGGGTCAATCCGCTTTAACTTTAACTCGTCGTGTTAGACGGCTTCACAAAGTTTGTTTTGATCAAGCGTATGCGTGCTGAGCGAACAGATCTAGTCAATGCTTTCTTGGAGAAAGATGTCCTGTCTGTCTTCGGAGTCCCCGAGACGATCTTATCTGACAATGACAGAGAGTTCGTCTCCAATAAATTCCAGAAGCTGCTGACTGAATATGGTATTAATCATGTAAAGACCGACAAACACTCACCACACCCTAACGGTTCGGAACGAGTGAATAGGTCCATCCTGTTAGCCATCCGTGCATACCTGCAAGATGATCATAGTGCGTGGGATTTACACCTCCTAGCGATAGGTAGCGCGCTAAGTACATCGGTACACCAGGCGATTGGCATGGACCCGTACTATGCTCTCTTTGGCCACCACATGTTACAGCATGGCTCAGCCTATCCAGTCCTGAGACAGCTAGACCAGCTAAAAGCTGGTGATATATCCGTTTTACCTGGAACAGACCGCCTGCAGTTGATTCGTTCTTAGTTGTCAAACCACCTTCAGCGCGCACATGACAAGCATGAAAAGGCCTATAACACCCGTTGTCGTTACGTTACGTACACTCCCGATCAGGAAGTGTACTTTAGGGCGTTTACACAAAGTGACATGGAAAAAGGCATTAGTGCAAAGCTGGCCAACAAATTCAACAAAGCCAGAATTGTCAAGCGTGTTGGACAGAGCCTGTAACAGCTCGAACACATGCAAGGCAAGTCCATTGGAACCTTTCACGCCAAAGATATCAGGCAGTGAAGATTATCCAATTATAGGTAGTCCCATTTTATTAGTCCGTCCGTCCACTCTTAGTTCTAGGCAGGAATGCCCGGCTCAGTCGGTAGAGCATGAGACTTACTCTCAGGGTCGTGGTCGTGCCACACATTGTTTTCATCAAGCAGTGATGAAGATCTGAACTCTCCAGCTTCTCATTAGAGCTAGGAGGGGAAAGATCCGACTCTCTGCTCGAGGTGGGAGTGACCGACTATCCTTCTTCCTCTCATTAGGGAATGAAGTGATACCGGGAACTACCACGGCAGCGTACCAGCGCCAGACTCTGAAGTAATCCTGTGCCTCCGTTGAGTCCGAGTAGGTCCTGTCTCACTGTCTTCAGCTCATCTCTCATCGGGCGCTAGAGCTACAGGCCTTGAGAGAGAGACCTGGGTTGTAATGTGAGACTTGATTTTCAGGTTACATTTGAAAATTACCCAGCGCCATCTGTGAGATTGATAGCATAGTGCGCAATTCCATCCAAGGTAACGTATCTTTAAATAAGTTACATACGTGCACATGAGCTTTCGAAGTTTCAATCTCGCCAACCGCAACCTCAGGTATCTATGAGAAGTCAAAAGTCGCCCGGATTGGATACTTGGGAGATAAGTGCTTGTCAATTTATAAATCTTAAATTTTTTTAACTTATCCGAATCTAGAGGATGAGCTAACGATAATATTGGTACTTTTAGTACACTTTTTTGTGCAGTGTGGTTATTTCCCAAAACGTATTTAGGGAACACACCTGGGGCCACTTCAATTCGGTAATTCGGTTTAGGATAAATGACGGCGCAAAATAAATTTAAAAATTAAAATTTCTAACCTCAGTGGCGATATTTGGCCCAGAAGAAAGCGGCTGAGGAGTCACTCGGATGCTGGAGTATGCAAGTCCGGTTTGGTCTCCGTTTTATGGATCTCACACTAAACGTATTGAATGTGTACAGCGTAGATTTGTGAGATCGGCCCGTCGTGCTTTGCCTTCGAGTGACCCTTTTATTCTACCTCCATATGGTGATCGGTTGGGACTGCTACAACTTGCTACTCTCGAGAAGCGTCGCTGGGTTGCCGATATAATTTTTCTACACCAGCTACTGCAGGGAAAGATTGACAGTGCGGAACTTTCTTCCAAAATGTCACCTAGAGAACTGTCCTAGTTACGGTATGTTCGAGCCTGATAATCGCATGTGCAGGTTTGCTAATGATGTTGGTTATGTTTTCAGCACTAACGTGGACAAGTTAACATTAAAGAGGAGCCTTTATAACTTGTAAATATCCTGTTGTACTCACTTGTTTTTTTTTTTTTTGTAAGGCGTTAAGTTTCCTTCCTTGTATGTTTTGTATTGACTTGGCTTAAGCTGCCTGTGCATCCCTGATTGTTGTGATTGGGTGTATTTTGGCTTTTGTTTACTAATGATTTTATGCATGTGGTGTGGGAGCCTCATCCACCTTAATATTTTGTGTATTTTGGTAAGTAGATCAGTTGATTCCTGGCTTCTGCCTGTGAAACGCGCCTTCTGAGTTAGAAGGGTTAATTCAACAACAACAAAAAACAAATTAAAGTAGCTACCGACGGTAATTAATTCATTTTCTTAATCGGTCCTGAACTAATAGTCTTTTCCCCACCTCAGAATTTTGAAGATATCCCACAATTGCGCTGTGAAAACATTATCCAGTCGGATCCATTAGTTGACCGTTTCCACAGCCTGACACCTAGTCGGCAAGCTCAAGTGTGTACCCCCCGAGAGACCGAAGGCGCAAGGTTAGGACGTCGTTTCCACCTCAAAATGTGAGTCTTGACGGAGTGAACATTTTAGACACCAGGGCTCATACTCTAGTCAGACATCATCCCACATCACTATGAGCAAGAATTTTTCAACTGCATAAGTCATATCGCCAATTTGCATGTTGCAAGCAGACCGCAAGTGTATAATTACAAGAGTGAATGAAAAAAATTCATTTTTCTTAGACATTGTTTTTATGGTCAAGTGTAATTTAATTAGAGATACCTATTAGAAAAGGAAAATAGAAACAATTTTTAATGATTTTGAGACCCTTAAGGTCGAAATATATATAATTAACAATAAGTCAACGTGTGAATCAGGACTTTGAAGACAAAAATTGCAAGTCCCTAAGGCATGAGCAACACAATAGTATAGTTTAGATAGTTTACTTGCATTAACTTCTGAATTTATTTTGTATCATTGCATTCACGTACTTAGGCATTGTTGTGATTTTACTAGTTTCTAGTCATTGCTTAGGACCAGTTCATCAGCTCAACATTTTGGCCGTATTTACGGTAATTGTTAGATAGGCAGCTATACACATTTTTTTTTTTGATTTTAGAAAACGAAAACTGAATCAAGTAGTAGTATAGGTGTATTTAACATTTGCAAGATGATCAATTTGATATTCGTTTATACATATTTTCAATATATTCTATAAGGTTTAAGTAAGAAAAAGATATTGTTCTGTAATTCAGATTTGTCTAGGAGTGCAGTGAATGGTAAGACGCAACACTGTCATAGAACTATCGCGTATCTATGTAACCTATCCTGACCTATACTTACCTAATTACGCAGGTTCCCTCCTTGTTTACGTGAAACACTATCTAGCCTAACCAATATTTGTATAGCAAACACCTTACTACCATTCAAAGGCTCAGCGTGTTTATTTTATATATCTTAAAACAGAATTGAATCTTTAAATTCAGGCGAATTTGGTATATTTTCTCATTGCAAGGTTAATTAAGAGTCAATTGAGTCAGCCCATAACATTAGTGAAGTAGGTATTAAATAAAATAAGTAGTTAAATTAATTTTGATAAGTTTTCTGTAAAATAGTTTGAAAAAAGTTTGTTTTTGGTATGTGACACGTATGTAAATAGGTCAGAAAAAGAACCATAAGAGAAGAACCAATTATAGTAATGTAAGATGATATGTGTAGTCTTAGCGATTAGAACTTTTATCTTTGAATTGAATATAGCGATGTTAGTTATATGAATTGATTACAGTTTTATTTCAGGAGCTTCTTCCCCATTCTTGTTTCCCTCATTGTTTTCAGCACTTCCTTATAGGTTGGGCCTGTACCTTAGCCAGGTACAGGGATGGCGTGAGTTAGTACCTGAACCATCACATAGGGGGTAGCCTTTCTTATGTGATTTTTCTTGATGGTTCAGTGCGGCTATAGGAACAACGGGTGACATCGGACCTGTTGTTCTTCTTTTTGTCTATTCTCTAGTTATTTTGATATTTTGTGGCAGACCTGAAAAAATGAGTCCACAACCTTCTTTCGCCACAGGCACGTGGAATTCTGTTTGTGGGTGTGTGATGATGTTCAAAGACTCACGCAGTGGGCTCGTTCAGTAACATAAGATTTTGGGCTACGTTCGGTTATGTCGTTTAACGTTTATAATGTTTGTTTTGACTGTTTTAACGTTTTACGGTATTAAATAAAATAAGTAGTTAAATTAATTTTGATAAGTTTTCTGTAAAATAGTTTGAAAAAAGTTTGTTTTTGGTATGTGACACGTATGTAAATAGGTCAGAAAAAGAACCATAAGAGAAGAACTAATTATAGTAATGTAAGATGATATGTGTAGTCTTAGCGATTAGAACTTTTATCTTTGAATTGAATATAGCGATGTTAGTTATATGAATTGATTACAGTTTTATTTCAGGAGCTTCTTCCCCATTCTTGTTTCCCTCATTGTTTTCAGCACTTCCTTATAGGTTGGGCCTGTACCTTAGCCAGGTACAGGGATGGCGTGAGTTAGTACCTGAACCATCACATAGGGGGTAGCCTTTCTTATGTGATTTTTCTTGATGGTTCAGTGCGGCTATAGGAACAACGGGTGACATCGGACCTGTTGTTCTTCTTTTTGTCTATTCTCTAGTTATTTTGATATTTTGTGGCAGACCTGAAAAAATGAGTCCACAACCTTCTTTCGCCACAGGCACGTGGAATTCTGTTTGTGGGTGTATGATGATGTTCAAAGACTCACGCAGTGGGCTCGTTCAGTAACATAAGATTTTGGGCTACGTTCGGTTATGTCGTTTAACGTTTATAATGTTTGTTTTGACTGTTTTAACGTTTTTTTTTCGGTACTCCTCAAAAGCCAAAACTGCCGCCACTTTGATTACTCTTCTTAATTTAATTTTTGAAATTGTTGCCATTGTTAATAAAATTAAACCAAAACAACACAACTGTCAGAATTTTATTTCGAGAATAACAGTTATTTTTCAGTACGTTTACATGCATACTTGAGTACTTGACTTGAAATTTACTTAAAAATCAAATAGGGTTTTTGACTGATTTACTTCAGTACTCCACTTCAAATTTTCTTGAAATGACGATTAAGATTTGACCTTTTGTGTTGTGAAATTGTCCTGTCTATTTGCTATTTAACTTAAATAAACCAACACGCAAAACCTTAGAATATATAACAACAGGAAAGGCCCTCATCTGTGAAACCGTGTACGTGTTTTCGGCACTTTTCTTTTAGGCGAAGTGAGCACGGAGAGCTCTTCTCCTTAGTTTGCGAACTGTCAACGCTATTACCGTGAATTGTCCGATGGTTTAACAATTTTGTTTTGTAATTCCATATAAAGTTCCGAATGTTTTTTACTCTTTACCTCTTCCGCCAAAGAAGCCTTTTTTACCGATCAGCTCTCTGTTTCTGGTCTCTTTCAAGTTAGTGGGGTCAGAAACTTTCTGGACAGACAATTAGACTTATCTTTTCCTCAGACCCAGTTAACTCGGCTGACGCGGAAAGCGAACATCTCCTCTCCTCTCTCGATCGTCACCATCCTCCCCTGTTCCTCGCTTTCTCCTACGAACACCCTCACGCCCTTTCAAGCTCCGAGTCTTCTCTTTCCTTCAATTTTCGTAAAGGCGACTTTGAAAAATTAAATCACTTGCTCCTCAACTCCAACATTGGCAATATCCCTCAACATCTTCCAATAGACGTTGCTGTAGAGGCGTTTTATTCGGAAATACACGCTTGCCTTACACAATCTATCCCTCTTCTTCCTCGCAAAAACTGCTCCTCATCCCCCGTTTGATACGACAAAGAATTACGCTCTCTCCGCAACAGGAGAAATAAACGTTGGCAAACTTTTCTTCTGACCCAGACTGAGTCTGACTATTCTTCCTACTTCTCTGCTTACACCTCTTTTTCTGAACGTTGTGATATCCTCTTCACTGAGTACCTCCAACGGATGGAAACAAGCCTCCTATCCGACCCCAAGTGCCTTTATAGCTTTATTAATTCTAAGAAGAAATCCAATGGTTACCCTTCCACCCTAAAGCTCGAGAATACCTCTTCATCAGATCCTCAGGTTATCTCCAACCTCTTTGCACACTTCTTCAGTAAATCGTTCAGCGACAATTCGCTCCAACCTGACCTTAGCTACTTTTCATTTTTGGACAAATGCACTCAAACGTCGCTTACATCTTTTGACCCTGACCCCGAACAAATCGCCGCCAGTATAAATGGGCTTGCGGATGACTTTCACCCCGGTCCTGACGGCATTCCGGCTATAGTTCTGAAAAAGTGTACCATGCGTCTAGTTCAACCCCTTACTTTGCTTTTCCGCCTCTCGGTCACTCAAGGGGTTTTCCCTCAATTATGGAAAAACTCTTATATAATTCCCATATTCAAAAAAGGCTGCAAGAACGATGTATCCAACACTCTTCTTCTCCAAAATGACCTCGATTCGTTCACCACATGGTGCATGAAAAACTTTCTTGAGCTCAATGTCTCCAAATGACAGTCCATCTCTTATTCCCGCAAGCGTCTTACACCCACCCCGAGAGTCTACATGTTAACCAACGTACCAGTCCCTATCGTTACCTCTTTGTGTGACCTAGGAATATTCTGTGATAGTGAACTCAATTTCCTTTCCCATATTGATAGCATAATTAACAGAGCTAACTCCGCGCTAGGGTTTGTGAAGCGCTGGTCTAGAGAGTTCTCCAATCCTTATGTTTCCAAATCTCTCTATATTTCTTTCGTTAGACCTCTCCTTGAATATGCCAGCCAGGTTTGGTCACCCACGCAAACAACGCACATTAACAGAATTAAATCTGTCCAGCGTAGGTTCATTCGCTTTGCTCTACGTGATCTTCCGTGGGTAGATAGATTCAACCTTCCACCTTATGAAGACCGTCTGAAACTGATCGACTTACAACCCCTAAGTAAACGTCGTGATGTTTCCGACGTTCTCTTCATTCATCAGCTACTAGCTGGTGCCATAGACTGCCCTTCAATCCTGCAGTCTTTACCCATCCATACCAACCCTCGCAACCTTAGGTCCACTCCCCTTTTCCGACTCGACCGCCAACGCACGAACTACGGTCAACGCGAACCAATTACCAGGATGCTTCGAAAAGTCAACGACCTTCCCTCCTTTGACGTCCATCTGAGTAAATCATACCTTCACAAAGCCTTATATCTTTATCCCGCCCATCTTGATCGCCTTTCCTAATTATCCTTCCTCCCAGTTTATATTTATCATAATCATAGCTCATATTGTAGCTTACATTATCTGTTATGAATTATTGTTTATTTTAGTTTGTAGTATTTATTTTGTTATTTTGTATTTTTTATGTAATAGCTTGCATTAAGCTTAAATAAATAAATTTATTTTATTTAATTATTTTAAGGCTAATAGCTTTCAACTTTTTGAAGTGTAGACAGTGTACTTTAATAGTGAAATTGTTGAAATGAAGTGCGCGGTCTTGTGTTGTGCAAACAATCTTCGTTGAACACGTGGAATATCGTTTTTGAGGGAAATTTTTGATTAAAATAGTGGCTGTATTCAGCGGCACTCAGCCTTCCCAGCCGCTGAATGTTCTGAATGTATTTCTTACTTAGCCGTTAACTCAGCCTCTTGTCATATTTTCCAGCCCAAATATTTTCGTCTGAAGTAGGCTGAGTAAGAAGAAGACGATTTGTTTGTTCCGTCAGTTTTTGTTTCGTGATAAATTTAGTGAAAATGGAAACTAAAAACCTTCAAGTTTACTCTGTAACAGACAATGCACAAGTTTTAAAAAAGCTGACAGCGGGTAATTAACTAAAAACAGCGGGTAATTAACTAAACTAGCAGCTAACTTAGAATTTGCATTCAGCGCAATCAAGCCGCTATAACATAGCCTGACGTCAGGTACATCAGCCTACGCTGAGAAGGCTGAGTGTCGCTGAATACAGCCAATGTTTTGTTAGTTCTTAAGCTTGATATAATTGCATTGACACGCTAAGAACAGCAACGGAACGTAAAGAAAAGTGAAGTTTTCTTGGCGTTCTTATTTTGTTTACATTTTCTAAGATCGAAAGTTTTGCTTCTCCTTAGCTAACTTTTATAAAGGGAGACTAAAAACTTAAATTCGTGTTTAAAAGTTTTTATTTAATTTTGTGATATAGATTCGCCTAAAAAAAGAAAATCATTCGCAATTCCTTGAGGCAATTGTAAAATGCGATTACGCTCTAGTTTCCAATTTATGTTGGCCCTCCTCTAGAAATGTCGCTGTTTTACTACTGCCATGACGAAAACAAACACAACTCAACGATTCAACTACTTCAAGAAAAGTGCCGACGTTTTTTGGCTTTAGGGCCTCTCCTTATAGTTATATACTCTAAGCTCAAAACCGATCATACTTTTTTTTACAATCTACTTCTATTTTATCTCTCATATTTTCCATTTTCAGCTTTGCATTTTTTTAAGTACTCAAGTCAGGTTTACATGATAAATTTCAAGTCAATGAAAGAAAATTTTCTGATTTACTTGAGTGAAGTTAACTTGAAGTCAATGCGCGTTTACATGGGGTGCATTTCTTTATTCATTCCGAATGAGCGGAACGCGCCAATGTGTTTGTTTATTCGTTCGGAATATTCCGTGTTTTTTTCTACGAGTAAGAAACTAAATGGCGTGGCCCTAGCGTGTTAAATCCGTGTACATGCTCTCATATTTCTTCTCTTTTATTATTGAAGTGTTCACTGATTTGCAAATTAATAAGTTAAATTTCTTGTGATGAAAAGGCGTAAGAAAAATTACAAATTTTAGTGAAAAAGCTGCTTTTAAATTGCAATTTTAAACAGATTTCTCCAGAAGTTTAAAAATTGCACCAAAGCACCTCCATATAAAGATTTTTTCTTCAGCCTGACCTGTACTGTTTTTCTTGTGTGCGTGTAAACTCACACATTTTAGGCACAGGCTACGGAAATCTCTGCTGTTGGGCCACTCCATTTAGTTACTTACTCGTAGGTTTTTTTATTAGCACAGTTCAGAACGCGTTCTTTTTGTACCGAAGTTGTAGATGGAATAAATGGAATAAAACTGTTAAAAAATTATTTAGTATCAAAAGGGAACGAAAAGAAAGTCATAATTGTAAATAAATACACAATTTATTGTTGGATTATGTCTTTTGCGTTCATTTTAAATAATATAAAAAAAAGAAACCTCAAAAATTGTTTATTGAATAATTGCTTTAACCTGACTTCAACTTTCAATTGGAAGGAATATTACTTTGTGTTTACATATTGCTTCTGTTCCGTTTATTCTGGCGCGTATTCTGTTCCTTCTATTCCTTCCACGGAATGAATAAAGAAATACACCCCAATATTTTGGTAACTCGAAGGTTACTTGAAGTTTACTTGTAAACGTACTGATTGTGTTTTAACGGGCGTATTTATTGCCGGTTTTTACGTCGTAAATTGTGTTTTGGCCTTTACCCTGGGTCTTCACTAGAGATTTTTTATGACAAGACAGAGGAAATGTCCGTAAAATCTCCTGTGTAGACCACCCCTGCTATAATCTCCGCGATAAATGTCACGGGCTCTTTAAACGATGACTAAGCTGTGAAATTCAAAATATAAACAAAAATGATTGTCAAAAGTAGCCACAACTTTAGGAATTAACATTTTTTATTTCCCCGCTGAGACAAAACGGCAGTATTTTAGTGGGAAAGGCCCAACGACTGTACATAAGAGACTCCGTCAAGGGGTTATTCTCATCCCTTGATGCGAGCCTCACACTACCCTCCAGATCACTAGGAGCCACTGCCCTTAGAGAATGGTAAATTTTTGTTAGTTTGTTTCATTATGAGTGAGAACTCACCCAACCAAATTCTTGCCGTAGAAATGTCTTATGCAATGTCAGGTTCACGTCCTAGGGATGCTTCGCATTGAGATTGCCCCGGTCATGGAATAATTACCCTCACAAAGATAGAAGAAAATAAGACCCCTGCCCATCTGGCGGCATCATCCACAGCTTCCCTGCTGTAACTATTAAGGTCTACAGGATGCTGAAATGTATGCAGACATACAAGGTTGTAAAGTCAAAGTCTGAAGTCGCTTCTCTGAAAGATTTTCTTGCCTGGATATAGTCTGAGTAGTATAAATATGGGGTTTCTGCCTCAAATGTGCAAGGTGCACCTTAAAATTGGTTAAATTGTGAGGGAAATCGAGGTCTGACGTCACATTTTTGCACATTTTACGTGAGGCAGAAACCCCATAACAATTTTTGGAGGTGCAGAGATAAGAAAGCGTGATTCCGAAGGTCAAAGGTCAAGGTTGATGATTGTTTAGTAAGATAAGGCACCTGTCGGCCATCTTGGATTTCGGTCTTGGAGGCTACAATTGGTCTTCTTCTTCCAGAAGAGAGATAAGGATGTCGGCCATCTTGGATTTTGGGGTTTTCGGTCTTATAGGCTACAATTGAGAGATAAGGATGTCGGCCATCTTGGATCTTGTGTTTTCGGTCTTATAGGCTACAATTGAGAGATAAGGAAGAGAGATAAGGATGTCGGCCATCTTGGATTTTGGGGTTTTCGGTCTTATAGGCTACAATTGAGAGATAAGGATGTCGGCCATCTTGGATCTTGGGTTTTCGGTGTTATAGGCTACAATTGAGAGATAAGGAAGAGAGATAAGGATGTCGGCCATCTTGGATTTTGGGGTTTTCGGTCTTATAGGCTACAATTGAGAGATAAGAATGTCGGCCATCTTGGATTTTGGGGTTTTCGGTCTTATAGGCTACAATTGAGAGATAAGGAAAAGAGATAAGGATTGTCGGCCATCTTGGATTTTGGGTTTTCGGTGTTATAGGCTACAATTGAGAGATAAGAATGTCGCCCATCTTGGATTTTGGGTTTTCGGTCTTGTAGGCTACAATTGAGAGATAAGGAAAAGTGGTCTTCTTCTTCTTCTTTGGTTTGCATCTGGACTTAGATCTAAACCTTGGATCTGAACCTAGATTGTTTAGTAAGATAAGGCACCTGTCGGCCATCTTGGATATTGGGTATTCAGTCTTGGAGGCTACAATTGATGTTGAAGATAAGAGTTTGTTGTTTTGAGTTTTTAATTACGAAGTACAGCTTTATCAGCTAAATGAAATAACATGAGGCGAATTTAATTGTGTTGAAGATAAGAGTTTGTTGTTTTGAGTCTTTAATTACGAAGTACAGCTTTATCAGCTAAATGAAATAACATGATGCGAATTTAATTGGAAAACAGAATATTGCGTAATAAAAGATATCACCACTTTGAGTAAATAGATGAAGATTATTTTTTACTTCTTTTGCAAATTCTTATTTCTATGATATCATTTGTTTTCAAGCAAGTTTTAACATGTTTTACTGGTCGAGCTGTGATTGATAAGCGAGCTGGTGACTGCCTAGAAATTAATAATTTGGCGACAATGTTAAGCTCGTTGTGTGATAAGGTTTTGTAGATGAACCTGACCTCGTGCTGAAGATAAGAGGTTGTTGTTTTGACTTTTTAATTACGAAGTACAGTTTTATCAGCTAAATGAAATAACATGATGCGAATTTAATTGGAAAACAGAATATTGCGGTTTCCTAAATTATAATTGAATGTGATAAATTCGCCTAATAAAAGACGCGTGCTGCTGACATTTCACGAAAATAAAACTCTTTTCATAGCTTTAAACTTGGTTTCTTCTTTTTTCAGTCGTAATAATCTTAATAAGGAAACCATATTTTTCTTGAATCGTAATTATGGTTTAAATTTATACCAAACGGACAGCTAACAACCCTATATGACATTTAAAATTTAATTTTTGTATGCGTCATGCAACAATAGACCCAAATTGTGATCTCACCAAGTCAAACAAACGAAAAACTACTATCCTAATGATCTTTTCAAAATTTATAGAGAAATACAGCTGAACCAATGAAAGAAATTTAAAGCGCATTAAACAGGGCTTTAATAATCGTATTGAAAGCTTTCTATTGAAAAATGATGATGAAGGAATATTGGATCCAAAACAATTTTTCTACAAAATCAAACCTCGAGTTATAAATCTTCTTGAAGCAAGTTTACAGAAAATCCTCTGAATTAGGCTCAAGGAAATTGATATGTTACTTAGAAGATACATTTCATTATATAATCCATTATAGAAATCTCCAAAAAGTAGTTTAAAGTATGAATTGAAGTTTTCATAGATTCATAGAGCTCTTTGATTCAGACAATGGAATTGATTAAAAATTTCATTATATAATCCCTTATAGAAATCTCCAAAAAGTAGTTTAAAGTATGAATTGAAGTTTTCATACATTCATAGAGCTCTTTGATTCAGACAATGGAATTGATTAAAACTCATACATTCATAGAGATCTTTGATTCAGACAATGGAATTGATTAAAACAATATATTGATCTTAGTACTTTGCATAGATCAAAAGCTGTTAACACTTTCTGATCTTAAGCTCTTATGATGGAATTTGTATTTATCACGAGGAATGACACTAATTTTGTGATCTTAAGTATATTCAAATGTTCAACAGATTCTTACTATTGTCAAGACTTATTCTAATATCACCATTAAATCTTTTGGTTGAAGCACAGTTCGGTTTACTAAAATTATCACAGTTTAAAAAATTATTAACTTTATTTTTGGTTTGTCTTTTACTTTGTTTGCATTTTAGATTCATATAGATTAGATTTCTCAAGTATAGAAAAATTAGCGAATAATTCATCTGATGAAAACTTAATATTAAACAGATCCTTTTATAAAAATGACGATTTATTATATAGATTCAGGATAATTTTGGGGTGCTATGCTTAAGTATTGAAAGATTGAATTACAATAATTATTAACTGACGTTAATGTGTATAACTTTATATGTTCTCGCAGGCATTCTACTGCTAATAATAAGTGTATGGAAAATGTTATCGTATCACAAAGCTCAACATATTTAATTTACTTCGACTGCAATAATTTATATGGGTGAGACATGTCTGAATTCTTATCATATGAGGAATTTCAATGGGATAGAAAATACGGATATCAATATAATGAGCATTCTTCAAAGTTCAGAAATTGAATATATATATTTGAAGTAGATTTAACTTATCTAGAATCACTTCATGACTTACACAATGATCTACTATTTTGCGCAAATAATATAAAAATCCCCTGAATTAGGCTCAAGAAAATTGATATGTGACTTAGAAGATACATTTCATTACATAATCCATTATAGAAATCTCCAAAAAGTAGTTTAAAGTATGAATTGAAGTTTTCATGTATTCATAGAGCTGTTTGATTCAGACAATGGAATTGATTAAAACAATATATTGATCTTAGTACTTTGCATAGATCAAAAGCTGTTAACACTTTCTGATCTTAAGCTCTTATGATGGAATTTGTATTTATCACGATGAATGACACTAATTTTGGGTTCTTAAGTATATTCAAATGTTCAACAGATGCTTACTATTGTCAAGACTTATTCTAATATCACCATTAAATCTTTTGGTTGAAGCACAGTTCGGTTTACTAAAATTATCACAGTTTAAAAAATTATTAAATTTATTTTTGGTTTGTCTTTTACTTTGTTTGCATTTTAGATTCATATAGATTAGATTTCTCAAGTATAGAAAAATTAGCGAATAATTCATCTGATGAAAACTTAATATTAAACAGATCCTTTTATAAAAATGACGATTTATTATATAGATTCAGGATAATTTTGGGGTGGTATGCTTAAGTATTGAAAGATTGAATTACAATAATTATTAACTGACGTTAATGTGTATAACTTTATATGTTCTCGCAGGCATTCTACTGCTAATAATAAGTGTTTGGAAAATGTTATCCCATCACAAAGCTCAACATATTTAATTTACTTCGACTGCAATAATTTATATGGGTGAGACATGTCTGAATTCTTATCATATGAGGAATTTCAATGGGATAGAAAATACGGATATCAATATAATGATCATTCTTCAAAGTTCAGAAATTGAATATATATATTTGAAGTAGATTTAACTTATCTAGAATCACTTCATGACTTACACAATGATCTACCATTTTGCGCAAATAATATAAAAATCCTCTGAATTAGGCTCAAGAAAATTGATATGTGACTTAGAAGATACATTTCATTACATAATCCATTATAGAAATCTCCAAAAAGTAGTTTAAAGTATGAATTGAAGTTTTCATGTATTCATAGAGCTCTTTGATTCAGACAATGGAATTGATTAAAACAATATATTGATCTTAGTACTTTGCATAGATCAAAAGCTGTTAACACTTTCTGATCTTAAGCTCTTATGATGGAATTTGTATTTATCACGATGAATGACACTAATTTTGGGTTCTTAAGTATATTCAAATGTTCAACAGATGCTTACTATTGGCAAGACTTATTCTAATATCATCATTAAATCTTTCGGTTGGAGCAAAGTTCGGTTTACTAAAATTATCACAGTTTAAAAAATTATTAACTTTAATTTTGGTTTGTGTTTTACTTTGTTTGCATTAGCAAGTATAAACATGTATTTGAAAAAGGGTATACCCCAAACAAAATGTGATTACAAAATATCAAATTTCTTCGAAATAAAAACACTCGTAATTCACTTAATCAATTTTTATTTAAAATCGGTAGAGTTCTATTAAATCTTCCTGACATATCATTATTTTATATAATTAATTTACATATTTCTAAATCCTGGTATTTCGTCCATTTTGTTTTCGATAAATTTTAAATTGCAATCTTCATCCATCTCATACACAGTGTTGTTGATCTCCACTGTTTGAAACTCTGACTGCGGTTCCACTGATTGATGATTTTCGAAAATGAATTTTACAAAGCATATTGTCAATACAAGAACATCTTTTTGTCTCTGAAATTCCTCCATTTTCTGAATTATAGGCTGTGTTACTTTATTTAGATATTCCTGTTTAATATCACCATCCTTAAGATTTGTATTAAGTTCGATGTTTTCAAATTTGTATTCATTACATCGATTGATGTATTTGAATCGTGTTATAACCCGAACAGGTTCATATGCACCATTTTTTAGATATTTTTGAATGTGTTCTTGAAATTTGTTTAAGTAATGTTCTTCCAGTAAATACTTCAGCGCATTTATTCCGAAAGCCAGTTGATTATGCACCGCTAATATCATTTCATCCCATACTGGGGTGAATTGTATCTTAAAAGTATATTGTTCGCGAGGAGTCTTTACGATAGATTTTCCTTCCATTTTATTTCTGTAATAACATTTTTTTATTTACTACGCATATATTAATTACTCTGCAACATACCTGATCTTCCTTCCTTTCCTGAATCTGGTCTATCTAAATATTTGCCTCAGCTTTTATAGCAAGTATTTTACCCCCCACTGGAAATTTTTAAAACTTGAACTGCTTAAAATTAAATTAAATTGAAGATTTCATTAACGTTATTCCCTTAAATAAAGTGTTATATATCAATGTCAAAGGCAATTTTTTCATCTGAGAATAAAACGATTGAATTACAATGTTTAGATTCCATTCGCTGCGAGTTTAGATACTCTAAAAAACAAAACAAAAATCTGAATGATGAAGACTTTAGAATAATCCATAATGAATTTAATAAGGAGAAAGGGGGGTTTTCATATGATTACTTAAATTCTTTTGATAAATTTAAAATGAAGCATGTGTGCCCCTCAGGATTTTTTAATAAACTTAGCAATAAGAAGAAGAATATCAGCATGTCGTTAATGTATGGAACAAATTTAATTCTACATAAATATCTATGAGTTTAACCCGAATCATTATTACACAACACCAGGATTGTCATGGGATGCTATGTTAAAACACATCCAAATTAAATTAGCATTATAGAAATGTATTATATAATTTCATGAAAAGCGGTATTCGGGGAGGTTTACCACAATGTTCCTTACGATATTCTCTAATGGGAGATTTTGATTTTTTTAAAAGGGTTAAAATATTTGGTTTAGATTGATGTTATTAATTTATATAGATGAGTTATTTCGGAGTCACTTCCATATGCAGATTTTGTTTGGATAGATAATTGTGATATTGAAGATTAGGATTGAGAAATTTTCCAAATATCTTTTAACGTGTTCTCAATAATATAAATTCAATATTTTTTTTATTTCGCCAGCATGCTTTAACATGGAGAAGAGATATTAAGATAGCTACAGAATGGGAAAGTTGAGGTAACCATTTAGGTCTTCGTGTTTTAATTGCAAAACCCAATTTTCATAGTACTGCGCAATTTACAATAAATATGGCTGCAGTAGAATTAAACAAAATAAAAGTGACGTATAACAAACCAGTTTATTTAGGGTTTATAGTTTTTGAAATATCAAAATTAAATTAGAATTTATAGGTTTAAAGTCTAACATCGTCCGGGCTATCCCAATCCTCCTCTAAATGATTAGCAGCATCAAGCCGGGTCCTCATCTCGAGGGCCAGCGCTTCGACGCTGAAAACTGATATAACACACCTCCTTCCGCTAACTGAGTGATTAATCTATAAAGAAGAAAATAATAAAAATAACATGTAAAATAATTTTAAAAACTAACCGTTCGCAACCCCGTCAAATTCTCCGAATATGGAGTGGCCACTTCGCACCACTCAGACTCCCATCCTAACCTATAAACCAGGTTTATCGGGGTTAGCGGAGAATTTACCAGCTCCTGCAGCCGCTCATGAGGATCCTCGTAATCCTCTGGGATATTCAACACCTTAAGAACTTCTTCTATAATTCTCTCCATTTTGGTGAATGTTAAAACTCATAAGTGATTCATTGCTTAAATAGTATCCGCTTATCTCTATTCATTTTTCACATTTTTTTGCTCGCCTATAAAACTTATTTGTTGATTAACCATGAAACTCTCATTAGACTTATTTTTTAATCATTCCATAAAACTTCCTTCAAATTTAATTAAATGACCCCCGCTTATCTTTATAGAATTCTAAATTTAAATTTAAATTCTTTACATATGATTTGAAAGGAATTGTGGTGACCAAAAAATATGAAAAATGCTTATCGATAGTTAGCTGCTACCGAAATTATATAGAGATAAGCGGGGATCGTTTAATTAAATTTGAAGGAAGTTTTATGGAATGATTAAAAAATAAGTTTTATGAGAGTTTCATGGGTAATCAACAAATAAGTTTTATAGATGAGAAAAAAATGTGAAAAATTCTTTAATCATATTCAGTTTTAATGTAATAATGAGTGTCGACAAGTTTGGGAGATATTCTAAAAAGGTAAAGTTAGGATCTACTGGTAAGCCTGGTCCTAGAGGCTTACCAGGCGAACCTGGTCCTCAAGGAGAACAAGGAATACAAGGTCTAAGTGGTGTGGGCTTTAAGCTCACTGAAAGTGGAGATTTCAATCTAAGTTTTAAAAATTTGAAATACCTTAAGAGCCCTCTAGATAGGGATGATGCAACCAATAAAACATATGTTGACGATGTAGCTGACAAGATCATACATTTAAGTAATTCCTACGTTAATGAAAAAATCCAGTTAGTCAGCAACAATCTAACTGAGCAAATACATAAGGAAAGTGCTGTACTACAAAGAGAATTAAAGGAGTTATACAACATAATCAATATAACAAGTGAAAAAGATAAAAACACTAGTCAATTGTATACGAATGAAACAATTACGAATCTGCAAGAGCGATTGAAGAGAGCAGCCGAATTATATGCAAATGAAGCAATTGTTGACGTTAATGAGAAGTTGATAAAATATATAAATCTAAATATACAAGAAATGAAAGACACTTTAAAGGCGTTAATTAATGTAGAATCTCTGACAATTTCAAAATGAATAAAACACAAGTAGTTAATGAGCTTCATAAACCATAAGACGACGTGTTAGAAGACGTGTTATAATTAAGGGAATAGATGATCTATGGCAAGCCGACTTAGTTGAAATGGTTGCGTATACTTCAAGCAATAATGGACATAATTTTTTATTAACTGTAATAGATGGGTTTTCTAAATATGCATGGGTAATTCCTATTAAAAGAAAGACTGGTGTCGAAGTTACTCAAGCTATGAAATCCATACTAAAAGAAGGTCGGACTCCCACAAATTTGGTTATCATCTTCAAACGCGACATCTTTAACTGAATTTGGGTTCACATCTTCATTTACTCTTCTACCAGCGATGCTAAAATATCCATTATTCTCACCCTTTAAAGATTTTTGAGAATGTCCCCAATTTTTTCTAAGCTGTATAATTTGATTTCTAATAGTATTGCTAACGGGATCAAAACCGGTTTCATTGATGGGTGCTAATAAATGGGTATTTTCATCTGATAAAATCTCTTCTTCACGATTTTTATCTTTCAATAAATGTGTTGACCGTCTCTTATGTCTTAGAAGGCAATCTTTCCGGCTAAAGAATTTGTTGCATTCTATGCATTTAAACATATTGGTGGTTATCTAAACACTAAAAATGACCTGTTGAAATCGATATTTATAACTTATTACTCCCGCCAACGCCAACAACAACATCAACACCAACGCCAACATCAACACCAACGCTAACACCAACACCAACCCCAACGCCAACACCATAATAAAGCTGTTCATAGACATGATAAGAGCTGTTTGTAAACCTGGTAAAGGATAGAATTGAAACGTATGCTGATATAGATATTCAGAAGTTGCAATAAATGATTAATTTTAAATTGTAATTAGTTTTATTTTCAAACATTTTTATACAATGACATTGAGCATTCTTAATTGTTTTAGAATTTCTAAAGCTCTTCTTCCTGATCTCCTGCTGGATGTTAATTTTAATTCATCCACCAGTATATTGGGGTCTGAAATATCTTGAATTTCATCATCGCCATTGGAGTCTTCATCACAACTTCGGTCATCATCCTCAACCGAGGAATCACAACTTCGGTTATCATCTTCAATCGCGGCATCTTTAACTGAATTTGGGTTCACATCTTCATTTACTCTGCTATCAGCGATGCTAAAATATCCATTATTCTCACCCTTTAAAGATTTTTGAGAATGTCCCCAATTTTTTCTAAGCTGTATAATTTGATTTCTAATAGTATTGCTAACGGGATCAAAACCGGTTTCATTGATGGGTGTTAATAAATGGGTATTTTCATCTGATAAAATCTCTTCTTCACGATTTTTATCTTTCAATAAATGTGTTGATCGTCTCTTATGTCTTAGAAGACTATCTTTCCGGCTAAAGAATTTGTTGCATTCTATGCATTTAAACATATTGGTGGTTATCTAAACACTAAAAATGACCTGTTGAAATCGATATTTATAACTTATTACTCCCGCCAACAACAACAACAACATCAACACCAACGCCAACATCAACACCAACGCTAACACCAACACCAACCCCAACGCCAACACCATAATAAGGCTGTTCATAGACATGCTTATTACTCCCGCCAACGCCAACAACAACATCAACACCAACGCCAACATCAACACCAACGCTAACACCAACACCAACCCCAACGCCAACACCATAATAAAGCTGTTCATAGACATGATAAGAGCTGTTTGTAAACCTGGTAAAGGATAACACCTGCAAAGAGAAGAGAAGCGAAATGGCTGCATGATAATTATCATGGATTCAGATGGACCGATGGATATATTCCCTATCATCAATTACGTGCTATAGTGATACCTTTAATTAGAAACAAAATACTGTATGTGAAAGGTTGTGAAAAAGTTTGCTGGATCAAAAATGCATTTGGTGAAGGTGTAATAGTATATAATATGGAAGAAGAATTGCAGTGTCCAAAATTATCCTCTCTTAAAATTTTTTATAAAGTATCATGCTGTTTAACTCATCAGGGACAATGCGCTCAAGAAAATGTTTATCTTTTAAGAAATTTTCTAGAAAAATAATAAATAAATGTCTTATAATTTTATACTAATAAAAGTCTTTCTGTTAATGTTAAAATAGCATTTTATTAATTTACTCATTTATTTTCCTTCTACATACATTTATTCATAATTCTTATTTTAACAATTTTTAGATAATCTATAGTGTCCCCAAGCGTATGTTTGAATACCATCTTCTCTTATAAATCTTTTATCGTTAAATGGACTCAACGCTACTTTATTAATATATTCCGTATATATTGTATGAAATTTACTTCTAAATCCTAACATGTTGACATAAAATAATTTTTTCTTATATAAACAATCTCTGTAATTATCTAGAGTTAAAGTATTTACAGCTGTTTTTTTAATACCTTTAGCTTCCTTTATTTCGGGGTTTTCTTCAATACTTAAAGAGTATAGCTTAGATCGTAAACCTATAAACTCAGTCATAATTCTTCCTTTATTCTCATCTTTCATTAAACCTAAAACCTTTTTATTTACTAACGGTATATTATAAGGATTGTCGTGGGGATATTCTGATGTATCGAATCTTTCATTAATATCTAAAATAATATCATTATAAAAATCGTTAGCAGAAATAGAATATATAAAAGAATCTGTGTCCATATAGTTTAAGGAGACCATATCTTTGTATTTAGGTTTCATATATTCATAATGAAAGTTATACATTTTTAGCTTTGATAGCTCTAAGACTGTAAAGCCTAAGTAAATTGGTTTATTATAAATTGTGTAAACTCTTTTTAATTGAACTGCAGTCATATTTGATGTAAAATGAGAAAGACTATGAAAATTAGGTTTCGCTATAAGAGCACGCAAACACGGCTTTCCCACTCTGTTGCAATTTTTACATCTTTCCTTTTATCTACATTTTCCATAGTCTTTCCATACACCGAATTATTTAATAATTTAAAAAAGTCTTTTTCGAAATTATTTTTTGCGGCAGTTCGATGGAAATTATTTAAATCAATGTAACTCTTTAACCAATTTGATTGTTTAAACATTAAAACTCTATGAATACGCTGCTGTTCTAATCCGTGCTTCACACACTGTTGTAAATTTCTATAGTGTATAACATAATTATATTTATTTTCTAAATCAGCAATCAACTTTTTAATCTTGGCTTGAGGAGGTAATTTATTTTCAGGACAAAAGGGAAGATCATTATGATCGTCATGAGATAAATCTGGATAAATTAAATCAACTTCTAAAATATATCCTACTTCTGAATTTTCAGGAATTTTCATGAAATCTATATTATCAAAGTTATCTATCCAAACAAAACCTGCATATGGAAGTGATTCCGACATAGCCCATCCATATAAATTGTTAGCATCAAGATAAACCAAGTATTTTGAATCGATTGCAGGATTAAACTTTTTCATATATTTATTATTAGCTAGAGAATGTCTTAAGGAACATTGTGTTAAACCTCCTCGAATACCTCTTTTCATGAAATTATACATATTTATATCTGTTAACAATTCTAATTTAATTTGAGTATGTTTTAACATCGCATCCCACGACAATCCTGGTGCTGTGTAATAATGACATGGGTCCAACTCATAGATATTTATGCATACTCTTCTAAAATTCTCAAAAATGTCTGCTAGCAACAAAACATCACACTTTAAATATAAAAGTAAATATTGGGAAATATCTCTACAATTAAATCTGTTCCATACGTTAACAGCATGTTGATATTCTCCTTCTGTGCATTCATTGTTTGTAAGTTTATTAAAAAATTGTTCGCGAGGAGGTAGACATGTTTCATTTAATTTATCAAAAGTATTTAAGTAATCATATGGAAAAACCCCCTTTCTCCTTATTAAATTAAAATATTCATCATCTTTAAATTCATTACGGATTATTCTAAAGTCTTCATCAGGCAGATTTTTTGCTAAAGTATCTAAACTCGCAGGCATAAAACGAATGGAATCTAAAAACCGTAATTCAATCGTTTTATACTCAAAGAAAATTTTCTTTGACATTGATATATATACCTCTTTATTTAAGGGAATAACGTTAATAGAACCTTCAATTTCATTTAATGATTTAATAAATAAATGACTGTCATAACCAGAAAAATTGTGTAAAAAAACTGGGAAAAATGTTGGAACTCTATACCTTAGATTGCATTTATTATGAGCTGGACCATTATACTTTCCGGTAAGATGACAATGATCAATAACCCTATCATTCGCTAATAATTGCTTACAAATATGACAGTATTGCTCTTCTCGTTGCATCCTTATTTCATTTGGTGACATGGGAACAAGCGGCTTACACTTTGAAACATGATTTTTATAGATGTCTTTCACGTCGTCTGCTAATAAATGTACAAATCGACTAACAGCATCTTCACCTTGATAAATCCTGAACTTGCTTAAAGCGTCATCATAAAGGCAATGGATAAAATAAGAGAAAGCACAGGGTATGTGCTCTTGAGTGTTGGTTGTTGAAGACAGCATAGGATTAGGTATGCACGTTTTAATTTCCTTTAGCACGCATTCAAAGTCAGCATAAATAACAAATCGCACACTTAACTTGCGTTCATACTTCTCAAATTCCAAAAAAGCTTTTTCCGAGGTAGGCATTGAAGTCACTATTTTACAGCATTCATTTTTATGTTTAGCAAAAGATTCTACATTAGAACAATGTTGAAAACACGAATTACAAAAGTAAATTTGTGTTTTATGATGTGTTACTTGTTCCTTAATCAATCTGGAAATATTCTTAATCCAGACATAATGATTTAGAGTTTCATCTTGAAGAAGCAACAAATTTATGTGATTTTCTTTCTCATTTGATGTACAATAAAAAGGTCCCACAATTTGACAACTACCTTGTATAAAATCGTAGCCGAAAACATTCACGCTTATATTTGGATTGATCTCTTCGAATACTTTTATATCACGCAAAGGCATGGGGAATTCCAACCCAGTAAAATCTAATTTCACTCCATTTATAAGCTCTATTTCGCTATCTGATATATCTGAAACTGAATATGAAGACGTTCTATCAGAATTGTGAGTTGGTGGGTGTAGAGCTGATATAACAACCCACTTAAAGCAGTAAATATCATTATTTTTCACATTAAGACATGCTTTTTTGTCCATTATAACCTTTGGTAAAGGTATGTAGGAAGAACCTCTTAACGGGTGATATTGGTTAATGTTGATTTCTAAATGAATTATTCGAATCAACGACCATCCACTATCTTTCTCTTGAAATTCTTCTGATTTGGTGTTAATGCAGTTAATCATATTCTTACATAAAGTTGATAAATCGCTGTCGTTGAATATGACAGTCATTTTGGATTGAAATGATTTTATTGAAGAAATAATTTCATTTTCGTCTTCTGAGTTTACAACTTTGATATATTCTGCAAAAAGCTCAATATTGAACTTATAAGAAATATGCTTTTCTAACGACATATTTAACACTTCCAAAAGTTGATGATTAGATTCTTGTAAGAATTTATTTATATCGAGTAATCCTTCATCTCCATTTTCAAGAATAAATGTTTCAATTCGTTCCCCGAAATTTTTCTTAACACACCTAAGATGTTCCTTTATAGGTATAGACGCTTTCTTTTTATGAACATTGGTGCGTAAATGATGCGTCCAATCTTTTACTTTAATTTGTAAATTACATGCCTGACAAAACATATGTGTTAAAGCGTCCGTTAATGATGATGTTGATGGTGAAACTGATACCGATATAGATGTAGACATATCCTTAGTATCTTCTTTTGGACGATGCGATCTTGTATCCAATGTGCTGCTGTGTATATTTTTTATATGCCTCTGTAGGGTGAAGTTCCTTTTAAAGGTCTTTCCACATACTTCACACAAAAAGCCCTTCATTTCTATTATATTCCACTTCTTGTACAATTATAAAGAGTTCTTAAGTTGTCTTTTAGTATTAATGCACACTTTAAAAGTTTAAAATAAAGTTTTCTTATTCTTTAGAAAACATAGTCTTAAAAACATTTAATAAACCACGTTTGATTTAGTTTAGAAAACTCAGATATGTTGCAAGAAATCAAAGTATAGAAATACGATATTTAGATTTATATAGATTTATGTCCAACTCTCATCTAATTAGAAATAGAACTAGAGTGAAATGTCAGCAGCACGCGTGTTTTATTAGGCGAATTTATCACATTCAATTATAATTTAGGAAACCGCAATATTCTGTTTTCCAATTAAATTCGCATCATGTTATTTCATTTAGCTGATAAAGCTGTACTGCGTAATTGAAAACTCAAAACAACAAACTCTTATCTTCAGCACGAGGCCAGGTTCATCTACAAACCCTTATCACCCAACGACCTTAACATTGCCGCCAAATTATTAATTTCTACGCAGTCACCAGCTCGCTTATCAATCACAGCTCGACCAGAAAAACATGTTAAAACTTGCTTGAAAACAAATGATATCATAGAAATAAGAATTTGCAAAAGAAATTAAAAAATAATCTTCATCTATTTACTCAAAGTGGTGAAATCTTTTATTACGCAATATTCTGTTTTTCCAACTAAATTCGCATTTCATTTAGCTGATAAAGCTGTACTTCGTAATTAAAAACTCAAAACAACAAACTCTTATCTTCAACACAATTAAATTCGCATCATGTTATTTCATTTAGCTGATAAAGCTGTACTTCGTAATTAAAGACTCAAAACAACAAACTCTTATCTTCAACATCAATTGTAGCCTTCAAGACTGAATACCCAATATCCAAGATGGCCGACCGGTGCCTTATCTTACTAAACAATCTATGTTCAGATCCAAGGTTTAGATCTAAGTCTAGATGCAAACCAAAGAAGAAGAAGAAGACCACTTTTCCTTATCTCTCAATTGTAGCCTACAAGACCGAAAACCCAAAATCCAAGATGGCCGACATTCTTATCTCTCAATTGTAGCCTATAACACCGAAAACCCAAAATCCAAGATGGCCGACAATCCTTATCTCTTTTCCTTATCTCTCAATTGTAGCCTATAAGACCGAAAACCCCAAAATCCAAGATGGCCGACATTCTTATCTCTCAATTGTAGCCTATAAGACCGAAAACCCCAAAATCCAAGATGGCCGACATCCTTATCTCTCTTCCTTATCTCTCAATTGTAGCCTATAAGACCGAAAACCCAAGATCCAAGATGGCCGACATCCTTATCTCTCAATTGTAGCCTATAAGACCGAAAACCCCAAAATCCAAGATGGCCGACATCCTTATCTCTCTTCCTTATCTCTCAATTGTAGCCTATAAGACCGAAAACCCAAGATCCAAGATGGCCGACATCCTTATCTCTCTTCTGGAAGAAGAAGACCAATTGTAGCCTCCAAGACCGAAATCCAAGATGGCCGACAGGTGCCTTATCTTACTAAACAATCATCAACCTTGACCTTTGACCTTCAGAATCACGCTTTCTTATCTCTGCACCTCCAAAAATTGTTATGGGGTTTCTGCCTCACGTAAAATGTGCAAAAATGTGACGTCAGACCTCGATTTCCCTCACAATTTAACCTTGCACATTTGAGGCAGAAACCCCATATTTATACTACTAGTCTGCACACACAAAACGATCTTGGTTCAGCCAGAGTAATAAGACCCGTCAGGCCCCATCAAGGAGCAACTAGAAATACCACGGAAGGGTATTTAAACGAAATCCAGCGAGTGAGTGAGTAATAGTATATAAGCTTAATCGTGGCAGCCGTCCCTGCAGTTCTATAAAAATCAAAAGAAAAACAAAAAAAATTAATTACGTTAATACGTTCAAAGCCAGAAAAGTAGGGGAAACAGGGAAAACAATAAAGAGAAGAGTGAATTTGAAAAAGAACTTAATTAAGTTATTAAACTTGCAATTAGAATGGCTTCATCGGCCCTAAAGTAGGGTTAAGCATAGAAAAAGATAAATGAATTAAAAACTAGGAACGTCTAAATAGTAATAACGTAGATTAGCATGTAATATTGTAATTATTCAAATAAACAAAAAAATTTTGTATCGAGCCAGCAGGATATGGATTAAATCGCTAAGTGTAAGGAGTAAGACATGAATAGTTTGCCTCTAATGACTTTTTTTCTTATATTGCGGATAAACTATTTGTAGCATATTAGTTCAGTTAAAATGTGAACTCCAAAATCATAAAATAAATCTTGAAAGTAACGAGCTTCCAAGAAATTTTTAGTTATGACGTAACTTTATAATATAACATTTCTTTTATAATCGTGTAGTGGCCAACGAGGAATAAATTAAAATAATATTACTGTCAAACAGAAAATAGAGCCAATGTATGCATATAGTCATCGAGAACCGAACCCGTGGGCGTTATATAAAGCGATTCTTTTAATTTGAGAGATAGTTGCCGTGTAATTACGAGTAGATTGTGCAGAAACTATGCGTAAGTTTCTGTAGACAAAAAAACGGATTTGAGGCGTGATATATTTGAGCAAAGGCTACATACATTGACAGATACATCTCCAATAATTTAGTAATGCTATTTTTGTACAGTTAATACAGTACTAATGACAGACCTATTCCCTGTATTTAGTTTTCTGATCGAGTATTACAGCACATTTTCAAAGAGATATTCACGTCATTTGGTAGCACTTTTAATCTCATTAGTTTTACTTATTTCATGTTAAGATGAATGCAAACTGTTGAAAGTAGATTCATAGTAATCCAGTCTGAAGAAAAAAAATTTAACTAAGCGTTAGATTTAAATTCTATATCATCAGACCGATGTTTATTATAGGTTTAGTTATGTTTATTAATGAAAAGAAATTTATATAATATGATCCTTTGAATTTCATTTTATGTTTCAGTACTCCTAAAAGACTTCTTCCCCTTCTTGCTTTCCTCATCCCTTCCCCCACTAACCCAATGCTTTTAATTTAAATTTTTTTTGTTCTTTTCTTGTTTTTTTTTTGTTTCAGCACCCTTTTTAGGTTGGGCCTGCACTTTAGCCCAGTGCAGGGATGGAGTGGGTTAGTAGCTGAACTGTCGATATGGGGGTACATTTTCCTTTTTTGCATTTTTGTTAAAACAGTTCAGCGTGGCTGGGAGCAACAGGTGGCAACAGACCTGTTGTTCTTCCTTAAAAGTCTGTTTCTCGTTTTTTTTTATCCCTTGTGGCAGACCTAAGATAGGAGTCCACAACCTTCTCCCGCCACAGGCACGCGAAATTCTGATTGTAGATGTGTGAATCGGATGTTCAAGGACCTACACCCAAAGAACTAATAACTAAGGAATAGCCACAACATGATTTTAGTGAAGCATCTCACATACACCGACTAAACTACACTTCTACAGAGAAAATGACCAATGTAGGCGTAAAAATTTGTAAAAAAATTAGGGGGCTCCTGTGGTTGTGCACGTAACACCAAATTTTAAAAGCTTGCCAAGAATCTCTAACCACTTCCTACATTGTTTTGTACTCTTTGGGAATCTATAATATATACACATTTTTAAATCATATTAAATTTTATTTAATTCTTCTGCGATTTAGGATTTCGCTTCAATTGACTACTACACTGGATGGGGTTAAATGTCAAAACAGAAATGCAAACAAAAATCTTTCATCGTAATTATTTAATTACAATAACTTAAAGTTGCCTTTAATGCAATTGCTTTTCAATATACGAGTGATCAGAAATATTTTTGTTTGGGTTTTACCTCGTATTTCCACAATTTTCGACAACACACTTCATACTACAGCACAAAATCTACACACATTAAATAAATAGTCCGCACACATTAAATAAAAATCGCGAATATATACTCCGTTTTGAAAAAATTCCGAACAAACAAACAAATGTCAAAATAGCCTTCTTCGCGATGAGGTTAAATTTCTCCTTCGTATTTCCCCTTTGAAGTGCGTCACTCACACATATTACACGGACACGTTATAGCCATTCCTTAGGTATTAGTTCTTTGCCTACACAAATTTGTAATTTTTATTACGGCTTTTCATCACAAGAAATTTAACTAATTAATTTGCAAATCAGTAAACACTTCAATAATAAAGTTTTCATTTACTCCTTGCAAAATTTAACTACACCACCGCCTTTGTAAGTGATAACTCAAGAAAATATGGCTGCTGAGAAAAAGGTAAACAAAGTCTACCTTAACGCAAAAAGTGGGTATTTTATACGTTAATAGTGTGTTTAACACCGCCTAAAATATTCTTATCACAAAAGAAAGTTATTTTCTCTACTTTATCTGTGAAATCAAATCCCGGGGTGTTTAAAAGAACTTGAATTTTTGCAAAATTGCACTACACACTTCATTATCACTAATCGTTTAAAACTTGAACTTTTTTCACATAGTTTTGACACAACACGCAATATTGTTATATTTTTGTCCTTCGCAATCAATTTAATCCTTACTTCAACATTACAGGACGATAAAATCAGCACTTTTTCAACCACAACACTCGGTTAAAGAAAAACAACAACAACACTTGTCAAACAAGTGACAACACGTGAAGAAATATGAGAGCAAAAAAACCATAGAAATCGGCACACTCATGTACATGGATTTTACACGCTAGGGCCGCTCCATTTATTTTCTTACTCGTTGCTTGTTCATAAACACGATGCGATTCCGTGCGATTTTTTCGTTCATCTCTTTTTTTGAATACTTTTGTTTCAGTCTGCGATTATTTTTCATCGTATGCCCGTTCACAAGGTTGACGAACGAAAATGTGTTGTTTACATTTGAATTTGCACATAATTAGTGCTCTTATGTAATATATATCATCCCAAATATAAATATTAACAGTGAATCGGGACCGCGAATTTAACTTAATGTTGTTAATAATTTTTTTAAAGAGGAAAAGGGAATATTTGTTTTATTGCTTTTTCCTCATTTACTGTAAAATAATAATAATTAATTTTTATATCTAATAACAAATATTACATACATATTATATTTATTCAAGTCGTTTTTCATTCAACAAGCACTTTTCAAAAAGGCAAACAAACCAATTAGTGGCCATTCAAGCATTACGTAAGCACTATAGGGGACGGGGGGGTTCTTTGCTTTGCTTATTTTTGATCACATGGAGGAGGGGGGTATGGAAGGTGATTACGTCAGCAGGATTTATTTTTTTACTTTTTCGGATTTTCTAGAAAATGTAGTCGATTTTGGTTTGAACACATATGGCAACCCTACTTGTCTATGCTTAAAAATGAAACGCATTTTCAGGGATTCCCGAAAGTAATTGATACGTTTACTCGCTTAGAACCGAGTAGGGGAATTACTGCGCGCTATTCACTTGTCTAAATTTCTTCCGCCAATCTATTGTTTCGTTGATCCACTTTTGCCAAAGTTGATTTTTTTAAATGTCGTTTCAAATAGACAGATCCAAGTTATAGCAAAAATTATTCGAAAGTTGCAAAAAATCTCATACAAATACAAAAGTACAAAATGTACAGAAGTTAGTTAACGAAGTGTGGCGTCATTACAAAGGTGGAAGTACAATGCGCGCTTGTTTTGCTTCGGTTGCTTTGACAGAAGATTGAAATAAAGACATTGTATGAGTGCGAACCAAACGAACGAAGCAAGCAAAGCATCTGAAGCGAAAGTTGACCAACTTTCTACTTTTGAAAGCTTCGGACGCTTTGAAATCTAAAAATAACCTCTTAAATTAAATGCTAGCTGCTAGCTAGCATAAATAAAACTCTTTTAAATTCATTATAATATGAAATTTTGTTTATTTTTAAATTTCAATAAAATGTTTCCGCTTCCCGCACAAAAACCAGACGGAAGATGACGGAACGCGTAATGTCAAAGCAAGCGGGCATTTGGTCACGTAAACATCTGAAGCATCCAACGCACATATAGGTTTAAGTAAGCAGAGCAAGCGAAGCAACCATTGTACTTCCCACTTTAACGCCCGGTATTGTGTTCATTTAGCTAGAAACAGAACAGAAGGCAGCGGAAGTGGCAGCTCAAAAATTAGGGCACACCTTAGAACAGAAAACGAAAGGAAGTGCAATACCGTGTATAAACCGTGTACGTGTTTTCCGATTTTTTGTTCGTGGGAAAGGTGTGGGAAGGGAGCCTCATTTTCGCCATAATGAAATGTCAATTTGACGTGAACTTTCTGAAGAGTGCAGATCCAAGTGTTTATTGAATAATTTTCAGTGTTTAGTTGTTAAAAGTGTTTTAATTTTACAAATAAAGACGATTAACATTTAAAAGACTGTTTTGGTTTAGTTTATTAAGAATCTGAGGTGCTTAATTTGAACATTTTTCGTGATGAAGTGTGCGGTATTTTGTTGTTACTATAATCGACTCATTGGGTGCGGAAAATCATTTGTCAGGGAAGTTAAATGATATAATAAGCAATTATACAGCATTTTCTTTGAAATATATGCAAAAGCTGTATAAATAAAAGCTAAATTACCAAAAAATATAACCATTTCTCTTGATGGCGCTCATTTGTTTACATTTGAGTTTGATCAGATTTTTGGCTCGCCTTATTGTTTCAGCGACAGCTGACGGAAGTTTTTGCCTGGGGTATCTAATAAAATTTTAAAAATATTAAAATATTTTCCAACTTTTTGGTATTTTAGGTTTCCAAAAGATGAAGACTTCACAGAACTGTGGTTAAAATCCATCGGTAGAACTGATTATATACTATCCGATGGTAGTAATACTTGCGAGGACCACTTCGAATGAGTCAAAAATTTACTACTTCCATGGTGAAAACTAACACATTCACACCTTTCAAACACATAAGGAAAATTCGGAAACTTTTTGAGCATTTTGCACTTCCTTTCGTTTTCTGTTGTAAGGGGCACACGAATTTTATATGACGCGATTCAGAACAAGCGCAGCGCAGTGGCAGTGGCAGCGCAGACTCGTCAAAACCTAAATGAGCTGCCGCTGACTCAGTGCTGCCAACTGAATTAAGTGAATTAGAAGTAGAATTTCAGTTCAACCAAATTAATAAAATTAATAAACTGAATTTAGTGAATCAGAAGAATTTCAGTTTGACTTTTTATAATCTGAAACGCTTTAGAAAAAGAACAATGCATTTTTCTCTGCTCTTCCGTATAAATAGCTTGTGTCCAAACTTCAAAAGAGCTGCCGCTGCGCTGCAGATCAGGAACTGTTTGACAATCCTTGCGCTGCCTAGATTGACATATTTGAGCTGCCGCTGCCACTGCCGTCTGTTCTGTTTCAGCCTTTTAGCGGCTAAATTTTTAGCGGCGGATCTTTTTTTCACGCTAAGTTTTTGACAGCAAAGTTATTTGTTTTGAACTACTTTTGACGATCAGTTGTCGTACATTTTTGTTTATATTTTGTGTTTCACAGCTTAGTCAAATAAATTTGTTGTGTGATGATTGTGATATGGACGAAGGTAAATCTGAAGCTAAAACATACAATTTGGGAAACAACTGCCATCTACAGGTGAGAACTAAACACACTTTTAGCTGTGGAATACCGCGTTTTAACTAAATATTTAGCGACAAATTTGGCAACTAAATTTTCATACAAAATTTAGCCGCTAAATGAAAAAAATACCGGGCCCAAAAAGTTAATCATGCTGCCCGCGATATGGCACCACAAATTTAGAATTAACCCTAGTTCACGAGTGCGATTCGTCGCATGCGACTGTAATTTGATTGGCTGAAGTCATATACCTGTTACTTGACATGCTGGCTTTGTCTAACGTCGATGCGATTCTAAAAATAACCGCAGCAAAGCCCGTACATAAGGGGCGGTTCAAGTATTACGTTATCAGATTTTTTGCAATAATTAACCCCCTTCTCCCCCTCGTCAGCAAAAGTAAGCAAAGCGCTTACCCCCTTCCCCCATTTTATGTCATTCTAGTGTGTCATTCAAGAGTTTTTACCTGCGAATAGATTCCGTTCATTTCTATCATCTGCTGCACTCTATGTTTTTAATAGTAATGGTTGATCATTCTCTAGGCTAGGACGTCTCACTGAATCCCTCATGGATAGTTTTTTTTAATTTCTGGATTTTCATGACAAATATCTTCTAACTTTCTTTTCATACCATCTTTGTGTTTTTTCTGTGCAACTGCGTTTTAGATCTTCCTGTTTAAAAACTGTTTCGCTGTTTTTAATTCTTCGCGCAACTTAATGATCTGTTTATTAACTTCAACACGGCTTGGCATATAGTATCTCTGGCAGAATACAAAGCATTCAGATTTTTTTCGAGTAGAACAATCTTATTTTTCATAGCTTCCTGAGAAGGTTTTGCTCTCGGATGTTTATCTTTATTTTCTGTGTTTTCGCATTGCTGTTGTGATTCTACTCCGGGTTTTATGTCGTTCTCTCCCTGTTCTGTAGAATTTGAAGCTGGCCGTACAATTTGTGTTTTATCTGCAGGTTTACAGGTTACAGGTATTCGTTATCTAAAAATTAAAACATCCTATACGTGCTGCTAATGATTCTCTTATTAAGCTACAAAAATATAAAGGTGTGACCAAAAAGGGCCGTTACATACACACTATAATGAGTGCATCTAATATGTATAATTTACTCAATACTCAATTTGTTTATTACATCCATAGTGTACATTCAAAGATAGTAGTTACATAATAAAAGATCACTATACACACTGCAATATGAGAGAGGATGCTTATTACAATTAAATCAAAAGATTAAAATATTCTTGCACTATAATAATAATAGCTCTGGTGAGCATCGTGTACATAATTCTATATGTACCTACCTATTTATTATGTTTTTTTAACTATACTTATATGTATGTATGTATTTCAATGTTCATTACTCATATAATATTTATTAAAAGTATGTAGACAATATAGGTATATATTGATATTTCTTAATTTCTCATGGTGAAAAGAAATCCGCAATTGCATACATTTATCCGATCAAATATATGAAACGGCGATATATTTTTTCGCGTCGACAAAATAAGTTATACATATGTCCACTCATTATAATGTGTAAATAACGACCCGATTCTATATATGTCACACAAAAATTAGTTGAAATAGCCTATAAATAATCGTAAGTATCCTTCATTAATTAGGAACATCTAAGGCTAAACTCACCTTGGAAAAAAAGCTTAGTAGACTGGATTTATTCCTAGTCGCTGTTTGTAATTCTCCTTCAATTCTTTTAGACACAATAACATCAAGTTCCTTGTCGGTCCAGGAAAGACTTGAAAGAATAAAACCCGGACCTAACGCGTTCAAGGAAATTTATAATATTGTCGGCAAGCACAAACCCCGAGGGACGGAGAACCTTGCAGTCCAGAACCAAGTAACATCGAATCCAAATGAGATCCTCGCAGCCTTCCAATCCTACTACAGTCACCTATACAGAGAAAGGTCACCTACACACAACGTACAACTGACGGCTCAAGTGGACGATGTGGTAGACGACTTCTTGGCAAACAATGCAAACGATAATCGAGAGTTCACCCCAAACGCAAACCTCACTCCAAATCACAGCATGCTCAACCCCGACGACAGCATGTTCACAAAGCACGAACAAGTTAAACTTATTATTAAACATAAAATAAACGGGAAAAAGTCTAGTGGTCCGGACGAGATTGCCAACTTCCTCATCAAAAGACTCCCAGAAAGGCATTAAATTACCTTACAATCATATACAACCACTGCCTGAATAATAGCTACTTCCCGAGAGCTTGGAAAAGATCTATACTGATTCCAATCAAAAAGAAGCCGAACTCTTGTGCCATCGAGAACCAAATGCTCTCAAACCTAGGTAAAGTGTTCGAGAGAATCATAGCTACAAAATTGGAAAACTTCTGCGACTCAGACAAGATGATACCAGCCTTCCAGTTCGGCTTTAGGAGGAAGCATTCCACCAATCACGCCTTAATCAAGATACACAGTGACGCCACAAAAAAACTCAAGAATAAGGAACGCACAGTCGTGGCCGCCATAGACATCGAGAAGGTCTTTGACAGCGTTTGGCACAAAGGCCGAATATTCAAATTAATAGCCTACGGAACTCCCACCAAACTCACCAAGCTTTTCATTGATTTTCTTGGTGACAGAGAAATGTTTGTAAGCACAGCTGGCGGCAACTCCGACAAAATAAAGGTCCTATCTAGGGTCCCACAAGGATCAATAACAGGACCGATGTTGTATAACTTTTTTTTATCAGACTTCCCCCACCTCCACCCTCCTTGTTGCGAAGTGGCAGACTTCACGGCGATACTCCACGGCGATACTCTACGCGGATGACACCCTCGTATACTCACACGACAAAGACCCAAACCGCGCACTGATCAAAGTCAAAGCCCACTTGGAAGAAATCAACGAATATTACAAATCCTGGGACATCTCCATTAACACCCAGAAAACAGAGCTACTTTGTATCAGAAACTCATGCACGATGGGACCAAAGGGCATTGCCAGCAAAGCACGAAATCTAAAACTCGTACTAGAAGACGCAGTAGTACCAGCGAAAACAGAAATTAAATACCTGGGACTATCCATCAATAATCTACTCAAACCAAACCCTCAAGACAAAGCGGCATTCCATAAGGCAAATAAAGCATATGGAATTCTCCTCCCCCTACTTCGTCACCAAAGCTTTAGCACTAAAACCAAGATGCTAATATACAAACAGCTTATCAGACCTACCATAACGTACGGATTTATATACTGGTTTCATATCTCATCAACGACTGCACAGAAACTCGAAGTCTTTGAACGTAGAATCTTGAGATGCTGTACAGGAGCACAATATCGATCTAGAAACAGAAAATTCTCTAACACCCATATCTACAACAAAGCCGGCATCACACCACTAATCAGATATATGATCAACCTATCAGAAGATAGTAGAAAAAACACAGAACCACGATAACCTGCTAATGAGGGAAATATACGAAAAAGACATATTCTCAAGAATAGACGATTATTATCCTCTACCTATGGCCATGGCAAACGATACCGCAAAATCCCTACTGGAAGACACTAGTAGCGCAAACAGACTACCGAGATTTTTTGGGTCACCCCTCGTTGGAAAACAAAATAGAAGGTAACCTCTGTAGTAATAGGTCCCCTCCAAAATGTATAAACACAAAGTTCAAAGAGAAAGAAATATAAATATGTAAAACTACCCAACTAGTAACCACTTGATTGTCATTAGCATAACAATAATAGTATTACATACCACAACAAACCAGAAACATTTATAAAATAAAATAAAAACTAAAGCAAAAACAATTAGTCAGGATAAAGGTTAAGGTTAAGCCAAAGATTACTAGTACTAGATAAACGGCTTCGAACAAAGTATTGAAAATTTGGTTGCTTTTATATATTTCCCGCATCGGGAAACCCTGCAGTCAGAACTAAAAATTTGTTTTCCGGGAGAATTTGTGGGTGGGAGACAAGTATATTTTTCTTACGTGCATTTACAAATGGCAAATGTACTTCTCTCATTAAAAGATCAGAATACATTGACAGTTTGAAAGTTTCTTACACACACAAGTAACTATCTCAGTCATGTGATTCACATGAATTCTTTTTATTGGTGGTACTTTTTGGTACATTTTTCTCTACGACAAGATTCGCTGCAATTCTCTCCGGATGAGAACAGTATTTTGACAGGAGAAGTTGATTCTCTCAAATAATTTTGACAGGAGTAAATGAGTGCACACTACCTGTACTCTTTATTTACATGTTTATTCTTATGACCTTAAAAGCTGGATGATATACTTAGTTTTACTGTGGTGCCAGTGTTACTTTTTCAAATTAGCTGGGTAATTTAGGGAGCCGGTTATCTAGCAGTAAGTAATCTTTGGTTAAGCCAACGCCATCTTGATAACTACAGGCCGTAAGGTAGAGACAGTTTTTGGCCGCGACGTCACACAAAATGGAAAAAGGTGAAAAAGTCATGATTCTGTCATCCGAAGTTTTGTTTAATTTTAAGAATTGTGATAAAGTTTTAAACTCATTCTAAGCAAAGACTGAGAGTGAACCGTATAAAGAGTTATTTGTGGTAAAAGTTTTGTAACATTTAAGTGGTCAAGTAGATAAATTTTTTAGTTAAAGTGAAAGTTTCGGCTAATTCGCCTCGGACTTTAAAGTAATATTGTGTGACTTTCAGACATTATTTAAATGAAATAATTAGTGTATGAAAAAATTAACTTGTGAGATAATGTCGTTATAAAAGTTTCGTTTAGATCAATTTAATTATGCGTGAGTTATCGTCGGTCAAAATATATTGGCAATATCAACGCCATCTTGATAACTACAGGCCGTAAGGTAGAAACAATGACGTCACGCAAAATGGAAATCAAGATGGCGGTGATCCATCGCCATCTATACGACCAAACGAAAAGTTGTTATCAGCTGTTCAAGTGACAGCTTAGAAAAAATCTTATCCAACTTTTCAATTGCATAATTTATTAATATATGTATCCCTATTTACCAAAAAACTATAACAATTTCAAACCACTATTTTGACATATTCTCCCAAATAAATTTTTATATCAGATCACTTCATATTTATCGTACAATTTGTTGTATAATGCCAGCAATTAGAGAAAAATCTAAGCCAACTCTTCAAATGTAAAAGTTGTCAATAGCTTTGTCCCCATTTACCAACAAAACTCGAAGCACTAGTACCACATATTCTCACAACATCACAAAACTATTATATTATCACTTATAATAAAGTTAAACGTAATTTCTTTCACTTTTTAATGAAATTGAGAGTTGTTTACATCCGCTAGGTTGAAGAGCGGACGTCATTACTTCCCTCCATTTGACATTTCTTTTGGGTATTGCCAATATATTTAGAACGACGATAACTCACGCATAATTAATTAAATCTAAATGAAACTTTCTCACGATATTATCTTACAAGTTAATTTTATCACACACTAGTTATTTCACTTAAATAATGTCTGAAACTCACACAATATTACTTTAAAGTCCGAGGCGAATTAGCCGAAATTTTCACTTTAACTAAAAAATATATACACTTCGCCGCTTGAATGTCACAAAACTTTTACCACAAATAACTCTTTATACGGTTTACTCTCAGTCTTTGCTTAGAATGAGTTTAAAACTTTATCACAATTCTTAAAATTAAACAAAACTTCGGATGACAGAATCATGACTTTTTCAACTTTTCCATTTTGTGTGACGTCGCGGCCAACAACTGGCTCTACCTTACGGCCTGTAGTTATCAAGATGGCGTTGGCAATATCCAAAAGAAATGTCAAATGGAATGGGAGTAATGACGTCCGCCCTTCAATCAAGCAGATGTAAACAACTCTCAATTACTTATAAAAGTGAAAGAAATTATGTTTAACTCTATTATAAGTAATAATATAATAGTTTTGTGATGTTGTGAAAATATGTGGTACTAGTGCTTCGAGTTTTGTTGGTAAATCTATTGACAACTTTTACATTTGAAGAGTTGGCTTAGATTTTTCTCTAATTGCTGGCATTATACAACAAATTGTACGATAAATATGAAGTGATCTGATATAAAAATTTATTTGGGAGAATATGTGAAAATAGTGGTTTGTAATTGTTATAGTTTGTTGATAAATGGGGATACACATATTAATAAATTATGCAATTGAATAGTTGGATAAGATTTTTTCTAAGCTGTCACTTGATGAACAGCTGATAACAACTTTTCGTTTGGTCGTATAGATGGCGATGGATCACCGCCTTAGAATAAAGAACTTTATGTAGTAGAGTCTGAGCGATGTTGTATACAGGAGGGGCCAACTCATTTTGATAATATTTTAAATTAGGTGTTTTTAAAATATATTCTTATAACACTTTTAATATAATATAACTTTGCCCGAACATATTTTATTAATTTACTTAGTTTTGCTATTTAAAAACACTTTGCGTATGCCCCAAATATTTCAGTATTACGGAGACGACTTTGATTTCAAGGCGACATTCGGTCCAATTTGACATTTCAGTCGTCATTCCCCCTTAACGCACTCGCCAGTTGGCCCAGAAGCAAAAATGCTTATCACACGTACAGGGTTTTTACTTAAGATAGCCTTTCCTCTCGTTCTATATTCTAAGATCACCGCCATCTTGATTTCCATTTTGTGTGACGTCATTGTTTCTACCTTACGGCCTGTAGTTATCAAGATGGCGTTGGTTAAGCTATCTCAATAGATAATTCATTGTTACCGTCTAACCTATCAATATTGTATCTAAACACTTAAGGATATCTTACATATACTTAATTAGATGGCCTCCCACGTTTAGACCCCATTTTACTAGTATCTAGGCTTAGTATACCGTAATTTTGCGACATGATTGTAAAATCCATTGACTCGTTCAAACTCCAATAAGGATATTGTTAATTGTATACGAATAAGTTAAGAAAAGACTGTGATACTAATTAAATTTGCAAAATCTCCTCTAGATTAGAATCATTCGTTCTAAAGCCCGGTATTGTGTTCATTTAGCGACTAAATTTTTAGCGGCGGACCTTCTTTTCACGCTAAATTTTTGACAGGTAAGTTTTTTGTTTTGAGCTATAGGCGGCTACTTTTGACAATCAGCTGTCGTACATTTATGTTCATTTTGTGTGTTTTGCAGTATAGTCAAGTAAATTTATTAACCGAAATGTGCGATTTATGTGATATGGATGGAGAAATATTCCTGACAATTCTGCTGCAATTAATTTTTAATAAATATCCAGACCACAACACTTGTCACTCTTGTCATATAGCTTCAAATGTCAAAAATTTAGCGTGAAATAAAGGTCCTGGTTAGATAAATGAAAAGATAAAACATATGATTTAAGAACAACTGCCATCTACCTGTGAAAACTAAATACACTTTTAGCCGCTAAAAACACAATACCGCGCTTTCGCTAAATATTTAGCGGCGAAACTTCGCAGCTAAATTTCCATACAAACTTTAGCCGCTAAATGAACACAATACCGGGCTTAAGACTCAAAACGAAAACATCTGTAAACTAGACATAACTAATTAGGCGAATATTTATACCAGCTAATCCTATGTATTCTTGTCTAGCAGATAAGTACCAGAAGAACTGTAATGTAACTTTTCAACCTAAGTGTACACTAAATGTACACCACTTTGTAACTTTATATCTTAGAACATTAGAGTATATAACTATAAGGAGAGGCCCTGAAGCCAAAAAACCTCGGCACTTTTCTTGATGTAGTTGAATCGTTGAGTTGTGTTTGTTTTCGTCATGGCAGTAGTAAAACAGCGACATTTCTAGAGGTGGGCCAAAATAAATTGGAAATTAGAGCGTAATCGCATTTTACAATTGCCTCAAGGAATTGCGAGTGATTTTATTTTTTTTAGCGAATCTATATCACAAAATTAAATAAACACTTTTAAACATTTTATTCACGAATTTAAGTTTTCAGTGTCCCTTTATAAAAGTTAAATCACGAGCCGCTGGGTTAGCTAAGGAGAAGCAAAAAATTCGATCTCAGAAAAGGTAAACAAACTAAGAACGCCAAGAAAACTTCACTTTTCTTTACGTTCCGTTGCTGTTCTTAGCGTGTCAATGAAATTATATCAAGCTTAAGAACTAAACAAAACATTATTTTAATCCAAAACTTCCCTGAAAACGATATTCCACGTGTACAACACCGATTGTTTGCACAACAGAAAACCGCGCACTTCATTTCAACAATTTCACTATTAAAGTACACTGTCTACAGTTCAAAAGTTTGAAAGCTATTAGCTTTACAGTTTTCTAATATATTGCACTAAAATAAAGGGTAAAAAACACTCGGAACTTTATATGGAATTACAAAACAAAATTGTTAAACCATCAAACAATACACGATAATCACTTTGACAGTTCGCAAACTAAGGAGAAGAGCTCTCCGTCCTCACCTCGCCTAAAAGCCAAATGCCGATCTCACGTACACGGTTTCACAGATGAGGGCCTTTCCTGTTGTTATATATTCTAAGCTTAGAACAGAAAACGAAAGGAAGTGCAATACCGTCTATAAACCGTGTACGTGTTTTCCGACATTTGTTCGTTGGAAAGGTGTGGGAAGGGAACCCAAAGCCCGCCTTCCGAAATGTCAATTTGACTAGGAGTTTCTGAAGAGTGCACATTCAAAGTGTTTATAGAGTGTTTATTGAATAATTGTCACTGTTCTATTATTAAAAGTGGTGTAATTTTACAAATAAAGACAATTAACAATTAAAAGACTGTTTTGGTTTAGTTTACTAAGAATCTGAGGTGCTTAATTTGAACATTTTTCGTGATGAAGTGTGCGGTATTTTGTTGTAAAAATAATCGACGCAATTGGTGTGGAAAATCATTTTTCAGGAAAGTTAAATAATATAATAAGCAATTATACAGCATTTTCTTTGAAATATGTGCAAAAGCTGTATAAATAAAAGCTAAATTACCAAAGAATATAAACATTTCTCTTGATGGTGCTCGTTTGTTTACTTTTGAGCTTCGTCAGAGTTTTGGATCGCCTTCGTGGTTTCAGCGACAGCTGACGGAAGTTTTTGTCTAGGGGCTCTAATAAAACTTTAAAAATATTACAATATTTTTCTAGTTTTTGATATTTTAGATTTCCAAAAGATAAAGACTTTAGAGAACTGCGGTTAAAATCCATCAATAAAACTGATTAGATACCATCCAATGGTAGTAATGTTTGCGAGGACCACTTCGAGTGAGTCAAAAAATTCACTACTTCCATGGTGAAAACTAACACATTCACACCTTTCAAACACATAAGGAAAATTCGGAAACTTTTTGTGCATAGTGCACTTCCTTTCGTTTTTTGTTCTAAGCTTTACATTTAAAAGACATTTTCTAGATGGTGAAGGGGAAGAATGTAATAAACCTAGATACCTAGAACAGCTCCTTAAATTTCCTTGGTCAAACGTGAACGAAATAGTTCGGCAATGTTGTAGCAATTTTGTATGGAAAAGTCTTAGAACAGAAAACGTTGTTCTAAAGGAAAAGTAAATCCTAAATGTCAAAAAATTCCAAAAAGTAAATGCTATCTATCAAAAATTAGTGAGCGAGAATCACTCAGAAGAGATATTTCTCTTTTCGTCGATTAATTCGTATAAGCGGACATATGAGTTAGTTAAGTTATTGACAGTTCTAAAAATTCATATCAAAACAACATGATGCTTCCTGGAGAATTTATTTAATCTATTCGTGGAGGATCTGGCAACTTTTTAAACAACTTAAAGGATACATCGTCTAAAGTGATGCAAACTATGTAGTGGAATTTATTAAGGTACATACTTTGCTAAAATTTATAGATTTATATTGAACAGAATATATTGCTTGTAGATCCTGCCCTCTAAACATGACGAGTCGTAAACGTAACGCCGGCGAAGTCTAATTGTCATAGAACTCTTCGCCAACGTGTCGTTAACGTTTCACTAGACCAAAGAGAAGTGAAACAAAACGGCGAAGAGTTGTTTATGTGGTGGTACTTCGCTAACTGTACGCCGGAGGCGTACCGTTTACGTAATACTTTAGTGTGTCGTTTACGAAATGCCTGAACGTGTCTTTAACGAAATGCTTTCAGCGTGACGTTAACGAAATAGTTTTAGCCGCTGATAAATTATTTTCATAAAGTTCACTTTGAGAATTTTCACTGTAAAAGTTTTTGCACGAGATGTACATATATTGAAGTTTAGCGGTTAAACTCCTCTTCATCTTCGGCGCAAAAGCTCTAACAGTGTAGGGTCCCATAGCGAACTGTAACTGTAAAATAAATTAATAATGTAAATCGCTCTTGAAAAATTTGGAGAGGAGAAAAGAAAGCTAATTCATTCATTCATTTATTTGTATATTTAAAATATTTTCATTAATTTTACATTTATTTGTGACAATTTTAACCTAATTCTCTATTGTCTATATTGTCCACTTATCACAAAACACTAATTGTCTTATATCAACATAAACTATCACAATTAATTAAAACTATTTTAATCACTTTATAATTAAAATAACACTGCAAAATTTTCCTAAACACTTTGAACACAACTCGAGTTGGCCACAAACTGTGAGTAAACATGACAGATTTATTTTTATTTGGCACGCTTCGATACATTAGTGTTGGTGTCAGAGCGACTCGTAAACATTACGTTTACGTTTCGCCTAGAGCGAATTCGCCAAAATGCTTAGAGGGATGGTGTTAAACCATAAAAACCCATTAAAGGACGCCCCAATATTATAATGTTTGTAGGTTTGCAAAGTTCTGGAGAAATAACGACCTGCAAGAAACTAGCTTATCGCTATCAAAAGAAAAATTGGACGTCTTGTTTAGTCTGCGCTGAGACATTCCGGGCTGGTGCCTACGAATCAAATCAAACAAAATGCAACTAAAGTGCGAATACCGTTCTTTGGCAGTTATACAGAAGTTGATCCAGTAGTTATAGCCCAGGATGGTGTAGAAATGTTCAAGAAAGAAGGGTTCGAGATGAAAATTGTTGATACTAGTGGAAGACATAAGCAAGGAGAATCGTTGTTTGAAGAAATGTTGGCAGTAGCAAACGCAATAGTAATACGAGCAATATTATGTGATAGATTGTTATTAATTGAAAACCAAACCATAGGATACGCTTGTGGATCTCAAGTACAAAGAAAAAGTAGATATTGGTTCGTTCATAATAACAGAGTTAGATGGACATGCTAAAGGTGGAGGTCCTATAGAGCAACAGCGATTAGGTAAATATAAACTAATACACATTTTACTTTTATAGCTATCCAGAATAATCAATTATAATGTAGAGAGAGAGAGTGCAACAATTATCTACGCAATAAAGCGCAGGATTGGCAATGTTCGTAATAAAGTACAACGATTCCAATACAAACATATGCCCCTCTAGCTTCTGATTCCTCCTCCAATAATTTTACTGTTCGTTTAACCAAAGAAGTGCTACATTGCACCGATTATAGAGTTGTTATTTATTTGGATCTTAAAGGTGCTTGGTACGATAGAAAAACCCATAAGGAGGTTTTTGACTCTCGTTTGTTTAATAAAATTAGAGAAGCAATTGGACCTACTGGCTAAGTAGGTTTAGATAAGCTTTACACCTTCATGTTTATTACAGACTTGCAACAGAATTTTCAAAGAATACAAAAAAATTTTACAACTGATAAAATGTGGCTGGAAATGTTAAACACGCTTACTAAAGAGCTTGAAGCCAATAAGATAATTCCAAATCCAAGCAAATTTTATACTAATTACACATTTCGCTGGACAAAAGTGTGACCCGATCTTCTAGAATGGATTCTTGAAGTTGGTCACAAACAAATTCTTCGACGTCACATTGCGACCGAGTTGAATAGTAGCTACAAGTTCAATTCGAAAAATTTGGAATCTTCACTCAACACCTTCAATCAGTAATGCAATGTTTAAATAAATACTTAACTATATTTATTCTTGTAATATTTCAGGACGCTCCTTAATGCTCTCAATGCTCACCAAATTGATCCAAGCGAGCCATATCCCGGAAACAAGTTACTATTTGACCTTAATGACTATCTACAATTTGCTGGTCTCTTTTTCTTGTTTTATTTGCTGTTTCGCACATTCCAAGGCTTCAGTTTATGCAAAACGTTAATAGCTTACTGGCGAAAAGTATAATGATCACATATATGGGGTACCAATAATCTTTGGCATATTAACGGTACTGCAGCAGTTCTATAAAGAGATTACTAACCTTTATTTGGACTACACGTGTCAGTACGTCACTTCGCATTTACAACACAGTTTAAGGTGACGAATATTTCATAATTAATTTTCTTAATTTAATAAACTTAATATCTCTTTTAGTGTTAAAGAAGACTTTAATGAGGAGGTTGTAACAGCTTTACACTTTTTGAAACCTTTATCACATCTGCTAAAATTTCTCGTTCGGTTCTAGAAGACAAAATTCCAGAAATAGTCTTAAATCAATATGATTACTTAGCAGCGAAATAACAGTTTAAGAGTGGCAATAATTTAAGAAATAAATAACGATATATTAATAAGTAATATCACATTAATTTGAATTCTTCATTAAAGATCATGCTGAAACGAGATATTCTTTAAACCATAATGTACTTCCCGTAGGTATAAACAAGTTCGCTGTTTTATCAGATTAGATCTTTCCACTGCACCAACTGCAGGATGCCTTAATTTACTGATTCTAGTATTTTGTTATTATTGCTAATTAATTTATCAATATACAAAAAATTACTTTTACTCTTAATTTGCAAATTTAAATAATTAATTCTTCATGTATATGTAAAATTTATATTGTTATTATTATAAGTGCTAATATTAGTACTCACCTCGTACAAGGAGCCTGGTCACCAGCACTCGATACGACTAAACTTTCGGAGTTAGTACTAGTATTAGCACTCTTAATAGTTATATGAATTACGTGGATAATCCGAAAGTAAGCAACCCCGAAAATGTTAAAAGTTATAATAAGAGCTTGATGTGCACAAAAACTTCTGTATGTGATTGCTTTTGTATTCTTGTTTTGCTAAAAATTTCCATGAAATCTATCAACATCACCAAAAAGTTAAAACGACTAAAAATAGTAGATCTGCCTACCTCGCAATTTTTATCAACAATCAGAATACATATTAACGTGGTTACACACTGAGCAAACAAACGCAAACACATTTGCTCACGCGTTTGGAATAAAGGTTTTCTGTATGCAAAAAAATTTCGAAGAAATAATATCCATCCCATCCCCAGTATAGTCAAGAATATACTGTTAAATTTTTGTAAGCATATTGACAGTATTTCAAGTTTTACAGTCTTATTAGCAAGTAGCGAACCGTCGGCTGCACCATGATTTTTAATGAAGGATTCGCAGCTTTATTAAAAATTATGGAAGTCCATGGGTATTACCATCGGCCCACAAGCGGAGCAACTAGCGCGAGAACATGATGCGCGGCGAGTATTGGCTGCATATACTCGTCGAAGGACAAATGACACAAAAGAAGCTCGAACTGCACAGAAAAACGAAAGAAGTGAAGAAGCCGAGCAATATGAACGATCGGAAGAGATTTGGTATGATGCTGGTATCGAAGATTAAAATTGTTAAGGGAGTCTTCCTGACCTGGAGTGTGAATTTTAGACGTTTCTTTCTAAAGGGATTGAGAAAAAAGTACAAATGATATTGTTAAAATTTTTTTTATTTACGTATTTGCAATCACAAAAAAATTTTTCTTTTTTTTTCTTTACCACTTGGTTCTGTATAGATGGCGCTGAAAGTTGAGCGTAAAAAATTTGGTAGAAAATCGGTGGAGGTTGGCTCAATTTCGGAGCGCCTGAGAAAAGAAAAAAAATGCAAATGATAAAATATACTTGTAATTGAGCATTGACGAGGCCATATTTCAAATTTTGGGCATGCGCAATAAAATCTTACCCGATCGGAAATATCAAATATACAAGAATAATATTACATACATGCTAAGGTATAGTGGAATATTTTTTACCTGTTATACATTCGCGGACAAAGTTCAAGGTGGTCTTCATTCCTAAGTAGGCTAATAAGTCTCTCCTTCTTCCTTCTTAAAAGCTTAGAAAGATTTATTGGTGTCCAACATCAATGAAACAGTTGTGACCTACAAAAGATCAATTATTTACAAGAAATTAACCCTAGCAGCAAATTTCAGTTTGGCGGGATCCCCCATAAAAATATACGCAACTGGAGGCCCTTCTCAGAGGGTTTCTCTCCCTGCTTCTTCGGAATCTGATCCTCAACGATATACTTCTAGATCTACACACTCCAGCCATAGAGTTATCGCCTACGCTGATGAAGTTGTCCCATTAACCTCGGATACACACCCAAATATGGATCACATGGAACATTACCCGTCAAAGCCCTTAACACCATCCTTTATGGTGGGACTCTTCAGTCAGCAAACCGCATCCTCAATTGCCATTGCGGCTCAATTCAGTCCGTACCGACTACGGACATTCCAAAATTCAGAATAAAAGTATAGCTAAATTATTGACTGCACTATAACAAGTCTAATTTCAACGCCGAGCTCGTCTCTTCTATTCCCACTGGACAAGAATGGGAGCAATGTGCATCTTTACACTGACGGTTCTAACTTGGTAAATAAATTGGTTTGCCAGATTACTGCAGTGCTTCTGAAGTAAAAATTATGGCTATAAAGGTAGCATTAGAATGTCGTTAAGCGGTATATGTATCTTCAAAAACTTTCAGGCTGCTACTAAATCTCCCAAGGGAATACATATGACCTCTAAAGCGGCTAAAATGTCAAGTCTAAGAATTTAGCCAAACTGTGATCTGCTGATATCAGAACCTAGTTCTTTTAAATAGGAACTCCACGTCGTTTTACGTATCTTTTTCGTAGGGCCTAAGTGTGTCCTCCTACATAGTAACTTAAATATTCTTCTGCCATTTGGTTTAACTTACTGCAAATCTTTGAAGCAACTAAGGCATATGAAATTTTTAAAACGGTAGCTCTGCTCGGTGCCCCCTAAATAACTTTTGTGGAAGTTGCCAATTTGAGAGGAATAACAAGATTACTACTCTTAACTCTTCAACTTCACCTTAATCAAACAAATTTACATCCCATAGTTCGACTTCTATGGGATGTAAATTTGTTTGATTAAGGTGAAGTTGAAGATTTAAGAGTAGTAATTTCCCTTTTCCGTTGATGTTTTCGACAATGTCAATGCGTCAACTTCGTCAAATTTGGTGAAACTTTTAACCCGCTTAATGTTGCTCAAGGGGTAGCGGGAATTGTAGAGATTATATCAGGTCACCTTAAATGAGGCTGACAACAAACTTGCTATTAATACCTAATCTTCCGGGTAAATCGAACACAATTATGCTTTCTTTAAATCATCCCTTTTATCCAAATTTGAGGTAGCTGTATATACCAGCCTTTTTTAAGTAGTAATTTCCCTTTATTACGCAAGCATAATTGAACTTCGTTCACACTTAATTTACTTACGAAATCTTGTTTATGTAAATGTAAGAATGACACCTTCCTTCTAGGCTCACCATTTCCTGTTTGGATATGGTTTTGTTTTTACGTACATCAAACAATTGTTTTCTAAGTCAAGAACAGGTAAGTTTATTAGATCGAACGCTATCTGTGCAGTTCCTTTCCCCAACAATTATTCAAATTTACTAGTGTAAACAATTTATCTTCCGCTTGGATCGTCTCTCTCCGGGCGACAAACCTAACCAGTCTCCCATCGCTTTGTTAATAAATATAAGCGTTGAACATCACATGCATATTCGAACCCTGTAGTTCCTCCAATAGTATACAAATAATTATTATGAAGAACAATCGCTGGGCCACACTGAGGTTTGAATAAATCTCCATCAACCTTAAGCCTCGAGAAAATATAACTTATTAGAGGATATTCAGTTCCTCCGTAAGACTAAAAACAAACATTTAAACATTTTATTTATTTTTAATCCTTACAGTTAATAAATCGTTCTTTGCAGCAATTGCATCAGTTGCTAATTCTTCTGGCATGCCCTTTGTAGCCTCCACTTCATCTCATCGTAGCAAATTATAACCAAACATAACCAAACCGAAATGACATTTAGAACTACTCCATACAAGATGAAGTACGAAAAGTATGAAACACAATTGCGACTGCCGACGTCCAACGCATGAAAAAGTTCGCTGTCAAAAATATGAAAGTGCTACGTTTAATGGGTATGCACAAAACTGGAACTGCCAACTGCCAGCATCCGACGAACTGGTCAATTTTCTAATTTGGCAGTCGGACGTTCAGTATTGCCAATATGAAAATGATATTTTAAAATATTTTTAAGTGCAGCCAATATAAAATTGGTACCTGAAGCCATTCCTCTTCGCATTTCGCCGCCGCCGCAATTGTGTTCCAACTTTGCTGACTGCAACTTTTGACAGCGAATTAAGGTCGGCAGTTGGCAGTTGTGCAGTCGATTCGTCGCAATTGTGTTTACACCTTAAAGAACGTTTTCGTCTTTATTCGTAGAAGATGAATGAGAGATTTCCCAATTGTGTAATTTCTTCTCAGGGATATTACCATTTAAATGAAAAATGGAATTATGTGACGGGAAATTTTTGCAGATTTGTTCGAAGCTTGTCTACTATCATCATATCATATCTATACCAAAAATTACTATTACTAGATAAACGGCTTCGAACAAAGTAGTGAAACATTTTTTTGCTTTTGTATATTTCCTGTATCGAGCAACCGTGCAGTCAGAATTAAAAATTTGTTTTTTCGGGAGAGTTTGTGAATAAGAGCCACGTATACTTTTCATATATGCATTTACAAATATCAAATGTACTTCGCTCATTAACAGTTTACGCACATAAGTAACTCACTCAGTCATGTGATTCACATGAATTCTTTTTATTGGTCGTACTTTTTGGTAAATTTTTCTCTTCGACAAGATTTGGCGGTACTTCTTTGACAGGAGTATGTGATTCTCTCCGGATGAGTCTGCGATTATTTTTCATCGTATTCCCGTTCACAAGGTTGACGAATGAAAATATGTTATTTACATTTGAATTTGCACATAATTAGTGCTTTTAAGTAATATATATCATCCAAAGATAAATATTAACAGTGAATCGAGAACTTATTTGCATGTATATTCTTATGACTTTAAAAGCTGGATATATTTCGTTTTACTGTGGTGCCAGCGTTACTTTTTCAAGACTAGCTGGGTAATTTAGGGAGCCGCTTATCTAGTAGTAAGTAATCTTTGGCCCTACTGATGAGCTCTGGATTAAACTTGAGGACTTGCAAAACATAATAAGATACAGGATCAACGGGACAGTTATATACAACCATTGCACCAACAACAGCTACTTCCCCAAGGCTTGGAAGATTGCCAAACTAATTCCAATAAAAAAAACCAGTTCATGCGAGGTTGGAGACTTTAGACCTATCCAAATGCTCTCCGACGTGAGCAAGATTCTGGAGAGAATTATAGCAGTCAGATTTGAGAGGTTCTGCGATATGGACAACGCAATTCCGGCCTACCAATTCGGCTTTAGAAGGGGACATTCCACAAACCACGCCCTGATTAAACTGCATAGCGATGCATCGAACAAGCTGAAAGATAGGGAATGCACAACAGTAGCGGCAATTGACATTGAAAAGGCCTTTGACAGCGCTTGGCTTAAGGGATTAATTTTCAAACTAATCGCCTATAACGTCCCCGACCAACTTGTCAAGATATTTTTGAATTTCTTAGCTGATAGAAGGCTTTACATCACCATCGACGGAAGGAAATCTGAATTGATTGAGGTACGCTCGGGAGTTCCCCAAGGATCTATAACTGGACCCGCTCTATATAACTTCTTCCTGTCGGACTTCCCGCACATCCACCCCGCGGGCTCAGAATCAATCGACTCCAGGGCTATATTATATGCGGACGACACCCTTGTCTATGCCCATGACAAAATACCTCAAAACGCCTTAGACAAAATCAAAATAAACCTAGAGGAGATTAATGACTATTATAAAACCTGGGGCATTAAAATAAATATCAACAAGACTGAAATTCTCTGCATAAGAAACGCACATTGCAAAGGGCACTCTGGCGTCGCCAGCAGAGCAAGACATCTCAAACTACGAATAGAGGACAGCCTTATACCGGCTAAAAACGAGATCAAATACCTGGGCCTGACTATTAACCATCTACTGAAGCCAAACTCACAAGGTAAATCTGCCCTTCAAAGAGCGGTAAAGGCATATGGAATACTCCTCCCATTACTCAGACAATCAAACCTCAACGCCAAAACGAAATTACTGATATATAAACAGCTGATCAGACCAACCATCACCTATGGTTTCGTTAACTGGTTCCACATATCTCCAACAACAGCCCAAAAGCTTGAGGCTTTCGAACGCAAAATCCTGAGACACTGCACGGGAGCCCATTTCCGATCGAGAAACAGGAGATTCTCTAACAACTACATATACTCTAAGGCCGGAATTACACCTCTTATCAAATACATGCTGGGACTCTCAATGAAAATAGCAGCAAGGCTGGAGGATCACGACAACCCTCTTCTGAAAGAAATTTAAGAAAGAGACATTTTCTCCCGAATCGATGACTACTACCCCTCGCCTATAGCCCTTATAAATGGCACATCAGCAGAATTGCTGGAAAACTCAAGTGACACAGATACTATGCCTAAATTCTATAAATCGCTCTTTATTGGTAGTCAGAACAGAAGATGGCCGATACATTAAAGACTAAACCGTAACTTCCCCGACAATTAAAAATAATTAAGTAAGATAAAAATTTATAACGCAATGTATGTATTTTGACTAATTCTAAGCATAGACGTAGAAAATATTTTACTCTAGGTTAAGGATAATATAGCTCAAATGATCATAATAATGGATACATTGTATTATTTATTAATAGATTGGACTAATAGGTAAAAGACTAGGGACTATAGATAATTTATACGTCTTATAAGAACTGTATATAAAGAATAAATCCAATCCTTGTCACCTTATAGCTCTTTAGCGTAAGAATGAACGAAACATTGTATCAATTTTGAATTGTATCTATACCTCAAATGCAAGAATAAGTAGGATAACTAATATAAAGCGAACTATGTTACAAGATATTTTAATATCCCCGATAGACCATAGTAAACTAAACATAATATTAATAAAATGCAATACACCCATGTATAGTAGCTCATATAATCAAATATGTTAATTAGACAACCTTTCTGTGCGAATATTAGATAATGATATACATAATATTCTCAAATGTCTAGCATAAGAACAGGAAATTTCATGTAACTAAGAATTTCTTATCGATAGTGTACATTGTACATTTCTATTAAAAGATACATCACTCTACACCGATTAGGTTAATGTGTAGGATTTACATTCTCAATGGATAAGTAAATCAAGACCTATGAGTCAATGTATAAGTTAAACACACCGGTCGCAAGTGTGTACGAATGTGTTTTCTTTGCTTTTGTAAACTCTACCGCATAAGAACTATCTTAAGCTCGAATGTATGAAAACTTTTACTGACAGGTTTATTGAGCCAAACGTTTTAGCTCATAGCAATTGTATTGTAAATAGATAAGTATTGAATTTGTACATTGTTAATGTAGTCGAATAAAGATAATCTTGAATCTTGACATTTTTCGTGATGAAGTGTGCGATATTTTGTTGTAAAAATAATCGACGCATTGCGTGTGGAAAATCATTTTTCAGGGAAGTTAAATAATATAATAAGCAATTATACAGCTTTATTTCAGGTAGCTTTTGGTCTGCTGGTGTGAGAACTGAATATGAATCTCTAAAAGTTTTCAAGGAACATGAAAAGCGAATAAAAATAATTTATGGGAAAGCTCATATTGATAAGAAAGAGATAGCTAGTTATTAAAAACCACTTCTCTCAATTAGTTTCTCAATTTATGTGACGTCAACGTGATCTCTTGGATGCCATCTTCTTTTTGCTCTATACATTAAGAGGTTTCAAATAAAAGCTTAGAATAAAGAACTAGAGGAAGCGCTGCTTAGAATATATAACTAGAGGAAGCGCACATCGCTCAGAAAAGTTAAGCATTTTTCTTCAAGTGTTAGAAGTATATCTTTGTGGTAGTTTTCTTCATGACAGTAGTAAAATACTGGACTTCCTGTGGAAGGGGCAAACATAAATATTCAAAATTAAGATTATTAAAAATTATTTCCAAAAATTATTTTTATTTTGTTTTTCTTTCATTTAGTAATTAAATACTCCTCCTTCTCTTTTAGCCGAGCATTACACTACATTAACAAATTTAAATAGCTCGTTTCCAGGGACTAACACGAGGAGGCAGAGATAGGAGAATAAGGCACTTGCTTTGTAGAAGTAATTAGATATAAATATATTAATATTTACAACTATAAAGCATGTACCTCATTAATTTAGTCCCCATGGTCTTTTGCATCTAGTGCTTTCGACATCTTTTTTATATTTTTATTGAATTGTGGCTGTATTAATAATATTGTTCGAGGTCTACATACCTTTAAATAAAATAAGTTTATTAAAATTTTGTCTTATTGAACATTTATCGGAATTCCGTTTTGCAAGGAAGAAGTACCTGGTGTGTAAGTACTTCTCTGTTATAAGTTTTAGAAGCGCACTATAATGGCTATAATTTAAAACCATGTGTTCAAGCTGGTCATCGAAAAGATTATGATGGACGAAATGCTGTTGAACATCAATAACAATTTTCATAAAATATTTCTTTTGCAAAATGGTATCATTAGCATCCAAAAAATGTATGTTATGTCGCAAAGTACTTTCTGTTCTTTCGCATATCTTAGTATCGCTTTCTGACGGAATTTGAAGGCCACCTCGACTTTTATAAGCGATGAGAGTTTGGGGAGTGCTTTCTCCTTGAAGAGCTGATAAGCAATCGGCACAGTAAATTATTTTATTAATCTTACGGACGACAAAACCTGATATGTAGTGAACTACATGATGTGTTTATTCCGTAAGTTTTGCTGGATACGTCACATAATTGTGTTCGTCAAGGAATTGTTGGTCTAAGGCAAGTGAATCGATATTATTTTCATCCGCTTCATTTCTAACTAACCGATACCTTTCCGTTGTATAATTTATGTCATCTGCAGGGTCGGTATTTTCGAATGTTGAAGCAGGGACATTCAGAATATCTATAGATTCTTGTGAAATACAATTACCTATTCCTCCTTCCCTAATAGTACAACGAACAAGGAGTTTTTTGTAAATTTGCATAAATTGTCTCACAGATGGGTTGTTATTTCTCCCTAAACCCATTCTTACCGAACTGAAAAAAAGCTCTGAGTGGTCTTGACACAATTTGTACATTGGTATGAACTCGAGCTCTTTTGTCACTATAAATCTATTATAGAGTAAATCTAAATTATTTAAACAAGTTAGCCTAAGAATCCCACCTTCCTTCGTGAGTTTATCAATAGGGTGCCACATGGAAGTTTTAAGTCTGATACGTATTGAATAGCGTTACTCGCAAAGTCAATTATCGTTCTATGATTATTTTGACATAATGCCTTCTTTTTACTCTCGGATTCGCTAACTTTCCTGCTATTGAGAATATCGAAAATGTCGTTCATGTTTTTAATAAATATTGACAATGGTTTACTACCAGCAAATTCCCGCATTTGTAGAACTTCTCTACAGAAATCCAATGCGTCTGCCACAGATCGGCTGAATGTTTGGGCTGCCAGCCTAACTTTCATTTTCTGCTGTGTAAAGTAAATATGGGATCTTCTGAGTTTATTACCCAAGTGTAATTGTTCTTTTTCTTGCAGCTCAACAAGTTTTTCTAGATAATTACAGTCAATTATAATTTTCAAATCGCCGAGAGTATTCCTTACAAGTTTAAACATATGGCAAGGGTCGGGGTGTACAACATAATCGATATTTTTCCCATTTAAATGAAACGCATTTACAGAAGCCACGTTTTTAATATCACAGCCCAAAAGTTTGATTGCAGTCAGGTTAACCGGTGCGCCATCAAAACATAGACCAATAATCTCAGCTCCGGTCTGCAAAACACTTTCGCAACACAACACAATTAAATTGTGTTTTTGCTCCGCTGTTAATGATACAATGGGGAAATACCCTAATGGAATTTTCCATGCTCTGTTTAAACACACAGCCATAAACACTAAAATTTGTGTGGCCATTGTACCATTTGCTCTTCCGTCGCCGACATCAACATAGCCAACGCCATCTTGATAACTACAGGCCGTAAGGTAGAAACGATGACGTCAGCTTATGAGGAAACAACACCAGCGCCGTCTATACGACCAAATGAAAAGTTGTTATCAGCTGTTCAAGTGACAGCTTAGAAAAAATCTTATCCAACTTTTCAATTGCATTATTTATTAATATATGTATCCCCATTTGCCAACAAATTGTAAGAATTGCAAATCACTGTTTTCACATATTCTCCCGAATACATTTTTTAATCAGATCACTTCATATTTATCGTTTAATTTGTTGTATAATGCCAGCAATTAGAGAAAAATCTAAGCCAACTCTTCAAATGTAAAAGTTGTCAATAGATTTGTCCCCATTTACCAACAAAACTCGAATCACTAGTACCACATATTCTCACAACATCACAAAACTATTATATTATTACTTATTATAAAGTTAAACGTAATTTTCTTTCACTTTTTAATACAATTGAGAGTTGTTTACATCCGCTAGGTTGAAGAGCAGACGTCATTACTTCCCTCCATTTGACATTTCTTTTGGATATTGCCAATATATTTTGACCGGCGATAACTCACACATAATTAAATAGATCTAAACGAAACTTTTATCACGACATTATCTCACAAGTTAATTTTATCATACACTAATTATTTCATTTAAATAATGTCTGAAACTCGCACAATATTACTTTAAAGTCCGAGGCGAATTAGCCGAAATTTTCACTTTAACTAAAAAATATATACACTTCGCCACTTGAATGTCACAAAACTTTTACCGCAAATTATTCTTTATACGATTCACTATTAGTTTTTGGTTAAAACGATTTTAAAACTTAATCACACTTCTTATAATTAAACAAAACTTCGAGTGACAGAATTTCGACTTTTTCACGTTTTTCCTCATAGTGTGATGTCACGGGTCACAACTGGCTCTACCTTACGGCCTGTAGTTATCAAGATGGCGTTGACATAGCCATATGAAGCATGTCCGTCCCAATCCACATGTTGCCTTATATGGATTTCGTCGAAGACTATGTTAAGGAAAAGCTTTTCCCCATTATTTTTTGTTTCATCGCACGCGAGCTTAATGGCAGTAAAGGCTTGCTTTGTGAAGCCTGGGTTGCAGTGGACATTCTCATACCACTTTACAAGGGTTCTGGAATGTGGCAAACAATTATCAAACTTCTCTCTAACATAATCATATGCCTTGGGAGAAAGGAAGTTCAAATTCAGGGCAAAAGACCGAATTTGGGAATCATATTTTTTTTCTACTTTCTTGCCTTTCAGTTTCAGCAGCTGACGTTGAAATATTTTCCAACTTGGCCCCACTATATCGGAGAGGCTTTCATAGCCATCCTCGCCAATTAATTGTTTTTCCTTAATATGGCTAAATAACTCTAATTTAATATTTCTTACTTTTCTAATATTACTTCTTAGCTTTTGTTGTATCGACTTAATCTTCCTATTTTTTTAATAACTACTTGTCTTAGCTTGATTAATTTCTTATGCCTTTTTAGTGCCCTTTCTACCGTGTTCGTACCAGTTTCTTCTTCAGATGACAACATACACTCAGCAATACTTAATAACTTATCGTTATTATTACTAACCTAATTTTATTGATGATTTGTTTGTATTAATAATTATGCAATAATAAATATAAGAAAATAAAGAAGCCCCTAAAAATGAATTAACATGGTTAGTAAATTGGAAGAGGTATATTAAGAAATACGAGGAATATCGGAACAATCACATAAAATGTGATTTTGTACCGTATTTAACTGCTGCGTAAACATCTCGTCCGTAAATAATAATGACTGTTTACTACAACAAAATGACTTAGGAATTTTCAAAAAAAATTGCTTAGGAATTTTTAAATAAAAACAACAGCACATAAGCGTTTAAATACTTTTACTCTTTACGTCAAAAACAACTTTTGAGGAAATATTTCTTTAAATATATCATCTTAACGCACTTAAATGATTATCTTAATTCACTAATTACTTACGTTCTTAATAAATATTTTATAAAATAAAAGAAATAATTTCCCGAAAACTGGTTTAAAAAATGTAACTGCAATGACAAATCTAAGTGAATATAGTGTAAATTTTACTTATTAATTCCTATGATATTATTAAATAACTCCACTTAGAAAAGTCAATTTAAGTAGCACTTCTGAATCGGTTCAAGAAAATACCGTACGAAGAAGTATTCCACTTCAATCAATTAATCTACAAGTACAGGAACTTCAGAACAGCTACTTTGAAAAGCCGAACTTATCTACTTAAAAATAGTTTCTTAAATTAAAAGTAATATCTAATACTGTTAATTTAAGATCTTAATTAAAGCATAGAGGTATTTTTAAGTCTTTTTATTATACAGTACTCATATAGTACTCATATCATAAAATATAACTATAATCTCCCCCAACAAAGCAATACAAAATCATTCCAACAATATAAGCGCATATACTCAAGTTTGTAAAACTTTTTTAAAAATCCTAATATCAAGTATAGAAATCTTTTACTAAATGTTTTGCTTATGGATTCATTTAACAAATTTGAACACATCTTAATATTGTCAAAGTGATTAAATGAAAAACTTAATGCCAAACAAAGTTACCAAATGAGTCACTTGACCGTCGACATCCTTGTTATCTTCAGTAGGTTCTCTAGGGCAACTTTCCGTTATGACATTCTAATGAAAATGGTATTAAGATTTAATAATTAGAAGTCTTTATGTTTTTTTACCTCAACAGGGTCTTCAAAAGAACATAAAGTTAAATCATTTGCTTCATGTCCATGTTCTGGGCGTAATTCGGCAATTTCTTCCAAAACCATTTCCGGTTGGTAGTTTATTATAGTCTAAAATGAATTCTTATTTCAGTTAACTTAAAATTAAGTATCTCTGCTTAATTACCTCTGTGGGATCAATATACTGATCTACAGAACTGATGTAGCACCCCTCAACAGTTATTATTGTTGAAACACTATTCTTTTCCGCCGAAGCAATATGTTACTTCCTTCTGATGGTTGATAACTTGGCCTACCAATTGCTTTTAACCATTGAAATAAAACATCTTTCCCTTTTGGAAATCTGTACAATAAAAATTTTTATGATATATTAAAGACACCCAATTAAATTGACCGCCACTGCGCATCTCAGCCGACACAGAAATTCCAATTCATCAGAATGTAAACAAACTGAGAATGGGGACAGAAACTTTGATTTTCTTTGTTACCCTTTCTTGGCTTAAGAATTTTAATGATCTAATCTGAAATTAAACATGTTAATGAACATATTTATGCTAGTGGCTTGCCTGAAAAAAGATATTCCACGAGTCCGCCATCGATTATTTTTGCAACAATGCACTGCACACTTCATTTTAAAAATCTGTCTTTTAAAGTGTATAAACTGTCTCAAAGTTCTTAAAAACAAATCACTCTACTAATATAGTCTTGATTTTAATAATATTTTTCACTAATCACTTTATATTTCGAATAATATCGCGAATAATTTCGACCGAACTAACGATTGCAAAATCAATTTGCCATCTGTCAATCTCAGGCGACAACCCTGCACGTCCCGTTCCTCACCGTGCCAATAAGAAAAATGCTTAAACACGTACGATTACACGTACAGGCAAGGGCACTTCCTCTAGTTCTATATTCTAAGAAGCGCTGTAACTCGATTTTAGTGAAGCAAATTTCTTTTGTAGTAGAATTTCGAGCGATTTTGTGGTAGCAACAATACAGGCGTAAATTAAGTCAGATTTAAAGTGGGGCCAAAAGTAAATTTAAAATCTTGAGAATTCGTTAAGGAATAATTTAATTTTATCTTCTCTCAATAAAATATTTAAGCTGTGTTGTAATAGAGTAAACTTGTTATCTGTACTAGAGTTTGTTACCATTGCATATGTAAGATTGTACTAAATGACAGATGTAAATATATCAGAGCTTGTGCTCACTTCTTGTCAACTAATCGCAAACAACAGACGTGTTTTATTCCGCTGCTCCTGTTTTAACTTTGCAACAGGTTATGGGCCCAGGTACAAGGCATCGTTACTCAGGTATCAGAATAAATTACGCGGATCAGTAAAATGTCTGTTAATTTCGTATTTAAATCGTGTAAGATATAAAATTTCGCGATAGTGGTTGTCGGATCATCGCTAATTTTCTTGATTTTAAACGATTACATTATGAGTCAAAACGTGCTTCCTTCCATTGACAAATTAAAAGGCCGTGAGAACTACGACTCTTGGAAATTTGCTACGCAGACTTATCTGGAACATGAAGAATTGTGGGAGTGCATCATCGAGACAGATCCAGCTAAATTGGACAAAAAGAAAGATGTTCGCGCAAGATCAAAAATAATTCTTCTTCTAGATCCAATAAATTATGTTCACGTGCTGTAACAATTCATAAAACTCGTACGCATGGAATCAGTTAAATCAAACCACTACCTCGGCAAACTATAGCCACCTTAGAAATTGCAAATAATTTTTGCACCTTCTTTTCAAACCATGCGAAAGAAAATTAAAATCCTCTGAATTAAGCAAATCGATAATGCTGCCATCTACCAGCCTTCTAAAATAAATATTGAAAATTTCATCACAAATTGATCGTGTGGAAGTAATGTTATTATTGCCGTGCCGTACAAATGTTTACTCACTGCTAAGTTACATTATCTAGGACACGATCCACATCAAACTGACCTAATCATAAATTCGCCGTGACAATTTAATTGTATTGAGTGCCCTTGAAATTGGTTATATGAAATTATAATATATTATATCGCTGCTACTATTTTTCGATTATGGGAAAAATTAAATAAATTAATAGAAAGATAATTGAAATGATACCAAGTTAATTACGGACCTCTAGCGGAGGGGAGCGAACAAACTTATTGCTAGTTCAAATTAGTAGTTCCCGATTAACTTAGAATGTACCTACTAGTTGAGATAGACTTAGACTAGAAAAAGGGAAATGAGTCAGGCAGTGAACGTGAGTTAGATTAGAGGTAGAGAGTTACAAGAGTGATTGTACAAGAAGTGGTGAATGTAAAAGAAGTAAAACGTGGTATAGTGATTTAAAAAAAAAAAAAAGAGCGGTTCCCAAGTTAAAATCAGAGAAATCAGTGCTGGGACCACAAATGTTAAATTAATTAAGCCAATTGCGCTTACTGCTCATAAAATTTGATGGATGATTGGATAAATATCGAGGGATTAGGAATTCCGAACCTCGTGGGTTCCATGTGAATATCCGCTAGGATTAGACGAATTTAAAAAAAAAAGAAAAAAAACCCAAAACCCATACAGGAAGCAAGCTAGTGTGGGGCTGCCAAACAATTCGGCTCAGCCAGCAGTTGGCTCTGGCATAGAAAAATTAAAAATTAAAAGTATAGCCACTTCTATACCCTCGTTTCGAAATCACTTAAATTTTCCAACGGTTGATTAAGTCTAACGTGGTATGGCAAATCCAGTTGCTCCCTGGAATAAAAAAATCATTGCTTCTGCGGAAAGTTTGTTGGGCAGCAAGCTAGTATATAAATTGAAGGAAACCCAACAAACAAACAAAATTTTAAAGATTGTCAACACGGACAGCACAAAATTTAACTACTCGGATACACATAAATTCAAGGAACATCGAAGCTTCGGATTAATTAATTACATTTCATTTTGCTTATATTGTTAAGATTTCAGCCACAGCCACGGAAACCAATTGCAATTGGAGATCCGGGTGAGTAGTTTTAAATTTATTTATATCAATAATATTTACGTTATATTCATAATATATATATAATTAGAATGACGGTATTCAATAATGAAGCAGAATACCTAATTTGTGCAATTTAGTTTAAAGTTACCTAAGGTCGTATACATATATATGGATTTTCAGTCTATAATTTCTTTGAAATTTAATTATTATCATGTTAATTTTACATTTACATCGTTAATATTGCATTTTAATTGCCCAGACAAGATCATTTTAAATAATGCTGTTGAGTCGAAATAATTAATGATGAATTGAGAAAACAAAATTTATATTTGAAACTTCCAGAAACATGAGAGTGAACAGATTTAGCTTATAAATAAAATAGAATTTGATCCCAATAAGGTTAAGGTGTGATGGAATTGAATCTCGTAGGGTTGAATTTCATGTATGAAAATTTTTGAGCAGATTATTTTATTCCAGTAGCATATGGTTTTGTTGAAGTCACATAATAGTCATCGTTAAGACAAATTTGTTGTTAGGTATTGATAATCTTTTCGAAGTAATTAAAATTACATATAAGGGTTTGCATTAATGAATTTTCTTGTTTTGAAATTTGAATAAATATGAATAAATAAGTTATTGAACACTTGCTGGTCTCTTAGTACGTCGTTGTCGTCGAATTATGGTGTGCGTCACTAGGGCTTTGGAAATCCAAGGTCAGTAGTTGCCATCCGGTCGCATGTCGGAGTTGCTCCAATTAAAGTTGAGTATGGAAGCTGTCGTGAATTGTTTATATTGTTAGCTGAGACACTGTGTCATAAAGCGGAATTGGTCGAGTGGGAGTGCTGTCGGTCATAATGCTGCTGTACTCGAGTTCGAGTACGGGCAGGTGGAAAGATTGTGTTCCTTAATTTTGATGATATCAAAATTTTTATAATGCCTTGAGTTGTTGTCAAAGAATCATAATTGGTAATCTTCACTAGCTTAGCTGACCTTGCTGGATTTGTAAACACAGCTGTATGGGCCATTGATGATAGAGTCATTTCTTCGGGCTGTTTGAAAAATAAAAACGTGTTGATGGTCGGATATTCTCTTGTTATTTATATTGATTCTAGGTCACAGTGAGCTGTTGTTGTGGTTTTGTTCTTGCCACTTATCTACGCATAAATTGAAGTGAATCAATTCGTGGATCAATTTCTTCTGTTTTTTTTTTGTTTTGTATCTGAACTCGGACTGCCGCTACCGTTCGTCCTCCCCTTCCGCCCACGCCCACACACCGACGAGCTTAGCCGCTAAAAAAAAGGGAGGTAATGGAAGGGTGGGAATGAGTGCTGCCGCGCGTTACATTTTTTTAACTTCGGTTCCAAGGCGAGTACCGCCTCAGATGGTCTGCGGGAATTAATTGTTGTTCCCCAAGGAACCTGGCGCCCAGTGCGCTGCTGTACTCAATTGTAAAGACCTCCGAACATCTTGTGCGTGTAGCTTAATTTGGGTAGTGAGAACGATGCCTCAATCCCAGGGGCATAGGACTCGCTGGCCCGACGGTCACGTTACAAATATGGCGCCCAAACTGAATGGCTTTTAGTCTATGGGGGTTATGAGCGTAGGCTTAACAAACCCCAGAGGCAGAAAATATCTTTGAATTGGTGGCTGCATCAATCTGAGATAGTTATGTTTACATCGGTTAGTATCCGTGAAAGAAGATTAATTGATGACGGATTTATATTGTGTGTAGAAATTAACACGTACCTTGAACAGCAAAGGCTGGAATTCAGTACGAAAGATTTATCACGAATCAGAAAGCATAACGTAAATTGAGGAACCTGCAATCATATAAAATTTATTTTTTAATAGCAAGTAAAACAGTTAATCCGGTTTCACTAATCGATAGATTCGTCGATGGCGGTACAAAGGCTTGGATTAGAACGACATATTAAGTATGCTTGTCTCCAAGTTTATTGCTCATGACTATGTTAGAATTGTCTTATGTGGTCATAGGAGATTTCCATAGTATGAGATAAGGGAATTAGAACCATTTAGGTAATTCTAGAACGTCTTCCTGGATACCGTAAATGTTAGTAGTAGGCTTGAATGGTCTCGGGCTATAACCATTTACGAGGTACTAGTTATCAATAGGAGAATCGATTGTGTTCCGGGGTTTGAAATGCCCAAGCAATTCAGTAAGGTGTAAACAAATTAAAATAAAGCTCAACTTTATTCCCATTTAAGCACACAGACAGCGACGTACATGAGAAGACTGAGGCAAGTGAAATTATAAAATTATTTAACTGATATATATACATTGAGATTAAGTCTGTCAATTAAATCGAAATTTTTTTTTTTGGTTATATCGCACTTGTTGAATTATACAGCGGTGTTTAGGATTTTTTTTTAATTAACCAAGGAATGGGTAAAATCAGTACGGATTTTCCCAATTGAATGGTTGGAAATTTATGTTCTTGAAATCTGGTTATGAGACAGTAATCTGAAATTTTTCAATGAATTAAATCATTATATACATATATTAACTGTACTACATAGATAAAATATATTAAATGCAGTGAAATTACGGACACCTTCGGAAGCGGAAACCTCTTAATAGTGGAAATTTTTCTTTGTTTTTTTTATAGCAGTATCTGCTACAGGTGGGTTCACTGTAGTTCCAAGTATCCCAAGCTGAAGGCTTCGCACTAGAAGCTGATAAAATAAAAAGGACTATTATTGAATCCAATTGAGGAGATCAATTCTTACAATCTGAGAAATTTAAAATTAATTAATTATCATTTTTTTTGAAATATAACTGACTTAATTGGTAATTTGTTGTTAAGTAGTTCGTAACGCTACGGATTCGGGATTAGACTTCCAATTGTAAAGGCGAAAGATTTGCGTAAACATGAAGGCTGCACACTTAGCAGCAGATGAGCTAGAGTATGAGCTTCGTTTGAGGAAATTGAGGCCCACCTTGAAGTCAAGGCCAGTAGATTCCTTGCAAGATCACTTAGATAGAGAAGATGGAGGTCTGTCACGAGTCCCTAACCAGCCACCATTGATTAACGACGTGGGCGCTGAGATGATCCTATGCCAAAGTAAGGTGTCCAGTCTTCAGAAATTTTTGAACTCATCTCAACGTTCAAAGACCGAAGAAGACTGGCAGCAAGCCAAATCACGATTATTGCACCTCGCCCGTAGACTTGACTTGTTGAAATTGGCCGAGCCAACAGCGGCCGAAACTATCGCTAAACTTAAAACTATCGTTTTAACGGAATTGGACAAGGTAAGACAGGAATTACCGTCATTTCATGGAACCATTAACACTCTAGTATTTCCGGGTGCACAAGAGGATTTACATAATTCTAGTGGAGTTTCTAAGGATGATAATTCATTAGCCAGTTTTGACAAAAGCTTAGTGACAGAGCAAGCGATTGGGTTGCTTCAAGATCAGAGACAACCTCAAGCTGTCAACGCCGCACCAAGTCTTGCAGTTTACACTACTACCCATACACCGCCTTCGACCAGTTTAATGAATTCTTCTTTACACCATCCCGTAGTATATACAACGGCGCCTAGTTCCTTATTAACCAGCCCACCAAATCTTCCTGAGTGGCATTCGCCGAGCCGATTACCTCAGTTTCCTAAAACGGCAAGCAGTGCGATTCCTAAGCAGTACAACCACTCGTCCTTGGCTAAGAGGCAACAAAGATCAACGGCTTCAGAACGTGGTCTAACCGCAAATGAAAAGTTTGTGCAAGTACCAAAACCAGTTACAGATTTTTCGGCAGAATTGGCACACCAATACCTAGATCCAAGTCCTAAGGATTTCTCACTTCAAACTTCTACGATAGACCCTGGTTACCATTTCGGGCAGAGAAATCCGCAAGAATTATACGCGCCGACAACAATAAATAGCCCAGCAAGAAAAATTAGAAGCGCTTTACAGACAGTGATGGATTCTTCTAATCGGAATAAAACACGGGAAAGTAGTCTACATGCTTCGCCTAAAGGTTCTTATCAGGGAACGTTAGCTGCCAACGTTTATAATTTAGCGACCGCAACTATGTCACATCATACAAGAAAATTGTTGCCTGCTTCTTCAGCCCCAAGTATATGGAGACAGCCACAGTCCGATCGTTATTCTGGGTATAGTAACCTACCGGCTCAAAGTTGTCAGGACCAACAGGAAAATATACAAGAGGATTGGTACGCTCCGTCACGAGAGAGTGGTCGTAGAGATTTACACTGTACCATGGTCAGAGAAGATCCTCGGGTAATCAATCGGTCTATTCCACCTGAAAAGGTTCCTCTGGAGTCCATCCGATTCGGGAGAGAACCTAATGAGTCCCCTAGCCGTGGGACGATGACACTGAAGCAATGGGAGCATTTGAAGAACGCGGTCTGACTCGACCCTTGTCGGGGCCTGCAACAAATCCGTTGGGAAGACGTGGAGGCGGCAACGTGGTTGCAAACTGGCAGATAAAGTTCGATGGGTCACTAAAAGGACTTAATGTAGATGATTTCCTGTTCCGAGTCGAGACGCTTGCTAGAGCAGATGGGGTTCCACGGAATTGCTTAGTGTACGCCACACACCAACTTATTACGGGAAGAGCAGCGACTTGGTACTGGCAATTTTGTCGGAAATTTCCGCGAGCCACTTGGAGTCAGCTTTGCTACTCATTAAGACGCGAATTTGAGGATCCGAATAGCGACGCGGACATTCGGAAGGCAATTGAATCGAGGAAGCAAAAGGCAAGAGAAAGCTTTAGTGATTTTAGGTTGGAAATTGAGGGTTTAGCACTAAGATTGCGACAGCCTATGAGCCAGAATGAATTATTAAGCGTGATGAGACAGAACATGCATCCGGCCTTGAGAAAAACTCTTATTCTACGAGAGTTCGATAACATCGATGAGATGGATCGTATGTGCCGACAATTAGAAAGGTTGTGGATAGATATTGGGGAAACGGCTGATGATCAGATTCGTTCAAAACGGCTGCATGAAGATGTTTTCGTTTATCTAGATGATCTCCTGATACTCTCAGACAATTTCGAAACACATTTACAAATTCTTAGTAAAGTAGCACAATGTCTCCGTAAAGCAGGTCTAACAATAAATGTAGAGAAAAGTCGGTTTTGCCAAAGGCGAATTAAATACCTAGGACATATAATCAGCGAGCAGGGGATACAAACTGATCCAGAGAAGGTAGCGGCGGTACAAAATTTTCCTCGTCCAAGGTCTGTACGACAGATTCGACGATTTCTTGGTCTCACAGGGTGGTATCGTCGATTTCTCCCAAACTATGCCAGCTTGGTTGCACCCATAACTGATTTATTGAAGAAGAACTGCCAGTGTCTATGGACTGAGCAAGCTGAAGAAGCCTTCGAAAAAATTAAGGCTTGCCTAACCGAAGCACCCATTCTGGCTAATCCAGATTTTAGTAAACCATTCATTATTCAATGCGATGCTTCATCGACTGGAGTTGGCAGTGTTTTGTGTCAAAAGGATTCCGACGGCAACGAACATCCTGTCGCCTTCATGTCACAAAAGTTAAATTCCGCGCAGAAAAACTATAGCGTCACCGAGCTTGAGTGCTTAGCGGTCATACTAAGTGTAAAGAAATTCCGTCCTTATATCGAAGGTTCGCACTTTTCAATTATAACCGATCACGCTAGTCTTAAATGGCTGATGGATCAAAAAGATCTATCTGGCAGGCTGGCAAGATGGAGCCTAAAATTGCAGGGGTTCGACTTCGATATTATCCATCGGAAGGGTACAGAAAATGTCGTGGCGGATGCTTTATCAAGAGCAATGGTGGAAACAATAGATGTCCTTAAGACTACTGCGCCTTTAGACTTGAACCATCCCGCGTTCCTAGACGAGGAGTATGTCGGTAGAGTTAACGTGATCAAAGAGAATCAAGATCGATTTCCAGATTTACGGGTTTTGGATGGAGTAATATTCAAACGGGTTGTTAATTTCGCACAGGAGTCAACGGAAGATCCACCCGCTTGGAAAATATGGATACCGGAGGGTTTAACCGTGAACCTAATAAAGGAAGCACATGACCCGCCTTTATCAGCTCACTCGGGAATCTATAAGACTAAGGAAAAATTACAGCGGTATTTTTATTGGCCCCACATGGCTAGGCAGCTCAAAACCTATATCAACGAGTGTCAGGCCTGCAAGGAATGTAAAGCACCCAATGAATGCTTACGTACTCCCATGGGTGAACCTCACATCCCAGATCGCGCCTGGCAATTTATAAACATTGACCTGCTAGGCCCATATCCTCGATCGAAATTGGGAAACACTACCTTAGTGATAGCCTTAGATCAGTTCAGTAAATTTGTTATGCTTAAACCTTTGAAAAAGGCTACCTCGAAGACTGTTATTTCCTTCTTGGAAAAGGAGATTTTTCATCTATTCGGAGTTCCAGAGACAATAACATCAGATAATGGCACTCAGTTCACTTCTGGAGAGTTTCGAGCCTTCTTAGACAATTACGGGGTTAAGCATCACCGAACTGCACTCTACACTCCTCAAGCTAAAGCATCAGAACGGGTGAATAGAAGTATTCTAGCTGCGATTAGGGCATATATAGGTACCGATCACCGAACTTGGGATGAAAATATATCCTCAATAACTGGTGTCCTAAGGAATTCCGTTCACGGATCTACAGGGTATACTCCGTACTATCTTACCTTTGGTCATCACATGATCACTCACGGATCCACATATGAGCTTCTTAGAAAACTAAAAGCGATAGACTCAAATGATATTGTTGTCACTGATAAATTGACCGAGCGTGATGAAATCGGGAAAAGGGTAAAAGAAAACCTAATGAAGGCACAACAACGACATGCTAAGAAATACAACCTCAGGTGCAAGGTCAGGAATTACTTGCCAGGTCAGGAAGTCTACCGGAGATCCTTCACGCAGAGCGATATGGCTAAGAACTACAATGCGAAACTAGAAAAGAAATTTATGAGATGTCGTATCGTACGAGCAATTGGTTCTTCATGCTATGAGATAGAGGACCTAAACGGGAAAAGGATAGGTGTTTTCCATACTAAAGATCTAAAGCCCGGCTAGACTATTCTCAGGGTGTGGGCCAGCCCCGCGTGTTCCCCATCAATCGTCGGTAGCCCTAATAATAACAACAGGCTACCAATGCGTCGCTTAGATTCATCCCCCGTCTACCGGCTGATATGCCTCAGTATTATAATATATGAAATTTATTCCCAAACTCAACTCCCTTATAATCCCTTAATTTTATCCTTTCCCACACGGTAATTCCGCTAGGTAAAACCGATATAAAAATAAAAGTCCCCTATTTCAGTTAACAATCTGACCTAGAGGTCCTGCACTCTAGATACTCTATAACATATAACGACTGCACGACAAGAAGCTTGCAGTAGGCTTACCTCAAAATGAGTTAGTACATATCTCTGGTATTAAGTAGAGCGACTTATACTACCATTAAACCCTTTCTTACACTCCTACCCTTAGGGAATTAGCAGCACCAACACATATCCGCGGGAAGAACAAGACCTACTTAGGTAGATTCGCCGTTGAAAACAAGCAGTTGAAAGTCGATAATAAGGTACCAACAAATAATTCAAGACTTTCGCATTATGCATGTTAGGATCAGGCATAAGTTGGAAGTAATTAGACGTTTGCGTGGTGTTGGGATCATGATTCCAAGGAGCCATGAAGTCCAGCGCAAATGTTACAGGCCATACAGGGGTGGCAACTAGCTCAGGCTTAACCTAAATGATACCAAGATCGTCCAAAAGAAATCCCAAATATATGAGGTTGGAATCATATTCCTGAATGAGGTCCAGTATACAAGGATATATTGTCGAGATTCTCAGATTTAAATAAATCCACACAAGTAGGTCGAGTCAAGTATTCGGAAAGCAGGCAGATCCGTCTGCTGGGCTTTGCTACAATTAATACCTCAGACTCGGAATTTGTCACCAAAGGCGTGAAATCCGAGCCTGTCCTGTAACAATTCATAAAACTCGTACGCATGGAATCAGTTAAATCAAACCACTACCTCGGCAAACTATAGCCACCTTAGAAATTGCAAATAATTTTTGCACCTTCTTTTCAAACCATGCGAAAGAAAATTAAAATCCTCTGAATTAAGCAAATCGATAATGCTGCCATCTACCAGCCTTCTAAAATAAATATTGAAAATTTCATCACAAATTGATCGTGTGGAAGTAATGTTATTATTGCCGTGCCGTACAAATGTTTACTCACTGCTAAGTTACATTATCTAGGACACGATCCACATCAAACTGACCTAATCATAAATTCGCCGTGACAATTTAATTGTATTGAGTGCCCTTGAAATTGGTTATATGAAATTATAATATATTATATCGCTGCTACTATTTTTCGATTATGGGAAAAATTAAATAAATTAATAGAAAGATAATTGAAATGATACCAAGTTAATTACGGACCTCTAGCGGAGGGGAGCGAACAAACTTATTGCTAGTTCAAATTAGTAGTTCCCGATTAACTTAGAATGTACCTACTAGTTGAGATAGACTTAGACTAGAAAAAGGGAAATGAGTCAGGCAGTGAACGTGAGTTAGATTAGAGATAGAGAGTTACAAGAGTGATTGTACAAGAAGTGGTGAATGTAAAAGAAGTAAAACGTGGTATAGTGATTTAAAAAAAAAAAAAAGAGCGGTTCCCAAGTTAAAATTAGAAAAATCAGTGCTGGGACCACAAATGTTAAATTAATTAAGCCAATTGCGCTTAGTGCTCATAAAATTTGATGGATGATTGGATAAATATCGAGGGATTAGGAATTCCGAACCTCGTGGGTTCCATGTGAATATCCGCTAGGATTAGACGAATTTAAAAAAAAAAAGAAAAAAAACCCAAAACCCATACAGGAAGCAAGCTAGTGTGGGGCTGCCAAACAATTCGGCTCAGCCAGCAGTTGGCTCTGGCATAGAAAAATTAAAAATTAAAAGTATAGCCACTTCTATACCCTCGTTTCGAAATCACTTAAATTTTCCAACGGTTGATTAAGTCTAACGTGGTATGGCAAATCCAGTTGCTCCCTGGAATAAAAAAATCATTGCTTCTGCGGAAAGTTTGTTGGGCAGCAAGCTAGTATATAAATTGAAGGAAACCCAACAAACAAACAAAATTTTAAAGATTGTCAACACGGACAGCACAAAATTTAACTACTCGGATACACATAAATTCAAGGAACATCGAAGCTTCGGATTAATTAATTACATTTCATTTTGCTTATATTGTTAAGATTTCAGCCACAGCCACGGAAACCAATTGCAATTGGAGATCCGGGTGAGTAGTTTTAAATTTATTTATATCAATAATATTTACGTTATATTCATAATATATATATAATTAGAATGACGGTATTCAATAATGAAGCAGAATACCTAATTTGTGCAATTTAGTTTAAAGTTACCTAAGGTCGTATACATATATATGGATTTTCAGTCTATAATTTCTTTGAAATTTAATTATTATCATGTTAATTTTACATTTACATCGTTAATATTGCATTTTGATTGCCCAGACAAGATCATTTTAAATAATGCTGTTGAGTCGAAATAATTAATGATGAATTGAGAAAACAAAATTTATATTTGAAACTTCCAGAAACATGAGAGTGAACAGATTTAGCTTACAAATAAAATAGAATTTGATCCCAATAAGGTTAAGGTGTGATGGAATTGAATATCGTAGGGTTGAATTTCATGTATGAAAATTTTTGAGCAGATTATTTTATTCCAGTAGCATATGGTTTTGTTGAAGTCACATAATAGTCATCGTTAAGACAAATTTGTTGTTAGGTATTGATAATCTTTTCCAAGTAATTAAAATTACATATAAGGGTTTGCATTAATGAATTTTCTTGTTTTGAAATTTGAATAAATATGAATAAATAAGTTATTGAACACTTGCTGGTTATGGTGTGCGTCACTAGGGCTTTGGAAATCCAAGGTCAGTAGTTGCCATCCGGTCGCATGTCGGAGTTGCTCCAATTAAAGTTGAGTATGGAAGCTGTCGTGAATTGTTTATATTGTTAGCTGAGACACTGTGTCATAAAGCGGAATTGGTCGAGTGGGAGTGCTGTCGGTCATAATGCTGCTGTACTCGAGTTCGAGTACGGGCAGGTGGAAAGATTGTGTTCCTTAATTTTGATGATATCAAAATTTTTATAATGCCTTGAGTTGTTGTCAAAGAATCATAATTGGTAATCTTCACTAGCTTAGCTGACCTTGCTGGATTTGTAAACACAGCTGTATGGGCCATTGATGATAGAGTCATTTCTTCGGGCTGTTTGAAAAATAAAAACGTGTTGATGGTCGGATATTCTCTTGTTATTTATATTGATTCTAGGTCACAGTGAGCTGTTGTTGTGGTTTTGTTCTTGCCACTTATCTACGCATAAATTGAAGTGAATCAATTCGTGGATCAATTTCTTCTGTTTTTTTTTTTTTGTATCTGAACTCGGACTGCCGCTACCGTTCGTCCTCCCCTTCCGCCCACGCCCACACACCGACGAGCTTAGCCGCTAAAAAAAAGGGAGGTAATGGAAGGGTGGGAATGAGTGCTGCCGCGCGTTACATTTTTTTAACTTCGGTTCCAAGGCGAGTACCGCCTCAGATGGTCTGCGGGAATTAATTGTTGTTCCCCAAGGAACCTGGCGCCCAGTGCGCTGCTGTACTCAATTGTAAAGACCTCCGAACATCTTGTGCGTGTAGCTTAATTTGGGTAGTGAGAACGATGCCTCAATCCCAGGGGCATAGGACTCGCTGGCCCGACGGTCACGTTACAGTGCAAAATACGAAAACCAGCAAGGCGGCCTGGGAAAATCTACAGAAGGCGTTTCAGGATTCAGGGCTAACACGAAAAGTGGGACTTTTGCGATTACTGATAACGACAAGACTGGAACAAAGCGTATCAGTTGAGGAATATGTTAACAAGATTATAACAACTGCACATAAGTTAAATGGTATTGGTATGCAGGTGAGTGATGAGTGGATAGGTACATTGCTTTTGGCAGGTTTGTCGGAGGAATATAAGCCTATGATAATGGGCATAGAAAGTTCAGGAATTTCGATAACGGCTGATGCAATCAAGACAAACATTTTGCAAGATGTCAAACCTACAGACGGCGATAATGATCCAGTGGCATTCTATGGCAAAAACAAAAAATTCAAGGTTAATAAGAGGTTCAACGGTCCGAGGTGTTACGAATGCAACTGTCGAGGTCATATAGCGAAAAATTGTCCATCACAACAAAAATAGCGGCAAAGCAAAAAGGTGACAGTTAAGTCTAATGTTCTATATACATCTCTTTCAGCAAGCGAGCTAGAGCCGGATGCATGGTATGTAGACTCGGGGGCTTCTGCACATATGTGCACAGACAGAAACTTACTACAAAATATTTCAAGTACTCTATCAAGCAAGGAAGTTGTTATAGCAAATAACATGCGTTTAGAAGTTAAAGGTATAGGTGATACGTCTTTAACTATAGGCAAAACTGATAATGGAGCAAATGTAATTATAAAAGACATTCTGTACATTCCAGATTTGTGTGCCAACCTGATTTCAGTTAGTCAAATGGTAAAAAAAGGCAATAAGGTAAAATTCGATACCTCTGGTTGCAACATTTTCAATAAAAACAAGGAGTTGATCGCTACGGCACGTAAGGAAGGCGACTTGTTCAGATTGAATACACCATCCGTGACTCAATTTGGTTTAATGTCAAATAGAAAGTGTTCACTTGAAGAATTATGGCATAGAAGAATGGGACACATGAGCTTTGAAAAAATGAAGCTAGTAAAAGAAAAATTCTTTGGTGATCTTTCAGTTAAAAAAATTCTATTGTCAAGTGTGTATGAAGGGCAAACAGGCGAGATCCCCTTTTAATCATTGCGGTACGAGAGCTACACAAATTTTAGAATTGGTTCATTGTGACTTATGCGGACCAATAGACACTCCATCTGTTGGAGGTGCACGGTATATGATGGTGCTAGCAGACGATTTCACAAGAAAAGTGTTTGTATATTTTCTTAAATCCAAAACTCAAGTAAAGGTCAATTTTGAAAACTTTAAATCATTAGCGGAAAATCAAACTGAAAAGAAAATAAAAATTTTGCGTACTGACAACGGTACTGAATTTTGTAACAGTGAATTTCAAGGTTTTCTACGTAAGAATGGAATTCGACATCAGACGTCGGCTCCTTATAGTCCACAACAAAACGGTTTAGTAGAACGAATGAACAGGACCATCATCGAGAAGGCCCGCTGCATGTTGTTTGATGCAGGTTTGCCAACCAGATTTTGGGCAGAAGCGGTCTCGACAGCGGTTTATATCATCAATCGATCACCCAGTGCATCGTTGACAGAAGATCTACCAGAAGAGATATGGTCGGGAAAATTGATTGACTTCAAGGATTTGAAAGTATTTGGCTGCAAAACCATGGTGCATGTTCCCAAGCATTATCGCAGGAAATTCGATCCGAAGGCAGAGGAATGCATTTTCATGGGATACTGCGAGAATTCGAAAGCGTATCGTTTGTATCATCCCAAGAAGCAGAGAATTTTGATTAGCCGAGATGTAAATTTCTTAGAACATCAGAGAGTGGATGTCCAGGTAAATTAAATTGACAGAGATTCTAATCATTCTATCTTCTCAGAAGTTTTGAATGAAGTGGGGGATGGTGATAGTAAGGTCAGTGACTCAGTCAACCTAACAGATAATACGCAAGTAGAGCAGTTTAGTGAGCAGACAGAAAGAGACAGTATCGACGAAACCCTAATTTATCAAGATGCGATATCAGAGGAAACAAACCAAAGTAATAGTTTCGATACAGATACATCATCGTCTGGAAGTGCTGTCATCCAATCATCTGATTCTGAATTTGTGGTTCCTAACACTGTGCAGGTTAATGTTCCAAGTACACCACGACGTACTAACAGAACTCCGAAGCCTATCGTCCGAGAGGATTACATCTCATATTCAGCAGTTTCACAAGAAGTCAGTGATCCAGTAACTATGGATGAAGCTCTCAGCAGACCAGACAGGAAAATGTGGAAACAGGCAATGCAGGATGAATTCCGAGCTCTAAGGCAGAATGATACTTGGTACTTGACGGATTTACCTCCAAATAAGAAACCAATTAGCTGTAAATGGATTTATAAAACGAAACTGGACAGTACGGGAAGAATTGATCGATACAAAGCACGACTAGTAATAAAAGGATGTGCACAGCGTAAAGGCATCGACTATCAAGAAACGTTTTCTCCAGTGGTGCGTTATAATTCAATTCGTTTATTACTTGCTATAGCTGCGAAATACGATTTGAATATTGACCAGATGGGCGCAGTAACAGCATTTCTTCAAGGAGATCTGGATGAGGAGATCTATATGCTTCAACCTAAAGGTTTCAGTGACAACTCAGGAAAAGTGTGCCGATTGAAGAAATCACTTTATGGTTTGAAACAGTCAAGTAGACTGTGGAACCAAAAGCTGGACTTAGCATTGAAGTCGTTTGGTATGAATAGATCAAAGGTAGACCCCTGTGTCTATTATTCTTTTAACGACGGAAATATGGCGTTTGTAGCTGTGTATGTAGACGATCTGCTGCTATTTACAAGGGACAACAAAACAAGAGATGACATTAAAACGTTTTTGCATGGGAAATTCAAAATGAAAGATATTGGTGAAGCTAGATACGTTCTTGGTTTTCAAATTTCGAGAGATCGAGTAAAAGGAGAGTTAAGTATAGACCAAAAATTGTATATACGAGAAATTTTGAATCGTTTCAGAATGTCAGAGAGTAACCCTGTAAAGACTCCAATGGATCCAAACGTCAAGTTAACTAAGGATATGTGCCCGCAAACTGACAGCGAGCGTAGTGATATGAGTAACGTTCCGTATCAGGAGGCAATTGGAAGCATCATGTTTCTGGCTCAAGTTTCAAGACCTGATTTAAGTTTTGCAGTGAGCTCTTGTAGCCAGTTCAATAATAATTACGGAAGACAACATTGGATGGCAGTGAAGCGTATTCTACGCTATATTAAAGGAACTATTGATGCGAAGTTGGTTTTTTTGCGAAGCGGTGACGTGAACATCCAAGGTTTTTGTGATGCAGATTGGGCAAACAATACAGTAGATAGGAAATCTATATCGGGTTATGTCTTCTCATCGCTTGGTGGTGCAGTCTCCTGGTGCACAAAGAAGCAGGCAACGGTGGCGCTATCATCTTCAGAGGCCGAATATATGGCGCTTTCTACAGCAACACAGGAAGCTCTTTGGTTGAATTCTCTACAGCAGGAACTTCTTCCGGAATCAACTGTATCAACGAGAATTTATTGCGATAATCGGAGTGCTATTAATTTGGCAAAGAATAGTAGCTATCAGCCCAGAACGAAGCATATCGACGTCAGACATCATTTTATTCGTGAGAAAATTGATGAAGGAAAAATCATCGTGGAGTATATAAATACAGATGACATGGTGGCAGACGTGATGACCAAGGCGCTCAGCAATGGTAAACATTCAGTATTTTCAAGGGGTTTGGGAATAAAATTTTAAAATGTTAATAATATTTTATTCAGCGGGTGTTGTAATAGAGTAAACTTGTTATCTGTACTAGAGTTTGTTACCATTGCATATGTAAGATTGTACTAAATGACAGATGTAAATATATCAGAGCTTGTGCTCACTTCTTGTCAACTAATCGCAAACAACAGACGTGTTTTATTCCGCTGCTCCTGTTTTAACTTTGCAACAAGCTGTATATTAATTTTGACGTTATATTATAGGTCAAGCGAATCATAAATTTTGGTTTTTATTGATTCAATCTTATTTAAGATTTCCTATTGATGCCTCCTAAAACTTTTGTTTCACGCCTTCCTGGTACCAACGACCCAAAACATTAAAATCAGTTTTCACGTTAACCTCACAAATATTCTTACGAAACTTTTGCTTTTATCAGTAAATTTGGGTTTTAATTGAACTTCACATGTTTATAGAATGAATTTAGAAGTAATTCCAGTTATATATTTACAGGAAAAACGACTTCCCATCATCTTATTTCTACTTATTTGCGCACGAAAAACCCGAACATGTCAAGCTCATTAATTTAAACAAATTCTGGGTGTTTAGGCAAAGTCGGTTCACAAAAAAGTCACAAAATAGTCTAATAATTTTATTGGAATGATTACATAAAGATTTAAAGAAGCTACTTTAACAAATTTAACAAAATTTAACTTAATTCACTCGAGGAAACTTTTGCACGTACAAAAGTAAACAACATTTGAGAGTACGAAATATATTTGTCCCATTTTCTTATATGCTTTCGTCTCTGTTTGTCAAAGACCCCAGCTGATTTTAAATTCCTCGAGCAGCTTCACTCACGGATAGGAATTTTACACGGTACAGCCAAAACCACCGTAAACAGTAGTTTACGGAGGTTTTGGTACAGCGCTTCCTCTAGTTCTTTATTCTAACAATAAAAGTGTTGCATACAATCTCAGGTTATAGGTACCCTATAGGTGTAGTAAATTTTTGATGCGTGACGTGTTTACATAAAGATTATTTAAAGGATCATAACTAATTAACATAAAAAGGATCGTAATGAATATAACATTTATGGATTTATAGGTGTCGGTTGTACTTAAGTGAAGAAAATAGTGTTTATATATAAAAAAAATTGTGGCGAATTGAAATTTAAAAGTAACTAGTTTCTTAATTATAGTGATTAGATTTTAAGATATTGTATTTTCAATAGCACTCAGTCTGTGTTCACTCATTGATTCGTGCTTGGACCCCGGTGTTTTACTTTTCTGGGGTTCTGTTGGAATCTTTTTTGAAAACGACGAGCAAACAACATGAAAGCTAAATAATTATATTTTTCAAATAATGTATTGAATATTCTGCAGAAATTTTAATAAAATTTAATTTGTAGTCTGTTGTTTATAGTTTGTCGCTTTTTTATGTAATTGGCGGAAAGTTAATATTCCGCGTAAAGTATCTCATTGGGCTTGTTCGGTAGAGTGAGGGACTGAGCCTAGACCAGCATTGAGAGAATTTTTGACGTTTAACATTTTGACCTTTATGAGTTTTTAAATTAATATTTGTTACAAAATGGATAAAATATTATTTGCGAATATTTTAAAGCAGAACAATTCACTAATTAGCAACTGCGATTCTAATCTTATATTTAGAACGTGCGCTAATTTTCTGTGTAAACTGCTGCGAATCAAACAGTCAAATTCAATAAGCTAGATAGTGAGGGAACAATTTTATGGCTCACTTCCCTACTATTTCCCTCACTTAGAGCCTCACTAAGATATTTAACCGAACGCTATCTCTACGTAGCCCCTAGGTAGCCCCTCAGTATATCGAACGCGACCATTGTACGTTAGTGATTTTCACAGTGAATTAAGTGCAGTGAACCAATTGTATTTTCCAATGCAAACTGGGTGAGTTAATAATTATTAATCATGATAATATACACCCTAAAACACAAATGATTATAAGGGAATATATTATAATATTATTATAGTGTTGTGGAAAGTCCTTTGCTTCCTTCTATTTTCTCGACGTTGTAGTCAAATATTTTTGTGTAGTTTCGGTACTTTCTCATAATTGATTATAGTAGCAAATTACCTGGCATGGGATACAAATTCGTATTTTGCTTTTGTTTGCATGCAATCTCAGTATGCATTTTAGAATTTAGGTCGTTTGCTTACTCGATTTTAGGAAAATTACAAATGATAATGAAGATATTTTATGGGAATTGAAATGTATTGATAATGCAAGTGAATTTTCCATTGAATTTATTTTCCATTATTTCATCTTTGTCAGCTTTGTATATAGTTTGCATATGAAGGAAAAAACCAGCTAACTTACATTTAGGCGTTTGCGAGGTAGAAATAATAAAACATAGGGGTCGTATATTAAGTCGTAGGAAATTTTTATTAAATATGCCAAATATAGACACAAATTATAATAGAGGAAGGAAAATTCTAAACATGTTTAAGAAAAAATGTTTTCTACCTTATGGAACTTATTAGAAATGAAGAAATTTTTTGTACATAGGTTCGGGTCTTTATAAACAACGCAGTTTTACCAAGCAATATTGCACATTACCACTTTATTTTAAGATAACTGTATGAAAAAGTCACAATAAAAGGTATATAATACGATTAATTTTGAAAAAATTTACTTAACAAAATGTTTCGAGACAACAAAAATTATTAACCAGACCATCAGACTTTATTTCTGATGCATGATTTATTTAACTAAATTTTCGATGAATTGCTTAATTAATAAATCAATTAGGTTCATCATATTACAAGTACTGAAAATAATTTTTGAATATATAGCACTTACTTAAATAATCACAGATCTTTTCGAAATAACATATTTAAAATAAAATGAATTTATTTAAAAACAGAAAATGGGAAACACACGAAGGAAGTGCATCTCTGGTTGCATTGTAAAAACACGTTTGCTGTTCCAAAAGATGCAGCTAAGTAAGCACAATTTTCTCCAGGATTTATATTTATACTGTTTTGGAACTCTAGATATTATAACCCGGCCGACATAACTCAACGATGCAAATATCCATGGGTCGACATGGCTCCACTCAACACAATAAATGAAAAATTCATGTTGATCGAATGTTTGCAGTAAATCATCACAGAGTCTTAAAAGAAATATAATTAGTCCAAAAGAGTAATACCATATAACTAAAATACTTTTTCTTTGGGTCCGCTTCGTCGTCGCTAGATTCAGAAGTAACGCTACGGAACTTTACAATCACTACTGCTGGACAAAATGAGTTGATCATGAAAAGTATTAAACCGAACATTCCAAGTCTGGCTCCTTTGCCATCCGAAAATCCCAAATTTTTAGACATCCATCGTCTCCTCCCGTAATAATGTTGACACTGTTTATTGGGATTACAATCCAAAACTCAAACAGGTTGCCCGTGAGCGTCCTTAATTGTCCATCACGAATGTCATATTATTTATCAAAATCACCATGAACAAACACTCTTCAACAGGCACTTGCAGATTTCACATTTAATAAATCTCTAAAAAGCCATACAGCTGCTAATTGTTGTATCTCTTTCATTCTTGTTCTTCATAAACCTAATGCGGCAGCTATCGCTTTCTTCAAAAAAATTAATGCGAGAGAATTTTACTCTTTTGCTTGAAGAATCCGTGTGCATAAAATGCAATACACTCTCAGGTTATAGTGTCCAAAGCACTTCGAAGGTAAATGGCGTGTTCAAAGCTCAATGTTCCTAGTGCCAGGCCCCTGCTTCTATGCTCACCATTTCCTGTTTGGATCTGGTTTTGTTTTTACGTACATCAAACAATTGTTTTCTAAGTCAAGAACAGGTAAGTTTATTAGATCGAACGCTATCTGTGCAGTTCCTTTCCCCAACATTTATTCAAATTTACTAGTGTAAACAATTTATCTTCCGCTTGGATCGTCTCTCTCCGGGCGACAAACGTAACCAGTCTCCCATCGCTTTGTTAATAAATATAAGCGTTGAACATCACATGTATATTCGAACCCTGTAGTTCCTCCAATAGTATACAAATAATTATTATGAAGAACAATCGCTGGGCCACACTGAGGTTTGAATAAATCTCCATCAACCTTAAGCCTAATAACTGACGGGCGTTTCGTCGCACATTTTATTTATTTTTAATCCTTACAATTAATAAATCGTTCTTTGCAGCAATTGCATCAGTTGCTAATTCTTCTAACCAAACCGTAATGACATTTAGAACTACTCCATACAAGATGAACTACGAATAAAGAACGTTTCGTTCCTTATTCGTAGGTGCCGTACCACACTTGTCCTGCTTCCGCGCGATGAAGTCCGCAGGAGTGCCCACACTTGTCGTGTCGGAGTTTGTGTAGAACACACGCAATTTATTATATGTAGTGGTAACATTAAAGCAGTTTCTGAACCCAAATAAACCGTGCTTTGAATGGTTGCGTGCCGATGCGGCTATAAATAGGTAAGTTCCGTGCGGATTTCCCTATACATCCCCGCACGCCCTCTCTCCAACAAACTGTAATGAAGCAGGACAAGTGTGGTATGGCACTAGAAGATGAATGAGAGATTTCCCAATTGTGTAATTTCTTCTCAGGGATATTACCATTTAAATGAAAAATGGAATTATGTGACGGGAAATTTTTGCAGATTTGTTCGAAGCGCGTCTACTATATCATATCTATACCAAAGATTACTATTACTAGATAAACGGCTTCGAACAAAGTAGTGAAACATTTTTTTGCTTTTGTATATTTCCTGTATCGAGCATCCCTGCAGTCAGAATTAAAAATTTGTTTTTTCGGGAGAGTTTGTGGATAAGAGCCACGTATACTTTTCATATATTCATTTACAAATATCAAATGTACTTCGCTCATTAACAGTTTACGCACATAAGTAACTCACTCAGTCATGTGATTCACATGAATTCTTTTTATTGGTCGTACTTTTTGGTAAATTTTTCTCTTCGACAAGATTTGGCGGTACTTTTTTGACAGGAGTATGTGATTCTCTCCGGATGAGAACATAATTTTGACAGCAATAAGTGTCACTCTAATTGCTGGCATTAGGGCTTGTTCACAAGCGCGATGCGACTCCGTACGATTTTTTCGTTCATCTCACTTTTTGAATACTTTTGTTTCAGTCTGCGATTATTTTTCATCGTATGCCCGTTCACAAGGTTGACGAATGAAAATATGTTGCTTACATTTGAATTTGCACATAATTAGTGCTTTTTAGTGATATATATATCATCCAAATATAAATGTTAACAGTGAATCGGGAACTTATTTGCATGTATATTCTTATGACTTTAAAAGCTGGATATATTTCGTTTTACTGTGGTGCCAGCGTTACTTTTTCAAGACTAGCTGGGAAATTTAGGGAGCCGCTTATCTAGTAGTAAGTAATCTTTGGCCCTACTTCGAACTTTGCCAACTTCGCTGACTTTGCCATTATCTCTTACCCTTAGAACAGAAAACGAAAGGAAGTGCAATACCGTGTATAAACCGTGTACGTGTTTTCCGATTTTTTTCGTTGGAAAAGAGTGGGAAGGGAGCCTTAACTTCGCCATAACGAAATGTCAATTTGACGTGGACTTTCTGAAGAGTGCGGATCCAAGTGTTTATTGAATAATTTTCAGTGTTTAGTTGTTAAAAGTGGTGTAATTTTACAAATGAAAACAATTAACATTTAAAAGACTGTTTTCGTTTAGTTTACTAAGAATCTCACGTGCTTAATTTGGATATTTTTCGTGATGAAGTGTGCGATATTTTGTTGTAAAAATAATCGACGCATTGCGTGTGGAAAATCATTTTTCAGGGAAGTTAAATAATATAATAAGCAATTATACAGCATTTTCTTTGAAATATGTGCAAAAGCTTTATAAATAAAAGCTAAATTACCAAAAATACTCTCTAAGCATTTTGGCGAATTCGCTCTAGGCGAAACGTAAACGTAATGTTTACGAGTCGCTCTGACACCAACACTAATGTATCGAAGCGTGCCAAATAAAAATAAACCTGACATGTTTACACACAGTTTGTGGCCATCTTGAGTTGTGTTCAAAGTGTTTAGAAAAATTTTGCAGTGTTATTTTAATTATAAAGTGATTAAAATAGTTTTATTAATTGTGATAGTTGATGTTGATATAAGACAATTAGTGAATTGCGATAAGTGGACAATATAGACAATAGAGAATTAGGTTAAAATTGTCTACAAATAAATGTACATATATAACTTAATGAAAATATTTTAAATATAAAAATAAAAGAATGAATGAATTAGTTTTCTATTCTCCTCTCCAAATTTTTCAAAAACGATTTACATTATTAATTTATTTTACAGTTACAGTTCGCTACGGGACCCTTCCCTGTCAGAACTTTTGCGCCAAAGATGAAGTGGAGTTCAACCGTTAAACTTCAACATACATCTTGTGCAAAAATTTTATAGTGAAAAGTCTCAAAGTGAACTTTATGAAAAGGATTTATCAGCGGCTAAAATTACTTCGTTTACATTACGCTGAAAGCATTTCGTTAAAGACACGTTCTAGGCATTTCGTAAACGACACACTAAAGTATTACGTAAACGGTACGCCTCCGGCGTACAGTTAGCGAAGTACCACCACATAAACAACTCTTCGCCGTTTTGTTTCACTTCTCTTTGGTCAAGTGAAACGTTAACGACTCGTTTCTGTTACGCCGGCGGCGTAACGTTGGCGAAGAGTTCTATGCCAATTAGACTTCGCCGGCGTTACGTTTACGACTCGTCATGTTTAGAGGGTACCCTCTAAACATGACGAGTCGTAAACGTAACGCCGGCGAAGTCTAATTTTCATAGAACACTTCGCCAACGTTACGCCGCCGGCGTAACAGAAACGAGTCGTTAACGTTTCACTTGACCAAAGAGAAGTGAAACAAAACGGCGAAGAGTTGTTGATGTGGTGGTACTTCGCTAACTGTACGCCGGAGGCGTACCGTTTACGTAATACTTTAGTGTGTCGTTTACGAAATGCCTGAACGTGTCTTTAACGAAATGCTTTCAGCGTGACGTTAACGAAATAGTTTTAGCCGCTGATAAATTATTTTCATAAAGTTCACTTTGAGAATTTCCACTGTAAAAGTTTTTGCACGAGATGTACATTTATTGAAGTTAAGCGGTTAAACTGCTCTTCATCTTCGGCGCAAAAGTTCTAACAGTGAAAGGTCCCATAGCGAACTGTAACTGTAAAATAAATTAATAATGTAAATCGCTTTTGAAAAATTTGGAGAGGAGAAAAGAAAGCTAATTCATTCATTCATTTATTTTTATATTTAAAATATTTTCATTAATTTTCCATTTATTTGTGACAATTTTAACCTAATTCTCTATTGTCTATATTGTCCACTTATCGCAATACACTAATTGTCTTATATCAACATAAACTATAACAATTAATTAAAACTATTTTAATCACCTTATAATTAAAATAACACTGCAAAATTTTTCTAAACACTTTAAACACAACTCGAGCTGGCCACAAACTGTGAGTAAACATGACAGATTTATTTTTATTTGGCACGCTTCGATACATTAGTGTTGGTGTAAGAGCGACTCGTAAACATTACGTTTACGTTTCGCCTAGAGCGAATTCGCCAAAATGCTTAGAGGGTAATAACGATTTTTCTTGATGGTGCTCGTTTGTTTACATTTGAGATTCATCAGAGGTTTGGTTCAACTTATTGGTTTCAGCGACAGCTGACGGAAGTTTTTGCTTGAGGGCTCGAATAAAACTTTAAAGAAATTAACATATTTTTCTACCTTTTGGTATTTTAGGTTTCCAAAAGATAAAGACTTCAGAGAACTATGGTTAAAATCCATCGGTAGAACTGATTATATACCATCCGATGGTATTAATGTTCGCGAGGACCATTTCGAATAAGTCACAAATTTACTACTTCCATGGTGAAAACTAACACATTCACACCTTTCAAACACATGAGGAAAATTCGGAAACTTTTTGAGCATGGTGCATTTCCTTTCGTTTTCTGTTCTAAGCTCTTACCTAACTTCTTTACGTGTGTTTTAGTCTACGAGGAAGTAACTAAAGGAGAAGCCCTATCGTGTATATGTCGTGTGTGTGAGCATGGCAAGTTTTTTATTCTGCAGCTAGGGATTAGCTGTCAAATTTTTTTTCTTTTTAACTGAGTCCCTAGGTCTTAGCTGTCACTTTGTGTTGACATTTCAATAGCTAATTTGATTTCGCGAGTGAAAAATTACAATTGTACTTGTATTAAGTAATAATATAATTTAAAACTTTAGTAGTGATATAGTGAAAGATGTGAATAAATTTGTTTAATTAAACTTTGTTTTGAAAACTGTTTAATTTTATTCAATTAGTGAAATTAAGTGCATTGTGCAATCTTGTGGGAATAACAGCCACCGGCGCCCTACTGGAATATCTTTTCACAAGTAAGATAACTATATTGCCTTGATAACTAATTGCCTAATAAAAAGTTAATCAAATTAAGGAGATTTGTAGCGAAATTTCCACTTTTTACAAGACTATAAAATTCTTATTTACATTTTGCTTGAGATTACAGCTGATTTCGTACGATGTGCACTGGCGGCACGTAAAATGTTACATAGGGTGCATTTCTTTTTTCATTCCGAATGAGCGGAACGCGCCAATGTGTTTCTTTATTCGTTCGGAATATTCTATTCTTAATTTTCTGTGTTTTTTTATTAGCACCGGCGCGTTCAGAACGCGTTCTTTTTGTACCGAAGTTGTAGATGGAATAAACGGAATAAAACTGTCAAAAAACAATTTAGTATCAAAAGGGAAGGAAAAGAAAGTCATAATTGTAAATAAATACACAATTTATTGTTGGACTATGTTGTTTGCGTTCATTTTAAATAATATAAAAAACTTAAACCTCAAAAATTGTCTATTGAAAAATTTGCTTTAACCTGACTTCAGCTTTCAATTAAAAGGAATATTTCTTTGTGTTTACATATTACTTCTATTCCGTTTATTCTGGCGCATATTCTGTTCCTTCTATTCCTTCGACGGAATGAATAAAGAAATACAGCCAAAGATTACTCTACTAGATAAACGGCTTCGAACAAACTAGTAAAAAAATTTTGTTTGCTTTTGTATATTTCCCGGATCGGGCAACCCTGCAGTCAGAAATAAAAATTTGTTTTGAGTTTGTGGATACGAGACAAGTATACGTTTCTTATGTTTGTTTACAAATGCCAAATGTTCTTCACTCATTAAAAGATCATAATACATTGACGGTTTGATTGTCTCTTACGCACACGAGTAACTAGCTCAGTCACGTGCTTCACATGAATTCTTTTTATTGGTGGTACTTTTTACTACATTTCTCTCTTCGACAAGATTTAGCGGTACTTTTTTGACAGAAGTATGTGATTCTCTCCGGATGAGAACAGAATTTTGACAGAATTAAGAGATTCTCTCAAATAATTTTGACAGGAATAAATGATTGCACACTACCTGTACTCTTTATTTGCATGTATATTCTTATGACTTTAAAATCTGAATATATTTCGTTTTACTGTGGTGCCAGTGTTACTTTTTCAAGATTAGCTGGGTATTTTAGGGAGCCGGTTATCTAGTAGTAAGTAATCTTTGCCGTAACCCTCGTTCACGAGTGCGATTCGTCACATGCGACTGAAATTTGATTGGCAGAAGTCATATACCTGTTACTTGACATGCTGTCTTTATCTAACGTCATTGCGATTGTAATTTGATTGGCAGAAGTCATATACCTGTTACTGGACATGCTGGCTTTATCTAACGTCATTGCGATTGTAAAAATAATCGCAGCAATGCTCTTGATTTGGTGCGATTGTTGAACATAACCATACAAAATTGGTTTGTTTACCTTTTTGAAAAGTGCTTGTTGAATGAAAAACGGCTTGTATAAATATAATATGTATGTAATATGTGTTATTAGATATAAAAATTAATTATTATTATTTTACAGCATGTGAAGAAAAAGCAATAAAACAAATATTCCCTTTTCCTCTTTAAATAATTATTACAAACATTAACTTAAATTCGCATTCCCGATTCACTGTTAATATTTATATTTGGAATAACATATATTACTTAAAAGCACTAATTATGTGCAAGTTTAAACGTAAACAACACATTTTCGTTCGTCAACCTTGTGTACGATGAAAAATAATCGCATACTAAAACAAAAGTATTCAAAAAGTGAGATAAACGAAAAAATCGCACAGAGTCGCATCGCGCTTATGAACAAGCCCTTAGAACAAAAACCGAAAGGAAGTGCACCATGCTCCTTATCTGTTTGAAAGGTGTGAATGTGTTAGTTTTCAGCATGGAAGTAGTAAATTTTTGACTCATTCGAAGTGGTCCTCGCAAACATTACTACCATTGGATGGTATTTTATCAGTTCTACCGATGGATTTTAACCACAGTTCTCTAAAGTCTTTATCTTTTGAAAATCTAAAATACCAAAAAGTAGAAAAATATTTTAATATTTTTAAAGTTCTGTTAGAGCCCCTAGACAAAAACTTCCGTCAGCTGTCGCTGAAACCACCAAGGCGATCCAAAACTCTGATGAAGCTCAAAAGTAAACAAACGAGCACCATCAAGAGAAATGTTTATATTCTTTGGTAATTTAGCTTTTATTTATACAGCTTTTGCACATATTTCAAAGAAAATGCTGTATAATTGCTTTTTATATTATTTAACTTTCCTGAAAAATGATTTTCCACACCAATTGCGTCGATTATTTTTACAACAAAATACCGCACACTTCATCACGAAAAATGTTCAAATTAAGCACCTCAGATTCTTAGTAAACTAAACCAAAACAGTCTTTTAAATGTTAATTGTCTTAATGTGTAAAATTACACCACTTTTAATAATAGAACAGTGAAAATTATTCAATAAACACTCTTTCAACACTTGAAGGCGCCTTCTTCCAGAAAGCCCACGTCAAATTGACATTTCGAAGGTGTATTTTCTACCCCCTTCCCAAACCTTTCCAACGAACAAAACATCGGAAAACACGTACACGGTTTATACACGGTATTGCAATTCCTTTCGTTTTCTGTTCTAAGGTTTGAACTGAGCTCGCAATTTGGGTCTCTTGTTACATGACACCTTTAAAATGAAATTTAAATGTCATATGAGTGTACTAGAAAAAGTTAACTAACTACTAGATAACCGCCTCCCTAAAATACCCAGCCAGTCTTGAAAAAGTAACGCTGGCACCACAGTAAAACGAAATATGTCCATAAAATATAAATATATATATAAATGCAAATAAAGAGTACAGGTAAGTGTGCAGTCATTTAATTCTGTCAAAATTATTTGAGATAATCATTTATTCCTGTTAAAATTCTGTTCTCATTCGGAGAGAATTACATACTCCTGTCAAAAAAGTACCGCCAAATCTTTTAAGAACAGAAAAATGTACCAAAAAGTACGACCAATTAAAAGAAGTCATGTGAATCACATGACTGAGTGAGCTACTTATGTGCGTAAACTGTCGATTTTTTCTGATGTTTTAAAGAGCGAAGTACATTTGATATTTGTAAATGCATATATGAAAAGTATAAGTGTCTCTTATCCACAAACCCTCCCGAAAAACAAATTTTTAATTCTAACTGCAGGGCTGCCCGATACGGGAAATATACAAAAGCAACCAGAAATTGTTCACTGCTTTGTTCGAAGCCGTTTATCTAGTACTAGTAATCTTTGGTATTAGATGCCATTTTTAAACCGAACTCGGTTTAAGCGAGAAACACAATGGTAAAGCAGGAAACACAATGGAAACTTTCTCAACTTTGAACTTTGTCGACTTTAACAGCCCCAGCTTTTAGAACTTTTTGAAAATGGACAGAACACAATGTTAACTTTGCCAACTTTTGACAGCAATATATTTAATGTTCAGCCGGGAGGTATTTTTATAAAAAAAATTTAATAATTAATTCAAGAAAAGAATAAAGTTCCCTTAAAAGGCATTTTAAAATGCCAAGCCTCACTCGAAATAATATCAACAGCTGACTGTCACACTGAAAATAAATGTCAAAAGTCGTCAAAGTTATGAATGAGTAGAAACTAGCCAAAGATTACTTACTACTAGTTAACCGACTCCCTAAATTACCCAGCTAATTTGAAAAAGTAACACTGGCACCACAGTAAAACGAAATATATCCAGCTTTTAAGGTCATAAGAATATACATGTAAATAAAGTGTAGTGTGAAGTCATTTACTCCTGTCAAAATTATTTGAGAGAATCACTTACTCCTGTCAAAATACTGTTCTCATCATGTGAATCACATGACTGAGATAGTTACTTGTGTGCATAAGAAACTTTCAAACTGTCAATGTTTTCTGATCTTTTAATGAGAGAAGTTCATTTGACATTTGTAAATGCACGTAAGAAAAGTATACTTGTCTCCTACTCACAAACTCTCCCGGAAAACAAATTTTTAATTCTGACTGCAGGGTTGCCCGATGCGGGAAATATATAAAAGCAACCACAAAATCTTCAATACTTTGTTCGAAGCCGTTTATCTAGTAATAGTAATCTTCAAACTAGCCCTACTTCGAACTTTGCCAACTTCGCCGACTCCAAGAGTAGTTTCAATAGGTGCATTTCTTTTTTCATTCCGAATTAGCGGAACGCGCCTAATGTGTATCTTTATTCGTTCGGAATATTCCATTCCTAATTTTCCGTGTTATTTTATTAGCACCTTAGAACAGAAAACGAAAGGAAGTGCACCATGCTCAAAAAGTTTCCGAATTTTCCTTATGTGTTTGAACGGTGTGAATTTTATAGTTTTCACCATGGAAGTAGTAAATTTGTGACTTATTCAAAGTGGGCCTCGCAAACATTACTACCATCGGATGGTATATAATCAGTTCTACCGATGGATTTAAACCATAGTTCTCTGAAGTCTTTATCTTTTGGAAACCTAAAATACCAAAAGAAAGACAAATATTTTAATTTCTTTAAAGTTTTATTCGAGCCCTCAGGCAAAAACTTTCGTCAGCTGTCGCTGAAACCAATAAGGCGAACCAAAACCTACAAGGAAGTAACTAAAGGAGAAGCCCTATTGTGTATATGTGGTGTGTATGAGCATGGCAAGTTTTTGTTCGGCGGCTGGGTCTGTGCTGTCAAATTTGTTCGCTTATTGCTACGAGAAAGTAGGCTATTTATCTGTTCCCTGGGTCTTAGCTGTCACTTAGTGTCAGTGTCGGCACACAATTTATTAATTAGTTCAATATTTTAAAATACACGTCAAAACCCCCGAACATAAAATACTTTTCTAATCGCCTGCCTTTCGCTTATGAGATTGTATGCATGGGAATCTCATACAAGCTTAAAATTGCCACGGTTTCCTGAACTTCTTTCTTTTCCTTTAGTTACTTCCTCGTAGACCAAAACTCTGATGAATCTCAAATGTAAACAAACCAGCACCATCAAGAAAAATGGTCATTATTTTTGGTAATATAGCTTTTATTTATACAGCTTTTGCACATATTTCAAAGAAAATGCTGTATAATTGCTCATTATATTATTTAACTTCCATGAAAAATGATTTTCCACACGCAATGCGACGATTATTTTTACAACAAAATATCGCACACTTCATTACGAAAAATGTCCAAATTAAGCACGTGAGATTCTTAGTAAACTAAACGAAAACAGTCTTTTAAATGTTAATTGTCTTTATTTGTAAAATTACACCACTTTTAACAACTAAACACTGAAAATTATTCAATAAACACTTGGATCCGCACTCTTCAGAAAGTCCACGTCAAATTGACATTTCGTTATGGCGAAGTTAAGGCTCCCTTCCCACACCTTTCCAACGAACAAAAAATCGGAAAACACGCACACGGTTTATACCCGGTATTGCACTTCCCCTCTAAGCATTTTGGCGAATTCGCTCTAGGCGAAACGTAAACGTAATGTTTACGAGTCGCTCTGACACCAACACTAATGTATCGAAGCGTGCCAAATAAAAATAAATCTGTCATGTTTACTCACAGTTTGTGGCCAGCTCGAGTTGTGTTTAAAGTGTTTAGAAAAATTTTCCAGTGTTATTTTAATTATAAAGTGATTAAAATAGTTTTAATTAATTGTTATAGTTTATGTTGATATAAGACAATTAGTGTATTGCGATAAGTGGACAATATAGACAATAGAGAATTAGGTTAAAATTGTCACAAATAAATGGAAAATTAATGAAAATATTTTAAATATAAAAATAAATGAATGAATGAATTAGCTTTCTTTTCTCCTCTCCAAATTTTTCAAAAGCGATTTACATTATTAATTTATTTTACAGTTACAGTTCGCTATGGGACCTTTCACTGTTAGAACTTTTGCGCCGAAGATGAAGAGCAGTTTAACCGCTTAACTTCAATAAATGTACATCTCGTGCAAAAACTTTTACAGTGGAAATTCTCAAAGTGAACTTTATGAAAATAATTTATCAGCGGCTAAAACTATTTCGTTAACGTCACGCTGAAAGCATTTCGTTAAAGACACGTTCAGGCATTTCGTAAACGACACACTAAAGTATTACGTAAACGATACGCCTCCGGCGTACCGTTAGCGAAGTACCACCACATAAACAAATCTTCGCCGTTTTATTTCACTTCTCTTTGGTCAAGTGAAACGTTAACGACTCGTTTCTGTTACGCCTGCGGGGTAACGTTGGCGAAGAGTTCTATGACAATAAGACTTCGCCGGCGTTACGTTTACGACTCGTCATGTTTAGAGGGATCCTTTCGTTTTCTGTTCTAAGATTAGCACCGGCGCGTTCAGAATGCGTTCTTTTTGTACCGAAGTTGTAGATGGAATAAACGGAATAAAACTGTCAAAAAACCATTTAGTATCAAAAGGGAAGGAAAAGAAAGTCATAATTGTAAATAAATACACAATTTATTGTTGGATTATGTCTTCAGCGTTCATTTTAAATAATATAAAGAACTGAAACCTAAAAATTGTTTATTGAATAATTGCTTTCACATGAATTCAACTTTCAATTCGAAGGAATATTCCTTTGTGTTTACATATTGCTTCTATTCCGTTTATTATGGCGCGTATTCTGTTCCTTCTATTCCTTCCACGGAATGAATAAAGAAATACACCCATAGTGAGGGTTTTGTAAAAATTTGAATTTTTTTGTTAATAAATTTGAACTTTTTAAAATAAATTTAATTTTTATAATTTTTTATATATGAATTAAAATTTTAATTATTTTGTGATTACAGCTTATCTTCATATATTTTGCATGGTCGGGCGCATACCATTTAGCCGGACACACTTTTGCTAGCATTAAATTATTTCAGAATATAATTACATAAATATTATTCCTATTCATTAGATTGCCAAAAAATATCTTCTTGCCGGGAAGATGGCTGCAAGCTATTGGGAAAATGGAATTCATTTCATTGGAACATTTCTAAGCCCAGCACTTATTTTCAACAGGCAGAGGAATTAAACAGTCAAATGCCATATCTGAAAACATGACAAATATACAAGTGGTAAGTTTATGTATAAATTTTAACATAAAGTATTGATACAATTTTAAAAGATGGTGGTAGGCCTAAAGGGGAACCGGCCATTTAAAATAAACGGCAACGCGCTTAGATGCATTACCTCAACAGGTGTTTTCACGGTATCAACATGTATTGAATTCTCAATTTTAATTATAAATATTTACTTAAAGGAAATACATGTTACTACTGTAAATATATCTGAAGGTGGTGTGGAAAAATGCATCGTTTTAATATCAGCTTAATTTTTCCAAAGTTAATAAATTAAAGAACATTATTGTTCCAAGTATTGTTATTATTACAAAATGTATTGACTATTCATACTTGCACTTTCTTATTATAATCCAATTTCAGTGTATAATTGTTTTGAGGAAAATTAATTTATAAATTATAATTTTAAAAAGGGCGCCAAAGCCCCTTCCTGCAATGAATTTTTGGTATCGACTCCCATGTATTTTTTTGAAGTGTGCGAAAAATGCTCACACATCTTTAAAATTTCCACGCGCTTTTAAGCTGTCGGGCTTCTCCTTTAGTAACTTCCTCGTAGGATTTAGTCGAGCTGTCAGAAGTCGGCAAAGTTCAAAGTTGAGAAAGTTACCATTGTGTTTCTAGCTTTAGATTTTGAGACGACGAGTCTGCGCTGTCACTGCGTTGCGCTTGTTATGTACCGCGTCATATAAAATTTTTGAGCTGCCGCTGCCACTTTCACTGCGCTGCCGCTGCCGTCTGTTCTGTTTCTGGCTTTACCTTTAACTCCGAAGTTTAGAACATACCCTCTAAACATGACGAGTCGTAAACGTAACGCCGGCGAAGTCTAATTTTCATAGAACACTTCGCCAACGTTACGCCGCCGACGTAACAGAAACGAGTCGTTAACGTTTCACTTGACCAAAGAGAAGTGAAACAAAACGGCGAAGAGTTGTTTATTTGTTGGTACTTCGCTAACTCTACGCCGGAGGCGTACCGTTTGCGTAATACTTTAGTGTTTCGTTTACGAAATGCCTAGAACGTGTCTTTAACGAAATGCTTTCAGCGTAATGTAAAAGAAATAATAATCCTTTTCACAAAGTTCACTTTGAGACTTTTCACTGTAAAAATTATTGCACGAGATGTATGTTGAAGTTTAACGGTTGAACTCCACTTTATCTCTGGCGATAAAGTTTCGACAGTGAAGGGTCCCGTAGCGAACTGTAAATGTAAAATAAATTAATAATGTAAATCGTTTTTGAAAGATTTGGAGAGGAGAATAGAAAGCTAATTCATTCATTCTTTTATTTTTATATTTTAAATATTTTCATTAACTTATATATGTACATTGATATGTAGACAATTTTAACCTAATTCTCAATTGTCTATATTGTCCACATCGTAATTCACTAATTGTCTTACATCAACATCAACTATCACAATTAATAAAACTATTTTAATCACTTTATAATTAAAATAACACTGCAAAATTTTTCTAAACACTTTGAACACAAATTCTTGATTTGGCCACAAACTGTGAGTAAACATGAAAGGTTTATTTTTATTTGGCATGCTTCGATACATTAAGGTGTAAACACAATTGCGACGAATCGACTGCACAACTGCCAACTGCCGACCTAAATTCGCTGTCAAAAGTTGCAGTCAGCAAAGTTGGAACACAATTGTGTCGGCGGCGAATAGCGAAGAGGAATGGCTTTGGGTACGAATTTTATATTGGCTGCACTTAAAAATATTTTAAAATATCATTTTTAAATTGGCAATACTGAACGTCCGACTGCCAAATTAGAAAATTGCTCTATTCCGACGACCAGTTCGTCGGATGCTGGCAGTTGGCAGTTCCAGTTTTGTGCATACCCATTAAACGTAGCACTTTCATATTTTTGACAGCGAACTTTTTCATGCGTTGGACGTCGGCAGTCGCAATTGTGTTTCATACTTTAGTGTTGATGTCTGAGCGACTCGTAAACATTACGTTTACGTTTCGCCTAGAGCAAATTCGCCAAAATGCTTAGAGGGTAAAACTAAACAGGAATGGCAGTAAGCTAGGAAAACGTCGGCATTTTCCGTTCTGAAGAGGTGAGGGTTGTCTATGCGTTTGTACACCATGACAGTAGTCAAATTTGAGATTTTTTGAAGCGGGGCTGACATATATTTTGAATAAATACAAACTGTAATAAATCAAAATTAATTAATATTTTTTTTTTAAATTTTATTATTAAATTACATTTAAAAATGTTCGCAAAGATGAAATTGATTTTCTAATTATAATAAGATCTAATACAATTTAGAAAAACAGTTGCGAAATGCTTTGAAATTTTCAATATTTTATGCATTTAAACTGTTCCAATTTGGCTAGATTACAAATGTAAACAAAGATCTATATCCAAGAAAGTAGTGAATATTTACTATTATAAATGACTGTCGCTTAATATAATCGGAGTAATATAAGCAAAGATACCTTAGAGATTATAATTATAACATATACTTTCCTGAAAAAAGATTATTCTTGAGATCTCCGGCGATAATTTTTGCAGCAGTACACAGCACACTTCATCACTAAATTTGTGATTTATTGTGGAGTTTTACACAATAAAAGGGCTCAATAAGATATCACAAAGTATTTTTACACTTTACTAGGCTATAATTAGCAATCGTTAATACTTATCACCTCGATAAATTCCTGTTTTCATAAAACTCTCACAACAAAACTTAAACTTTGACACTTCTGAAAATAAAAGCAAAACACTTCGATATGGGAACAGTACCAAAGATTACTCTACTAGATAAACGGCTTCGAACAAACTAGTAAAAGCATTTTGCTTGCTTTTTTATATTTCCCGCATCGGGAAACCCTGCAGTCAGAGTTAAAAATTTGTTTTCCGGGAGAGTTTGTGGATAAGAGACAAGTATACTTTTCTTATGTTTGTTTACAAATGCCAAATGTTCTTCACTCATTAAAAGATCAGAATACATTGAAAAGTCTCTCTTTGAAAGTCTCTTACGCACACGAGTAACTAGCTCAGTCACGTGCTTCACATGAATTCTTTTTATTGGTTGTACTTTTTACTACATTTCTCTGTTCGACAAGATTTAGCGGTACTTTTTTGACAGAAGTATGTGATTCTCTCCGGATGAGAACAGAATTTTGACAGGATTAAGTGATTCTCTCAAATAATTTTGACAGGAATAAATGATTGCACACTACCTGTACTCTTTATTTGCATGTATATTCTTATGACTTTAAAATCTGAATATATTTCGTTTTACTGTGGTGCCAGTGTTACTTTTTCAAGATTAGCTGGGTATTTTAGGGAGCCGGTTATCTAGTAGTTAGTAATCTGGCCAGTCTTGAATAGCTCGAACCTTCTCTGAATCTGCCGAAAGTCCATCTGCAGAGACGATATGGCCCAAAAACTTCACTTGTCGCCGACATAGCTGACACTTGGAAGGCGAAAGTGTTCGGCCAGCTGAAATCAGGCGCTGCAAAACGATGTCAAGCTTGACCAACAATTTATCAAAATTGCGGCCATGGACAATAATGTCGTCCAGGTACACCAAGCAGACTTTATAGGAGCTTCCTTCAAGAACAAGCTCCATTAAGCGTTGGAAAGTTGCTGGAGCGTTTGTTAGCCCGAAAGGCATTACAACGAACTCCCATAAGCCTATACCGACAGAAAATGCTGTTTTCTCTCGATCCGTAGGGTGCATCGGAACTTGCCAGTACCCAGATTGCAGGTCAAGAGTGGCGAACAAATTTGAATTTCCGAGGGCATCCAAGGTAAGGTCGATGCGCGGCAATGGATATGAGTCCTTCTTAGTGACTTCATTTAGTCTCCTATAGTCAACACAGAAGCGGAGGATACCATCTTTCTTTCTTACTAAAACTACCGGAGAACTCCAAGGGTTCTTTGACGGCACTACGATTTCCTGATCGATCATTTGCTGGAGTATCTCTTCGGCCTCTGTTCTTCTCGCCATTGGAATCCTTCTGGGCGGTTGCTTTATAGGTGTGGCATCCTGAGTGTCGATGTGATGTTCCACTAGATTGGTGCGGCCCAGGTCTTCCTTGGACCGGGAAAAGACTCGAGAATTTCTTATAAGCAAGTCCTTCAGCTTAATAATAGAATTAACCCTTCTAACTCAGAAGACGCACTTCACAGGCTGAGGCCTGGAATCAATTGACCTATTCACCAGAATATAACATATATTCAGATGAATGAGGCTCCCACAACCCATGCAATAAAATATTAGTACACAAAAAAAAAATCCACAACAATCCCAAACACTACAATGAGGGGTGCAAAGACAACAAAGATCGTTTAAGCAAATCCTTACTAAGAGCCAGGTCAAAAATAGGACACATATTCACGGCTCTACACATGCGGTTAATAGGCTCATGCATACCATAGTTAGACCGAGAATGGGTAACATGTAGTAAAGGCAATCTCCTTAAGCTGTACGGAGTATGCCTATAAGTAACCAAACTTGCGAGAGTACGAGAATCTATATTCAAGTTCAAAAGCTGGTGAATAAATACTAGGTCAGCAATTCTACGACGTTCACCCAGCGAATGCATATTAAGCAAACGGAGGCGATCCTCATAAGGAGGAAGCCTTAATGGATCAATCCACGGGAGGTCCCATAGTGCGAACCTAACAAAGTTCCGCTGCACCGACTCAATGCGTCTAGAGTGAACAGCATAGCAAGGAGACCAAATCTGAGATGCGTACTCGAGAATTGGTCTAACTAAAGAACAAAATAAGTGAATTAGGGTCTGTTGATCAGAAAACTCCCTAGACCACCGCTTAACAAAACCCAGGACGGAATTACTCCGAGATACGATATGATTTATGTGAAGAGTGAAATCGAGTTTTCTATCCAGCCTTACACCAAGGTCAGTAACGGACTCCACACGATGGATAGTAGTATCCGCAAATGTATAATCAAAGACGAGTTGATTGATGTTCCTAGAAAAACACATAACTTCACATTTATCCAGGTTAAGCTGCAGTCCATTTGAGGCACACCAAACCCTGAAGGTATTCAAATCATCCTGAATGCAGGAAGAATCATAACTGTTTCTAACGCATGAGAAAATCTTCATATCGTCTGCGTAGATTAGAAGTTTGGAGTGCTTAATCAGAGGGACAATGTCGTCAATGGCAAGAATAAACAGCAACGGTCCCAGATGGCTACCTTGCGGCACACCAGATGAAGCCCTAACGACTCTAGATAAAGTATTACGGAAAGAGACTCGGTAAGTCCTATTTTTTTAGGTAAGAGCAGATCCAATCGAGCAGTAAAGGTGGAAAACCCAACCTTTCAAGCTTAAGCAAAATCACAGAGTGAGGGAGCTTATCAAATGCCTTGCTAAAATCAGTGTAAACACAGTCGGTCTGGATACCCTGTTGGAAGGAAGAGATAATGTGGGATGTAAGTTCAAGCAGGTTGGTTGTCGTCGATCGACCGGGCAGAAAGCCATGTTGATTAGATGAGATTAACCTTTTACACTGCCCAACAAGCTGTGAATGAATAACAGACTCAAATAACTTGGGTATGCAGGAAAGCTTCGCGATTGGCCTATAATTTGTTATGAAGTTTTTTTGCCCTTTTTTATAAACAGGAATTATAAAGGAGCTCTTCCATAACGTAGGAAATCTGCCAGCCTGAAGAGATTTGTTGAAGATGAGTTCCAATGGAGTGAGTAAGGCATCAGAACAGGATCTCAAGAATGCTGGTGGAACACCATCAGGACCAAAAGAAAAGTCCAGTTTAAGCTCCTTGATACCATTCATGATAATATCCCGAGATATAATGGGCAAGGCAATGGAGGTAGTAGGACGATTTTGGATATGACCAAACACTTCCAGAGAAGGCACAAAGTTGCCTGATGAAAAGGCGCCCTCAAAAAACAATGCAAAGTTATCGGCTATATTGGGCGCGCTACAACTGGAGGATCCATTATACCACATTGTAGATGGATAATTATCAGTTTTCTTCTTCAGGTTAACAAATTTAAAAAAGGCACGGGGATCATTACGCAAGTTACTGCGAATATTATCAAGGTATTCACTGTATAAGGATGAAGATAACGCCAAAAAGCAGTCGTGACAATAAACAAATTCAGAATAAGCTAACGTGCTTCTACAACGCAAGTAGGTTTTCCATAGCCTATTTTTTTTATTCTTAAGACTCCGCAGTTCCGTAGTATACCACGGGGGAGAATGACATGATGATCTGGACCGCTTGAGTGGTACACATGAATTAAACAGATCATATATCCTATCATAAAACAAGGAAACACAAGCGTCTACATCGCTATCACAAAAAAGGGATGTGAAATCGATTGAGAGGATCCTGTTTGAAAGATCAGAGAAATCCACCTTTTTAAAATCAAGAACGTACTGATCTACGTTGGGGTCGACAATATTAGAACCATCGTAGCAGAAAGAGATGGAAATGGGCGGGTGTAAACTGTCAATAGCGGATAAGTTACGAGAAGTTAATTCGACTATAGTGTTACTCGAATCGGAAGAAAAGATAAGATCTAACTGCCTTCCCATAGAGTTCTTTACATCACTCATTTGGTGTAAACCAGAGGAGGAGATGGCGTCAAGAAAATGGGAGTCTTTAGCAGTAAGACAATTTGAAGGAAGGTAGTCATCGTCATCATCGTTGAATACCCATTGAACGCTGGGTAAGTTAAAGTCACCGAGAAGAATTATTTCGTCTTCTGGGTTTGTCATATTATTAATAAAATCTAGGCTAAGAATTAAAATCTCGTAGAGACTACGACCATCTGCATCAGCATGGTTTGTCAAGTTTGGACGAATATAGCAACATAACAGGTATATGTGCATCTTCCCTAAATCTATCTTAAGAGCTAAAAGCTCGATTGTGAGCGTGTCGGAAAAGGCAGGGATATCAACCAGGCTGCAATCAAAGTGCGATTTGCATGCAACCAACACGCCACCACCACGAGCCATGGAGTCAGAGTATCTATCCTTACGAAAAATCTGATAGGACTCGTCAAGAATTTCTGCATCATTAAAACCGCAATGAAGCCAGGTTTCGGTCAGAGCGATAACGTCGTAACAACAGGCAAGAGAAGCCTGAAATAATTGGCTTGATCTTGTTCTTAATCGCCTTACATTTTGGTAGTAAAGGGATAGCATACTTAGTTTTTTTGGTTGTTATCAATGGTTCGACTCTGAGTGCTTCCCGCGACCCTACGACGGGGCACAAACTCGTGTGCAATGATATTTTCGGGCCAGAAATCGGGGGCAGACATTATCACAAAAAGTTCAGGGGACGATGTCAACTTAAAAGACGACATGAGTCCTTGAGAATGACGAGATCCAAGAAGTTGACAACGGAGGAGTGCAGAGTCATCAACACCACTCCTCTCCCTCACATAGCCAATAACGTCATCAACAGAGGTCGACGGATCAAGTCGAGAAACAAAGAAAGACTTAGGTGGTTGCGCAATCCTCAGATTAAAACCCTCATTTCTAGACACAGTAATAAGCGAACGAGGCGGGGTAACAGGAGCACACGTACGGCGGCCACGCCGACGGGCATTGCGAGAACGTTTTGATGCAACGTCGCGAACATCATGAGGGCTAGTCGAGCCATCGCCGGATGGTTGTTCAAGTCGAACCGAATTTAAAGCAGGGTCGACAAGCTTCTTCCTCTAATCTGCAGTACACTCGGTAGCATGTTGGTTAAAAAGTTTTACTACCTCCGGTGTCAAGTTTTCATCAAATGTTTGACCGCAAGTAATAATGACTGCTTCTCTATCGACCTGGCAAATGGTGGTAGCCGCGGGAATGTGGATGGTTTCTGAGCCGGTATTGGCGATTCTAGCGTACACTCTCCCACTTTCACAAGAAGAAATCGTGTTAGTGACTTTAAAGCAAGGTGGTAGGTTAGGAAGTGGAGTGAGGATTACTGATTTCTCTTGAATAATCGTCGTGCACAAACTCACTGTTTGGGGGAATGTGGAGTTCGTCCGAAGTTTGTGCTGTATAATTATGTCCGTAGGATTGGTTAAGCTTAAAGACCTTTTCGGCAAGGGTGACTTTACCGGTTTGAAGATTAATGTGGCATCCATGTTGTAGTAGGAAATCCATGCCGAGGATGCAATCGTCAAAGATTTCTGCGACGAAAGTTGGATGAAGTGTGGCGAAGTCCAAGATCTCTATGGTAACTTTGGACACACTAGTAACAGGAGTTATATTACCGCTGATACCTCGGATAATGGCTTTCGATGGCAGCATTTCGATGTCTTCTTTACTTTCAGCGATTATTCGTGGATGGCAAATAGTCTGTGTTGCGCCGGTATCGATTAAAAGGCGGCAAGGTACTCCTCCAAGCTTTCCGTCTAGCCATAAGTGGTTTGCGTCCAATGATACACTAGTTAAGACAGTTATAGGTTGTAGGGCTAATATGTCCACCGAATCTTGCCCTTGAGAATCGATGGGGGCTAGTTTAAAACACTGGGCTGTATAGATAGTACATCGAGATCATTGTTGTCACATATAAGCTTAGAAGACATTGGTTGCTGGTCTAGTTTGTAAGGAGCGGGAGTACATAGCTCCCTACTTTGTAAGGGCATGGTACAAACGCACACTTTTGGACTATTTTCCAGTCTTCTATTCGGGTTGTGCACAATAGGACGGACATTAAGGGCTTTCGGCGTTTTTGGGGTTTTGACGACATCAAATATTACCTCTTCTCCCTCTGATAGTTTCGACGACACATTTTTGATATGGCTCTGATGCACAAACACTTCGCTTCCGTTATCTGTCCGGCGTATAAATCCGTAGCGCCTTGAAGAATAATACCAGCGAACAATTCCACGAACATCTTTTTCCACGGACCTTTAAGTGACACGGTTTTCTGGAGGTTTCCGTTCTTCAGTTCTCAGCATGTGCTCATCTATCATTGCTGGTTGTTGAACATTTGAAGGACGGGTTTTGGAGCTCGACTCCAGGCCTGATTTGCGCTCCTTCAAATCAGGCGTTGACCTTTTCCCGACTGGTTGACTCTTCCCTTGGGTTGAGGTATAGAGAGCGTCGTAGTGGTGACTTCGGCAACCCGTGTATGTCGGCGTGTAAGTCGTGCAGCGTCCCTATTAGCTTCAATCCGAATAGCTTGCGTTAGAGCAGTCTCAAGGGTATCAGGCTCTATATCTCGCACACGTTGTTGGACTTCGGCATCTGCTATGCCATCCAGGAACTGACCTAACGCTATCCTGTTTCGTGCTCGTGCAGGGCAATCGCTAAATGCCAAATGAGTTAATTTCTGGACGTCTGTTGCAAATTCGGCTAGATTTTCATTTGGTTTTTGTATCCGGCCTCTCAGTTGGAAATGAGCTATAGATTGACGATACTCATCGCTGAACCTTTCCGAAAGAACTTGATTTAATAATTCATAATTATTCTGTACTTCTTCCTCCAAGGTATCGTAAAAATTCAATGCAGTTCCACGAAGGTAAGGAGCCAAGTATAAAGCTTTAAGCTCTGCGGACCAAGAATTTGCTTTAGCGACTGTTTCAAAATGCCTTTTGTACATCCCCCATGGCTCCTTTCCATCATAATCTCTTGGAAATAGTCTAATACGTGTAGGTGGTGTAAATGGTGCAGCAGTTATATTGGGAGGGTGATTGCTCGGCAGCTCGTTAGCCGGATTTGATGTTAGAGGGGTGTTCCTGGTAGTTTTAGCGGTTGCTGGTGGTGTACCTGGTACACTACAGTAACTAGTACTTGGCAATTTGCCCTGAGTATAAGTTGACTGCGATGATAAAGTGTACATTGTGCAGCCCTATATGCTGTTTCTGCGGTTCCGGAGTCCTGGTTAAAGAACGCTCTTGAGTTCTGCTTAAAATGGTCGAGTGGACATTAGTGCAAGAGACTGCAGCTGACGAGTTAGACTGCAAATAACATGGTGGCGTTATAATAGGACTACTTGGGTGTGCAGACGCGATGGTGATAGCGGATGCTTCCACTAGCATTGTATGAGGAAGGGTTTCCTTGTGTTCCCTAGCAGCGGGAATGTTGGCCAAACTGCTACATGGTACTAGGAGCGCCCCCATGCTGTCATTGGGCAAATATTTGGAGCTTGGCTGGTTTTGAAGCTTTGCAGAAATTTCTTTATGAACAGGACCATCCCCACATGGATTCCCTGACAAATTTGGCTGAATTAGCATTTCTGGCTCATCTAAATCGAGTAAAGATAATTCAGGATCCGGTAAAATTGTTCTGAGACGATTCGGAGAAGAATTCGTTGGATGTATTGAAGCACTTCTTATTTGAGCGGTGGTTTGGATGAGTTCATCTTTTCGGGTCTTTTCGAGTTTTTCTAGTCTCTCTGATAGGCGTTCTACTAAATCGGAAATTCTACCAATTTGTTCTGACAGGCTGCTAAGTGCAATAAGGCTACTATCCTCGTGGTGTGTAAGCCTTGTAGATTCGAAAAAGTTAGGCAGCTGCCCTATCCCCATAGAACGATTAGTAGCGCCCCAGTCCCTTGTCTCCATAACTTAATAAAATGAGTCGACAACTGAAATTAAAGTGGTTTGTGTACGAGTAGTGGCCAAGGCGTTGTCGGGCAGTATTTTTTTTTATGTTATCACCGAGCGGAAGTTATTGTTTGGGGGGTTTCTTTCGAATACTTTGACTGGATACCCCACACCTGACACCAATTGTAACCGACGCAGCCTTAAGTAAAACCTCGAAAACAGTTTAATAAAGCCTTCTTGTCTTCAAAAGTTGTCGTTCGGGGGGATTTCTCTCGACGAATATAAAAGTTAGAACGCTCGCCAAAGGTGCTTTTATAGTAAGCGTTTTGTAGCTTCAGGTGGCGGCCACTAAGAATTTGAGCCCCAGTTTACGATAACTTTTTGTGAAGGGATGATCAAGTAACTTCAAATTCGATTTCCGATGAGGGCTTCTGTTCACGAGCTTGTTAAAAACTCTTCCCTAACCTAACCTGTAACCTCCACCAAAAAATGTCTAACTAAGAATTATCTTCTTCCTAGGTGAAACTAAATTTATCTCGGCGGAAGTAGCAGCAGAAAGGCGATCCCCAGCAAAGGATTTTTATGGCAAAGAAGACTTACTTGGTTTACCAACACGTGCAAAAAAGTTGATTAAGATCAATCAATTAAATCCGTCGTCTTCTTATCACTTCTTTATTATAAACACTACTAAAATTACGTTTACAAAAAACTTTATTAATTCAAACTTCTATGGTAAAGAAAAACTCTATCTCGCTTTTTTCGTTTTAGCGTATCTCATCCAGCGAGTCGAAACAAAAATTATTTAATAATTTTTCTAGTCAAAAAAATTGAATCGTTGTCAATTTCTAGTTTCGAGGCATACTACGATAATTTACGTTTTCTAAGTGCAAATTGCTAAATTCATTTTCTATTTCAAATTTCTAGTATTAAGTTTATTTTGTATAGAAATAATTCTTCATTTTCGTAACACTATTATCTAAAGCGTGACAAGAAAGAGTGGTATAGCGCCGCCACAACGCCGTTTGTCCGACAAAGAGGTGCCAAGTCTGGCGATTTCTCGCCGATTGGGCTACTTAAGCCGTCAGTTAGGCGAGAAAATTTTCCTCTCTGCGACTAGGCACTTTTTGGGCGATTTTTAATTCTTGCGGGACGCTTTTTGGCTATAGGCTGAATAAAGTATGAAACACAATTGCGACTGCCGACGTCCAATGCATGAAAAAGTTCACTGTTAAAAATATGAAAGTGCTACGTTTAATGCTTAGAGTATATAACTATAAGGAGAGGCTCTAAAGCCAAAAAACCTCGGCACTTTTCTTGATGTAGTTGAATCGTTGAGTTGTGTTTGTTTTCGTCATGGCAGTAGTAAAACAACGACATTTCTAGAGGTTGGCCAAAATAAATTGGAAATTAGAGCGTAATTGAATTTAACAATTGCCTCAAGGAATTGCGAATGATTTTCTTTTTTGTAGCGAATCTATATCACAAAATTAAATTAAAACTTTTAAACATTTTAATCACGAATTTAAGTTTTTAGTGTCCCTTTATAAAAGTTAAATCACGAGCCACTGGGTTAGCTAAGGAGAAGCAAAAAATGCGATTTCAGAAAGCGTAAACAAACTAAGAACGCGACGAAAAAATTTCACTTTTCTTTACGTTCCGTTGCTGTTCTTAGCATGTCAATGCAATTATATCAAGCTTAGGAACTAACAAAACATTATTTTAACCAAAAACTTGCCTGAAAAACGATATTGCACGTGTACAACGTCGATTGTTTGCACAACACAAAACCGCGCACTTCATTTCAACAATTTTACTATTAAAGTACACTCTCTACAGTTCAAAAAGTTGAAAGCTATTAGCTTTACAGTTTTCTAATATATTGCACTAAAATAAAGAGTAAAAACCACTCGGAACTTTATATGGAATTACAAAACAAAATTGTTAAACCATCAAACAATTCGCGATAATCACTTTGACAGTTCGCAAACTAAGGAGAAGAGCTCTCCGTCCTCACCTCTCCAATAAGCCAAATGCCGATCACACGTACACGGTTTCACAGATGAGAGCCTTTCCTGTTGTTATATATTCTAAGGTTTAATGGGTATCTTAGAACAGAAAACGAAAGGAAGTGCAATACCGTGTATAAACCGTGTACGTGTTTTCCGATTTCTTGTTCGTTGGAAAGGTCTGGGAAGGGAGCCTCAACTTCGCGATAACGAAATGTCAATTTGACGTGAACTTTCTGAAGAGTGCAGATCCAAGTGTTTATTGAATAATTTCCAGTGTTTAGTTGTTAAAAGTGTTGTAATTTTACAAATAAAGACGATTAACATTTAAAAGACTGTTTTAGTTTAGTTTACTAAGAATCTGAGGTGCTTAATTTGAACATTTTTCGTGATGAAGTGTGCGGTATTTTGTTGTTACTATAATCGACTCATTGGGTGCGGAAAATCATTTGTCAGGGAAGTTAAATGATATAATAAGCAATTATACAGCATTTTCTTTGAAATATATGCAAAAGCTGTATAAATAAAAGCTAAATTACCAAAAAATATAACCATTTCTCTTCGCCTTATTGTTTCAGCGACAGCTGACGGAAGTTTTTGCTTGGGGTCTCTAATAAAATTTTAAAAATATTAAAATATTTTCCTACTTTTTGGTATTTTAGGTTTCCAAAAGATGAAGACTTCAGAGAACTGTGGTTAAAATCCATCGGTAGAACTGATTATATACTATCCGATGGTAGTAATATTTGCGAGGACCACTTCGAATGAGTCAAAAATGTACTACTTCCATGGTGAAAACTAACCAATTCACACCTTTCAAACACATAAGGAAAATTCGGAAACTTTTTGAGCATTTTGCACTTCCTTTCGTTTTCTGTTCTAAGCCAACGCCATCTTGATAACTACAGGCCGTAAGGTAGAGCCAGTTGTTGGCCGCGACGTCACACAAAATGGAAAACAGTTGAAAAAGTCATGATTCTGTCATCCGAAGTTTTGTTTAATTTTAAGAATTGTGATAAAGTTTTAAACTCATTCTAAGCAAAGACTGAGAGTGAACCGTATAAAGAGTTATTTGTGGTAAAAGTTTTGTGACATTCAAGTGGCGTAGTGTATATATTTTTTAGTTAAAGTGAAAATGTCGGCTAATTCGCCTCGGACTTTAAAGTAATATTGTTTGAGTTTCAGACATGATTTAAGTGAAATAACTAGTGTGTGATAAAATTAACTTGTAAGATAATATCGTGAGAAAGTTTCATTTAGATTTAATTAATTATGCGTGAGTTATCGTCGTTCTAAATATATTGGCAATACCCAAAAGAAATGTCAAATGGAGGGAAGTAATGACGTCCGCTCTTCAATCTAGCGGATGTAAACAACTCTCAATTTCAATAAAAAGTGAAAGAAATTACGTTTAACTTTATTATAAGTGATAATATAATAGTTTTGTGATGTTGTGAGAATATGTGGTACTAGTGCTTCGAGTTTTGTTGGTAAATGGGGACAAATCTATTGACAACTTTTACATTTGAAGAGTTGGCTTAGATTTTTCTCTAATTGCTGGCATTATACAACAAATTGTACGATAAATATGAAGTGATCTGATATAAAAATTTATTTGGGAGAATATGTGAAAATAGTGGTTTGAAATTGTTATAGTTTTTTGGTAAATAGGGATACATATATTAATAAATTATGCAATTGAAAAGTTGGATAAGATTTTTTCTAAGCTGTCACTTGAACAGCTGATAACAACTTTTCGTTTGGTCGTATAGATGGCGATGGATCACCGCCATCTTGATTTCCATTTTGTGTGACGTCATTGTTTCTACCTTACGGCCTGTAGTTATCAAGAAGGCGTTGTCTAAGCACAATTAATATAATACTACAGTTGGTGCACTTCTGACAGGAGCTTTATTTCAGGTAGCTTTTGGTCTGCTGGTGTGAGAACTGAATATTAATCTCTAAAAGTTTTCAAGCAACATGAAAAGCGAATAGAAGTAATTGATTGGAAAGCTCATATTGATAAGAAAGAGATAGCTAGTTATTTAAAACCACTTCTCTCAATTATTTTCTCAATTTATGTGACGTCAACGATATTTCTTGGATGCCATCTTATTTTTGCTCTATACATTAAGAGGTTTCAAATAAAAGTGTCGCATACAATCTCAGGTTAGAGGTACCCGTATAGCTGTGGTAAATTTTTGATGCGTGGATACGAGAAAGCTTCTTGTAAGATTAGCATGTGTTAGTTACTGTTTGACAGTTCGCACTGCCGGATTATTTTTATTTACCTGATTTGTCAGAAAAATTATATATTTCGGAAATGACGTGTTTACATATAGATTATTTAAAGGATCGTAACTTATTAACATAAAAAGGATCGTAAGTAATATAACATTTATGGATTCATAGGTGTCGATTTTACATAAGTGAAGAAAATAGTGTTTATATATAAAATATTGTGTATTAGAGTGAAAACTTGTGCGGCGAATTAAAATTTAAAAGTTACTAGTTCATTAATTATAGTGATTAGATTAAGATATTGCATTTTGAATAGCACTCTGTCTGTGTTCACTAATTGATTCCTGCTTGGACCCCGGTGTTTTACTTTTCTGGGGTTCTGTTGGAATCTTTTTTGAAAACGACGAAGAAACAAACATAAAAGTTAAATAATTATCTTTTTCAAATAATTCCGCGTAAAGTTATGTCATTGTACGTTAGTGATTTACAAGTGAAAGTGCAGTGAACGAATTGACGTTTAATTAACTTTAAAAAGCCAAACAGCTGCAATTGTTGTATCTTTTTCAATCTTGTTCTTCATAGACCAAATTGGGAGCTATCACTTTCTTCCAAAAAATTAAAGCGAGAGAAATTTACTGTTTTGCTTGAAGAATTTGTGTGCATAAAATGCAATACATTCTCAGGTTATAGTGTCCAAAGCAAGTCGAAGGCCAATGGCATGTTGAAAGCTCAATGTTCCTAGTGCCAGGCCCCTGGTGTAAACCTACGAGGAAGTAACTAAAGGAGAAGCCAACGCCATCTTGATAACTACAGGCCGTAAGGTAGAAACGATGACGTCAGCTTATGAGGAAACAACACCAGCGCCGTCTATACGACCAAATGAAAAGTTGTTATCAGCTGTTCAAGTGACAGCTTAGAAAAAATCTTTATTTTATTTATTTATTTACAAATTCGCCAAGTACTGACTACTACAGATCAATGAAATCAAAAAAAAAAAAAGTAAATCTAACATACAATGAAGTATAAAGTAAATTACAAAGTGATTAACTAATTACGATTCATCAAATACTCAAATACTGACAGCTATAAAAAACAAAAAATAACAATATAATCACAAAGAAAGAGAAAAAGTAACCCTAACAAAGCTGATTCTTCAGATGAGATCTAGATAAATGAAAATCAATAAGCTCAAAATTATTATTGAAAAGACGGCACATAGATGTAATAGGCTCATGCATACCATAATTAGTGCGGTGGTGGGGAGTATGGTGAAAGCAATGGTTTCTCAAGGGACGAGCAAGAATCGATAAACCTAGAGCTCCCAGCAGTTCCGGGGAATCAACCGCGCCCCGCAAGCAATCAAAGGCAAAAACAACTCTGGAGTTGCCACGTCTGCTTTCAAGGGACTGCAATGAAATAAGCTTTAAACGGTCAGCATAGGGAGGCAGCCGAAGAGGATCGGTCCAAGGAAGGCCGCGAAGGGCAAATTTAACGATTTTACGCTGCACAGCCTCAATGCGATTAATATGAATCGCATAAAAAGGAGACCACACAGGACTAGCATACTCCAAAACAGGTCTCACGAACGTAAAATAAAGGAGTTTAGTTACATATGGGTCATCAAACTCCTTAGACCATCGTTTGACGAAGCCCAGAGCAGAATTAGCTTTGTTTACGATAGTGTTGATATGGTCATCAAATGAAAAGGTCGTATTTAGCACTACTCCTAAATCTTTGGTCTTGTCAAGTTTGTTCAGAGAGCCACCGTCTAAGGTGTAGTTAAAGGGCACTGGATTCCTTGATCGAGAGAATGACATGGTAGTGCACTTGCTAATATTTAGGGGAAGGAAGTTTATAGAACACCAATTATGAAAGGCGTCTAAGTCCGAGTTTAATAGTGCACAGTCATTCGCACTTGAAATAACGCGGAATATTTTGGCGTCATCGGCGTAACATAGAATTCTGGAATTCGGGAGAATTACGGATACATCATTGATGTAAATGATAAAAAGCAATGGTCCTAGATGACTTCCTTGAGGAACACCAGAGGTAACATAAATATCGTTCGAAAGTGAACCTCGAAATAGCACACGTTGCGTACGACCAGACAGATAGGAACGAATCCAATTAACAAAAATTGATGGAAACCCCAGAAAAGACAACTTACGAACAAGAATACTATGGCTAATTCTGTCAAAAGCCTTGCTAAAATCAGTAAAAACGCAGTCCACCTGCTTACCCGCTTCAATGGCAGAAATACAGCAATTAGAGAATTCCAGCAGGTTAGTCACAGTAGATCTACCCTTCATGAAGCCATGTTGAAAGGAACCAAGAAAAGGCTTGCAGTGGAAGTTAAGAGCATTGCACACCAGAGCCTCAAACATTTTACCAATACAACATAACTTGGCAATGGGACGGTAGTTTGATATGTCCTTTTTACTACCTTTCTTATGAAGGGGAATTATGACAGATGCTTTCCAAGATTTCGGAAAAACACCGCAACGAATAGACAAGTTAAATAAGTGACATAGAATAGAAACCAGGGACAAGCGACATTTTTTTACAAAGCAAGCAGGGATACCATCAGGACCGCACGAGAAACTATTAGCCAAACCAGAAATATGTTTCAGCACAGCATCCTCGTCAAACACAAGGTCTTTGGTTTCAAGAGTAGTCGGAGCAAACCTCGTCATATGAATAAAATCCTTATCGCTAATATCACAGTCTGAAGTCAAAAATGCAGTGCCAAAGAATTCGCCAAAAAGGTTGGCAGTCGTCAGGGGGTCGTCACTCTCGACATCACCAAAACTTAACACGGAAGGGTAGCCATCACAATTGCGCTTAGAATTTACGAACCTCCAGAACTGTTTAGGCTCAGCACGCAGAGACGATTTAACTTTCTCCAAATAGTCAGAATAAGAAATATAAAGTGCAGAGCAAAATTGGTTGCGTAACATGGAGTAAGTGAAATAGTCAGCATCACTCCTTGAGGAACAAAACCGCTTCCAAGCTTTATTCTTCAGATTCTTTAAGTGCTTCACAGAACTATTAAGCCAGGGCTGATATGAACGCGAACCACGAGACCTTGAAACAGGAACACAATTAGCAAAACAAACAGAAAGAGAATCATAAAATGACATTACAGCATTATCAATATCGCATTCATTCAGAACATTCGTCCAATCGCAGGCAAAGAGCCAATCATTAAGTTTAGAATAATCAGCTTTGCTAAAGTTATAACAAAAATTACTTGAGTCAGAAGACGCCGTCAGTACAGGATCAAAACCGAAGATGATGTGCAGTGCAGGATGGTGATTAGATTCAGGAACCAGAGGAGATAGACAGTGCTTCACGACAGTACTCGAGCAGTCAGATGAGAACACCAAATCCAAGAACCTGCCCGAGTCATTCATCACGTCACAGGCCTGTGATAAGCCGCAAGAGGCAATGGAGTCCAGGAACGCCGGAATATACTGTGGGGCAGCAGAAAAAGATGGTAGTAAGCAATCCTTATCCAAGAAGCGCTCCCAGCTGACCCAAGGCATATTGAAATCTCCAAGGAGTAAAAGGTCATCCGACGGAAGCAGCAGATCGGCCAGTCCTTCAACACAAGTAGACATCGACTCATAGCAATCAGAGGGCGATTCAGGCGGAATATAAACCGTGGCAATGTAAACATTTTTGTGTGGAAGCTTGAGAACGTCAGAAGCTGCCGGTAGATCAGAACTGCGACGCAGGAACCGCACATCAGACGAGATCGTCTGAATAAGATCAGAGCTGATCTTCGTAGCCGAGGACAAAGATTCGATGTCCTTTCTCAATAGCCTCAAACTACTCCCAATATCGTCGCTGGGGATAACAGGATTTGAATGTCCTCAAAGGAGCTAGACATAGTAGAAATCTTATATGACATGTCACGTGACTTATCCATCAGCAGGTCATAGCTAGCTCCAGATTTCTTCACAGAGGCCAAGAGGTCATCAAGCTTACGGTTCAGTATGCTAAAATCGTCAAACACCGCCTGAAAATTGAGCAGGCCAGTACTTATGTTGCAAAGATTTTTTGCCATGCATTCTTGCTCAGTGGAGATACTGTCAGCAATGTTTTTCATAAGCCTAAGGACGTGACATGGCCTGATATATAGACAGTCCTTACAGGTGCTGACCGAGGAAGAGGATGTTTTTAAACTCTGCTTTAGGCACCTTAAGTGAAAGGAACCTCCACAAATGCCGTCACAGGCAATGGCGTTGTCAGCAATCTCCAGGCAGCACACTTTGCACACACTCATGGTGACTGTTACACTGCTATGAAAGAGATGCAAGAAGCGGCAATCTCAAGAAACAGCACTACAGCAATCATAGACAAAAACCCCCAATGGCACAGATCAGCCGGTGTCCAAGTGATACAAATAACCAAAAAAAAAACCACGAAACAACGATAAAAATAATAAAATTAACAAAAAAGTAAAACGAGGCAAATGCAACACATGTGACAGGTGGCAGATGTCAATGTCTTATCCAACTTTTCAATTGCATAATTTATTAATATATGTATCCCCATTTGCCAACAAATTTGCCAAAGCTTGCAGCCATCTTCCCGGCAAGAAGATATTTTTTGGCAATCTAATGAATAGGAATAATATTTATGTAATTATATTCTGAAATAATTTAATGCTAGCAAAAGTGTGTCCGGCTAAATGATATGCGCCCGACCATGCAAAATATATGAAGATAAGCTGTAATCACAAAATAATTAAAATTTTAATTCATATATATTATAATTTAAGTTTATTTTAAAAAGTTTAAATTTATTAACAAAAAAATTCAAATTTTTACAAAACCCTCACTATTTTAAAAAGTTTAAATTTATTAACAAAAAAATTCAAATTTTTACAAAACCCTCACTATGTAACATTTTACGTGCCGCCAGTGCACATCGAACGAAATCAGCTGTAATCTCAAGCAAAATGTAAATAAGAATTTTATAGTCTTGTAAAAAGTGGAAACTTCGCTACAAATCTCCTTAATTTGATTAACTTTTTATTAGGCAATTAGTTATCAAGGCAATATAGTTATCTTACTTGTGAAAAGATATTCCAGTAGGGCGCCGGTGGCTGTTATTCCCACAAGATTGCACAATGCACTTAATTTCACTAAATGAATAAAATTACACAGTTTTCAAAACAAAGTTTAATTAAATAAATTTATTCACGTCTTTCACTATATCACTACTAAAGTTTTAAATTATATTATTACTTAATACAAGTATAATCGTAATTTTTCACTCGCGAAATCAAATTAGCTATTGAAATGTCAACACAAAGTGACAGCTAAGACCTAGGGACTCAGCTAAAAAGAAAAAAAAATTGACAGCTAGGCCCTAGCTGCAGAATAAAAACTTGCCATGCTCTCACACGCGACATATACGCGATATGGCTTCTCCTTTAGTTACTTCCTCGTAGGTGTAAACTTACAGATTTTTCTCACAGGCTACGGAAATCTCTGTTGTTGGGCCACTCCATTTAGTTACTCGTAGGTTTGAAGCGACTGGGTGAATTATTAAAGTTTGTGACTATTTGCACTTACGTGTACATACGTGTATTTATGTATGTCAAAAATTTATTAGATTTTCTAGGAGGAAGAGGTGTATTAATCAGGCTTTTAATTACTTTATTAAATGGGGGATTACCGTCCTATCCCCGCCAGGGAATATATTTGTGAAGTAGTAAAAGTAAGTAAAAGGGGAACTTTTCCGAATGCAAAAGTACACGTAAAGTACACGTAAATACACGTAAGTGCAAAATACCTACTTAATTAAGGGTATTTTTCGTTTTTCGTGTTACTTGTATCTGTTGCTGTGATTACTGTAATATATTACATTAAAGTTGTAAAAACAACAATTTGAAAGACTTGATTGATTACAAAATCAAAAGGCGATTTCAAATAATTGCACGGCGACTTCAGCGCCACGGCTCGGCGACTTTTGCTCCATTCCGTCTGGCATCTCTGGCTTGTCGTTTATTGTGACTTGTGAGGGTACGGAGCATTTCAATTGCCTACAATTTCAGTGTTCTTTCTTTACGAATTTAGTGGTACTGGTTTGGCCTTCAGAATCTATTTTTGGTTAGCTGACTGTGCCAGGATCTTCACACCTAAACAAAATGGAAGATGTTTTAGGAGAAAACCGACCCCGTGGGAAAGGAATTAAAGAGAATAAATTACACGGCCAGGTAATTTGCGAATTTTAAATTTAGGGTATTTTTTAAAGTTTTAAAATAGGTGCCACTTTGTGATCTCAACAGTAGCGATGAGAAGTATAAAACATTGTTTGAAAGGTTTATTGGGCTTGAAAAGGCAAACAAAAAGCTAATTTCAGCTTCAAAGCAGAATGCGAAAAAGTTTGAATTGCTATTTAAAGAAAAGGAAATCCTTCAGAAGGAGCACAATAAGGAAATTTTACTGAGGTAATATTTATTTCGTGTATTAAACCAAACATTAAATTTGATTTTTCATTATAGGGATAAGTTAGAAGGGCTCTGTCGGGAGCAGCAAAAGCTTATTAAAGCTATTAAAAATGAAAGTCTTGAGAAGATACGGGAGGAAGAAGTACGGCGAAAAGAAACGCAAGCTAAACTTTTACATTCAATAAATGAAATAAGTGCGACACTGAACAAAAATAATGAAGAGAATATTAAGCTTAAAGAGGAAAATATTGAAATGACAAACAAGTAAGTTCTCTTTGATATAGTATTTTAGTGTAGCGGGTCTTATTTCTTTTCAAAAATGACAAAAAATATTGTTACGAAACATACAACGTTTAAATTAATTAAAAAATATTTTCATTTATAAGAAAAAATATATATTAAAGAATGACGTAACAGAGCCTGACGTTGATAGTGACTATATTCACCATACACGGGAACACGGTACACAGGACCACGGATCCACGGGAACACGGTGCACGGATACACGGAAAAACGCGGTTACACGGATCCACGGGAATACGAAAACACACGGATCCACGGGAAGACGGTAATAGCCGTATCAGATTGCGCGACAGCCGACAGCAACTGGAACCGCAGGGATAACAAAAATATTTTCCTGTCGGCTGTTGCACATACAAGGCAGCGTACTTTGAGCGAACAAATGTCCTTGTCCTTTCCGAGTCAAATACAAACAAAGTTGCCTCAAGGCAACAGCAAAGTTGGATTTGAGATTCAGATTAGCCAATAAGAACAAATTGCTGTCTGATGCGGCTATAACAGAGCACACTTCAAGGCCATTCTACATCCAAAAGTTCGGCTTGGTTGTCGGCGTGGTCGTCGACTTCACAGCTCAATTCAACGCTCATATTTCTACATTGGAAAAATTCAGCGTAATTTTTGACATTAAACATATGATTGAAACGTCATTTGAAGTCACTTCATTTATGTTCGAAACTTGGTTTTTGGTTTCAGAGGAGCCAGTTTTACAACTACAAACGTAAAATGTTTTGACCTTAGAATAAAGAACTAGAGGAAAGGCCATCACCAAAACCTCCGTAAACTACAAGCCATGAACTGACGAATTTCACGCACACACATTAGGGCCAAAATGGTCTGGTTTTTCGTTAAGTTTACATTGCTTCTTATGGCAGCCGAGGGGTGATTTTTCTTTAAACTCATCCTAATGCCTAAACTATAACTTCTATGAAAAAATTGTTTTGTTCTACTTGAAGTAAACAAAACAATCTTTCGAATGAAGTAAAAATCTTCATACCCTACGTAAGAAAATAATAAACATTTTTAAGCCTAAAAGTGCGGAAGTGAAAATTTAAAGAAAATACAAGCGACAGAGCATGGCCGGACCATGATTTACTGCTTGCGTTTTGAAAGAAAATTTGGTTTGCGACTAAAATTTCACGTTTAATCAAAGATTTCTTGTTATTTTGCTTAATAAGGTGTACATATTTTTACTTTGTTAGAAAGATCATTTAGTCTGCTTTTAGTAATATCAAACTAATTTTATCATATAACTAATAGTTTTGGCGCTAGAGCGAGTTTAAGGAAAAATCACCCCCTGGCTACCATAAGAAACAATGTAAATTGGACCATTCAGTAAGACCATTTACGACCACATATAAAAGTCCAGTTCATGGCTTGTAGTTTACGGTGGTTTTGCCATCACTCGGAAAAATCTAAGCATTTTTCTTTATGTAGTAGAGTCTGAGCGATGTGTGCGTTTCGACATGAAAGTAGTAAAATTATGCTTGTATACAGGAGGGGCCAACTCATTTTGATAATATTTTAAATTAGGTGTTTTTAAAATATATTCTTATAACACTTTTAATATAATATAACTTTGCCCGAACATATTTTATTAATTTACTTAATTTTACTATTTAAAAACACTTTGCTTATGCCCCAAATATTTCAGTATTACGGAGACGACTTTGATTTCAAGGCGACATTCGGTCCAATTTGACATTTCAGGCGTCATTGAGCGGGTTTAGACCGTGTCATTTAGGACTAGTTTTACGTAATTCGAATTACGTAGTACTAATTTGGTGTGATCTAAACATCCTGAATTAGCAGATACTAGTCCTAATTTACTTCATCATCTGATGCGGTACTACTTCATTTTGAATTGCTTAACAACAAACTGGACAAATATTTGCTGTTATTTACAGTGCAATAATATTGTTTAAGCAAATAATGGATATTTAAAAAGAAAAACGCGCAAATTGGACAGAAGAAGAGAGAGGAAATTCAAATAGGATACAACTTGGCAGCTGGCAAAGTTTTAATACGAGCGGTCTAAACGCAGCCGGATTAGTATTACGTAAATCGAGTTACGTAAAACTAGTTCTAAATTCCTACGGTCTAAATAGGCTCATTCCCCCTTAACGCACTCGCCACTTGGCCATGAAGCAAAAATGCTTATCACACGTACAGGGTTTTTACTTGAGATAGCCTTTCCTCTCGTTCTATATTCTAAGGTTTTGACAGTTTGAATTATCAGACGGTTTTTTAGTGGTTTACAAGCTTGGAACAGAAAACGAAAGGAAGTGCAAAATGCTCAAAAAGTTTCCGAATTTTCCTTATGTGTTTGAAAGGTGTGAATTGGTTAGTTTTCACCATGGAAGTAGTACATTTTTGACTCATTCGAACTGGTCCTCGCAAATATTACTACCATCGGATAGTATATAATCAGTTCTACCGATGGATTTTAACCACAGTTCTCTGACGTCTTCATATTTTGGAAACCTAAAATACCAAACAGTAGGAAAATATTTAAATATTTTAAAAATTTTATTAGAGACCCCAGGCAAAAACTTCCGTCAGCTGTCGCTGAAACAATGAGGCGAGCCAAAACTCTGATCGAACTCAAATGTAAACAAATGAGCGCCATCAAGAGAAATGGTTATATTTTTTGGTAATTTAGCTTTTATTTATACAGCTTTTGCATATATTTCAAAGAAAATGCTGTATAATTGCTTATTATATCATTTAACTTCCCTGACGAATGATTTTCCGCACCCAATGAGTCGATTATAGTAACAACAAAATACCGCACACTTCATCACGAAAAATGTTCAAATTAAGCACCTCAGATTCTAAGTAAACTAAATTAAAACAGTCTTTTAAATGTTAATCGTCTTTATTTGTAAAATTACAACACTTTTAACAACTAAACACTGAAAATTATTCAATAAACACTTGGATCTGCATTCTTCAGAAAGTTCACGTCAAATTGACATTTCATTATGGCGAAGTTGAGGCTCCCTTCCCACACCTTTCCAACGAACAAAAAATCGGAAAACACGTACACGGTTTATACACGGTATTGCACTTCCTTTCGTTTTCTGTTCTAAGTTTACAAGTTGGTTTGTTAACCAGCCATGCTTAAAATGTTATCCAAGCTATATAATTTTATATAATAATATTTTAAAATGTTTTATAATAGATATTCGCTGCCGTTTTATTGTAAGTTGTTTTATTGGTGCGCACACATTGACAAAGTCGGAAAGAAATGTTTCATTGATCAGTGGGCCACTACAAGAAAATGTCAGAAACAGTGCGCCACGGAAATCGTGCTGGTAAAGTCCCATCGAAAACGCTATTAGAATAAAGAACGAGAGGAAAGGCTATCTTAAGTAAAAACCCTGTACGTGTGATAAGCATTTTTCTTCTTGGCCAAGTGGCGAGTGGGTTAAGGGGGAATGTCGCCTGAAATGTCAAATTGGACCGAATGTCGCCTTGAAATCAAAGTCGTCTCCGTAGTACTGAAATATTTGGGGGCATAACCAAAGTGTTTTTAAATAGTAAAATTAAGTAAATTAATAAAATATGGTCGGGCAAAGTTATATTATATTAAAAGTGTTATAAGAATATATTTTAAAAACACCTAATTTAAAATATTATCAAAATGAGTTGGCCCCTCCTGTATACAAGCATAATTTTACCACTTTCATGTTTGAAACGCACACATCGCTTGGGTTCTACTACATATAGCAAAATGCTTACATTTTTCCGAATGATGTCCTTTCCTCTAGTTCTTTATTCTAAGGTTCGAAATTTGTTTATTTGTGAAAGTATAGTAATAATATGGAAAATATAGTCATAATTATTATGGTGTTCAAAGTTTAGCTTTTTTAACCAAAAACACTTGGTAATTGAGGAATTGGTAACATTTATTTGGGTCATTAAGTTGGCTCGCCTGCTTTTTGAGCGTCGACTTTTTAAATTTCTCAAAGCTGGAACTGACGACCACGCCGACGCCCACGACCAAGCCGGGATGTAGAAGAACAATTCATTTAACAAGTAGTCAAAGCCGACGACCAAGTCGAACTTTTGGATGTAGAATGGCCTTAATGCTTCCTGCACACTGGTGTGGGTACACCAGTGTAGCACAGATTATTTGATCATGGTTGGGAAGATTTCTCAACATTGTCGAAGAAAATGCCAGCCAACACCCGTTTTATAAACCCTACAAATGTTTCAGTCGTGGTTTTGTAATTTAAATAAGGCTGTGACTATTTCACTTACGTGTATTACGTGTACTTTCGTATTCGGGAAAATTCTGGTTTTACGTGTAATGTGTGGGAGTGAAATAGTGAGGCTTCGAAAAAAACTTGTTAATAAATTTATTTGGCAATAAAATGTTTTGTAGGAACCAAATTTGAAATTTAAATATTTTAGGAATTGGACTTGACTTTATCTGGAGTAAATTATTGGAGGTGCATAAACGGACGGATCAGAGTTAGTAAACCATTGTTCGGAGTTAATTAACACGACATTGAGCAAATTTGTCTGAATACACTTGAAAATCCAGACGCCTTTAAAGGCCGCTCCACACTTCACAGGAGAATCGCAACAAGGACTGTCTTGAATCCACACTCGCTAATGTTTCGCATTGGTTGGTTCGCGGCTCCTTTGATGCGGCCACAAAACCGACAACAATCGGAGAACATGGCGCGAACTACACGACACATTCACATTCTTCTGCAGTTCACGCCTTCTCGCGAGTATTCTTGCGTGAAGTGTGGAGCAGCCTTAAAGTTTAGAAACAGAATAACGTTTTTTTGATTCATCAAGCCAATTCGATGTTTCAGAACTTAAAGAAGGACAATAGTTTATTCATTCAGTGATGCGTACAAAATGGTAAAGTTTTTTAATTCACAGGGAAAAAGTAAGAATAATAATGATGATACCAAACTGGCTCTGTCTTTCGCAGCCCTTCGATATTAGTATATCATATACTGCTGTCATACCGTAGGTATGTATGTTCACAAATAATAATTTTCATATGGTTAATAAATCGCAATCAATACACCCTGACTTTTCTTCGAATGCCAGTACAATACAAATCAGTCGAAAAATGAAAAGAAAATCAAACTTGGGTTTAAATAGTTAGGAAATTTCAAGCAGCGTTTTTCGAGGTTTGCATATTTTGAATACCTACTTATGGTATAACCATTTTGAGGACTTTGAACACCGTTCAACGTAAAGCTGCAATACATTCGGTTGCTAACTGTCCTGGTCACCAGTCACATGTTGACAATGTGGTGTTGCACTAAAAAGCCCAATGTGTGAATATAAAATTAAATTTTTAAACTAGTGGGGTAGGTCCAGATTCTGGGTGTCGCATCATTGGTGCGACCCTTGAGGTCCACACGAACAACTTCCCAGTTAATAACAATTTTCAATTATTATTAACAATATTCAATTATTATTAACAATATTTAATTGTTAATAGCGATAAATTTCATGATCATAGTACAAACGAGTAAGTGAAAACTCAATAAAATTCATACTATTCGACTTATCGTTTTATTTACCATTAATATCAACTATTTAAACCATTTATCATTTTTTAAATGTTACAAAAAACTATAAAAGTTCTGGATTTTTTTTTAAGTATCGAGTTGCATCAGAACCAATTAGATCAGAAGAATCTTTTTCAAAAAAAAACTTTCGCCCACTTGTATCTCATTTAAAAATACTTAAAAAATTGATATTTTAAATTTATAAATAAATAAATTAGTGAATTTAATTTATCATGATAATTTCGTTGTAATTAGATGCAAAAAAATTTTTAAAAAATTATTCCGTTATAGCACTATTTTTTAATGAAAAGCAAATAAATGCACTCTGTTTGGAACTCAATTGTTATTAATAATTTTAAATGGTTATAAACAATTTATAATTGATATAAACAATTCTTAATTGTTATAGACCATTTTTAATTGATATAAACAAAGTTTATTCATAAAAGAAATTTTTTGTGGTAACAAAAATTTCAATTGTTTATAAGAATTTTCAATTGCTATGAACAATCTGCAATTTTGTATTCAATTTCCAATTTTCATAATCAATTTTCAACCAGGTAAAACCATTTTTTATAATTATAAATTTATTATTGTTATAAACAATCATTTATTGTTATAAACAATTTTTCATCATTATAAACAATTTCTGTTCATAATAAATTGTTATTATCCGACTTTTGATGTCCCGATCGTAATCAGAACAAATTACATCGAAGAAATCCTTTTCAAGAAAGTCTGAAATCAACTTTTTTTCAGTTTTTTTGTTAAAACAAAAAAACGGCTGAACCGAAATTGATTAAATTTCTTTCAGCTCTTATTTACAATAATACGCTTCGAATGGCACCATAGCGAAGTCGTTATCATTTTTTGTTCGCGAGATTTCGTTGTCGAAAAAAGTGGTTCCGAACGTACGTACGTACGTACGCACACACACACACACACACACACACACACACACACACACACACACACACACACACACACACACACACACACACACACACACACACACACACACACACACATACACACACACACACACACACACACACACCCATACATACATACATACATACACACACATACATACATGTGTTCAAAAAGATGCGTAAAACACTATGGTGACTTTGAAATGTAAAAAAAAATTAAAACTAAAAATTTTGAAAATCGGGCCCATTACAATAACTTCCTATATGTGGGAAGTTAATATATATGGGAAGTTAACAATACTGTAATTATTATATATAAAATACAACATAATTAAACAAATAAAATGGATTTTCCGAAACTTAGTAATTATTAAAATAAAGTATCTACACACATTTTTTCGCAGACGAATTGGTTAACAGTCCTTTGTATTTTGAAGAATTTATTTTTCGCAAAACCATGAACTATGTGATCTTTTATTTACAACACATTTATAATGATAATATTTTTGAAAATTGTTACACAACAGAATCATCATTTACTTCATCGTAAGATTTTCCACACATAAATCTTGCCTTCAACCATATTTTTGAAGAGTTTTAATGCTTCCTCTTCGAAGAAGGATTTTTAGTATTTCGATACTGACATCTGGACTACAAAAAGCATCAAGAATTTCCATGGTTTAGACTGTTAACAAAAAACTTATTTTTTGCTTATCAATTCTTCTTTTGAATGCAATGGGCTTTGACTCAACAGTTTCCAAATCACAGGAATATTTGGGAGTACATGTAGATAATTTTTTTTCCTATAATATTAGTTACAATGCTTCCTTTGAGTCTTTCTCTGACCCTTTTTTTGGCTAACAGTTGAACATTCTTCAAATCATAAAATAAGATCGCGACTCGTCCCATCTTTGAGAATCTGCAACTATTAATTTATTATACAATTATTACATACAACGATGAAGTGTTAGGCACACTTGTAAGTTTCGCTTTCGACAGCGAATTAGTGAATCGCTCTTGTGATGAATAGAATGATGCAGCAGGTTCTGAAACGAGTGGTAACTCCAACTATTCTTCTATTGAACGCAGAATCAATGGGATGCCCTCGTGGTAGTTGGGACGAAAAAGAGAAAGAAGATGCTGTAACAGTAACAAGCTTCGATTGTTGTTTTGGTGTGGCCGCCGAAATAATTGATTGCTCTCGAAGATTTTGCTCATTGGAAGATGAGGTAGCAGTAGGGGTAACTGTTCTAGTTTTTCTGGATTTTGTTGTTAGCGATTTCTGAAGTACTAAACAATGAGCCATAAGAAATTGTCAGTGTAGCTATTCCAATGTGCTTCGTCGCTGTAATGGAACAGTTCTCTCGTAAGCATATCTGCTTTAAAATCTGCACTTAAATTAAATATGGCTCATTCATATATTGTGCAGCCGCCTCTTTCAAGATTTTGCGGATTCTCTTAAGGATGCTTGTATAACATACAATAAGTATATAACAACTTTACCAATGACTTTGTCTATTGTTGGAAACTGAAAATAAAAATCCTCACAATGTTAATATGCTATTAATTTTCAATTTTACTTACATATGAAAGTTATCTAATTTGAAAGCAAGGAAAGCCTTATTTGACAAGGAAGCTAAGCAGTTTTTAAAAAAAATTAAGTATGTTCTATCCCAAGTCCTTTTTAATGTGTGTAAAAAAATTTGCTTTGGTAAAATATTTTATAACTTTCATTTTCTTTTCTTGTTCGAAGGTGTAGTGCGATTAATTCCTTTTGGTTGTCAACGGATTTTAATTGGAGTTGGCTGAATAATATTCTGAATGCTATTCTTCTCACTAAATTGTGTACTTTTTTGCTGAGGCTCAGATTACTTATGCCATCTGAAATTATCTTTGCATCAGAATTATCATCTAGTATGGCAATTTTGAAATCCAATCCATCGCTCCATGCCTTTTTAATCGTTTCAAGGTCTTTTTCTTTCTGTTCAAACTTATTACCTGTCGAAGTACTACTAGTACTAGCCGATATCAGCTAGCTCATTTGTAGGGATAAGTAACTTTCTGCGCCTTTCTGCTACTGTCTCAATCTTTTTTGGCTTAGCAACAGAAAAAGTGATAGGCATTACATTTTTCTTAAAACTTTTGTATGAATCAGGTGGAAATGGACGACGATTTTGTTCGTCGTATGCTCGTGACTATCTTACTTCACATAATTCTTCACTGAATAATTCAATGTGAAAATGTTTCCGAACAGCAAAAATGTGACAACAGGGCACTCCAAAACTTGAAATAAAGGCACAGTTGTAAGTTGTAGTTGTTGTGCTAAATACATTTCCACGGAATTCGCTTTTACAGATTTTCTTTCCAACATCAACGTCTGTAAATCTAATTTTAGTGTAAATTTTGAACTGCGGTAAAAGTTTTTCCATTGCCTTACCTGTTAAATATTTTGAATATAGCGATTTGTAATTTCAAGGAGGTTATTTGTTAAATAGCCTGAACTGCCATAATTCATGCTAAATTTTGTCCATTCGTTTCTTATTGAATGCCAATTATCATTAAAATATTCGACAACACATTTCGGTGCTGTTTTGCTGACCTTACAATACAATTTGTCATATTCTTTAGATGAAGAGCTGTAAACTAATTCTTTTAATAATTCCAAGCAAAATATACCCTCTTCTGCTAAATTTAATTTTCTCATTTCTCTTGAGAAACTTTGTAAGGTATGAAAAATACATAAATAAAGCTTGGCATTCGGTAGAAACCTCTTGAAAGCATTTCTCTGTGCTTGATTTTTATCAGACATGACACATTTTATATTGAGACAAGCCACAGAATTTTGACTTTTAAAAGTTTTCACAAACCAATAAAATGTTAGACCATCTTCAGATCTAACAATGGCAGCGCCAACAATTTCCGACCTTCCAATGGTGTTTGGAACAAGAAGCAGCAATAAAATATATCCTAAATTTGACAACGAATATGTGCCATCAACAAAAACAATTTGTGGCCAAGCTGTCATAGCATTTCTCATGTTTGATGTTGAAAAATAAATCCCTTTAAATCGACTTTGTTCATCGTGTAATATGTCTGTTAAACAATCTGATACAAAAGAAATAATTGTTTAGAGGGTTGAGTGAAGTTGAAAGTAAATTTAAATTAATAATAACTATTGCTTGTAAGAGAAATGCAAGTACATATTAACTTACAATTTTTCTTCAATACTCTAGTGAGCTCATCAAGATTATTACCAGACTTGTTTTGTAATAAGGATTTTTTGTTTTGAATATCTTTATTCTCTAGATATATTTTATATTTTTCTGCTATAAAAATTTTTGATTTTTGGATGTTTGCACCCTATTTTTAACATTTGTAATACTTCAGCAAGCACTTCTGAAGGTAATCTTCGATTATGTGGTATTGAAAAAAAATAATCCTGATAATGTGATTCATTATTAACGTCATTTACGTTTTTTAAATCTTACCTCAGCATTCTCTGGATGATTTTTATGTGTTGCATTTATCCAGTAGATTACCAATTTGGTTTTGTCTTTAGTGAGACGAACTTTGAAAAATGCTTGACAGTAAGTACTAAAATAAAAAATTGATTTTTTAAATATTTAAAAAAAATTATATTTATTATTTTAATATAAAAAATTATATATTAATTTAGATAATAATTTTTATAATTTACAAAATTTTTAACCAGAAACCAGACCATACTTTTCCGAATGTGAAGCCGGCCCCAGAATTGCTATATCACCTCAGGAAGACTTGTACAATACTTTCAGATGCCGTGTATATTTTTTTAAGAATAAAAAATTTTCGGTGCTACATAACAGTGTTTTTGCAATTTTAGGTTAGGATATCTCAAAACCGGACGTGTTAGAGCATCTGATTCAGCGCATCAAAAACCAAAAGTATGGTCTGGTGAAGCAAGTTGGTCAAATTTTGTTGACCTGTGTTATTTATCATAAATATTACCTGTTGACTCTTTGGCCTGTTGCTTTAGACTCTCTGTTACCTCCAAATTTACAAACATACACAATGTTTGTATAAGGGGCATTTCACGCGAAGCGGACAGCGAAAAAAATGTCAGGTTGTTCATATTTGGTTTAATTGTACTTCTATATGTCCTGAATGAATGTGCATTTTTATTTTTTTTCTATGAAGCCTAGTTGCCCTTTTCTAAGCCTTTAAAGAATTGACAAAATTTGAGGAGCGGGTTTTTTGAAAAAAAAATTTGCTATTATTCAAAGTGATAGAAAAAAAGTAAATAGTGTTATTTTAAAGACAAATAAATGTTTTTCTTGGCTGTTCTTACAGAATTGAAAAAAAAAATTTTTTTTCGTATATAAAACCGGAAGTAAACATATCAAATCGGATTTTACTTAACTTCGACATGTTTAAAATTTTTTGTTTTTATCTCAAAATGTAGCTTATAGTTCATAAATAATATGTGTAAAATTTTAGAATGTGATCTGCATTCGTATCGGAGATAGAGAATTTAAACTTAAATTTTTTCATGTTTCCATACAAAACTATCGCACTGGCCAAACGCCGACTACGCGCTGCACTGTGTTCGAATGCAGATCACATTATGAAACTGAACAGGCATTTACTGTACATTTTAAGTTATTTTTTGAGCTATTTAAAAAAAAAAATTAAACATGTCTAAGTTTGTCAAAATTTAATTTTAAATATTAATTTTGTATTTTTTATATGAAAAAAAAATCAAATTTCGATACCACGACTGTGAAGAGCATGCAATTTCCTATAAGAATCACTATTTTACTTATTTTTATATAAGTTTCTTAATATGATTAATTACCTTTGAAACAGGTTATACATAACTTCTTTAAAATTGTTAGTTGTCCGCTTCGCGTGAAATGCCCCATAAACAAGTAGGTCATTGGCAGGTTTACATTTTGTGCTGTGTAATTTCACAAAATGTATCCTGATTTCACAACAGTACTTATCAATAAATTTTGTTAACTCTTCATATGAACTAAATAACATGTCTTCTTGAAGGCGCATATTTTATGAAATTTCTTGAAAAACCTAATAACACAATAATTTTTTATTGCATTAGCCGCATTTATACGTTAAACTAGATTTGGTTTTTTTTCAACAAGCGTCATCAAAAATTCCAAAGCATCTGTTTTGAAGACAGATAAATCGCAGTTCGTCACCTGATCACTTAAATTTTTAAATGTTAAATGTCCTAAATCCGCGATAGTTATTTTATATTTCTTCCTCAATATTTGTTTGTCTAATGCAGATATTTGTAACCATTCGATGAGGAATTCTAATTGACGTTCAATGGTAAGTTTGCAGAATTCTATACCATTATTTTTGTCATCATTGGGAGACATTGAGACATTGTCTCGAACATTACTGCATTCATCAGTATCTGCCTTACAGTCACACCATGACAATGAAACATTCTCAGTAATATTGTCATTTTCTAGGTCTTGATCAGGAATTGGAATTGATTCTTTAGGACTAAGTTTTGCGGCTTTTAATCTTAATAATAAGGATTCAAGTTTCTGTATTGTAACATCTTGAGTATCAACATCTATCTAAGCTATATCAACCTCCAGTGTTTCTAAACGATTCAGGATATCACTGGAAGTCAAGGCTGATGATGTAGATGTGAGAAAGTTCGGTAGCGTTTCTATTGGCTCGCTCGCAGGCTCATCTTGAACAGTAGACGTAGAATAAGCAAAATGTGCAACTCCTTTTCTTTTTCGTTTTTTCAAAGTCTGAAACATAGAAAAATATCTTAAATATTTTTGAACTTTTTAATTCATATATATATTTAGTGAATATCGGTTATTACGACTTCGGTTATAAATACATACCGGATATAGCGTCCAAATCTTATCATTTTGGTTGGCTCACGTAAATTTTTGTACTAGTTTCCACCGGTTATAACGGTTCTAATGACCAACCGGATAACCCGACAGATGTTCTTGCAGTTTTTGTCACATTTATTGGTAATAACGCCAAAAACAAATTATCTCTTTAATGAGGGTAACGAGGAAACGTCGAATTCTATTGGAAAAATTAAAAGAAAATTACAAAGGGATCTCTGTCAGTTAATCAAGACAAACCCAAACATCAATTACGAAATATTTTGTAAAACAATAATTTGATGTTACAATCACACTATAAATACATACATTACATATTTAAAAAAATATGTACATATGGGTGTAACCAAGAATTCAACGCTCCACATGCAGCATTAATTTCTTTTTTCGTTCTCGCTGAAAATATCATATAAGGTAGACGCGCTTGCGCTATTGCTTTCCGCAAGAAATGGAAGAATAGTGTTATTAAAATATCCCCTTTTATGTATACAAGTTTATCTCTACTGCAGTGATGTTTAATCTTCTTCTGTTTCTTGCTACTTTAGCAGCGACGAGTCCAAATTTGCAGTGAAATTTTCAAAGCCGTGCGTTGCATGGAGGTTGCTTTTGTGCAGCTTTGATGCGCATTGCGCTGAATTCTTAATTACACCCTATGTATTAATATTCACTTCTACCGGATATAACTACGACAATTTTCGGTCCCTTCAATGTCGTTATAACCGATATTCACTGTATTGATTTATTGGTGTTTTTTATTTAATAATTTGTGGATTTTCTTTAATTTTTTAATTATTTATCGATTTAGTTGCAGATCGGATTTTGTTTATCATCAGTCGAATTCATTCGAATCCGAACTGCAATATTATTATCCAACACCATTGCATATCGGATTTCGCTTATAAAAATAAGCCAAATCCGAATTTAGTATAACGAGCCAGAATATCAAGCCAAAATATGTTGGCACAACGTTGCAACATATTCAAAACTGGCTCAACGCGGAGGTTACTATACATTCATTTCCCATAGAAAAGCAATGATAACTTAACATGCGGTAAGGCATAAGAACGATATAAATTTCATTTTCATAAAATCACTTATCACAGTTTGTTTAAGTCATCTACATCGGCTCTTGCCTGGGAAATAAACGAAGAAAAAAGGCAAAAGCGCTTTTCCTTCTGGTAGACCGACTGATCGCGATTTTCAAACCGTGGTCGATAAGGGTTTGGAAAACATCGTAGCCAGGTCAAGTCGAGGTTGGAAATAATAATTCTAATTTTAATCCGAACATTAAACGAGTACTTTCACTAGGTACGAAAATAATTAAATAAATAGTAGATAGAGCAGAAGAATTGAATTTCCTTATTTGTTAATCAAATATACTCAAATACTACACTTACCTCTGGAGGTTGATGATTGTTGCGAGCTTGGACCGACACTGCTGCTGGATGCTTGGCCAAGGCAGGCTATGACTCTGGATGACATCAACTGTAAGTCAGCTGATGTCAGCCAGGATCACGGCCTCCGCTGGACATTCATCTGTCAGCAGATGCTTGGGCAGAGATGGAGGATGGCATGCTGGCATCGCTAGCTTTGCGATAGAGAAGGGGGGGGGGGTTCAAAAGGGGATGCCATCTCCGCCCGCGGTCGGGCAACAAAGGCAAAAATCATGCCTAGGATGGTAAGGGTGAGACGAACCGAACAAAAAAATTTTAAGGAAAAAACTCGCGAAAATTCGAAAAATAAAAAAAGGAAGAAAAAAAACCCAAAGAGAATTTTAAATCCAAAATCTAAAAGGGAACAAAAAAGGAGGAGAAGGATGCAGGCAGGCGTTGCCCGACTTACCGGCTATCGTTGGAGGAGTCTGGTGATATGACTCCCCTTGCATGGCCCATGCCCCGTCCAACCTTGCATCTAGGGGGGCCAACGTCTTCCAGATGCCCTACTAACGACCTATAAAAAGAGAGAGAGGGCCACTGACCTCATCGTGAGGACCCCGCCCACTGACGTAGCGAAGATGTAGCCGCCCTAGGGAAGGACGACGAGTAGAGAGAGAGGGAGAAGAAGAAGAACATTATTTAAAGTTCATATTAAAGTTTATTTAAAAAAATCCTTTTTTTTTTGAAAAAAGAGATACCCCCTCCGTAGGAGGGCACAAGACCGTCTAGCCTAAGGCTAGGGCCTATTTACCCCTTTGCAATGGGGCTCTGAGGAGTGTCAATACAAAAAAAAACGGACATATTTCTGACAACTAACTTGACTATGGCTAACCCTTACTTTGCTAATTCGAAGAACGAGAGAACGAAAAAATTCCAGTCAATTATTTAACCTTACTCAATTTGATACAAGGGGGGTCGGAAAATGCGCATTTTCGTACCATACTATCTTTATAACGAGAAAAAAAAATTTTAGATGGTTTTGTCGTTCTGTGTTCGATTTCCTATTATAAAGAAAAATTTCTGCAGTGCCTTAACAAACAATACTACCACTAGTACTGGTTGTCTTATGCCTGTCAATCTTTTAGCTAATTCATTTATTCTTTTGTGTATTTAAATTTCAATAGAACTTAGAAAAAACATTTCTCTCTGAATTTACCTTTTTTTTTGTTTTTGTTTTTTTTTTATACGATGTGGCCAAATCCTAGGAGACAACCCTTTAATGCGTTAGCATGGTTTTGGCCGGAAGGGAATTAGGGTAAGGGAAGTGAGGAAGCTTGAGTGTTGTTTTTGCATTGCTGCGAGCTAGACAACAGCCCAGAGACGGAGTGGATTATTTTAATTTCTTAATAAAAGCTCACGGTCATCTGGTCTCGAACCCGGGACCCATGGCATGTTGGTCTTGCCGCTCAACGCATTGATCCAACTCCGCCTCCTGGCTTCAAGCAAAAACTATTAATTTTAAATTTTATGACGAACAAAATGCAAGTCTTAATTCTAATTGAAAACATCTAAAAGCCTATAAAGAACTAAAAGTTTATAAAGAACGAACTTCGTGTAATTCTCTTCGTCGATTTTCTTGTTTGTTTCGCTGTCTGAACAGCTAAATCTTTGTACTGCTAGTGTTAACACCTCCCTGGGGATTCTATATCAAAAAAAAGAAACGCGATACTGCCACTTTGGTAATTGTATGATAGAATTGGTTAATTCGAGAAAATCACATATGATCGTCGATTTGTGGTTTTGGAGGTCCCTTAAAATTCACTTCGCCGACGGCAAATTGCGCAAAGTCCTTTAATTTGCTTCAGGTAATTTCACTTGGCGGATTTCCGCTTTTTAATTTAATCACTTTTAGTTTTCGTTAAATAATTATTATATTACACACTCTAGCCCTAACTGACAGTTATAGAGTTGTTGCATCAACAGTTCTAGATATTCTAATAACAATCATACAACCTCTTGAATTTAACGCTTGTAGTTTCGAATCCTTATATTCTCCGGAAAGTATTATTATTAAATCGTTGTCGAGAAAATCATATATGCTCGTCGGTTTGTGATTTTGGATGTCCTACAGGAATACATGCAAAATATAAAAAAAACTTACTTGTACAGAAAAATATGATTTCTTGACAAAATGTTTCATGGAGTTGCAGTCCAATTTACACTTGAAATTACTTCGCAGACGGAAGTACTTGAAGTTTCGACTCTGCGAATGCTTGCTGCCAAACCCTGGAACTTTCTTTCATCAAAGAAGGGTTGACTTGAATGCCTTGTGATTGGTATTCTACAAGGAACTCACTCGTTCCAACCAATCAAAAAAAAATAATAACTCACTAAACAAAAGGTGGCTTAAATGCTCTTTTATGTCTTTGCATCAGCTCGACGCTAACGTGTGGTTCAAATTCGGGATCTTTCCTACTCACAACTTTGCTTATCACTAAAATTTCTTTAAGACCAGTAACTTATTCAAAAACCACTTAATTTGATTAACACTGAAAATTTCGACGAATGGTTAAACATATTCCATGAATGAACAATTACCGCCTAATCGATCGGACGCGTTGCGTGATCGCTCCTCACTCAGTTCAAATTCTTTGCAGTATTTTCGTTTCGTGTGTTTTGTGCGTGTCTCAGCAAAGTGAGTGCCACTCTTTCCCGGTCAATAACTTACCTGGCACAGTTTCTCCTTGTTTACACTTTTGTCAGTGACCTTATTTTCAACTGGCCGCTGTTTTGTAAGTGACTCAGTTAATTTTTTCGCTTTTTACAGTGCCGGGAAATATTTTTGTTTTTCAAACGGAAGTGACTCAGTTTATTTATTTTGTTTTTAATCTGGTATTACTGCAACCTGGTGTAAAGCCTTTTGTTTAACTTTTTATTGTTAAATATTTCCGACTAATTCTTCACGCACAAAATGGCCCTTTGCAAGGCATGCTCTAATGAGTTGCTTAACAATGGTGTTGCCTGTGATGGCATCTGTGGAGGTGTTTTTCATGGCACCTGTCTTTCACGTGGTCTTTCTACATGTAAAGAGTGCTCCAACATTAGGCCCTGTCACGTTTTCCGGATCATGAAGGAAGTCGTTGCTACGCTCTCCACGGATCAATCCTACATCGCTGATAAGGTCAACGAGATCTCCACAAACTTTGCTGGACTTCAAATTTTGTCCGATGACTGCGCCAGTCTAAACTTAAAACTGGGCAAGCTGCTTAAGATCGCTGAGGGTTTAACCAACGACTCATCGCTTCTTTCAAGCAGGATTTGCGAGCTTTCCTTAAAGCTGAGCGGCCTGGTCGCTTCCTTGGATGACCTCCGCGCTGGATCACCATCACCTTCCATCGGCCAACCTGCGGAATCTATCATGCCAATCTTAGACGACATTCGGCGCGGTGTCCGGCACGTTAAGCGGGATCTGGATTCGTGCTCAACAGCCATTGTGAAGAACTTTGAATTAATTGGTTCAGTCGGCTCTGATATCAAGAGTTTAACCACAAAAAGCTATCTCGGCCCCCCTTTTCCTCGGTCTGACACCACAGATGCTTCTGGTTTGAATTCTTCTTCTTCCTGACCTGCATCTTCTGAAGGGTACTGCTCCACTCTCCGGGATACAACTTCCGCAGCTCCGCCTCAATCTACCGTGAAAGTGATTCCTCCGCATTCCTCCTTGTTGCAGCCTCTTTTAGATGGTGATGCTCCTGTTGGTTTGGTCAAGCCCGTTATAGAGAATTCTTCTTCTTCTGGACCTACATCTTCTGATGGGGACTGCTCCACTCTCCGGGATGCAACCTCCGCAGTTCCGCCTCCATCCACCGTCAATGTGATTCCTCCGAATTCCACCTCGGTGCAGCCTGCCTCAGATGGTGACGCTCCTGTTGGTTTAGTCAAGCCCGTTATAGAGAATTCTTCTTTTTCTGGACCTACATCTTCTGATGGGGACTGCTCCACTTTCCGGGATGCAACCTCCGCAGTTCCGCCTCAATCCACCGTGAATGTGATTCCTCCGCATTCCTCCTTGGTGCAGCCTGCCTCAGATGTTGATGCTCCTGCTGGTTTGGTCAAGCCCGTTATAGAGAAGGTTGCTGATGTTGCCATCAATGTCTCTCCGCCAGTGTCATCCCAACCCACTTCCACCACATTCACGATCAACAAACTTGGAACCACCTGGACAGTATCGGAATGGGAGCAGAGACTAAAAAGGCTAGGCAGCAAACGTTCATCTTTATCAAGCGACCATACTCCATTCCTTCTAAAGGGTGCACCTCATAACGCCAACGATTCCTGGGCCCACAGTTTTTTTTCCCGGAATTTTGGATTCACCCCCGTTAGCTGCCTGAAGTTACTCTCGTCAGACGTAGGGAAATCCAGCAAATTCAAGATCTCCATCCCAAACAAATATATCTGGCCCATCAGTAACTCCTCCAGCAAATTCTTCACTCTCGGGAACATCACAATTTCTAAGTGGACTAGGAAGTACGTTAAGTTTAACCCTAAGCCCTCTGCACCTAACCCTAAATTAAATACTAAAAAACCTAACCTCACTAACTACCCCAAACGACCTTCTCCCATACCTAAATTTAGTATTCACCCTAACCATAAGAATCTTAGAACTAGTAACAACATAATCACTCCTCACTCTTCCGCACATCTCACCATTAATCCTAAAGCTAGTGATCCTAACTCCAAGTGGCAGCTCAAAATGGGAGTATTTCCAAATTTTAATCTAAGTACTCCAGTCAAGTATCCCAACTTTATATATTCTCACACCCTTAACCCCCCTGCTCCAGTTACACCGAAGCCCTCGAACACGTCCATTCCAACCGTCAACCCAACCAATTCTGTTTTGAGTTCCGTAAGTCCAGCGCACCCACCTAATCATGCACTCCCAACTTCTTCCGCGTGCCCTCCTAACCACAAGCCAACTTCTTCCGACCACTCCACCACCTCTGCTCCGATTTCCGTCTGTCCCACCTCTCCTCTATATACACCAAACCTTGCATCCGCTACTTCCTCCGCATGCCCACCTAATTCCATGCCGTCATCCTCCTACACTGTCGCCCCCTCTCAAACAACTTCTACCTCCGTTAACCCGCCCATTCCGCTAGCCGAAACTCCTTTATCCGAACATCATTCATTTATCGATCCCCTTCTCCCACCTACAGTTAAATTGACTTTGCGTTCTGCTGATTCTAGCGATGGACGATACCTCTTGTCCCGTTTACGGGACCGTCACATTTATGACAACGTACGTCTATTTCTAGCCTATCTCCACGACAAACCGAACTCCGTCTGTGTTGAAGGTAAAACCAGCACCAACGTCATGTTAAGTATACAACAAGAAGGCCTGCCCACAGACCCATCAGTCTTACTCCAACTTTTCACTAAATACCATGAATCATTCAATATACCTTCCCATAAGGTTTCAGAAGATCTATCCACCTATGCTGCGTACGTCAGTTCTCGCCGTATTTAACATCTTCAAAAAAGTCGTAACGACTCCTTAAACTACTTTCGTTCCTAACCCCCTTGCTTTCCCTATTTCCGACTTCCCCTCTATTGCACCCGCGGTTTCCGATCAAGAACCTCTCCCCAACAGCTTGTCGGTCTATTATCAGAACGTAAGAGGACTTCGTACAAAAACAACAAATGTTTTCCTTAACTCTCACAAATTCCCGCACGATATCTTTGCCTTAACTGAAACCAACCTAACACCAGGAATTCTCGACGACGAACTATTCCCTCCAAACTATACCATTTTCCGTGTTGACGGTTGTATAGGCACCAATGAGCCACCAGGTCGCGGGGTTCTCATAGCTGCTCACAACCGTTATGATGCCACCCTGCTAAAGACCTCCGACTCTACAATATCAGAATTTGTATGTATAAAAATAGCACTAAATAAGTGCCTTCTGTACATCCTCTGTTGTTACATTCGCCCCTCTCAACCACTAGATGCCTACGAGCCCGTAATCGAAGCGATCGATACCCTCCTTGAGAACGCTAACGCCTCCGATGAATTTATTTTATTGGGTGACTTTAACCTCCCCCGCATCCAATGGTCATTGTCCGAGGACTGTTCTCACTTTGTCCCCCTTAACGCATCTTCGGCCAAAGAAGCCTTCTTTACCGATCAGCTCTCCGTTTCAGGTCTCTTTCAAGTAAGCGGAGTCAGGAACTTCCTGGACAGACAATTAGACTTAATCTTTTCTTCAGACCCAGTTAACTCGGCTGTCGCAGAAAGTAACCATCTTCTCTCCTCCCTCGACCGTCACCATCCTCCTTTGTTCCTCCATTGCCCTGAGCGGAACTGACTACCATTATCCGTGACGATTGTTTCCGGAACGCCGAATTTGTGAAAGATTTCTTCTTCAATATGTTCGCAAATTAAGGGGTACTCGCTCTTTTCAATTGTTTTAGCAAGGGATACTTGGAAAAATGGTCCAGTGCTATTAATATGCAAATGTTGCATCTTTTGGAACGTGGATAGGGGCCCAGTAAGTCCAAATATAAACGTTGTCAGGGCCTTTCAGTCTTAGCTTGCGCTCCCATCGGTGGTCTCAGTATCGCGTTCGGTGCCTTAGTCTCCTTACATGTATCACAGGCCAGAACATCGGCACTCATCCGTGGCCAGTATAGGTGTCGCCTAACAATATGCCTCCATGAGAAGCACGGGGTGGATCATGAGCCCGCTTGAGGACATCGGTTACTAGGCCACGGGGAATCCATAACATCCATGCTTCGTCTTCCTGAATAGGGTCTCCGGTCTTGTGTTGTGTGCGGATATAGACGTAACCATCACACACGGTCAAATCCGGCAGGGATGCCTTGTTCTTCTCGACTCTGTCCTTTAGCTCTTGGTACTCAGACGAGTCAAACTCCGGTGAATCCAGATCGACTTGTGGGGCACAATCTTCATCCAACTGCTCTTCCACTGCTGCTATACTTTCGCAGTGAGCTCGTGACAGCGCATCCGGTACCACATTCGGTACCACATTCAAACTGCCCTTACGATGTTCGATTGTGAAATTAAAGCCTTGCAGCTTTAGACTCCAACGAGCTAGACGTCCGTTGAGGTCTTTTTGTGAAATTAACCATTGTAGGCTGGCGTGATCAGTCACAACCTTGAATGGCATCAATTCCACATACGGCCTAAATTTTTCTATGCTGAGTATAGCTGCTAGGCACTCCCATTCCGTGACGGTATAGTTGCGCTGCGCTGAATTTAGCTTTTTCGATACGTATGCCAATGGTCTCTCATTGCCTTCATCGTCTAGCTGCATCAAAACCCCACTCACACCCTGACTACTCGCATCGCACTGGATGACGAAGGGCTTGGAGAAGTCGGGACTCACCAACAATGGAGAAGTAGTTAGCTGCCTCTTGAGCTCGTCAAATGCTGTTTGGGCTTTGTTGGTTCAGGCAAACTTACTGGATTTCTTCAACGTGTCCGTAATGGACGCTAACAGGCTGGCGTAATTCGAGATGAACTTACGATACCAACCTGCCATCCCTAAGAACCTTCGCACTTGCCGCACGGTTTTGGGCGGAGGGTAGTCCACGATGGCTGCGACCTTATCAGGGTCCGTCTTGATTCCTCCGTTACCAAATACCGTGTCTCCTTCAAGCAAAACTTGCTCTTCTCCACGTTTATCGTGAGTCCGGCCTAATTCAAACTTTCCGCCACCCTTGCGAGGAGCGATAGGTGAGAGTCGAGATCCTCCGTCAGTACCAGTAGGTCATCCAGGTATACTAACACCTTGTCTCGGAGATCATACGGAATCACCCTGTCCATAAGCCGGCACATGGTCTGTGGCGCGTTGCAGAGCCCGAATGGCATCACCGTGTATTGATATAGCGGGTGGCCAGGAACCGTGAAGGCTGTTTTCTCGCGCGACTGCTTGTCCAAGGGGATTTGCCAGAAAGCATCTTTCAGGTCTAGGCTTGAAATGTACCTTGAAGGAGGAAGCCTACTAAGGATACCGTCTATATGCGGTAGTGGATAGGCATCCTTTTTGGTCACCGCATTGACCTTCCTCGCATCAAAGCACAGCCTGACTTTGCCTGGCTTCCGCACTAGGACTACGGGCGAGCTCCACGGACTCTGACTTTCCTCTATTACCCCAAGGGAAATCATTCGACGCAGTTCAGCGTCCATTAACTTTTGAACGGCCGGTGAGACAGGGTAAAAGCGTTGTTTAATAGGCGCGGCGTCTCCTACATCTATCCGGTGTTCCAATAGATGCGTTTTTCCTAAGCCCAAATTGGAATACGATGGGAAAAGTTTCTTAGTTCGCTCCAATCTAAGTTGGTCTGCTGGGGACAGTCTATGCTGGTTAGGATCGGTTGCTGCTGTTAGTTCTAGAGGCCGAGATTCTATTGCCGCGACGTTGCCTACTATCTCTGGAGCTAAATTAAAAAGTCTCCAAAAGTCCACTCCAAGGTATAACTCTTGAGTGAGACCAGGTACGATATACAGCCGTACTGTGTTTGTGCATCCTCGGAACGTAATTGGAATGTCCGCGTGACCAAATACCTCGGGTGATTCTCCGTTTGCTACAATTATCTTCGATCTATATCTGCTCCATTGCTTTTAATCCCAATATGCTGACACTAGCCCCACTGTCCAATAGGCCCGTGATGTTTTGGCCAACTAAGTTCACCTCGGCGTACGGGTGGATATCATTCGGTGCTCGTAGGAAAACTGTAGCCAGCCTCTTCCTATTAGCACGTACTTCCTTCCAGAAGGCTTTGAGGCGAAGCGTCGAGCGTTTTTGTTGCTTGGTGGGTGGGACCTCTAGTCGGTCATCTGTTTCCTTGAAGATCCGTCTTCTGGCCAGTTGATATTCTTTAAGCCTTTAGTGATAGGGCTTCAAAGGATGAACCGATGGTGTCGTCGAGTGTGCTACTGTTGGAGTTTGACGCTGTAGTATTCGTGTTGGTCCTGCTTGAGTCCCAGCTATCGGAGCAGTGGTTGATATCAATGGCGAAAGTAAGGCTGGTTTTGCACACGGAAGTGACCGGGTTGATGGTTCATGAATTTCGTTTTCAGGTTCGGCATCCGAATTCAGGCTAATCAGGTTGATACGATCCACCTGTTCGATGATTGTTTGCCCAAAATCAAGTCGGTTGATAGCGACGATGTTAGAGGCGCGGACAATTCCGGTATCAATGGTGTCAAATCAGATAGTGATATCAAGTCAGCTGATGAAGTCGAATCAGGTAAAGAAGTCGCATCAGATGGTATGGTAAAATCAGGTGGTAAAGTCAAGTCGGGGAATGTCAGGACAGGTAGTGAATTCGCCTCGGAGTGAAGATGGGCGAGAACTGGGTCATCTTTTACTACGGGTGGGAGTGTGGCTGCCGCGTAGGAGCCTGACTCTGGGTAAGTTGGGGGAAAACCGTGGTCCCTTCTCTCTGCCGGATTCCTCAAGGGCATCGTCGGTCGAGGACTGCTGTTGTTGCCCTCGACCCGACGGAAGTTTTTCTGGTTGCACTGCGAACATAGCAGAAGAAACCCTTGGGCTCCTCAACGCAATCAATATAAAGATGTCCGGGTTTATCACAATTCCAGCAGATGGCTGAAGGCTGGCGAGGTTGTTCTACTGCGGCGACATATTCTTCTTCGAGTGTCGTGTCCACCTGTAACTCCGGAGACTCGGGTGAATCGGGCATGTAATATTCGTCTAACCGTGCTCTCCCGTATGCATTAGTTGGCAGGTGGGACCTGAGGCGCGCTCGGGTGATCTGGATTTCCATCACTAACGCCCTCAATTGAGCTATTGAGGTGGTGCGGTGGAGGCATATCTGTTCCTGAATTGTCGGCAACAGGTTCATTCGGACGCTCTCGACAAACTCCGTATCCGTCATGGGGACACGGAGCCGGTTGCGGAGCTGTGCCATATCCTGGCAGTAGGACGAGAAGGATTCGTTAGGTCGCTGTCTCCTGTTCAACATTCTACGACGAATATCTATATTATTTGAATGTTCGCCCCAGTCTGATCTAAGAGCCAGCTTGACGTGTTCCCATGGCGGTGATGGATTCTGCCTAAGAAGAGTCCAAAACCTCGACCGTTCCTCCCAGCACTGCGTGCAGGTTTTCGACTAATAAGTCAAAATCTCCTCGCAATGTATTGATGGTTAAAGTCTCGGCTCGGAAGATTAATTCGTCGACATCTGACTTACTGTTATTCCCGTCATACATGAGATTCCACCTTCTCATTGGGCTGGCTGATTGTCGTCCAGTAATGGGTCTTCGTCTTTCCTGTTGAAATGACCTTGAGTTTGGACGCGTTGGCTCAAAGGTATAACGTTGTGGTTGTCCGATGCTACCTCGGCCTTCTCGTGCTGACAAATCCGAGAACTCGTTCGTGGCCGATGACGTGGGCCTCGCGGGCCACTGCGACCGAGGAGATGAATGGACGGCTTCTTCACGGAAGGAGTCCCTGATCCGTGCTGTCTCAGCTCGGACCGCTTCAGTGCTGTGTAGACGGAGCGTCGCCAAGAGGGTCTCCGTAGCTACGAGTCCTGGGGATGCTGGTTGCGTTGGAGGTGCGTCACCAAGTCCGAGCTCCGCATTTTGAGTCCGTCCAGTCTTATCCTCCGGGCTCCTTGAAGTGGCTGAAGTCGGTCTGGAGATAGGTTGTCTGGATTCGGGTCTCGTCTGGGCTACCGGAGAGGCGAATAACGGCTGTCTGTTGGTTTGTTGCATATTGTAACGTCTAGGAATAGCTCCTTGTACGGGGTCATCATCTTTTAACTCCTGTCGGCAGTTAGGACAGTTACTACTTGTCTTACGCCACTGTCTCAAGCATCTTCGATGAAAGTCGTGACCGCAGCTTGAGAAATTTTTCTCTTCCGTCGACAGGTCTTCCACACAGATGGGAGAGACTTCCGCTGGGACCGTCGTGATTCCTTGTGGTGATCTTGCCATAAACATGGCTGAAACTTTGATGGCAATCTCGAACGAACGAACGATCTGGTGGTTGAGGGGAACAGGGTCTCAAAGAAATGCAACGCAGCTCAGTATTAAATTGAAGGCAATGCAGCATCAACTTTACAGATCAAACTACAACGCCGTCAGAAATCTTCCAAGTCCGGCGAAATATCAAAACGAGACGGAAATACTAAAAATCTCTGCGAAATAGAGCAAACCAGATTCAAACTTTTCACAAGCTCAGCGAAATATAGTAAATCAAATCCAGAAAAATTTCTCAAGCTTAGAGAATATAGCAAATCAAATTCAAGAAAAAATTTCCAAACTTAGTGAAATATAGCAAATAGAATCAAAAAAAAGGAATTTCCCAAACCCAGAGAAATATCGCAAATCAATTCGAAAATTTTTTTTTTCCAAACTTAGCGAAATATAGCAAATCAAATAAAAAAAAAAGAATTTCCCAAACTCAGAGAAATATCGCAAATCAAATCGAAAAAAAATTCTCCCAAGCTCAGCAATTCAAATCAAGTCAAACTTTTCAAAATATTCTCTCTCTCTCTTGACGACGCTTCCCCTTTTGTCCTGGGACGGCCACCCTCTCTCTTCAGCAAGTCTACAACGCCTACCGGGGAGCAAGGCTGAGGACACCTGTCATTACCCAATGAATGAAAGACACCAGGTCTCAGAGTCAGCTGGTTGGCTAGGAAAAGCCTTCGACCTTCTTCGGAGACGTGATGCATTCCAGACATCAGGCGATGCAGTCGTGCCTCCTAAGGGACTAGGGAAGATAGGTAGGGAAGGATAAAGAAAAATCATGTGAGAAAAACAAACCTGCTTTTAAAAGAAATCAGAAAATAAAAGAAAATTTAAGAGAAGAAAAAAAAGAAAAGGAAAGGAAATGGAAACCCTAAGGATGTCAGTCAGAGCCTCTTCAAGGCAGACAGCTGGCTATTGCCAGCTACACGTCGGCTATTCCCGGAGGCTCTGCCGACGAGGTTGAGATGGCTAGATCCTCGGGCAGACAATAGGCCACGCAACAGCCTGTAGCTGCAGTACCAGAGGACCTGTCCACCTCGAAAACTAATTTCGCGTAGGCTCAGGTTCCGAGTTCAGAGCTCTAGCTACTAATCAGCTCAGCTGTGAGCCTGCAACTACTCGGAACCCTTAAGGCCAGCGCGTTGGGCGCCATCTCTTGTTGCGAGCTTGGACCGACACTGCTGCTGGATGCTTGCTCAAGGCAGGCTATGACTCTGGATGACATCAACTGTAAGTCAGCTGATGTCAGCCAGGCTCACGGCCTCCGCTGGACATTCATCTGTCAGCAGATGCTTGGGCAGAGATAGAGGATGGCATGCTGGCATCGCTAGCTTTGCCATAGAGAAGGGGGGGTTCAAAAGGGGATGCCATCTCCGCCCTCGGTCGTGCAACAAAAGCAAAAATCATGCCTAGGATGGAAAGGGTGAGACGAACCGAACAAAAAAATTTTAAGGAAAAAGAAGGGAGAAAAAAAAAGGAAAAAACCCGCGAAAATTCGAAAAATAAAAAAAGGGAGAAGAAAAAAAAAGCAAAGAGAATTTTAAATACAAAAACTAAAAGGGAACAAAAAAGGAGGAGAAGTATGCAGGCAGGTGTTGCCCGACTTACCGGCTATCGTTGGGGGAGTCTGGTGATATGACTCCCCTTGCATGGCCCATGCCCCGTCCATCCTTGCATCTAGGGGGGCCAACGTCTTCCAGATGCCCTACTAACGACCTATAAAAAGAGAGAGAGGGCCACTCACCTCATCGTGAGGACCCCGCCCACCGACGTAGCGAAGATGTAGCCGCCCTAAGAAAGGACGACGAGGAGAGAGAGAGAGAAGAAGAAGAACGTTATTTAAAGTTCATATTAAAGTTTATTTAAAAAATCCTTCTTTTTTTTTTTAAAAGAGATACACCCTCCGTAGGAGGGCACAAGACCGTCTAGCCTAAGGCTAGGGCCTATTTACCCCTTTGCAATGGGGCTCTGAGGAGTGTCGCTACAAAAAAACGGACATATTTCTGACAACTAACTTGACTATGGCTAACCCTTACTTAGCTAATTCGAAGAACGAGAGAACGAAAAAATTCCAGTCAATTATTTAATCTTACTCAATTTGATACCAGGGGGGGTCGGAAAATGCGCATTTTCGTACCATACTATCTTTATACGAGAAAAACAATTTTAGATGGTTTTGTCGTTCTGTGTTCGATTTCCTATTATAAAGAAAAATTTCTGCAGTGCCTTAACAAACAATACTACCACTAGTACTGGTTGTCCTATACCTGTCAATCTTTTAGCTAATTCATTTATTCTTTTGTGTATTTAAATTTCAATAGAACTTAGAAAAAACATTTCTCTCTGAATTTACCTATTGGCTTCAAGCAAAAACTATTAATTTTAAATTTTATGACGAACAAAATGCAAGTCTTAATTCTAATTGAAAACACCTAAAAGACTATAAAGAACTGAAAACATTTCTCTCTGAATTAATCTTTTAGCTAATTCATTTATTCTTTTGTGTATTTAAATTTCAATAGAACTTAGAAAAAACATTTCTCTCTGAATTTACCTTTTTTTCCTTTGATGCGTTAGCATGGTTTTGGCCGGAAGTGAATTAGGGTAAGGGAAGTGAGGAAGCTTGAGTCTTATTTTTGCGTTGCTGCGAGCTAGACAACAGCCCAGAGACGGAGTGGATTATTTTAATTTCTTAATAAAAGCTCACGGTCATCTGGTCTCGAACCCGGGACCCATGGCATGTTGGTCTTGCCGCTCAACGCATTGATCCAACTCCGCCTCCTGGCTTCAAGCAAAAATTATTAATTTTAAATTTTATGACGAACAAAATGCAAGTCTTAATTCTAATTGAAAACATCTAAAAGCCTATAAAGAACTAAAAGTTTATAAAGAACGAACTTCGTCTAATTCTCTTCGTCGATTTTCTTGTTTGTTTCGCTGTCTGAACAGCTAAATCTTTGTACTGCTAGTGTTAACACCTCCCTGGGGATTCTATATCAAAAAAAAGAAACGCGATACTGCCACTTTGGTAATTGTATGATAGAATGGTTAATTCGAGAAAATCACATATGATCGTCGATTTGTGGTTTTGGAGGTCCCTTAAAATTCACTTCGCCGACGGCAAATTGCGCAAAGTCCTTTAATTTGCTTCAGGTAATTTCACTTGGCGGATTTCCGCTTTTTAATTTTATCACTTTTAGTTTTCGTTAAATAATTATTACATTACACACTCTAGCCCTAACTGACAGTTATAGAGTTGTTGCATCAACAGTTCTAGATATTCTAATAACAATCATACAACCTCTTGAATTTACAAGCTCTTACCTCTTGATTTTTACAAGTTTCGAATCCTTATATTCTCCGGAAAGTATTATTATTAAATCGTTGTCGAGAAAATCATATATGCTCGTCGGTTTGTGATTTTGGATGTCCTACAGGAATACATGCACAATATAAAAAAAAACTTACTCGTACAGAAAAATATGATTTCTTGACAAAATGTTTCATGGGGGGCTTGTTGCAGTCCAATTTACACTTGAAATTACTTTGCAGACGGAAGTACTTGAAGTTTCGACTCTGCGAATGCTTGCTGCCAAATCCCGGAACTTTCTTTCATCAAAGAAGGGTTGACTTGAATGCCTTGTGATTGGTATTCTACAAGGGACTCACTCGTTCCAACCAAGAAAAAAAAAACTCACAACTTTGCTTATCACTAAAATTTCTTTAAGACTAGTAACTTATTCCCCCTTTTCTCCTCCTTTTCTTTTGCGTTAAAATCGCACTCAGTTAAAAACCACTTAATTTGATTAACACTGAAAATTTTGACGAATGGTTAAACATATTCCATGTTTAGGTGTGATTTTTCTTACTTGCTGTGATTTTTCTCACTTACTTACTGATACCAGCTCTGTGGGCAGTTTATTTTTTATTTTTGTTTTTATTTTTAAAATTTGGTTATTTTTTGTATTGATGGATTGTTCTCGGATTTGTTGAGTGATCTGTTGATTGAGTCATTTGTTTCCTTCTATGTTTGCAGTGATAACTTTATATTGTTGTTTACTTTTTGGTTTATGGTTTTTAGTTGTGGATTTTTGTACTTACTGTGTTTTGCGCCTACAACTGTACATCTTCGGTTATTGCTCCGTTTGTTGTTGTTTAATTTTTGCACTCAGTCTTTTTTTAGTTGTGGCACCGTTTCGTTGCTCCTGCTGCTGTGCATTTTTTTATTTTTATTTTTGTTTTTGTTTTTGTTTTTTTCACCGGAGCGTTTCTCTCTTTTTGTCTTACTTGTTACGTATTCGGTTATGCCTATTGATATTTTTTAGCTACAGCTTTGCGTCATACGGGTGATTACAGGTTTCCTGCTTGTTTGTGTCTTTGTTGACTGCTCATGGTTGTTAGTCTCTGTCGTTTGGTTTTGCGTTTTTGTTGGCTGGTTCCTCACCATCTTTTTTTGTTTGTTTTTTTCTCCACCCCTCCATTGTCCTTTGTTCCCGTTTGTCTGTCCTGCCTCTGGCTGGGTGCGCTGTCGACGTGATCGCTTTCTTGCCTTGTTCTCTCCTTTGTTTTGTTTCCTTGGTCCGACCCCTGTTGCCGTCTTCTTTTGGTTATTTTATTTGCTCTTTTATTTTTCCGTTTCCCGTTCTTTACTTGACTATATTTTTTATTTTTTTTTCTTCTTTTACTTATCTTTTTATCGTTTGACTCTGGTCTTTATTTTAACTTTTTTACTCATTCCTGTTTTATTCTGTTTTCCGTCTTCGTTTTCTTCTTCTTTGTTTATTTATTTCTTTTTCTTTTTTGTATGACTCGATTAGCTTTTTTTTATCGCCCGACTTTGTTCTGTTTACCGTCTGCTTTGGTCTCTATTTATACTTTATTACTCATTCCTATTTTATCCTGTTTTCCGTCTTCGCTTACTTCTTCTTTATTTATTTTTCTTTTACTCTTTATTTATTTGTATAACTCGATTAACTTCTTTTATCGCTTGACTTTGTTCTGCTTACTGTCTGTTTTCGTTCGTTCTCTTTTTCTCCTGTTTTCCCCCTCTTAATTTTAACGATCTGACTATCTTTTCTTCTTTTTACCGATTGACTCTGCTCTCTATTATTAATTGTTACTTATTTCTGTTTTGATCTTGGTCTCCATCACTATTTTTCCTCTTTTTTGTTTTGGTTATTTATGTTTTTTTCTTATGTCTAAGTGTGGGGCTTGTGCACTGGGGGTTGCCCGGGACGGTGTGGCCTGTGATGGTGTCTGTGGCCACTTTTTTCATGCCACATGTGTGAAGCGTGGAACTAAATCATCTGGTTTCACCTGCGCTGAGTGTTCAGACATAAAGCCTTGCCACGTCCTAAGGTTGGTGAGGGGCATGATGGAAGCCCTTTCTGCTGACCTTGCACTGGTTGCCGACAAGGTTGGCTCTTTTTCCTCGCGTTGGGGTGACCTGCAACTTTTGTCCGAGGACACCGGTATGATTACCACTAAAATGAATAAGTTGCTGTGCGCTGTTGGTGTCCTAGAATCCAACTCTGGTGCCCTCTTGAATCGCTCAAATGAGTTGGCCTCTAAAACCTCAGCGATTTCCGACTCCCTCGCTGACGTTCAGGCTGCAGTTGTTGGACTTGATCCCGGTCTGGCTTCATCGTTGGGTTCCCCACCGGTGTTGCCGTTGGTTGAGGACATTCGCCGTATCGCCAAGCAGGTAAAGCTTGATGTCCCCGCTTGCTCTGTTTCGGTTTTGGCCAATAGAGAACTAATTGGCTCTATTGACGCCGAAGTGAGAGCCCTTTCTACTTGTTGTAAAGTTTCCTCTGGTCCGTCCGTGCCCCCTGGCTTCGTCCCACCTTTCTCCGTGCCCATGGCTGTCTTCGAGCCCCTGGCTATCTCTGAGTCCCCGATTGTCCCGGCTATCTCCGAGACTACAGCTGTCTCCGAGACTGCGGTTGCCTCCGTCATCACGGCTGTCTCCGAGCCATCGAACGCTGGCTCGCTTGGACTCCATGGGGGGTTAGCCATTGGTACGCTTGCCTCCCATGATGTTGATCGGAGCACAAACCATCCTTCCCGCACCGCCCGCAGCCGTGCCCGCAGACGTGCCCGCCGTTCAGTCATCCACGCTGCCACTGCTTCGATAACTGCATCATTAAATGTCGACACTCATAGCTCAGGCGTAAGCTTTGTATAGGCCGAGTCGGGCGATTGTCCGCCTCGCCCTGGTGTCACTATGCTCAGGCCGGCGCAGCGGCCTAAATGTGTCTTTGTGTCTCGTGTTCACCCTGACACTTCCGAGACCGATATTGTCGATAACATCTCTTCACGGGTGGGTGTTCCCGGCGGTATGATTGCTTGTAGGAGAATAAGCCCTGTTGGCCATGTTGGTCGCACATATACCGCCTCATTTAAGGTGTTGATTCCGGAAGATGCCTTTACGGCTGTGCTCTCTCCGGACATATGGCCCCCTGGTTCCATCGTTCGCGAGTTCACCCCTAGGTCCCGATCGGCTCCGGCTGCGCTGCCAAAAAACTTGCCAGTTGGATTTCCTTCCATTACGCCAATGTGACCGGGCTGCGATCAAAAACAGCACTGTTCTTCTCCTCTTCTTGCGCGTCTGATGCCGATGTCATCTGCCTGACTGAGACTTGGCTTTGTGCCGGTATCTCTGACTCGGAGCTTTTTGGTCCTGAGTTTCAGGTCTTTCGTCGGGACCGTCATCTTTCCGACCCTTGCTCTCCAGTCGGTGGTGGGGCTCTGTGTGCGATCAGGGGGGGGGGGGGGGTATCTTATGCTCGGTCGTCGACATTTCCGACTCCGGCGACCTTGAGCTCTTATGTGTGGCCCTGAGATTCCCTACCAGAAGCCTATTTGTGTTAACTGTTTATCTTCCCCCTTGTTCACCATCTACAGTGTACGAGCTGCTCTTTGGTGAATTCAATTTTCCCGGCATCGGCTGAGCTCACTCTCTTGATTATGATGGCCTTATTCCTTCACCTGCATCTGCTCCCCAATATGCTCTGTCCTTTTTGGACTCGGTAGCCTCCTCCGGCCTGGCTCAATGCTGTGATATTCCTAATGATTCCGGTAGCTTTCTTGACTTAGTGTTTTTGTCTGACCCTGATGGTACGACTGTGAGGAGATGCCTGTTCCCTCTGGTTCCCGAATCGAGTCATCACCCTCCTCTCCTGGTCGTCATGTGCTTCGACACAACTGTTGCATCTCCTCCCTTACTGGGTGACTTCTACTTCAAACGCGCTGACTTCTCGTGCATGGACGACTGGGTACTTTCATGTGATTGGTTTTATGATGTTCTTTACGCTTGTTTTACCCAACATGTTCCTATTAGCATTTCTAGGTCTGGAGCCCCTCATCTGTTTCGTCTCTCCTTCCTCTTTGAGGTACCGTGACCGTGAAAGTGACGACGCTCCCTCAATCTCTAGCTTTTTCGCGGATTTTTTCCGAACGTCTTTCAGTGATTCCTCCTGCGATGTTTCCACTTCTGATTTTACCCACTTGACGCGGCTCCCGCCTACCTCCCTTGAGCCTAATGATTTAGTATTGGACGATGCACACGTTGCTGAACATCTATCTAATTTGGCGGAGGGCTTCACGAGTGGTCCCGACGGTATACCCCCTTCCTTTTTGAAGAAATGCCAACTATCTATTTCTGGTGTTCTCTGTTACCTGTTCAACCTGTCCCTGCAGACCAGCCGCTTTCCGGAACTTTGGAAGAGTTCTGTGTTGATTCCTCTTCACAAGAAAGGTAGTAGGTCCGAGGTCTCCAACTATCGACCAATTGCCAGCTTGTGCCATGTTGCGAAGGTTTTCGAGTCTCTCGTCAGTGATGTTCTTCGTTTTCACTGCAGGCCTGTCATGGGGTCCTTCCAGCATGGCTTCCTCAGTGGGAAGTCTACGACCACTAACCTCCTGGAGTTCGTTAATTATTCTCTACCAGCCATTGAAGCGGGCAAACAGGTGGATTGTGTATTTGCGGACTTCAGTAAGGCTTTTGATAGGATAGACCGTGGTATCCTGGCCTATAAATTGACTCTTCTTTGGTTCCCTTCCTGCTTTGTTAACTGGTTATCTTACCTGTCTGGTCGTACCCAGCGCGTCCTGTTTCGAGGTGTCCTTTCTGACGGAATCCTTGTCACCTCGGGGGTGCCACAGGGCAGTATACGCGGCCCACTCCTCTTCATCCTATATATAAATGATGTTTCGCTTCTCCTGATACACAGTAAAATTCTGTGTTACGCGGATGATGCTAAGATTTTTCGCACTGTTTCCCACGAGTTAGACTGCAGTGCTTTGCACTCTGATGTGGCTGTGTTCTGCGATTGGTGCGTGCGCAATCGCCTTCCTCTAAATGCCGAGAAGTGCACCGTTATGACCTTCTCTCGTAAAAGATGTCCTTTCCTCTTCAACTACTCCGCTGATGGCCTTACCCTGGGTAGGGTCTATAAGACGAAGGACCTAGGCGTGGTCCTCAACTCTCGCCTTTCATTCGAGGAACATGTGGATCCGATCGTCGGTAGGGCTAATTCGATGCTAGGTTTCGTTAAAAGATGGTCTAGGGAACTCGACGAGCCCTACCTAACTAAGCTTCTTTACTGCACCTTCGTCAGACCGCTTTTGGAATATGCCAGCCCTGTTTGGGCCCCCTATTTCGCTGTTCACGTTGACCGCGTCGAGGCAGTGCAGCGCAGATTCCTCAGGTTCGCTCTCCGTGGACTTCCCTGGATTGATCCCTGGTTACTTCCCTCCTATACTGATCGCTTGGGGCTAATTTCTCTCGACTCCCTTGAAAAGAGGCGTAACATCGCCAAATTACTATTTTTGTTCGATTTATTGCAGGGAACGATAAATTCACCCGATCTACTGGCTGCCGTGAACATCTCTATCCCGCAACGCACTCTGAGAAACCGCAACTTCCTGCACGTCTCTAGCCATCGAACTCTGTATGAAATGCACGAGCCCATCACGTCGATGTCACCCTCTTCAACCAACACTTCGCCAATTTTGATTTCAATCTCTCTAGGCTGCAACTCAGGGGCATGCTTAGACAGTGTCTTGGCTGATGTGGGGTCGTGGATAGCGTCAACGGCAGTCCTTGGATTGCGTTTTCTGATTTATTCTCGGCCTCTAGTTCATAGTTTAGACTGTAAGTTTTCATTATATCAATATATGCTGTAGTAATCTCTTTCAGACTAAACTTAACTAAAACTGGATAAAACACTATTCGGAGGATTATTCCACACAGTTCTTAATAATTTCTGCACGACCCATAACCCATAATAATTGATCATGTTTCCTCGTTTTATATTCTTAGAGGAAATGGTTTTCACGAAAACTAAATTTTGTTAACAAGTAACAAAACACGATAGTAAAATGAGTTAAAATCGTTACAATTAAGCCGGGAAAACTCGAATTTCAACAAACCGACACCGTAAGCACAAGGTCGGAAAATTATCCTCACACACTTCACTGTCACTCGTTTTCTTGCTGGGATTTTTAATCCAATTTACTACACTAAAACCAGTCACTTTAGCCTCCCGCAAGCAAATTCGATTGCATGAAATTACCAATTGTAGCAGAACTTAGACAATTTACTTTATGAAAAATTTTTTGATAAATAATATCTTTTCTGAACTTAGTTATTTTCTTCCACTTGGTATCAATTTTTAACACAACACTAGTATGCGAGACTCGCTTGTTTTATCGGGAAAACTATGTAGTTCAATTGTTCTTATCTGCTTTTCTTTAAAAACACTTTTCTCACGGAAAAAAAATAAGCGAAATAAAAAAAATGAAAAGTTACATTTTCTTTCTTTATAAAGTAAACTTAATTACGCACGCGCCCTACGAGACCATCTACCATGCTCAAGATTTTAAGCCGAACTAACTCTTCGCGCCAATCTCCTCTGCCGGCAGAAGCCACTCACACCACTCTACCGGCCCCTGTTATCATCGAACTCTATATAATAATTTAATAATTTAGATTATTTTCTCGGCTCTCCGTACAGCGATTTCCGAGCTTGAGGCGTTTTTTGAAATGTCTTTTCTACGCTGTCTTGATTATGCCCCTTTCTGTACCCGTAAGTATTTTATTTATTTATTTCAGGTGTTTTTAGGTAAGAAAATATTGGGGGGTCTTGGATTCGGCTATAGGAGCCAAATCTTATGGATGATAATGCGGTTTGGTGCAGGGCCGGGGCTTCGTAAAAATCAAGGGCATAGCATCCTGCCATTACACCTGGTACAGGGATTCGGCTCATATAGCCGATGGTCAGGTGATACAGGACCACTGTAGGTGCCGCTACATAGCGACCATAACATGATTGTGATTATCGTCAAATTCCAAAACTTCTAATTTTCTTTTGTAACTGCATATGTAATGAATATCTCCATAAATGAGATTTAGATTTTTTGGCTCCTGCTTTACCTTTAGCTTTTTATATACTTGTTCCAAACTATGGCTATTTTGCACAACAAACTGATACTTTCTAGTATTTTCATAGTCGTTGAATTTTTTTTCAATTTATTTATACTCTTGAAAAGTTTGTCCAGGAAAAGCACCTTATTCATTCCACATTTACTTTTTTAAGTTATCCACCATTTTAATTCCACACTTTGGACTTTAGCTCTTTCCCAAAGATTTCACTGCAAACAAATATTTTTGAAAACTAAACAGTTTACTTATTATTTCCAAGTAATTTAAAAAAAAATTTGACTATATTAAAGATATCGCAAAGATTAGTGACTACAAAGACTCAGTTATTGGTAAAATAATTAAAAAGCAGTCCAGAAAAAATATAAAATTATGTTTTAACAACGCTATACACTCAAAATAAAAATGAGGAGGCTGTAAACAGAGTTAAAATGAATTTCGCACCATATGTAACAAATAAATTGAAAGAGACCTTTAAAGCGAATAACACGCAGCTAGCCCTTTCTAAGAGGTACAATCACATTCTTTCACTAACATCAAATACAGTAATGACTCGTTAATCCGGATCACCTTTAATCCGGTTTGTATTTCACTGTCCCGTGTACTACATTTTTCCTTTTCCTGGCTTTCGCACTTTACTACTGCAATTATTGGATTTCACTGCACTATGTGATTAAAATGGGTTTCGTAAGTGACTTGCGGATCACCTTTAATCCAGTTTGCAGGTTTATTGTTCCTTGGTTTACGGTAAAACCTGTATTTTTCTGCTAAACTTTCACTGTCTCGCGTATTAAATTTTTCCTTTTCCTGACTTTCGTACGTTTTCAAAAGTTTTGCGTAAATCTTGAAAGTGGAAAAGGTTTTATCCTTGTACAAGAAATTATTATTGTTGTGTTTTTACTTTAATTTTTTTGTCACCAAATAATCTTCCTAAGCAATATAAGTTTCAATACTCTAGTATCATCTAACGTAATAGGCAAAGTTTTACAAAAATAAATACAAAGTGCATTCTACTTATGAAAACTTACTGAATTCTGAATAACTTTTACTTATCGAAAATGGTCGTCAATAGAAATGTTGTAAGCACGCTATTCTCTATTTTAGTTTTGTTAAAATTTACACAACGTTTTAATTATTCCACAACCTTACTTGATTTAACTACTGCAATTATTAGATTTCACTGCACACACATGTGATTAAAATGGATTTTGTAATTGACGACTTGCTTTGACCATCCTGTTCAATATCCAAGCCACGTCACCTAACTATTATACAAGAATGATAAAGAAAGGGTTGAAACACATTCAGAGCCGCAAGTATAATATATCTGTTAGGGATCCGTTCGTTTATTGACGCCTAATAATTTACTCCAGATAAGGTCAAGTCAATTCATGAAATATTCAAATTTGGTTTCTATAAAACAATTTATTGCCAAATAAATTTATTTACAACATTTTTTTTCAGAGCGACATATAAACTTTTCCGATGCCTCACTATTTAACTCTCACACATTACACAAAAAATTAATTAATTGTACACTTACACGAAGTAACGTTAAACCCGAACTTTCCCGAATACGAAAGTACACGTAATACACGTAAGTGAAATAGTCACAGCCTTATTTAAATTACAAAACCACAACTGAAACATTTGTAGGGTTTATAACACGGGTGTAGCTTAATGAAGTCCGCATAAATGCCCGCATCGCATTTTTTCGACAATATTGAGAAATCTTCCCAACCATGCTCAAATAATCTGTGCTATACTGGTGTACCCACACCAGTGTGCAGGAATCATTAAGTGTGCGAGGCTCTGTTATAGCCGTATCAGACAGCAGTTTGTTCTTATTGGCTAATCTGAATATCAAACCAACTTTGCTGTTGCCTTCTCGGGGGCAACTTTTTACTAGACTCCGAAAGGACAAGGACATTTGTTCGCTCAAAGTACGCTGCCGTGTATATGCAATCTGATACAGCCGACAGCAAAATATTTTTGTTGTCCTGCGGTTCCGGTTGCTGTCGGCTGTCGTGCAATCTGATACGGCTATTACCGTGTTCCCGTGGATCCGTGTGTTTTCGTATTGCCGTGGATCCGTGTTACCCCGTGGATCCGTGTAACCTCGTGTTTCCGTGTATCCGTGTACCTTGTTCCCGTGGATCCGTGGTCCTGTGTACAGCGAAACACACATTTTAAGTGTAATTTTCTGTCAATAATATTTAACGGAACGTGTTTTGGTTAATACAATTTTTTAATTTCACAAATAAAACGGAAAATAATATATTACCGACTTTAATGCAATAAATAATGTTTGACTCGTCTGATAATTAATTAAAATCACTTCAATTAAGACCGGCTTTGTTTGACAATTGCCTGACAATATCTTCCTGCACTCACTGCACTTCATCCAAGCAAAACAAACGCCGTTTGACGTCAATTTTGCACAAAGTGCAGGCAGTGTAGAAATAGTGGAGCGAAACAAACAGACCTACTGATGACATGTCCCACTGGGATATATAAAAGGTGCTTTCGCGCGACCTGAGACAAGTGAGATAACTGAGAATTCTCAGTTGTCTCATTTGAAATGTGCTTTCGTGAAACCGTCTCAGTTTATTTTTAGCCACAAAAAAATTGTATATACATATTGAGCAACTCGGCAAGTGAGACTGGTTTTTCACGTCTCAGCTAAAGAATATTAATTAGTGTACCGGTGAATTTTTTAAAAGTGTTAGTATTTATCTATATTTGGTAACTGCTATTTGCGTCAATGGACGAAATAGTGTCCTTAGCAAACAGAAAGCAATATTATTTTCTAAATTTCAAATTGGAAAAGTTCAAAAGGTTCAAAAGGTCAAGTCAATTCATGAAATATTCAAATTTGGTTTCTATAAAACAATTTATTGCCAAATAAATTTATTTACAACATTTTTTTTCAGAGCGACATATAAACTTTTCCGATGCCTCACTATTTAACTCTCACACATTACACAAAAAATTAATTAATTGTACACTTACACGAAGTAACGTTAAACCCGAACTTTCCCGAATACGAAAGTACACGTAATACACGTAAGTGAAATAGTCACAGCCTTATTTAAATTACAAAACCACAACTGAAACATTTGTAGGGTTTATAACACGGGTGTAGCTTAATGAAGTCCGCATAAATGCCCGCATCGCATTTTTTCGACAATATTGAGAAATCTTCCCAACCATGCTCAAATAATCTGTGCTATACTGGTGTACCCACACCAGTGTGCAGGAATCATTAAGTATGCGAGGCTCTGTTATAGCCGTATCAGACAGCAGTTTGTTCTTATTGGCTAATCTGAATATCAAACCAACTTTGCTGTTGCCTTCTCGGGGGCAACTTTTTACTAGACTCCGAAAGGACAAGGACATTTGTTCGCTCAAAGTACGCTGCCGTGTATATGCAATCTGATACAGCCGACAGCAAAATATTTTTGTTGTCCTGCGGTTCCGGTTGCTGTCGGCTGTCGTGCAATCTGATACGGCTATTACCGTGTTCCCGTGGATCCGTGTGTTTTCGTATTGCCGTGGATCCGTGTTACCCCGTGGATCCGTGTAACCTCGTGTTTCCGTGTATCCGTGTACCTTGTTCCCGTGTATCCGTGGTCCTGTGTACAGCGAAACACACATTTTAAGTGTAATTTTCTGTCAATAATATTTAACGGAACGTGTTTTGGTTAATACAATTTTTTAATTTCACAAATAAAACGGAAAATAATATATTACCGACTTTAATGCAATAAATAATGTTTGACTCGTCTGATAATTAATTAAAATCACTTCAATTAAGACCGGCTTTGTTTGACAATTGCCTGACAATATCTTCCTGCACTCACTGCACTTCATCCAAGCAAAACAAACGCCGTTTGACGTCAATTTTGCACAAAGTGCAGGCAGTGTAGAAATAGTGGAGCGAAACAAACAGACCTACTGATGACATGTCCCACTGGGATATATAAAAGGTGCTTTCGCGCGACCTGAGACAAGTGAGATAACTGAGAATTCTCAGTTGTCTCATTTGAAATGTGCTTTCGTGAAACCGTCTCAGTTTATTTTTAGCCACAAAAAATTGTATATACGGGCGATTCTCTGTAAGCTCGTAATCGGCCGTCCCGAGCGATTTTTTCAAATAGTAATTTAATTATTTTTTAAAAAATCACTCCTAATGAAACTTTAACCCTGATTCTTTACGGGCCCATTGTTTTTAGAACCATAACTATTTTAAGTTTTTTTCTAGACGTGATAGAAGCTCTAAAAACACAGTCCCCTGGCTGTCCCCATCACTGTATTCCCACCTTGAAATGAGATTTACGAAGAAGTTATTGAAACTACATACATTTGGCAGTTAATATCATAAAGAAAAATAATTTAATTATATTATTTTCGTAAAACAAGGTCTCATTACGTATTTCATTTATTTAGTAAAGCCCTGTAAACTTTGTCCCCAGAATTTCCATACATTCCCCTGCCAAAAAGTTAAAGCCATAATTAAAAAAAACTGTAATGTTTACAAATGTTTTTTTGAGTGAAACGAAATGCAATTGTTGTGAAGTTGGCAACCTTGCCGAATGCGGCGGCGAGACGCCATTTTGTTTAGTGTCAGAGCGTCATTAGTGAGGTGAACACGCGTTTGGACCGCTATCACACACAGTCCTCTGGTAAGTAATAATATTTATGTTAACTACTTTAATTATCTCTATATATAATTCATTGTTTTACTATTTATGTCTAAATTGATCGGTAGGTTCTTAACAAACTATTTTACATCAGTTTTGTAAACATTGTGAAATTTAACCGAAATACACAGTCCCCTGGCAACAGTCCTCTGCCTGAAAATGCAGCAGGGGACTGTTCTACACAACAGGGGACTGTGTATTTTGCGTATTGGTTATTATTTTTATGTATTGTTTGTGTAAATTTATCCGCTAGTCTGTTTTATTAATGTAAGAATCATCAAAGTATCATTGCTTCGCATTATTTTCCTTTATATACTTGAATTATTTTACACAGGCTGATCGAACACACATGATATGGATCCTAAAAAGAAAAAGTTATCCCGAGAGGAATTACTACAGAAAAAGAGAGAAGCAGAGCGACTACGATACCAAAGAAGAAAAAATGACCCTCAAAGGAGAGAATAAATGGGAGAAAAGGAGAAGTTAAAATACCAAAAGAAGAAAGAAAAAGGTTTGCGGAAGTTAGTAAAGAATATGACACCTCGTGAGCACAGAGCTGCCCCAAAGAAGTGGAATGAACATTGTACCGTATACCGAGCCAAAAGACTTAGACTGAAAAGCGTCACTAATACTTTTTTACGAAAAAATACGGCCATGGAAAAGGTGCACCAGATGGCATCGGAGCAACGTGCAAAAGAACAGCTGATTTTGTTGTAAATTCTGGAGGCGACATCAACAATATTGATCAGTTTGTTAAAGTAATCCAAGAGCGATGCGTTGGCATCACATGTATCGCAATCGACGGTAAAGACATCCAGGCAATGAGCGATAAAGTTGAAGAGGAAGCGTCCGATCAGAAGGGTTTTGAAGGTACTTTAAATGTGCATCAGGTCGCAGGTGTTTATTCCAGCTCCATCCTCGGCCGTACAACTAAATGTAAAACACTTACAATGAAAAGTCTCAGCTGTTTTTGCAACAGCGGATCTTGTGAGCATTATAAGATTGGCAGTATCAACTTTGCTCTAAAACCTAGATGGACAGTAGAAGAAGTGTTCACAGAGTCCGAACCGGAAGATCTTGAATCTGCTGAACCTGAATTGACACCTACACCAAACAAGTACCCTCATAGATTGGATGATGATATAGCAGGAACCAGTAGCATTCGGAATTCATGTTACAATACTGGAGTTTACGTTCTTGTGAAATTTCCAGCTAAAAATGTACAATATCGTTATGCTGCCGTAATTAATGAGATTGATGACGATGAAAACGACTTACGTGTTACTTTCCTCAAGATTTGTGACCAAAAAGTGCAGACCTTTAGAATAGATGATAAGGATATTTCAGACGTATCATTTGATCAAGTTATCCAAAAATTGGATAATCCTGACTTGATTGTAAAGGGAAAGAGAATATTTTATAAGTTTTCTACTCAAGTAGACGTTTTCGAGCGCTAATTTTTTTAAATGATAAGCTCATTGTGATTAATTTTTATTATGTGCCTTATTTGATTAAGAAAAATCCTTAGTTATGTTTTTTGTTGATTTTTTCTAAAGAAACTTTGTTGATTATTGATGCACAAATATGCCATAAAAATAATAAATGATTGATTAATATAAAATGACTTTTTTCTAAGTACAGCAGTCCTCTGTCTCACTTAACAGCCCCTTGTCACGTTCAAAACAGTCCCCTGATGCCTCAAACAGTCCCCTGTCATGATTTTTTTGGAAAATCGCTAATAACTCGGAAAATATGTATAAATTCAGTGGGCCTCCTTATCTAACTAAAATGATAGTTAATTTTCTCCGAAATAGAACACGGTTTTTTGGCAAATATTAAAAAAAATTGCCAGGACACCATTTGTATGGGACCTGTACGAGCTTACAGAGAAATGCCCATACATATTGAGCAACTCGGCAAGTGAGACTGGTTTTTCACGTCTCAGCTAAAGAATATTAATTAGTGTACTGGTGAATTTTTTAAAAGTGTTAGTATTTATCTATATTTGGTAACTGCTATTCAAATTGGAAAAGTTCTTTACATTAACAACTGTACAAATTTCCTGAACTGAAACGGTTGCTCAAAGTTTCGTCTAAGTTGACCAAGAGACGTGTCGTATGAAAGCACCTATATACTGCGTTTTCGCAATGGGTTTGTCAATGTGTGCGCACCAATAAAAAATATTTTTTAATAAAACGACAGTGAATATCTATTATAAAACATTTTAAAATATTGCTATATGAAATTATATCGCTTGGGTAACCAGCTATGCAGCTGGTCAACAAACCAATTTGTAAACCACTAAAAATCCGTCTGACAATTCGAACTGTCCAAACATTTTACGTTTGTAGTTGTAAATCTGGCTCCACTGAAACCAAACCGCAGTGCGAGGAAGGGGAATTCAGTGGTCCACTGAGTTTAGCAGTTTCGCTGTCAAAAGTCCCATCGAAAATGTTTTAACAGCGACACTGCTAGAATAAATCGAAACTCGTTGCGTACTGAAGTTACATCGAAAACGCTATTAAAGAAAGTGGGATCACCTTTTGTTAGTCGTCCCTTTCTGTGTAAACATCTTTTTTAACCCCGTTTTCAAAATTGTTCACATGTCGCTTACTAAATGCAGGCGATATAAATAGATGACAATATTCATAATTATTTTATATCTCTTTCTGGGTAAGCATTTTACAGATTAGAACAAGAGAGGAATAGGAAAAGGTTGGAGAGTTCTACTTTTTCGTAGTATTTTTATTTATTTATTTAATTAAGCTTAATACAAGCTATAACATAATAATAATACTAATACTACAAGCTATACTAGATGATAGATGATGGAATTATAAATTGAAAAAGCTACAATATGAGCTCTTATTAAGGAACAAAGTCTCAACTTGGAATTTACTTCACGTGACTTGAATGTTTTGAAGATAAAAAAATTTTTCAATTACAATTTTCCTGTGTTAAAACATTAAACATTAAAATGGGAATACTCTCTCTTGTATTTATTTTGTTGAAGCATTTCTCTTTAGTTTTGGTTAAGAAAGTGCAGTTTTATATGTGTGCAAGTATTGGTTAATCCGTGATACACAAATAAATAAAATAATTACGACCCGCTTAGTGGTAAAATGCCCGAAATGTCATGTTTTCCGGGCTTGTATCTAGAGTAGGCTGCGCTTAAACTCATGACAGTTTGCTTACGTCAGACTAGCAAAGCAACAACCGAATCCACACTTCTGACTTTGTTTATTGCTATTTTGTATAATAGTTATGCAGACCTTTGCTTAATCGAGTAAGTCTGCTCTTGAGGTGACTTATGGCCTGTCCAGATGCATTGCTTAAACTTAAACTCATTATGAATTCTAGCTGTAGTTACGCTAAGCGGAATTGAGCTTTTGGGACATGTAGGCTATAGGGAGTTCAGAGCCTTCTTCTTGGAGGAGAACTCCTCCGACGCCTTCCTGACTAGCACCGCACTGAATGATGAATGGCTTGCGGGAATCAGGACTAAAGAGGGCTGTTGTTAACTTTTGTTTGAGGACTATGAATGCATCATTGGCTTCGATAGTCTAAGTGAACTTGTCACTCTGCTTTAAAGTATCCGTGATCGGAGATGATACCGGCGCGTAGTTCAAGATGAACTTTCGGTTCCATCCTGTCATGCCTAGGAAACGACATACCTGTTGTATCGTCTTAGGCGTGGGGTATTCTACGATCGCGGACACCTTATCTGAATCCGTCTTGATGCACCCATTTCCGATTAGATATCCGAGATATTTAATTTTCTTCAAGCAAAATTTGCTCTTTTCTACGTTAATTGTTAGTCCCCCCTTTCTTTAGTTTGATTTTTGTTGTTGTTGTTTTGAATTTTGTTTGTGTATTTGTTTCCCTCCTCCTCTTACCTCTCCCATCCCTAGCAAGATAGAAGAAGAAGCTTCTGGGGGAACCTCAAATTACTTGAGTTAATTTTTTTAGTTTTTTTCAAAAATATTTTTTTTTCTCGGTTCGGTTTTGTTCGTTTACTGATAAGTTTGCATTTTTTTTTGGAAACTTTGATTCTTTTTGATTGTTGTCCTTCAAATTCGTTTTTTTATTCTGATTCAAGTAAGTTTTTATTCAGTTCTTATGTGTATTTTTTTGCCGCGATTCCTTTTGAATTTTTTTATTCGTATGCAATTTTTTTTGGGTTTTTCATCATAGCTCTGTTTTGTTGATTGTTTTTTGTTCTCACTAGTGACGTAGTCAAAAACATTAGGAGTTGTACTAGTTAACACATTTTATCATTACTTACATTGACGGGCAGCGCAACTATCGAGGTCACCTATGCAACGTGATTTCCGTTCACACGCAGCAAATATGCTGACACTATGCCTGGGACGGCGTGAGAAAGGCGGTAGCAGTCAAGTAGAAGTAAGTTAGGTAGAATTAAGTGATTTCAGTTTTTAAGAAAGTCTTGTAAGAAACAGTCACGAAATAAAGATTGATTAAAATATATTTTTTTGGTAATTAATTAAATAAAAAGTTTAACTGGCGCCCAACGTGGGGCACAGGAGTGAGTATTTAGTAAGTTGATATAAAAAAAAGGTTTATCCTAAAAAGCCCTGAAGTAGTGCGAGGAAACCCAATCAATTCAGTGCGCGCTCATTTGCCCTCAAGTAGTGCGTTTCCTGTGCCCTGGAACCCGGAAGCTGTTGGAAGTGTGAGGTCCGGTAGGAAGATCATACTCGTCTCTGCGAAATTGTAAACAGGATCAGGAGTCACCATAAGGGGAAAAGGGAGTCATCCATTGCAGTCCCAGTGTACGCATCGTTCATCAGCATGTCCATTTTATTATTGTAAGTCCTAATTATCTTAGAGAACGTAAGAAGATTATTATAAGAATAAAAGAGCAAAAGTGTGTATTATTTACGAGAAAAATTTTAATCGTAATTAAATCAAAAATTCGAAATATTACGAGACCCTTCTCATAAAAGTGTAGAATTCACGAAGATATCAATATAAATAAGAGAAGGAACAAAAATAGAGCATAAAAAATTTTTAATTATTGCAGGAAAAAATTAAAAAAATTTTAATGATTGCAGAAATCTTGATTCGAGTGATTTAAATCTTAATTTTTAATCTATTTAAGAGTGAATATTTTCCATAAAAGAGTGAATAAATTAGAAAAAATAAAGAAAAAAATAAAATAAAAATGGCAAACCCTTCTAACCTAATTAGACGCCCAAGTTTACAAAATACCACCCCACCTATTCAGCCAGCTTCGACAGAGCGAATGGCCTCATCAATTAACACAAATGAATTACAATCTATGATTACGTCTATTGTAACCCAAGTGCTAAGTTCACAAAAAAAAAGATTTGGTCCTAACATACTTAAATCCAAACGCGGAGTTAACCACGGCTACAGATCAAATCATGGAGGAGCAATATCGTAATAACTTATCTGATCTTGACAAAGTACCAGACGTTGTCCGTTGCCTTAGAGAGTTTTCTGGCAATCCCGGCGAATTTTCTTCTTGGAAAAAGAGCGTGGAGCGGGTATTGCAAATCTACGAACTTAGTAAAGGCACACCTAAATATTATGGAATTCTTAGCGTGATAAGAAATAAAATCGTTGGCAATGCAGATATAGCCCTCGAGTCGTATAACACCCCGCTAGATTGGAAAGCAATCTGCCGTTGTTTAACGATCCATTACGCGGACAAACGTGACCTAGGTACCTTAGAGTACCAATTAACATCCCTAATCCAAGGCAAAGCCTCTGTCCAAGAATTTTATCAACAAATTTACGACCATCTTTCGCTAATATTAAACAAAATTTCCTGCATGGAGGTAGGTGCGGAATCAATGCGATTACTTACAGAACCTACAGAGACAAAGCATTAGACACGTTCATACGTAGACTAAATGGTGATTAAAAACAATTTTTTTAATACCTTATCCCCCCCCCTTAATTCCAAGAAGAAATCCAATGGTTACCCCTAAAGCTCGAGAATACCTCTTCGTCTGATCCTCAGGTTATCGCCAACCTCTTTGCAGACTTCTTCAGAAAATCTTTCAGCGACAATTCTCTACAACCCGACCTTAACTATTTTGCATTCATAGACAAATGCACTCTAACATCGTTTACATCTTTTGACCCTGATCCTGAACTAATCGCAGCCAGTATTAACGGGCTTGAGGACAACTTTCACCCAGGTCCAGATGGCATTCCGGCCATCGTTCTGAAAAAGTGTGGCATGCATCTAGTTCAACCCCTTTTGCTTTTCCGTCTATCAGTCACTCAAGGGGTTTTTCCTCAATTATGGAAAAACTCGTATATTATTCCCATCTTCAAAAAAGGCTGCAAGAACGATGTATCCAACTACAGACCCATTGCTAAATTATCATCCATACCTAAACTATTCGAAAAATTATTCTATGATTCCATGTTCTTCCACTGTAAGTCTATCTTCTCACTCTCCTAGCATGGCTTCCTCAAAGGATGCCCTTCGTGCTTTCTTAATTAAGAGAAGAAAGGGTCAGCGGGAGTCTAAAGAAATTGATGCAATTACACTAATACGCTCAATTCTTTTAAAATAACTTTATTGCCTTTTATCAATTCTTTTAAAATAACTTTATTGCCTTTTACACTTTTACACTTCTTTATTACTTTTAACAACTTTTAGATATTTATCCCAAACTTTTAAATACTTCTCGAAATGCAATAATTTAGTTAATTAAGTTGCTTGTGCAACCTTTCCGTAGGCGATCTAACTCTGGCCTCCACGATTTATGTTATCTTCATTTAAAAGAAACCTCGGGACGCTTGCTTTGTTAGCATTTTTGTCACGTCGCGTCGGATAAAGGCAAGTTGGGAGGTAACCCGATACTTAAGCCAAATATGAGAATAATTTCTGATAATTATCAATGCACGTTGCTCGCTTTGCAATATTTGTTTATGTCGACATAAATTATGTAGCGAAGCGGGCACATGTTGCATTGGTTTAGAATTTCTAAGAATAGGAATTCATGTAATGTGTGCACTGAGGAATTTTAAGTGCACACAGGGCAATTTTTGGGTTTCTTGCACCATGGGGTGCTTGAAATTAATTATGGTCAAACGTGATCATAACATCCCATCCCCCTATGAAAAAGAAAATTCAGATCCTTGAAGAGGAGATGAATTTTCGTAAGATTTAACATGATTGCAACGTGTTTGCCTATTTTTTCTATATATATATTCTTTGAATCATCGAGTCCATTTTTGTAAAATTAAATTGCCTTTACATATTTGCTTCAGGAAGTGAAAATTGCAAATGTTTACGTTATGAGTAAAATCTTCTTAATTTAATAATAACATTTGACATAAGTATATACATACATGTGTTTATTCTTATACGGTAGATATTTTTATACATGTGTTCTTATTTTATTTTAAATTTTTAAATTATTATTTATTTTGTTTTGTTTTTTTGTTGTTTTTTTTTTGTTTTTACACATATTTAGATACGCATTACAAAATTTTAATGTTTTTTTTTATATCTATTTTAAATGTTCTTGAATACACTAGATTTCGTTGATAATACCAGAAACAAATTTTTCTTTTTCTTAGCATAACTTCTAAGAAAAAGAAAAATTTGTTTCTGGTATTTTAAACTTAACTAAGATATAAAACTGACGTACATATAATAGATTTTTTTTTACAGTACTTACTTGACTAAAATATTTTATTTATTTTTTGTTACCATTTATCTAAATAGCAAGAGAAGAAAAGAAACTCATTTATTGCGAATTTATATATTACATTTAGAGATAGTCTTGGTTGACAATGACAAGTGTACATGTACACTTTTTTGTTTCATACAGACGTGATACGTTGTTAATGCGGGTTTCGCTAAATCAGTTTATGAAAACTTTAAGGTTGTTGTTATGGATAGTTTTAATCTTATTTCTAATGTTTACAACAGAGTTTTCCTTCGATAATACCTTCAATATTTCGCAAGGTCCGTGCCAAAGTGATGATAGTTTATTCTTACGGAATGGTCTGGAGCTTGTGGTTGTTATTCTCATAGGAATAGAAGGATTTTTTAGAGACTTGTTTTTTTGACATGATTCGCATTTCCGAATGAATTCAGTTATGTCCTTTGACATAGAAGGCCAAAAATATTTTAACTTAATCCGTTACAAGGTGCGTGATACCCCTTGGTGTCCGCCTAGTGGTGTATTATGGTATTCCTGCATGATTTTTAAGATGTCTTCAAGTTTATCTAAGTACGTTCTCGTGTTTACAAAAAGTTTTACTTTAACATTTGACTGTTTTAAAGTTTCTAAGATATTTTGCTTAATCTTATTTAAGGTAGTTGAGTCAAAGAAAGGGACTGCTATATTTATCTGGTCTAGTCGTTGCTCTAGGCAATAATTACAAATTTGCTTTATTATTTCGGTTAACATTTTTTCATCATTTTCTGTTCTCAAGGGCATCATCGTTTTCGCAACGATAAAACTTGTTGCGCTGGGCTTCGATGAAAAGATTTTTAATTCGCCAAGATTAGGACTAGTGTAACTCTTCACGTTTTTTCTCAATGTAATCTCTTCATAGGTTTCGATTGGTGGTAATATAAGGAATTTTATACATGATTTATCTTTGAATAATGAATCAGAGACTTCTTCGAAGTTAAGTGGGTAAGAGGTTTCGTTTTGTCCCTCTATACTTGTTGTAGTGACATTCTTGTCGTTTGCAATATCTTCTTTATTACTTTTTGGTTTCGTCTGGCTCCTAGTTATTATACCTATATCGTTAAGATTCTTTTGTTGAGCTTCAATAATCTTTTGGATCGGGATCAATTAACTTTGCTTTTAATGTACAAAAGGCTTCGTCACAATATGCATCCCATTTGAATTCCACATCTTTCTTCAGAAGTTTAGTTAATGGTTTCGCAATATTTGCGAAGTTAGGTATGAATCGCCGGTAATACCCTGCGAATCCTAGAAATGATTTCACGTCTTTTGCACGCTTTGGTTGCGGGTAAGTTTTGACAACTTGAATTTTGTTTGGGTCAGGCTTAAGACCGTTTTTTGAAATTATGTGACCAAGATAAGTCAATTCGCGCTTAATGAAATTACATTAGTCCGGTTGGAGTTTTAACTTATGTTGTCTAAGACGATTTAAGACGTTTATTAATTTCGAGTTATGATCGCGTAGATCATAGCCATATATAACGATATCATCGACATACACAAAACACTGTATTCCCTATAAACCCATCAGCACATTGTTCATCATCCGCTGGAATGTGGCAGGTGCATTTCTTAATCCGAAAGGCATCCTATTATATTCGTAATGTCCAAGCGGGGTTCTGAAAGCAGTTTTTTCTCTATCGTTTTTATCGACGAGTATTTGATGGAATCCACATGCCAAATCAAGTGTGCTAATATATGTGGACTTGCCCAGCTGATCCAATATATCCGTAATATTGGGCAGTGGATATGCATCGCCAATTGTTATGTCATTTAGCCTCCGAAAATCCACTACTACCCTCCATCGTTTATTGAAAGAACTATCTGCTCTTTTTGGCATGAGGAGTAAGGGTGAGTTCCATGGACTCGAACTTGGTTTCACGACGTTATTTTCTAGCATCTCGTTTACTTGTTTGTGGATCTCGTTTCGATGCGATTCCGGCAATCTATAAGGCCGTACGTAAATAGGCGCTTTGTCATTTTGCGTCTTTATTTCATGTGTGATTGCGTCAGTATTAGACAAACTATCGCCCTCCAAATAAAACAAATCGTTATAATGTCTACAGATATTTAGTATAGATGTTTTTTCCTCCGAGTTACAATGATCCAAATTTATTAGTGTTTCCAGAGTCTTTAAACGATTCCTAACTGGATCTTTCTCTGGGTCTGATTTTATAACGTTGAATTTTTCAAAGTATTCCCATTCAAGGTCAATTTGATCCATTTGCAATTTTCTTTCGCCTTCATTTGAATTTAGCAGTAGTAATTTCACGAGCTTATTAGTTGGTTTGACGATTGCGCTCGCCAAATAGATACCTTGCCCTAATTCCTTTTTTTGGATAAATATTTCCCTATCATGTTCGAAGGGAATTTCCACTATTTTTTCACTTCTTGCTGGCAAGGTGATGTCCTTAGCCTTGTTTAATCTGTCAGGAAATGGGTTTTTATTTCGCTTTAAAATGTCTTTTTCGGACTCTATTTCGTCCCTAACTGCAACAGTATTTCCCAATTTTAACTTTTCTAGATTAACTTTTCGTTTTTTAGTTGGATGGTTTTGTAAACCGGTACCACTTACTTCCATAGTTCGAGTCTCACAAGTAGAGAATAAAGAGTGCCCCCCAGAATTTCTTTTAAATTCAATGTTAATGTTAATATTCTCAGGCTTTGAAGGCGATATACTTTCCCTGTATACTTTAATTTTCCCGTTTTCTTGCAATTCCTCGGTTTTTTTGTGGATACCTTATTTGTATTTCCGCAAAAAGTCGTTTCCTAGTATACCGTCGTATTTAAGATTAACTTGCTTTTTTAGTAAGTAAAATGGGTGTTCCAATAGGAATTTGTTTTCTTCAACTATTAAATCGAATTTCCCAGTAATAGTTCCACATGTGGCTATCGATTCGCCTGAGATAGTAGATAGAATACATCTGTCAGAAAGGTTTTTGTTCACCTTGTAATTATGTTCGGGTCTTATGAGGCTTACATCCGCCCCAGTATCTATGAGGAAAGTTGAGAATTTCTTTGAAGAAGGTAGGGATGGTAAGCAGATTGTTGCTCCCTCGCGTGAAATTGAAAATGTTATAATGAATTTTATGGGTTTATTATTATCGTTATTAATTAAACTCTGTGGATGTCGGCTGCACATGTCACTTGCGATGGGGTCGTCGACTGATCCCATCCGACGTGCGCCGTCTCCCGATACTTTGGTATCAGCATTTCTGGCTTCCATGTTCGTTTCGCGATCTCCTGTATTATAATTGTGTCCCCCTTTATTGTAATTTGGAACATAATGTATGTTGGGATTATTTCCCCGGCGTTGTTCAGGCATCGTTTCTCTCGGTGCATGTACAAAAGATTGTCTTGTGTTTCCCGTAGGAGAATAATTGTGATGACCTCGTTTGGGCCAAGTACTGTCTATATTTCGGCCCGTTTGTGAACTATGTGCCAATCTTAATCGGCAATCTCTAGCCAAGTGATTCGGTTTTTTACAGTATGAACAACTTAAATACTGTATCTCCTTTTTAATTTGCCTGGGTACAAAATTTGGCAGGCTCGTATTTCTAAAGCATGTTTCTTTAGAGTGCCCTGTCGTATGACATATCTGGCAATTTAGTGTCCGTTTAGGATAAGCGCCAATAGGGTTTGAGGAGGCCCCTTGCTCTCCTTTCAGACGAGAGGATTGATCAACCGCATAAGTTATTGCCCTTTTTAAATCTTTCTCACTATGTGCCTTGACTAGAAGCTTAAGACTTTGAATTTTTAGGCCATCTTCGAAGACTTGAACAGCTAAAATATTATTTTCCGGTATTAGGTAATCACGCACCGCACTTTCTGTTATGTTAGAATACGTTGATGAGTTCAATTTAGTTAGAAGTTGGCATACTCTTTCACCAAATTCCCTAACTGATTCTCGGAACAACTGTTTTGCCGACCTTAACTCATTTTGGACCGATGTCCTCGAGAGCTTTTCCTGAAAATGGTCTCTCAGTTCCTGTGCTAATTCATCCCACTTTGCGCAAGATTTATTCGTTCCGGTTCACCCTTAACGGATGAGAAAAGCACATTTCCACAGGCAATAAATTTATTTAATTGCTCTGGATCACCGTTAAATTCGGGAATTAGGTTATAAACGTCTGACATACTTAGATTCATCTCTCTTGATGTATCTTGTTCGACAGGGTTTGTCATTGAATGAAAAGGTAATTCCTCGTATAATCTTACGAGTAAATGACGCCCACGCGTGAAAATTTTCGTAAAATTCGTTTTCCCTCGAATTAGAAGATTAGTTTATTTACTAAGAAGTTTACTTCCCCCTTTTCGTTTTTAATTAACACGCAAAATCAAGGATAGCGACTAAAGTAATAGGGAGATTCACCCCTTCGCTATGGTTTCAAAAATTAATTGAACGTTAACATTTGTTAAGTTAGATTCCGTGTAATGGTAATTTCCTATCAGACAGACCGAAAGACGTTTCGGATAATTAAGGGTAAAATTTATTTATTTAGGCACAATTTCACTTTCTTTTGACAAGACAATTAATCATTCTTTTACACCACAACAAATGTGTAAGAAAAAAAAATTTTAAAATTTCAATAAGAAAATCCTTCTTGGTCAGAAGGCAGAATTCATTTATACACCCCGAGTTGAGTTTCCTTTCCTTTGCTAATTAATTACACAAGTTAAAATGTGCTAAAAATGAAACGCACAATTTTTGTTTCCTCGCAAGAAATAATGATTGAAATAGAATTATAATTAGAAAATTCGTCACTTTTTTTTACTATTTTAACGAATGAGTTCGCACTCAAGTAAAGGATACTTAATTCATTTTCTTTCAACACCCTATCTCCATGCAAAATCTAACAACAAATTCCCGACAACATTGCGCACTTAATTTCTTTCCGCTCAGGTGTTAATTATTTATTTTTAGGAACTAGATTAAAAAATTTATTTTTTCACTTCCGATGATATAAAATTTAAACTACTCTACTAAACTTCATTTATATTTTTTTTATTGTACAATAATTCAATAATAACAAATTAAAATTATCTAAATTGCAAACTAAAACATTCTTACTTGGAGATAGTTGGATAGTTGCGCCATAATAAAGCTGTGTTGTGTTGCCAAAATTGATGCCTTGGAGGAAATCTGGATCACACCAGTGAGGGGTCGGGACCGTCCGTCCACCGACCTTATAACTTTATTTATATATATTTTTTTCACTGTTTAGCTTTTTGTTTGATATTTTTTTTTACAGGGAAGCTAGTAAACCCTTCACTTGTTTTATTTATTTGAATTATATATCTTTTGTTTTTGGTTTAGATGAATTTTAGGTTTTAAATTCAATTTCCCGACACTTTTTAATTAGGTTTTCTCCTTTTTACTCTTTTTATTTTATTATTTGTCGTTCTTATCGATTAAAAATGTTCAGTTAAAATTTTAGGTTTTTTTTTAAATTCGATTTTACGGCACTTGTTAATTAGGTTTTCTCCTTTTTACTCTTTTTATTTGATTATTTGTTCTTATCGATTAAAAATTTTCAGTTAAAATTTTAAATTAAATTCGATTTCACGGCACTTTTTAATTAATTAGGAACCTTCGATCAAGGTATCCCACCGCTGCCACCAGTTTTGTTACGCTGCCCTTCGTGCTTTCTTAATTAAGAGAAGAAAGGGTCAGCGGGAGTCCAAAGAAATTGATGCAATTACACTAATACGCTCAATTCTTTTAAAATAACTTTATTGCCTTTTATCAATTCTTTTAAAATAACTTTATTGCCTTTTACACTTTTACACTTTTTTATTACTTTTAACAACTTTTAGATATTTATCCCAAACTTTTAAATACTTCTCGAAATGCAATAATTTAGTTAATTAAGTTGCTTGTGCAACCTTTCCGTAGGCGATCTAACTCTGGACTCCACGATTTATGTTATCTTCATTTAAAAGAAACCTCGGGACGCTTGCTTTGTTAGCATTATTGTCACGTCGCGTCGGATAAAGGCAAGTTGGGAGGTAACCCGATACTTAAGCCAAATATGAGAATAATTTCTGATAATTATCAATGCACATGTTGCTTTGCACGTTGCTTTGCAATATTTGTTTATGTCGACATAAATTATGTAGCGAAGCGGGCACATGTTGCATTGGTTTAGAATTTCTAAGAATAGGAATTCACGTAATGTGTGCACTGAGGAATTTTAAGTGCACACTGGGCAATTTTTGGGTTTCTTGCACCATGGGGTGCTTGAAATTAATTATGGTCAAACGTGACCATAACACTGACTTCGTCTCTAAAACACTATGTGCCCTGGAGAACGGTAAAGATGTTGATGTTATCGCCACCGAATTTAGTAAGCCTTCGACAAGATCTCCCATAACGTTATATTGTTCAAACTTGATCGCCTAGGCTCCCCCCCCCCAGATTCATCTCCTGGATTCGATCCTACTTCAAAAACCGGCAGTACAATGTTCTTTTCAGCTCATCCATTTCTAACCCCATTGTCGCTCGTTCCAGCGTCCTTCAGGGCAGCCACCTCGGCCCATTGATTTTTATCCTTACAATAAATGATGTTGAATGTATCATCAAACACTCAGAGCTGTCCATTTATGCTGACGACATGAAAATAATCAAACATATCTCCTCCACAACCGACTCTCTTCTCCTGCAAAAAGACCTCGATTCGTTCACCACAGGGTGCATGAAAAACTTTCTTGAACTCAATGTCTCCAAATGCCAGTCCATCTTTTATTCCCGTAAGCGTCTTATCCCCACCCCGAGAGTCCATGTTAACTGACGTACCATTCCCTATCGTTACCTCTCTGTGTGAACTAGGAATAATTTGTGATAGCGAACTCAATTTCCGTTCCAACATTGACAGCATAATTAACAGAGCTAACTCCGCGCTAGGGTTTGTGAAGCGCTGGTCTAGAGAGTTCTCCAATCCTTATGTTTCCAAATCTCTCTACATCTCCTTGAATATGCCAGCCAGGTATGGTCACCTACACAAACAACTCACATTAATAGGATTGAATCTGTCCAGCGTAGGTTCATTCTATGCTCTATGCTCTACGTGATCTTCCGTGGGTAGACAGATTCAACCTTCCACCTTATGAAAACTGTCTGAAACTGATCGACTTACAAACTCTAAGTAAACGTCGTGATGTTTCCGACATTCTCTTCATTTATCAGTTATTAACTGGTGCCATAGACTGCCCTTCAATCCTACAATCTTTACCCATCTATACCAATCCCCGTAACCTTAGGTCCACTCCCCTTTCCGACTCGACCGCCATCGCACAAACTACGGTCAAAGCGAGCCAATTACCAGGATGCTACGAAAAGTCAACGACCTTTCCTCCTTTGACTTCCATCTGAGTAAATCATCCCTTCAAAAAGCCTTATATCTTCATCCCGCCCATCCTGATCTTGATCGCCTTCCTCAATTCTTCTTCCTTCCGCCTTCTGCCTGTATGTACTATATTTATAGCTCATATTGTAGCTTATACTATTTATTTATTAATTATTACTTATTATTTATTATAATTTGTAGTATTAGTATTATGTTTTAGCTTGTATTTTTGTATTTTGTAAGTTATAGCTTGTATTGAACTTAAATAAATAAAATACATAAAGAAGTATGCCGAAGTTTTCTGAGCTTATAGCACTTCCTTATTAGTTATATATTCTAAGGTAAAAAGTTATTCGTGCTGCAGGCGAGAGGGCGACAGCAAAATTAGGATTTGAGATGAATTGAATCGAATTGATCGAATTGAATAAAGAAAACTAAAATTACAAAAATATTATTATTATCATGACCAAAACACAATAACAGTGCGAGGCTCCGTAAATTTTAGAAAACAAATTACAAAAATATTATTACTTTAGGATTGGTGCTCTGTTGAAGAGTAATCTTGTTTTCAATTTTAGATTAATTTCTTACTTATTACATATGAGTCATAGTGTATAAGTTAATCATCATCCGGCACAACACTTCAAAATATTTTCCCATAACTTCACAGCAGACACAGCATATTTCAACATATCCATTACATCGACCCCAACACATGCCGCATACCTGGCAACCCAAAACACCTGAGAACTGCTGACAACATGTCGCGAATTATTCCTAAGTCATCAAATTATGTAAAACTAATTTCATGAAATAAAATGTAATAACCAGTCGCATTCTGGAGTTCAAGTAATTAAGTTGGTTTCTTTTAAAAAAGTCGAATTTCCAAATATAATCATTAACTGGCGCCCGAGCAGGAACCCGCGATATTTAATAAAAAAATAAATTCACAAGTTCCGTGCAATTATTTGTGTTAATTAAAACCCCACGAAGATCAGTGTAATCATCGTGATAATAAGAAGTGCACAAGATCAGTGTAATCATTGGGACATTTTTCTATTTCGCGGGTGCTAACGAAAATAAGGGAAATCAGCTTAGAAACCACGAAAACTTGAGGAAACTCATCACGGAAGAAAAGAGGCCCCTTAGTAACCAGCAAAGGAAATATCCTGGAGGAAAAGGAGTCAGCAGAAGTACTGGTAGCCGCTTTCGTGAGGATGTGATTCAACGTAATAATAGCGTAAGATTCTTTCCTCTTAAAAATAAAAAATAAAAATACCAAAAGTGAGTTTATTAAGACAAGTGAAATACAATTTATTGATTCAAACCAGAGAATTAAAATATTATTATAAAATACTAGTAAAATAAATCATATTTAGTAAAGTGGAGAATTATATAAAACGTAAAAGTGAAATATTTGAGATAAGTTATATATTTGAATAACAAAAATTGAAATAATCTCTAAATCATAAATTCATAATTAAAGTTCTTTTAGTAAAGTAAATATTGAATTAAAAGGAAATCAATATTTAAAACAAGTCAGTCAGTCAGTTACTGAATTTATTTGTCACTATTAAAGAAAGAAATCGTTAAGAATAAAAATATAAAAAAATTCTTTGGAAAAGGAAAGTGTGAGAAAATTAAGGCTAAAATCAGTTTTCTAAATAAGGTTAATAAGGCAAAGTCCAATTAGCACAAAAATCATTCAATAAGAAAATATAATAAGACAAGATTCAGCTATTTCCACGGAAAATTTTAAGGAAACCTGTAAGTAAATCTTATTTCCTCTTCTCTTTGTTTCCCTCTTTGCATTAAATAAAATTCCTGCTTGATTTACCTTTTCTACATGCAAATAGATTCAATTGAATTTGCCTAGAATAATTTCGGACTTTTAATGAATAAATAAATTAGCTCCAGTAAGTATTAAACATCCTATCTCCGATTGATTTGATCAATTCAACCCTAAACTTCTGGATACCCCCACGCAATTCCTGAATTTTTCAAAGAAGTTAATAATAAAAATAAATAAATAAAACCGAAAACTCCCTATAGGTACCTTAAATAATTTCAAGAATCGAAAACTTGATACGCCCAGCCATAATACCTATGGCTCAAGGCGCGGTAAATAATGAAGGTGGCCCTGCTGCCCCTCCAGCAGCAAACCCCACAACATTGCAAAACCAAATTAGACGTCTAGTATCCGAAGCCATTGCCCAAGAATGCCCGAGAATCCTTAACTCAATCCTAAATCCCAGATCTGAATACGACCTCGAAAGTGATCAAGTTATCAACGCAGGCCAACAGGTGAACATATCCGACATGGATAAAATACCTGACGTCGTGCGCAGCCTAAGGGAATTTTCAGGTGAAGCAGGGGAATTTAGCTCCTGGAAAAAGAGCGTCGACAGAGTTCTAAAAATTTATGAACCAACGAAAGGATCGCCTAAGTATTATGGAATATTACACGTAATACGAAATAAGATAGTAGGGCAAGCCGACATCACGTTGGAATCATACAACACACCACTGAATTGGGAACGAATATCTCGATGCCTTGCATTACATTATGCAGACAAGAGAGACCTTGGTACTTTAGAGTACCAGATGACCTGCTTAGTACAAGGTAGCAACACTGTCGAAGGGTTCATTCAAAACCAACGAGCTCACGCTAGGCCACTCATTAATAATCAACCACAAAATTTGAATACTTATATCAATAGACAAGCTCCACCAAGACCGCCACCAAGGGTCGAGCCAATGGATGTAGACCGGTCTATCCACTCGAATGTTGTAAATTATCAAAACAGACCTCAATTCAACTTGAAGAGACCTAATCGGTCGAATCAAGTACATAACCCTACCAAATTCCAAAGAGCATTCCATACTATAGCCTCGTCATCTAACAACGATCTGATAGACTACAACGAGAATGTTAACCTGGAAGATGAAAACTACTACGTCGGGATTAGCGATGATGACCACACTAACATGGTTCACTACCAAGAACCTGAACTGATTGAACAAGAAAGCCCAAAATCGGACCAAGAACCTCAAGATATTAATTTTTTAGGCTAACAAGCTCTTCGCTTCCATATTTCGAGTATAGAACGAAGTGCGGAAACATATTGAGATTTCTTATAGACACCGGAAGTAACAAAAACTACATCCAACCAAACTGCGTGAAGAATCCGATACCCAACGAGATAACCTTCTCAGCCAACTCAGTTGGAGGGAACGTAAAAATCACTCACCACGTCATACTAAATCTATTCGGACCTCAGAATATCAACCTCAACTTCTTTATCTTACCAACTCTTAAATTTTTCATGGTATCATTGGCAATGACAGTCTAAAAGAGCTAGATGCAATTATCTACACAGCCGGGAGTTACATGACACTATGTAAAACTATTAAAATCCCCATCAAACAACATTTTTCTCAAGCTGTCAATAGTATTAACGTGAGGACATCACATTAAAACAAAACTCAAACTTCTAAACTATACAACGTTCTAAGAAACCATCCCAGCCTGTTCTCCGAACCAGGGGAAAAGCTCACGTACTCCACTGTTGTCAAAGGTGAAATTCGAACCACTAATAACGATCCCGTTTACTCTTAATCCTATCCGTACCCGATAGCACTCAAACCTGTCATTGATAAAGAATTCAAGAAGTTGCTAAGCGATGGTATAATCAGACCATCGCGATCACCTTATAACGCCCCAGTCTGGGTGGTAGCAAAAAAACCCGATGCTTCTGGGGAACGAAAATTCAGGTTAGTCATCGATTATAGGAAGCTGAACACTGTCACAATACCAGACAGATATCCTATACCAGAGATAAACGAGGTTCTAGCTAATTTAGGAAGAAATAAATATTTTTCAGTTATCGATCTGAAAAGTGGTTTCCACCAAATACAATTGAAGGAATCTGATATTGAGAAAACGGCATTTTCAGTAAACCATGGGAAGTATGAGTTCACTCGCCTTCCGTTTGGCCTAAAGAACGCGCCTTCTATTTTCCAACGAGCACTGGATGACATCCTCAGGGCACACATAGGCATCACGTGCTACCTGTACATAGACGATATCATCGTCTTTGGTACCACGAAAGAGGAACATCTCAAAAACATCGATCTCGTCTTCGACACTTTAGAAAAAGCGAATATGAAGGTTCAGATGGACAAATGTGAATTCCTCCAAAGATCGGTCGAATTTCTTGGGTTCATAGTCTCCCAAGAAGGAATCAGAACAAACCCTAAGAAGGTACAGGCCATAGTCGACTTCTGTACCCCGAAAAATCTCAAGGAACTTAGATCTTTTCTGGGCTTGTCAGGATATTACCGCCAGTTCATACGCGAATACGCCAAGCTGGCCAACCCCCTAACATCTCTTCTAAGAGGGGAAGAAGGGCGCGGACCTATATCGAAAACCAACTCGAAAAATTTTCCAATACATCTCAACAAACAAGCGCTAGAAGCCTTCAGCGAAATAAGAAATGCGCTAACATCTCAAGAAGTTGTACTCGTGTATCCCGATCTAAACAAAGACTTTGAGCTTACGACAGACGCATCTAAATATGCGATTGGAGCAGTCCTGTTTCAAGGTAAAAAACCGATCACCTTCCTCTCGAGAACACTCAGTAAAACCGAAGAAGCGTACGCAACTAATGAAAAGGAGATGCTCGCCATCATTTGGGCACTCAATTCCCTACGCAACTTCTTATACGGATCCCGAAAAGTAAAAATATTTACCGACCATCAGCCCCTAACGTATGCTCTCAGCCAGCAACAAGAATAACAATGTCAAGATGAAGAGATGGAAAATGATCCTAGAAGAATACAACCACGAAATCATCTATAAACCAGGTAAATCTAACGTCGTGGCCGATGCACTTTTCAGACCACCACAAAAATCTTTAGTAAACTCAGTAACGACGACGCAGCATAGTGATGATGGCTCATCACAGAACCTTATCCCTTTCGTAGAAACACCCATTAATCTCTTCAAGAACCAGCTCATCTTAAGGGTCAATGACACCTCCAGTTACCAGCTTCAAAAGCCATTTTCCAGTCATACCAGACACACATTCACAGGCATATTTAAGAGATACCTGAACCCCAATGTAATAAACGGAATCAAAACGACAGAACCCGTAATGGGATTGATTCAAAACATGTATTCCCTATATTTTAGCAGCTACCGAATTAGGTTTACACAAATCGAAGTAGAGGATGTTCAAAATGAATCCGATCAGGAGAATATCAGCATAGAATACCATAAAAGAGCTCATAGGAACGCTCTGGAAAACAGACTGCAGATCATCGAAAGGTACTATTTTCCTAAAATGAACTCAAAAATAGTCAAACAGAACAAACGACAGACACCCTAACAAGCCAGCCCTAAGCTCCACACCTATCCCGCAATATCCTGGACACATTCTCCACATAGACATCTACTCGACAGAAAAACATTTGGTACTGACCGCTCTAGATAAATTCACGAAATTTACGCAAGCAAGGATACTAAAGTCAAGAGAAATATAGGATGTTAGAAAACCACTCAGAGAAATCTTGTTTTTTTTCGGCGTACCCAAATACGTTGTAATAGACAATGAAAAATCTCTAAACTCTGCCTCCATTGTGTTCATGATGGAAGATCAACTCAAGATCACTATATTCAGGACACCTTCGTACCGCAGCGAGACGAACGGTCAAGTGGAGAGATTTCACTCTACCCTCTCGGAAATAATGCGATGCCTAAAAACCGATGGCACCCATCGCTCATTCGAAGAGTTGCTCGAACGCTCGGTATACGAGTATAATTAAAGCATTCACTCAACTACTGGAAAAAGACCTATTGAACTATTCTATGGAAGAACCGTTACAACCGATCCCGAACAATTCGAAACTTCTAGGCAAAGAAACATAGAAAGATTCCAAAGCAAACAAAACAAAGACCTTAAATTTCACAATAAAAATAAACTACCACCTAAAGACTACGATGATGGTCAAACCATTTTCGTGAAACATAACAAACGCATAGGCTCAAAGCTCACAGTTAGGTACACACAAGAAATAGTCAAAGAAAACAAACCCACAACAGTTATAACCGAGTCAGGCAAAACAATACATAAAAGTAATATTCGCAACTGATATCCATTTTACAGATTCCTGATCACAGCCATCAGCGCAGATGTCCAAATCCTCGACTACACGAACTCCCAAGTAATAGCACTGGACACAGGGACAGCCAGAATCCAGAATGGTAACCTGAAGCTCATACACATAATAGATATAGAACTTTACCAGTCCTTCCTATCCGAGATTACATCCATACTCAATAAAAACGTTCCCAAAGGTAACCCTTTCCTTCCGTTCCTAGAACACGAATTGTCACAGGTACAAAATTACTGTCAATAACATTAAGATGCAGAGACAGAAAAGATCGCTGGACTTCATCGGCTCTGCATGGAAGTGGATAGCGGAAAACCCTGACCTCGACGATTTTGTCTTAATGTCAGATAAAATCAACACTATAGCAGAAAATAACAATGACCAGGTAATCATAAACAAAGCGCACAACGATAGAATTAATAAGTTAACTAACGTAACTAACGAAATACTAAACATGATTAGAAGAGATAAATCTTTCGAAATCGAGCTAATCCTTAGTTAACAATACAAAATTAAACTCATAAAAGAAGAAATTACTAATACAATTTACGCAATAGAGCTAGCAAAATCAAATACGGCAAGTTCCAACATAATATCAAAAACCGAAATTAAATTAGTTCTAGAAAGCATAAGTAAAGATAACATCCCATACAATAACGTAGAAGATGCACTAAAATTTTCCGATGTTAAAATAGCGCAAAACGAAACACGTCTTATTTACATTGTAAATATTCCTAAGACAGAACCTACCGTTTCCAAAGAATCAACATAAAACCAATTAAGAACGCCAATAATGTAATTAACAAAATTAAATACGAAAACATTGTAAAAAAGGATGAAATAGTTTACGGAATAAGAAACAATTGTAAAATAATAAACGATTTAGCAATTTGTAAAAGAAATGATGTTGTAGATTTAAGCAAAGATAAATGTATCCCTAACCTTCTTAAAAGCCAACATGCGACATGCAATACAACGAATAGTCACCACATCCCATGGGTCGAAGAAATAGCGTCCGGCATCATCCTCCCTCGCTGCCCCCGAAAAAGTTAGCAGGCGCCCCCGCTAGGGAGCCCCGTTGCTGTCTCCCTCCTTTTGACGAAGGACTATCCTGACGAAAGAGGCAATCCTTCGCCAGTGGTCCTCCTCCTGCAGCATGACCCCAACAATATTGTCCGGGGTCACGCTGCCCGTCTCCGCCTCCCTCTCCGCTCTCCAGCGATCACATTCAAAGAATGTGTGGAGAGCGGAGTTCGATGGAGAGCCGCAGTATACACAGCACGGGCTCGGGACCTTTCCTATGCGGTGGAGAAAGGCCCGAAAGTTCCCATGCCCCGTCAGCATTTGGGTGAGGTAGTAGTCCACCTCACCGTGCTGACGATTCAGCCAAGTGTCCAGCTGAGAGATCATCCGGGCTGTCCACCGGCCCCGCGATTCTCCATCCCACCTTTCTTGCCAGGACGCCATGGTCCTGGCCCGACCCACTCGCGGCCTCTCCCCCCAAGATGGATTTCTCCAGATGGACGAACTGCCGCTCCCTGGCTAGGAGGTCAATGGGTATGACCCCCGCGACCACTAGCACCGCCGGTTCCGAGACCGTGCGGTAGGAGCTCGCAATACGGAGCGCCGCACGGCGTTGTACCGCGAGTATACGCTTACGGTACCGCTCCCACCGCATTGCATCAGCCCAGACTTCTGCTCCATAGAGCATTATGGCCTCGGCGGTGCGAAGCAACAGACGCCTTTTGCAGGGTCTGGGCCCACCAATGTTGGCCATAACCCTGCTCAGCGCCGCCGTCACCACAGCCGCCTTGTCGTCCCGGCCCTTTATCTCGTCCCAGATGTCGTCAGCATACCCAACTAGGAAAGACCCTTCAGGCATCTCCATACGGAGAATCCCGTCATATGTATAATTCCATATGTCGGGGCCCAGTTTGGGGCCCAGTATGGAGCCCTGGGCCGCCCCTGCCGAAAGAACCCTCCCCTCTTGTCCTTCCTCCGTCTCGAAGATGAGAGTGCGATCACTCAGATAGTCCCTCATCATCCGTAATAGATACTGAGGGACCCTGAAGTCGCGCTCTAACGCCCTGAGTGCGTCCCTCCACCTCACCGAGTTGAAAGCGTTGCGGAAATCCAAGGTGACCAGCAGGCACACCGGGTGAGAATAATAATTTCCGCATTCGGTGGCCCGGGCCGCGTCCACTACCTCCTGGATGGCATGAGCCGTCGACCTCCCTTTCCGAAAGCCATACTGCCTCTCGGAAAGGTCCCCAGCAGCCTCAACGGCCGCTTGGAGGCGAGGTTTCAGGAGCTTTTCCAGGAGCTTGCCGGCTGTGTCGAGCATGCACAGCGGTCTGTACGACCCGGGGGACCCTACTGGCCACTTGCCCTTGCTGATAAGCACGAGCCTAGCTTCCTTCCAGGGAAAAACTCCCGCTTTCAGGCAGGCATTATACATATCAAGCAAGAGGTCTGGATGGCTCGCCGTCAACGCCTTCAGCACCTCTGCCGGGAGCCCGTCGGGCCCTGGCGCCTTCTTGTTTTGTAGGCTTTGCGAGGCCCTCGTAAGCTCCTCCATTGTAAAAAGAGGAGCGTTGAGTACCTCGCGGGCCACGCAGTTAGGCTCCAGCGGATGGGTGGGGAAAAGGGCGTCCACGATGGATCGGACCGTCCCCGCATCGAGGGGGGCATTTGGTGAGAACGCCCCTAATTTGCGGAGGGCGATCCTGTACCCCAGTCCCCAGGGGTTCTCGTTGAGATCCTCCCCCAGCCGCTGCCAGTATCGGCGCTTGCTCCCCTGGATGGCCTTACGAAGGCTTTTCTTTGCTGTCTTATAATCGGCAGTTCTATGGGCTGCGTCGGGCTCGCGTCGGCCAGCTCGTTGAGCCAGCCGCCTAAGGCGAAGACATCTCCGCCTCAGTTCCGCGATCTCGTCCATCCACCAGTACACAGGACGGCGACCCTCCCTGCTCCCTCTTTTCCACGGCACGACCTCTCGGCAAGCCCGGTGAATCAGACTCATTGTAGAGTCTACTACACGGACGGATTGCTCGATAAATGGCAGTCCCTCCGGAATCCCGTCCATGGTTCGCCGGCCGCGTGCGATGGCTTGAGACAGCCTTTCGACGTCCATTCTGGCGACATCCCATCTGGGCGGGCCCTGCAGACGCCGGACCCGCACTGGCGCTATATCACGCACGCGGAACGTGATATATAGGTGATCGCTGGCTGTATAGTCCTCGATCACCTGCCAGTCTTGCACACGTGCAGCCAAGATTTCTGTCGCCCGCCAGGGAGACATCAATAATTGTTTCTCTGTACCCAGGACGCCGAAAGGTTGGCGTTGAGCCGGTGTTTAGGACCACCAGCCCCGTCCGAGACGCAAAGTCCAGGACTCTTTCGCCACGGGAGTCAGGCATGGGCTCCCCCCACTCCAAGGCCTTCGCGTTAAGGTCTCCAGCCACCACCAGCTCTCCATCCATGCCGCGGACCGCATCCTCCAGGCCGTCTAACTTGGCCTGAAAATCCGCTATTGGCTCGTTTGGAGTAAAGTAGCAACTGACATAAGTAATGTCGCTGCTCCTTACCCAAACGAAGCCAGCGCCCGCGCCATGATCCGCAACGCTAAATCGTCGCAAGTCCGGGATCCAGATGGCCGCGGTGCCGAGGTCATCACGATACCACGTTGGCTGGCATCCGTCTCGGTACTGCTCGCTGACTATCACGATGTCAGCGTCTTTCTCGAGACAGATTTGAGCCAACAGAGCATCGGCCGTCCTGCTCCTGTGCAGGTTGCCCTGGAGGACCACAACCATTAACCCTTTTTTTGTCTCCTCTAGGGCCTTGCGGAAGACCCCGCACTGCCCCGACCCCGCCAAATGTCGCCGCGAGCCGGGCTGCCCCGCCGTTTCCGGGCAGAGGAAACATACCGGACCCGCGGTGCACGTCTTGGCATTGTGGCCCTCGCCGCCGCACCGGAAACAAAGCTTGCTTCGGTCCGGCCCCTTACAGGCCTGGCTCAAGTGTCCGTACCCCAGGCACTTAAAGCACCTGGGAACGAGCACCCGCCTACGCACCCTGCCCTCTATCCAGCCGACCCTGACCCGAGCAGCCCTCAGAAGCTTCGCCGCGGCCGTCTCCTCGATCTCAACAATGGCGAGGCATTGTCCTCGGCTGTTTGGGCGGGTCAGCGCCACATGGAGGTGGCCGCTGTACTCCCTCAACTCTCTTTAGAGCCTGCATGACCTCTTCCTTGGTCGTACAGCCGTCAAGCTCCCTGATCTCGAGACTAGCTCTGGGGACCAGTTGCTTGACGCTGCTCGCTGCTCCAACGGTGCCCTTCAAGGCATCCGAGAAGGCTGCCCGGGTCTCTAGCGTGGACTGCCCGAGCTCAAGCAGGACCTCGCCAGACCTGGTCTGCCGGACGGCCTTAACCTTCACTCCGCAGTTCTCAGGATTGACCGCCTTGCGGACAGTGCGGAGCACATCCGCAAAGGTCTTACCCGCTGCGGGCTTGAGTAAGATGGCCTCCGGCTTGACCTTCCCGGCGGGAGCCACTGGGCGACTGGAAGCCGGAGTTGGGGCCGAACCTTTTGCCACCTTCTTCTTCTTCCTCTTCTTCTTCTCCTCCGCCTTCTCCTCTTTGCGCTCTTCCGTCTTTTCAATGACCTTGGCCTTCCTGTTTTTGCGGACCACTTCGGTCCAGGTTGGCGCGATGGTTTCTCTCTTTTTTTTTAAAGCCTCCCCCTCCGGTTGGAGCGGAAGGCTGGAAGCTCCCCTCTTCCGTGCCGCCGGAGAGTCCCCCTGAACAACCACCCTGGCCGGTGTGGTTTGTATACCCAGTGACTTCTGGGATGGCCTCTTCCCATGCGCCATTGAAGCCACTACGCTCGCCGTCCCGACCGGAGCAGTCTGCGTGCCAGATGACTTCCTCGTTTTGGTCTGAGGAAGACTGTAACGGACCTTTTAGACCTTTCTGGTCGAGTCCAGGTCGTCGATCGTCTCTTCCAGCAGCGGAAGACCGTCCTTGACGACCTTAGATATGTTTGGCTGCTTCTTAAGAGCAGCCAACATCTCCTTAATGGGATCCCTCATATGAAGGAACCCCCCCCCCTCCATGCGGGCCTTCACAGCCTCCAGTCTGTCCTCCAGGCTGGCTGGTTCAAGGACTGGTGGTGGGAGGCTCTCTCGAGCCTTCGCGGCAGCTGGTGTCGAGCGAGTTCGCTCCGTCGGAGTTTGAAGCACCGGCGAGCGCTGCGCTTCTGAAGGGGTTCGCTGCCGCACTCCCATTTTCCTCCCTCTCCCCTACTATGTCTCCTCCACCGAGCTCCAGGGCCGGTGGAGGGGGATCCGCCCGAGCCGTCTCAGCAGCCGACCAGGAACGTGCCCGTTCCGGTGTTTGCAGTACCGGTAAGCGAAGCTCTCTAGACCTCCTCCCAACGGAATTGACAGGCGTGCTGTCCCTTCCCTCCTCTTCCCCTACTACTACTCCTCCCTTCATTTGATTTTCGTTGTTAAGTTCCATGTTCTAATGTTCAAATTCTAATTTGGGCACGGGCTCGCGTTCTCGGACCAGAGCCGAGGCAACCGCGAGCGTTACGCCTCCCGCTACACCCGTGCCTATAGAACTCACCCCTTTCGACCGTCTTTTCCCCTCTTTGAACAGACCCCGAATCACCAGCAGCCTGCCTCCGAAGGTTCCGTAGGCTTTCCGAGGAGTGCCCCCCCCTACACACTCCCGTCTGACCTAAAGATCAGAACGGGTGTTCTCCCTAGACCTAGGGTGTGCTACTTCCTAGGGCCGCAGCTCCTCGAGGTTACGAATGAAGCAAAGAGATGTGTTGGATCCCGAATCCCGAATCACCTCAATCGCCAGCTACACTCCCCCCTCGTCTCACTGCATCGTCCGTGCAGGAGGATACACGACCGTCTCTCTGCCAGGTTCGAGTGAGAGTTCCGATTGCATAGTGACGCCGATGGATTCGGAGCCTCTATGCGGCAGCAACCAATCCGCACGACTACAATTAGCCAGAAACCCCTGGCAGAGACATGACCGTACCAGGAGTCTGTTACCAGCCGCCACCACGAGGAGGTTGTAGTCGCACTACCATCAGTGCACATAGTTTCGGCACGTACACCCAAGTGTTACATGTTATTCCCCCTATGTACCTGATGGCTGACGGCCGTCCGGCATCATCCTACTAAACAACTTTGAAGGGACGATCGAATTCAATGACACTTCACAAACCCTTAAAGGAACCTACCTTATCAAATTCAAGAATACCACAGTTAATATCAACGATCAACAATTCATATCCGAGGAAATAGCTAACATCCATGTACTGCCACCCCTACTACAGCCATCCCTAGGAGGAACACAACTGGAAGAGATACTTTCACTAGAACTAATGAAAGAACTGCACATCAATAACACTAGACAGATCAACCTCATCAAGTCAGAGAAGAAACTCCACCTATGGATAAACTACATATTCTCGACAGCAGCCCTACTTACCGTTGTATTAATCATAATCATCCAAATTAAGCAGAGAACCTCAAGCACTAGTATCGCAATTCTTCCCTCACCAACCCAGGACGAAACTAACCTTCAAGGAAGATTCTCCCAAGGCATCCCGCAGCATCCCAGCAACATCTACAATCTTCCATATTTTTAACTCATGCGAGGACGCATGACATTAAGAGGGGAAGAGTTAATCATCATCCGGCACAACACTTCACAATATTTTCCCATAACTTCACAGCAGACACAGCATATTTCAACATATCCATTACATCGACCCCAACACATGCCGCATACCTGGAAACCCAAAACACCTGAGAACTGCTGACAACATGTCGCGAATTATTCCTAAGTCATCAAATTATGTAAAACTAATTTCATGAAATAAAATGTAATAACCAGTCGCATTCTGGAGTTCAAGTAATTAAGTTGGTTTTTTTTTTTAAAAGTCAAATTCCGAAATATAATCATTAAATTATATGTTGATAAAACCAATTAAAATTGCATTAAGCTGCAATTGAATTAAATTGACCTTATACATTAAACATATCCAAATACCTTATAAACAATATAAATTTCGGTATAATCTATCTTTCTTTAAAAGGATCTATTGAAGAAAATTATGTTTAAAATAATATTTTTATAAAATGCTAAAAGTAACTTTCAAACCTAAATTAAATTAATAAAAGTGATATTAATTTCTTTTAGGCTAATGTTTTTAGCTGAGCAGTATCAATTACGTGAAAAGCAACTCGAAAAAGTTAATGAGCAAATTAACTTAGAAACTCAGTTAAATGAAGCTAAAATGACGAAATTCAAGATGGAAGTCGCTGTTGATAAGGAAATTCTTTTTGAGTATGTTATATTTTATATTTTTAATAAACAGCTTTTAAAATTTCTTTTATGTTAAGTGCAAAAACGTTTTTAGCATAGAATTGTCTGCTTTGTAGCTTAGAACGTTTTCTACTCTATTGTATTTGACGTTCTGAATTAGCTGCATATCAAACCACGGCTGTTTTCATTATTGCAAGTTTACGTGCTTGTGTGACGTAAAACGTGCGGTCTACTGTTCATTGGAGTAGTCATCTGCTTGCATTATTTCACAGTACAAGGAAGTAACTTAAGGAGAGGTCATAGCGAATAAAAACTATGTTTGTGAGCTTGGCAAATTCTCTGATTTTCTGCGGGGAATGAGCAGTAAGTGATTCCAGACTGATCCATTTCGCTGTCACTTTTGTTTACGTTTCTCCTGTGATGAATATTTCATATTGTTCCGATAAATATCTATAATTGTTCTGCTGTGAAGTGCTCAATAAGTGTCAAAACAAGTTCAGGCAATTTGTTGACATCATTAATAGGGAAAAGTGCGTTTTTTTAGTAAAACTGAAAATAAAGTGCTCAGAAAATAAGTTTTGTCGACAAAAGCGAAGAGGTATCTCTACAAATGGACTTTGGAGAGAAATTTTTATCAAAATCCAAACCTATTTCACCAGTTGTCACGCACTAATACAACCAGAGCACCATTTTTCTGGTTTGGAGGGTTCAGACATTTTTAGCGGAATGCATGATTTCATTCTTGTTTTGGCTGTTGAATGAGCGCGACAAAGAAAAGATTTCGATAACTTTGAATCATAATCCAAGTCGATGTTGCTAAAATAATAGAGTAATATTATGGCTAATTTCTCTCCAGGCGGAATAGTTTTTCTCTATAATTTTAAAATCAGTGCTAATTGCCAATTATTGAGAAAATTTTTATGATCTGTTGCGCCTAATTAAAGTCCCTTATAAAATTTTGTGAGTTTTCTCATCGCTTTTTAGCCCTTCGCCATTCTTTTATCCAACAGGTTCGCTTTTTTCGGTGATATTCTTCTTGGTTTTCTTGCTCCGTACTACAAATAAACAACAGATAGTAGTTACGGAAATAATCGCGGCGTTATAATTAGGAAAATTCCTGTAAAAAATTGTATTTTTTCATTAGCGATTTAGATTAAATTTAAAAAATGATTTTGTATATCAAATATCTTGTTCTCATACTGATTTTGAATTTTTCTGAAATAATTTTGTAAATGGGTGAAATGACAGTTGTCAAACGTTCACGGCCATTTAACTTAAAATGAAAAGCAATGTACACACATGCATAGCCTCTTATTCGCACAACTGCAGCAAGAATACCCGTGTGGAATAGTTTGGAAAACGCTAACTGTTGTCGAACTGGTTTGACAACAGCTGCAGGAATACTCGTGTGGAATGGCCCATTGAGATTTTATTTCCAACGCGTAGGTAATCGGAAGGGGCTCTTGAAGGAATTCGTTCTATTAAAGTTTTATAACTTACATATTACAATTACAATTACAATATTTAGCCGAGGACATTGCCAAAATTGAGGTTATATATATTACATTATATAAATATATATTATTGAACGATTCCTTAGTACTCTTCACAGACTAGGTAGACTCCAAGAATTCTTCAAGTCCTTAAGTGGAGAGCTTTACAAAGAAATGAAATGATATAACTTTGGTGTGATTCTGAAAAGATTAAAAATTGTTCATGGGTAAATGAACTTAGCACGTTATGAACAAGTGAAATTACGAAATTATGATTTTACATTTCTTAAGCTAATTGTTCAGGCTTGAAAAATTATATTGATCACAATTTATTTAGCTCAATATTTTAAAATACGTGGCGAAACTCCTACATATAAAATAATAATGCTTTGCGCTTATGAGACTTATAAGATTGAATGCATATAAATCTCACACAAGCATAAAATTGCCAGGATTTTCTGAGTTAATGACCTCTCCTTCAGTTACTTCCTCGTAGATTGAACATAGTCCGCCATTTGTGCTATGTTTCTGTCAAATTGGCTTTCAGATTTTGACAGTCAGCTTTGTGTTAATCAAAATTAATATTAGGAATATAGTAAATACAATTACTGAAAATAATATTTCGACTTAAACAAATAACGTTTCTGATTACCTTGATTCAAAATGAAACAAAGAATTTCGTCTTTAGGCACTTTATAATTCAGCAATACTCTTAGTTCAGCTGACGTGCAGACATGCGTTTATGAACAGGCCCATACTGCGAAAGAAAAGGGTTGAAAAGCACCGCAGAATTCCAAAAAATGAGGGAATATTTTTTTTTTTATACAATGTGGCCAAATCCTAGGGGACAACCCTTTGATGCGTTAGCATGGTTTTCGCCGGAAGGGAATTAGGGTAAGGGAAGTGAAGAAACTTGAGTCTTGTTTTTGCATTGCTGCGAGCTAGACAACAGCCCAGAGACGGAGTGGATTATTCTGATTTCTTAATAAAAGCACACGGGGTCATCTGGTCTCGAACCCGGGGCCCATGGCATGGTGGTCGTGCGGCTCAACGCATTGATCCAACTCCGTCTCCTATGTAAAGCAAATCGAGAAATTTCCTGAAGATGTATTTTCTAGTCAATTCAGAATGTCTTAAAAATTTTTTTGTAAGTATCCACACAAAGTATGCACGTATGACTTATTGCGTATTTGCAAAGAGTTGCGCTGCATTTTGCATTTATGAACACATATCTTTTACATGCTCGTATTTATTGTCAACTTGCCACAAGCATGCATTTATGACAACACCCTAAATTTTTGAGAAATTGTGTCTAAGGCCGTTCGGACGCCGAGAACCTCATTTGTTCTCGCTTGTATTTATTAAATTGTTATTGTAAAATTGCAGGGAGAAACAAAAAGCATTAGAAGAGCTCATAACATCTAAAAAGTCAGTTCAGCAGTTACAAGATCGCGAAAAAATATTGAATGAACAATTAGCCGTCTACTCATCAAAGCATACTGATTTTCAAACGTCTTTAAAAAGAAGTAATGATATATTTACCTCATATAAGAATGAGATTGCGAAGGTTTGAACTTTTCACTTAAATGTTGTGTTCTTTAAATTAATTTTTATAACAGATGTGTAATAATATAACGAAGATGGAAAAAGAAGCAATTGACTGGAAGACGAAGTGGGAACGGAGCAATTCATCTCTAATTAAAATGGTACATGAAAAGCAAGAAAAAGAAGCACACGTTACAAAGTTAATGCTGCAGATACAACAATTGCAAAAACTTATACGGACCTTTCAGGTAAAATTAAACATTTTTATTTCTATTAAGTTGAAAATTTTTCAATTCAGGCCGAGCGGAAAACGCTATACAAAGTTCTTAAAGATAATAATATAGAGAGACCATCCATCCCAGTGATGCCGCCGGAATTTGTGAATTCACAACAAAAGCCTCCAGAAGTGGATAAATTAGATTTCATGGTTAAGAATTGTGCTGAGCTTAAGCAAACTTTAGCTAAATTACAAAATCAGATGAATGAACTATCGTCTAAACAGGACTGTCCGGCATCAAAAGCCATTAATGAAAATACAAATCTCAAACAGAATACAAGATGTTTGGAAATGGAAGATGTGGAACCTAAACAGGACGATCAAGATTTAAATCAATTGAAAACTGAAGAGTTGGATGTATTAATACTTAACAAAAGCATCGACACCCAAATTTGTGACAGTAACGAATGGAAAAAGTTAAACGTTACAGATGAGGAAGATATTGAAGTTGAAATAAATTCTAATAAGTTTATTGAATTAAAAATTAATTCAATGAAAAAACTCTGAAGAAGTAAACCTAATTCATATGATTAATTAGGTGTTTGTGGTTGCAACTAGTAAGCTCATTCTAATAAATTGACCAAGAAATGTTCTTAAGGCACTTTCTTAAACGTAACAGCGTAATATTTTTAACCAAAATTCAAAGTTATTGTTTTTTATATATTTTATTTATGAGTTATTAGTAAGTCATTTTGCGTCAAACTCTTTATTATTTCAATAAAACTTTCTGTCTGAGAAAAGTTATTTAATATTGTGAATACTTAGTTACCGAAGTTACACGACAAACTGAGTTGCACCAATAAAGGCGATGACACAATCGCGGCGATGACACAAATGCGGCTTACTTGAGTATTACAACGCTACTTAATGATGGCATCGGCTTCGAATTTTAATCAAAGTCGAGCCATTAACATTTGACATTTGAAGCCGAAGCAAATAGTCATTTAGTTAGGGAGAGAAAATCCGTTCATATATAAGGATAAGGATTTTAAAAATAATTAGTATTTCAGATATGCGTATTTATTTTAATAACAAATAAAAATAGTAATTTTTAATAATTTGTAAAATAGTTATGAAGTAGAAGGGTAGGATTTTGGTCAATATAAATCAGATTTACTTTCTTACAGATGAAAATTTGAAGTTAAGGTGGGAAATTCATGTACACAGGCTAACACAAGATGTCAACATGCGGACATGGATTGCATTGAGGGTTGTGAGCGCAACTAGGATGTTTGTCACTTAGTCGTGACTCGCAACTAAAGGGGATTGGGAAGCGTGAGCGTTCAATAGTTACCGTACAGGCTTAGTAGGGACAACCGAAATGGTGAGGGGCCCGCCCAACTAGGCGTGCTTAGCTCGTCGAATCGGGGTGAGATCTTGCCCCACACTTTTCGATTCACTCACCCGAACATTATTGCAGGCCCCCTTAAAGCACAAAGACAAAAAAAAGGATGTATAAGCTAGGAATAAAAAGAAGGAAAACCAAAAGACGAAAATGTACTCTGACGAATCAGCACCTCAGCCTTAAGATGGTATAAAGCTTGTTGGGTTATCCCTCCCCGTTCTATGACTATGTCTTATTTATTTATTTATTTAAGCTTAATACAAGCTATTACGTAAAAAAATACAAAAATAAAAAATAAAATACAAGCTATAACTTAATACTAATTCAACAGACTATAATAAATGAATAATAAGAATAAATACATAAAAGGTATAAGCTACAATATGAGCTATATATATTGATTAATAGCAGAGGGCGTAAGGAAGAAGAATTAAAGTAGGCGATCAGGATCAAGATGGGCGGGGTCAAGATATAGGGCTTTGTGGAGTGATGATTTACTCATATGGAAGTCAAAAGAGGAAAGGTCGTTGACTTTTCGTAACATCCTGGTAATTGGCTCGCTTTGACCGTAGTTTGTGCGATGGCGGTCGAGTCGGAAAAGGGGAGTGGACCTAAGGTTACGGGGATTGGTATAGATGGGTAAAGATTGCAGGATGGAGGGGCAGTCTATGGCACCAGTTAATAATTGGTAGATGAAGAGAATGTCGGAAACATCACGACGTTTGCTTAGCGGTTGTAAGTCGATCAGTTTCAGACGGTTTTCATAGGGAGGAAGGTTGAATCTGTCAACCCACGGAAGATCACGTAGAGCGAAGCGAATAAACCTGCGCTGGACAGATTCAATCCTATTAATGTGAGTTGTTTGTGTAGGGGACCATACCTGGCTGGCATATTCAAGGAGAGGTCTAACGAAGGAGACGTAGAGAGATTTGGAAACATAAGGATTGGAGAACTCTCTAGACCAGCGCTTCACAAACCCTAGCGCGGAGTTAGCTCTGTTAATTATGCTGTCAATGTGGGAACGGAAATTGAGTTCACTATCACAGATTATTCCTAAGTCACACAAAGAGGTAACGATAGGGACTGGTACGTCGGTTAACATATAGACTCTCGGGGTGGTGGTAAGACGCTTGCGGGAATAAGAGATGGACTGGCATTTGGAGACATTGAGCTCCAGAAAGTTTTTCATGCACCATGTGATGAATGAATCGAGGTCTTCTTGCAGGAGAAGAGAGTCGGTAGTGGAGGAGATATGTTTGATTATTTTCATGTCATCGGCATAGATGAACAACTCTGAGTGTTTGATGACACATTCAACATCATTTATTGTGAGGATAAAAATCAATGGACCAAGGTGGCTGCCCTGAGGGACGCCGGAACGAGCGACAATAGGGTTAGAAATGGATGAACTGAAAAGAATATTGTACTGACGGTTGTTGAGGTAGGATCGAATCCAGGAAATGAATCTGGGGGGGAAGCCTAGGCGATCGAGTTTGAACAAGATAACGTTATGGGAGATCTTGTCGAAGGCTTTACTAAAATCGGTGGCTATAACATCAACATCTTTACCGTTTTCCAGGGCACATAGGGTTTTAGAGACGAAGTCAGTAAGGTTGGTGGTTGTAGATCTACCTTTGAGGAAGCCATGCTGGTAGAGTGAGAAGATAGACTTACAGTGGAAGAACATGGAATCATAGACCAATTTTTCGAATAGTTTAGGTATGGATGATAATTTAGCAATGGGTCTGTAGTTGGACACATCGTTCTTGCAACCTTTTTTGAAGATGGGAATAATATACGAATTTTTCCATAATTGAGGGAAAACCCCTTGAGTGACCGAGAGACGAAAAAGCAAAGTAAGGGGTTGGACTAGATGCATGGCACACTTTTTCAGAACGATGGCCGGAATGCCATCAGGACCTGGGTGAAAGTCGTCCTCAAGCCTATTAATACTGGCGGCGATTAGTTCAGGATCAGGGTCAAAAGATGAAAACGACGTTTGAGTGCATTTGTCCATGAATGCAAAATAGTTAAGGTCGGGTTGTAGAGAATTGTCGCTGAAAGATTTACTGAAGAAGTGTGCAAAGAGGTTAGCGATAACCTTAGGATCAGATGAAGAGGTATTCTCGAGCTTTAGGGTGGAAGGGTAACCATTGGATTTCTTCTTAGAATTAATAAAGCTATAAAAACGCTTGGGGTCGGATATGAGGCTAGTTTCCATCCGTTGGAGGTACTCATGGTAGAGGGTATCACAACGTTCAGAAAAAGAGGTATAAGCAGATAGATAGGAAGAATAGTCAGACTCAGTCTGGGTTAGAAGAAAAGTTTGCCAACGTTTATTTCTCCTGTTGCGAAGAGAGCGCAATTCTTTGTCGTACCATACGGGGGATGAGGAGTAGTTTTTACGAGGAAGAAGAGGGATAGATTGTGTAAGACAAGCGTGTATTTCCGAGTAGAACGCCTCTAAAGCAACGTCAACTGGGAGATGTTGAGGGATATCCCCAATATTAGAGTTGAGGAGCAAGTGATTTAATTTGTCAAAGTCGCCTTTACGAAAATTGAAGGATAAAGAAGACTCGGAGCCTGAAACGGCATGATGGTGCTCGTAGGAGAAAACGAGGAACAAAGGAGGATGGTGACGGTCGAGGGAGGAGAGAAGATGGTTGCTTTCTGCGACAGCCGAGTTAACTGGGTCTGAAGAAAAGATTAAGTCTAATTGTCTGTCCAGGAAGTTCCTGACTCCGCTTACTTGAAAGAGACCTGAAACGGAGAGCTGATCGGTAAAGAAGGCTTCTTTGACCGAAGACGCGTTAAGGGGGACAAAGTGAGAACAGTCCTCGGACAATGACCATTGGATACGGGGGAGGTTAAAGTCACCCAATAAAATAAATTCATCGGACGCGTTAGCGTTCTCTAGCAGGGTATCGATCGCTTCGATTATGGGCTCGTAGGCGTCAGGTGGTTGGGAGGGACGAATGTAACAACAGAGAATGTACAGAAGGCACTTATTTAGTGCTATTTTTATACATACAAATTCTGATATTGTAGAGTCGGAGGTCTTTAGCAGGGTGGCATCATAACGGTTGTGAGCAGCTATGAGAACCCCGCGACCTGGTGGCTCATTGGTGCCTATACAACCGTCAACACGGAAAATGGTATAGTTTGGAGGGAATAGTTCGTTGTCGAGAATTCCGGGTGTTAGATTGGTTTCAGTTAAGGCAAAGATATCGTGCGGGAATTTGTGAGAGTTAAGGAAAATATTTGTTGTTTTTGTACGAAGTCCTCTTACGTTCTGGTAATAGACCGACAAGCTGTTGGGGAGAGGATCTTGATCGGAAACCGCGGGTGCAATAGAGGGGAACTCAGAAATAGGGAAATCAAGGGTGTTAGGAACGAAAGTAGTTTAAGGAGTCGTTACGACTTTTTTGAAGATGGGAAATACGGCGAGAACTCACGTACGCAGCATAGGTAGATAGATCTTCTGAAACCTTATGGGAAGGTATGTTGAATGATTCATGGTATTTAGTGAAGAGTTGGAGTAAAACTGATGGGTCTGTGGGCAGGCCTTCTTGTTGTATACTTAACATGACGTTGGTGCTCGTTTTACCTTCAACACAGACGGAGTTCGGTTTGTCGTGGAGATAGGCTAGAAATAGACGTACGTTGTCATAAATGCGACGGTCCCGTAAACGGGACAAGAGGTATCGTCCATCGCTAGAATCAGCAGAACGCAAAGTCAATTTAACTGTAGGTGGGAGAAGGGGATCTTAGACATAGTTCCTATACACGCGAACAGTTGTCACGAAACTAGATGTTAGAGAGTGATAGAGGGGGGGGGGGGGAGGACCTTACATAATCATATCAGAGGAACCGATTGCAGTAGAAACAAACAAAAGCAAACGCGAGAGAAAGGAACCACAAAAAACCGTCCAGTAAACTTCTTAATTCGCTCAGAAATTTACAAAGTGCTAATATATATAAAAAAAAATTTTATAACTTGGAATTGTTTTTATTTTGTGTGGATCACCATCTAGTTTTCGGTTTCTTTCGAAAGCGTCCACCAGCTTAAAAGAGGCTAAACCTTTGGTGCTGGTGTTGAAGACGAGCCAAAGGAATTTAGCTTTTCTTTATTAGAAACGCCGATCGCGTTAACAAATATTTTAATATTTCTTACTTCGCTCGAGTTTGAACGGTTTAGTTCGGAATTTGCAATTCCAAGTTATTAAAAATTTTTGAAAATTTGCTCGGGTCATGTGTTTATTTCGTACTTTGTGTACATGCGCTAATATATATATTGTGTTCCAATGATCAGTAACTATAATTCTTTTATATACAGTCAAACCTGGGTGAGCGAGAACTGGATAAGCGAGAAAACTCTACAAGCGAGATTAATTGTCAGGTCCCGTCATTTTGTTATCGGTAATTTGGAAAATCCATGTTCTCAGGCAACCACAAGATGGCTGCGTGTGGACATGGATTGGAATGAGTGTTGTGAGCACGATTAAGTTGCTTGTCACAATTTTGTCGTAGCTCACAACGAAGGGATTGGGAAAGGTGTTATCGGTAACTTGCGGAAATCCATGTTCACAGGCAACCAACAGATGGCTGCATGCTGACATGGATTGGATTGAGGGTTGTGAGCACCACTAACTTGCTTATCACAACCTAGTCGTAACTCACAACCAAAAGGGATTGGGAAGGGCAAAGGAAATACCAGGGTGAGCGTAGGTTGCCGTACAGGCTTGGTCGTTGACCGAAAAGATGAGGGGCCCGCCTTGCTAGCCGTGCTCTGCTCGCCGGATCGGGGTGAGATCTTGCCTCACCTCCTCGGTACACTCACCCGAAATTTATTGCGGGCACTCTTTATGTCCTATATATGGAGCGAAGACCAAGAGAGAGAAAAAAAAACAGAACGCACAGAAAAATACTTGAAGGGGGATAAGAGTAAGGAATGAAAGCGAAAACGACATAATGCTCCTGACGAGCTGACACCTCAGCCTCTAGATGACATGAGGCTTGTTGGGCTAACCCTCCCCATCCTATGACTATGTCGAGCCCTATACATGACATAGTCCCAATAGCAAATCTTGTACAGCTGTCCGGAGCTAGATTATGGGGAGAAAAAGAGAGATCGAGAGGAGCTAGGACGTTGTCTAGCACATCATCATTTTAACCAGATACCGCAAAAGAAAAGAATTTTTCTTGAACAAGGAAATGCAGGAAGGATTCCTGTTAAGATGGCATTGACAGGTATATAACCGTTAATGTAAGTTAAGCCTTAAACGAATGATTTCAAAACTATGTAGACCTACCCTCCTTCATCGTAGGCCCATAATTAATCGAGAAGAGAAAAAAATTTTTGGGTCGCAATATAAAATTCAAAAACAAAATTCCTAAATAAAATTCAGACAAATTCAATATATATAAAATACTCCTCCTACTACCAAGGGTTAAAAAAAATGGATAAGTAGATTTAGTCCGACAATAAGTATGTTGTTATTTTCATAACAAAATTGCTTCGTAAAATGAGATACTAAATTAAGTATTTAAGCCGTTCAGTGGTGGCCTGTAAATAGGTCTTATTAACAAGGCGTATAAGCCACTGTTTTAATGTGCAATTCATAAAAAAAATAGAGCAAAATATAATTTACAAAATCTAAGAAACTGCGTATTCCCACAGGTATAAATTCATAGGAATTACTGTTCCCTGTGAAATACCACTGAAAGTATTTACTAACCAAATAACTAAAATTAAAAGCTTTAGGAAACGTATGACTGTTCTCAATTTAACATCAGCCCACACACCATAAATTAAACAACTTGGAAGAAAAGGAAAACAGAAGCCAATTGCTACATGGAGCTAATAAAATAATATTCAATCAATATTTTGTATCAACCAGTTACTTCTATTTGTTTATGTTCTTCAAAGTATTAAATTTTCGAAAGACTTAAAACTAATTCCAGGAATGGAGTTCGTTTCTGGCATTGTAATATTCCGATATTACTTAGCTCCTAATTTGGTCAAGAAAACAACTTAACTAAGGAATTCTACTAATTCTGAAAAGAAATTTTTCTTAAAATATAAGAATTAAGCTTCATTAAGTACGGGAATATTAGATTCTTGAAAATCGCCTTATAGTAATCACAAACTCCCAGACCTTACTTCACCTTTCCTGCCTTTGTTTCCCTTCCGGGATTCCCAAACTTATCAAAAAGACTTGAAGCATAAACAACCCGAATTTTGTCAAAAAAAAAATTTCTTTAAGCCCTCGCAATTTGACTTTTTAATAAGTAATATTTTAGTTTAGTATCACAAAAAAAAAAACCCACATAATCTGTACGTTTTATCACGTATTTAATCGGATGCTGACCATACAGACATTTTAGTGCATCTTTAAAAGTCGGGGCTCTGAGCTAGTTCCAAATGTAATTATAATCCAAAAAAAAAGAAATTTTATTTACAACACTGCAATGAAAGTCACTTGATGTTTGGTACATCTCTCAAATCCGAAGGTGCTATGCTTTTACTCTGGAGTCCTCTCACGTCCTATGAAACCTTTAAACAGCATTATATATATTTTTTTGATTTGTAACTTTACACTATTCACTTACTTCATTTTACAATATTCGTTATATGGGAATATCACAATTGCATGTTTCGAACACAAGTAAATTTAAACCCGAGGGGAAACTTGATATTGGTTCACCTATCGGCACACTTAACTCAACCGTAAGTAGGGCCTACACTTCCCGCACTCCTCAAATACGGACAGTGGTTTATATTATTATCAAACCTTATACATAGCTCTTACAATTCGAGTGGTTGTATGGGCCAATATAACATGGATATGTGTTCTTGGTTCAAATAAATAGCAAAGAGCCAACAAATTCCTTTTAACTTTTTTTTGTTGCAAGTAGCACAAAAATTCATCGCGATAAGTTTTGCATTTTATAATATAATTGTATTGTATAAATGATATTAAATATGGATCAAAAATATAATTCGCTTATTCAGTAATAAGTGCTCCGAGTTGTATTTATATTAGTATATGTGATAACATGGTTATTTTCTTACTTCAATTTTATTTATCAACAGTTTAAAGAAGACCTGCTTCTCGAATAAAAAGCTTTTTATTTCTTTGAAAGTATCTCACTACTATGTGTATATTTTTCCGCAAACCTCAATTTGTACTGTGAATAGAGCTCTTAGGAGAACCGAAGGCTTCTTAAATTTTCATTATTAAATTTAAATTTCTTTTAGAAGACAATCCGAAATGATTGAAGGTTGGCTACCGCCTGAAAGTTATGCGCATACGTTGTTGGTAGTACATAAAGAACTTCCTTCATGTAATTATGACCATGAAAATACATATAAATAAATTCAATAATATAAAGCGCGTAATAGATACTCGATCAAGTAAAAACTTTTCTTCATAATTGTTAATTTGATCGTTATCAGGTGCACTTAAATACGACAGCAAGGCAGTCTGCTCTGCAATCTAACGTCCTTAAAGCCGGTATAATGTAAGCAAAATAATCAGGTTTGAGACGCAAATATTATACAAATTTTACAATTATAATTCAAGAACAAAACTGAACAGTTTTAAAGTCAGTTTTGTTGAGCTTTATCATTTCATTGGTCGGGTGACCGAAGAGGTGAGGGGCCCCCCTAGCTAGCCATGCTTAGCTCGCCGGATCGGTATGGGATCTTGCCTCACACTCCTCGGTACACTCAGCCGAACATCAATGCGGGCACTCTTTAAATTCGGATGGACCGAAGACACACAAACTATTAAAGGAATAAAAAAAAAGAATAAAAGAACAACCGCTATCATGCTGCTGACGAAAAGCAACCTCAGCCTCCAGATGGTATGAGGCTTATAGGGCTATCCCACCCCCATCCTACGACTATATCTAGCCCTTATTACGACATAGTCCCTTATTTCTCAGACGGCTGTCTGGGTCAAATACTAGAGAGGAGTAGGCGAAGGAAGTGTGACTAAATCACAAAAACTCACCTTGAAGTAAGAACAGACGGAAAACTTAAAAAAAACTATAAAACCATTTATGAACTGTGATTCAACTAGGAATCATTTTTCAAGACGGTCGTTGGAACTGAAACAAAAAAATTCATTGGCGACCACATCAATTCAAACTTTATTTGTTCGTCCTATGGTGATATCTGTTTCGAAATATATAGAAAAAAATTATCTGCTGATAGCAGTATAAGCACTGTACGCAAAACTACGTATTTCAAACGAGAATATAATTCAATTTTCTCATACATGTTTTCAATTTAATCTGGATACTTCGACATGAAAGTTAATATGCAGCTCATTCAGACAAATCTTGGATTGAATACATTAATCTTCAACATTCTAAGAGACACACTGCTACGGGAACAGCAAACGTATGTGCTGTTTGTAAAGTCAATTTTTCTTAACGGGAGAGAGCAAAAACCAGTACGTCTCGTCACAAGCACTTTATTTAGAAGAAGAATTATAAAATCGTTCTTCTCACAAGTAGAAGTCTTTTGACCGCTATCCGAACAGAATAGTACACCATATAAATGTACATGTATTGAATGCACATCAGTGCGTTAGTTGCTTTGTAATGTGAGCCATTATTCATATTATTTCGCGCCATCTGTGCGCCGAAATACGAAGTCACTTGCATACACATTCGTAGAGTTACCAAGTATTTCTGTAGCTGTTGCCTCCGGCAGCTGCCATGGATGCTGTGTTTTTGTTAAGAAGAAGCATACAAAAACCTGACAGCTTCCTGGAGACAACAACTACTTGAGGTAATTTCTTTTTGCTATTTCTTTTTAAATTCTCTTATTATCCGAGCCATCCATGCTCAGATAAACTAATTACCCTCTGATTTTGTAGTGCGGCATTGAACGCATTGAATGCGTAACATCGATTCTTCCCTTTTCACGTTTAAAATTGGTAAACAAATTCCACAAGGAAAATTTTGTATGGCTGGCTGGGAATATAAATAAGGAGAACTGGACAAGACGGATAATTCCGATGACTGCTTGAATGCTTTTGTTAGGCATTCCCGTCATCTCGGTTTCTGGTCCCAGGAAGAATTCCTTGACCCCAAGCCTTGACACCATTGGAGTAAAAAGACTCACCCAGTGTCCGTAATCTGGAAGCTGCACCGGCTGTCTCTGGCCAAATCAAAAAGACCGTGCCACTCTGCGACGACAGTATTGGCCCTATTAAGGAACACTGTAGGAAATGGTATAAAAAAGGAATTTTGGAAACATTATCATGAGTGAATTATCACCAATTCCCTTTCAATATTATGTAGAAGCTAATTAATCGCATACGAGTGGAGACCTCATGCCAGGCGAAGAAAAAGAAAAAAAGAAACAAACCAGGCGCATCTTCTTCATCCTCCACCCCCCTGAAGCTGCTCAATACATCAGCATATTCGGTAGCCCCATTAAAGGAAGAATCTCGAGAGGTCCAGTTGGCCAACACAACCCATAATCTGTCACCCTATATAAGCAGGGACTGGAAAAAAGGAAGGACAAGTTTGGCAACATAACATCATTCGCATTACACCAAAAGAGCGTGGAAACAGGTTTTTTGATTAATATATGAGGTTTATTTGCATGCCAAGATTTTTTTTTGTCTATAAAGAAACGAAATGTGTATCTGTAGCATTCGTGTTAAGTTCAATCCTAAGTAATGAATTTGTCGAATTTCATATCTTTAAGTAGTGTTAACTACCTTATAAATAGTGCGTGTTTAATGCTAGAGTACAAAAATATATAAATGAAAGGTTTTTTTTGAAAGATTGATACAATTGGTTCTGTAAGTGACATAGCCAAGTGACGGTTAATCTTCCAGTCAATAGGAATAGGATTAGAAACTGACTCAATTAGTGATTAGTCATTAGGGAATAGTTACATCAAATTTTTTTATGCTGTGATGCACTTGCATCTGTTTTAATGTAGGCTGAAGACCACTAGAAAAGAACGAAAACAAAAAAGGGAAAAAGGACCCATGTACTGAGTTTATGTTAAATTGATTTTAAATTCGAAAGAAGTGTGAATATTCAATGTAGAGGATAGGTATTTGTGGATTGCTCGAGTAACGCTTAGTGAGACGTATTCAAATAACGTATATCTATTTTGCTTTCTGGTTAATAATTTTCTAAGGACGTTGATTTTACAATTATTCTATACGACAGTGGTATTTTGTGCACAAAAAGCCCCGGCGTTACAGCTCTTTAAGGATCTCCTGGCTTATCTTATTTAACGTTGTTTGATTTTCAAAGAAAAAAAAAACAAAAATTTTATGATTTATTGAGCAATCTTGTTATTATATTATAAACCCTTTTTACATAGTACAATGCATCTCTTGTAACTTATTGAATTTTTTTTTGAGTCATATACACAAGATGAATTTATAGGTGACCTAGGTCTTAGACACATAAGTTAATTATGTGTATACTATTACGTACTTGATGTTTAAATTGCTTTCCCTCTGGTAGTTAATAGATTATATTCTCATGAATTAAACTCGTTTTGATTTCAGGTATTCCTATGTGGCTTCATCCGCATTTTGCATCCTAATTCCCTTATCCTTCCTTCCCCATGTTTTCTAGTTTGATTTGATTTCTCTTTTTATTAGTTTCTTTTAGCACTCTTTTACAGGTTGGGCCTACACCTTAGCCAGGTGTAGGTACAGTGGTGGGTTAGTGCCTGAACCATCGCGTAATGGGGGTTAATTTTTCTTGCGTTTTCTTGTCAAGATGGTTCAGTGCGGCTAAGGGTAACAGGTGACACCAGACCTGTTCCTTCTGTTTTCTCGTTTTTTTTATCTTTCGTGGCAGACCTGAGAGAAGGAGTCCACAACCTTCTCTCGCCACAGGCACGCGAAATTCAGTTGTAAATGTGTGAATCGGATGTTCAAGGACCTACACCCCATACCGGCGAGCTAGAACGTGCTGTCAGCTAGCGCGTGCCACTTGAAAATCCTGCGGCAACTTCACTTCACTCAGTATGAGACGACAGGTGCTAGGTGTTAGTTCGGGTACCTTTAGCGATGTCCGATGTCGCTCTAGGTATCACTAACTACCAGATCATCGGTATCTCATGCTGTTGCGAGCTGTGGAGTCCGACGAAGGCCTGTCTTAGGCAAAGCTAACGAGCCACTCCGCTAGTCGAGTACCTTGTACGGCCTCGATGCTGTCCTGGTATGGCTAGTGGAATCACTCAGTTGGCTTGTCTAGGTTCAGGATAGCTCCAGGTCCACAGGCAGGACAGATGTTGTGGGTATTGGGAACCGTCAAGGTTTCTTTCTTTTTCCTCCTTCCTTAAATTTTTATATATTCTTTGGTGAATACCCTAAATTCTTTTAGTTTTTCTTTATAAACCCCTTCTTTTTTTACTTTTCTTGATTTTTTTGTTTTTTTTGAATTTTGTTTTTGTGTTTGATTCCTTACCTCCTTTCCCTCATACCCTTTCCCATCCTAGCAAGATAGGAGAAGAAGCTTTTGGGGGATACCTGAAATTATTTTGGTTGATTTTTTTAAATTGTTTTTGTTTTTTTTTGTTTGTTTGTTTTTTTGGATGGGTTGAACAACTTTTTTTCAAATTAATTTTTTTAAATTCTGATTCTGGCTTGAGTGAGTTTTATGCAGTTTTGCTTATGTTTTTCTTGAATTTTATTCTTGCACTTATATTAGTATTTTTGATTTATTATAGCCCTAAATTTTTTTTGTCCTTTTTTTTCTTTCGCTGATTTCCTTTTTGCTACCTGCAAACTTGAGCGGCGACCTTTTCTTTTAATTTATTTTGCCACGCTCAAACTCGATTTTTTGCTGCGACCTTTTGTTTTATTTTTTTGCTGTCATCAAACTTGGTTTCGTGCAACGACCTTCGGAGTTGTATCTCCCGCACCTTTGGCTGAGAACTTCTGTCTCAAATTCATTTAATTCCTTTTTTTGAAAGAAATCTTTAGGAGTTGGACTCCCGTATAAATTGCGAGACCTTCGTCTCATCTAAACTAACTGTAGAAACGGTTACAGTGTCGACTTTAGTTCATCGCGCACGCTTTCATTTAAGGCGAACGTTTTTATAATGTTCCGTTCTCCGGTTGTGAAGCCCGTGGCTGAACCCGAGGATCGAGGAGCAAGACCTAAACAGGCTCAAGCCCCCTCTACACCACCCAGAACGAGAAGTAAGGCGAAACAGGCTCTCGATCAAACCTATGCCTTTCCAAGGTTGTCGTCCGACTCAGTCCCAGGTGCTACGTCTGTCGTGCAGCTGGACATGTCCAAGCCTCCACCTGCCTTCAACCCCGATAGACTGTCGGCTAGCAACGGAAGAGTTTCCGATGACCAGCTGACCACACAGATGGCTGATCTGAAGTCAGAAATATTGGGCTTGTTGAGGACAAACTTGGCGCAGTCCCTACTGGATAGGTTGGGTGTGGCCATCAGCCCTACCGAGGCTCACAACGTCTACCCAGCCCCTTCCAGGAGTACAGTGCAGCCCTCGGCTTTCGAGTACGACCCTCCTCAACCACCCCAAGCTAGACAGAGGCCCGGTCCTAGAGCTGTTGCTTATCAGCCTAGACGCCCCTCCATCATGGCGTCTTGGGGGATTCAGTTCTCTGGTCGTAGCCCGGCCTTTACCGTTGAAGACTTTTTGTTTCGCATCGAGCGACTAGGATGAGGCCGAGCAATGGTGCTGGAACCATTTCTGTCGCGCCTGTCCGGACTTTGACTGGGGAATATTCAGAGATCGCTTCAGACAAGAGTTCGGCTCTGCCGAAACAGACTTGGACCTGATGTTGACTCTGATGGAACTCCGCCAGAGTTCGGAGAGCTGCGACAGCTACCTCCGCAAAGCCTGGTCGATTTTGGGACACATGAGGACACCACCACCTGAACTCGATCAAGTCCAGATTGTCAGGGACAATCTGCATCCCCGTATCGGCCAGCAGTTCTCGACGGCTACAGTAAGATCCATGGATCAACTGCAGAACTTATGCCGTATGGCTGAACGCTGGCTGCAACGACGTGAATTATATAGACGCTCAACAAGACCGGACGTGCACGAACTTAATTTTGATATAGCCCAGGAGGCAGAGGATTCCCATGACTCCCCTGGGACGGGAATGGAAGAAGTGAGGCGCACCCCAGACGCGGCAAGTCGTGTGGCTTGTAGGAACTGTGGCGTTGCGGGACGCTCCTTCCACTCTGATAGTGATACCTGCACCTGCACTTCCCACCCTAGTGGTCATCATGGAGTGGAATAAGTGAGGCGCACCCTTGAAGCTGCCGGTCGCATAACTTGCTGGAACTGCGGCGTAGTGGGACACTCGTTCCATTCCTGTCCCAGTGAGACCAGGAGACTCTTTTGCTACACCTGTGGTCAACCAGGAGTAGTGTTACCTAAGTGCTCCAGGTGTAACCCGGAAAACGCCAGGGCGAGTGGTCGAAGCAGGGGACCCCACTCGCCGAAGATAATGATCAGCAAGGCGACATCGACGACACCCTGAATTACCCTGCCTTGTCACAATATACCCAGACTGATCCCACTCATAAAGAGAGTACCACCCAGACAGATCCCTTTTGCCTCATGCGAGGAATGTCCTTGCGTGAGAGGCAACTAAATTACGAGCAAGTAAGAGCTCGCATTTTTGCTGAGGAAGTGAGGCTTCCTCTCAACCGAAAAAGATGACGATGGAAGATATTCAGAGAGAGAAAACGCGCACGGAAAAGAACGCAACAGTCGTTAATTTCAACTGTTATAACTAACCAGGACGACGGTCGTCCCTACGTTAAAGTCCAGATAGGCAACGAGACAGTCTTAGGCTTGCTCGATAGCGGTGCAACTGTTAGTTGCTTGGGACAAGGAGCCCTAGAGTTTGTCCAGCGCTCAGGCTTAAAACTCTCCGCATTGTCAGCCTCAGTTCGTACCGCCGACGGTACTAGCCAGTCCGTCCCCGGCACAATAAGTACTGCAGTAACCTTTCGTGGGCAGACTGAAGTCCTAACACTGTTTATAGTTCCTGGCTTAAGCCAACAATTATATCTAGGCGTCGACTTCTGGCGAGCATTTCAATTAGCACCAAACATCATCTCCTCTCTCGATGTACAGCCTTCTTCTTCGGTTGAGACGAATTTTCACTCCTTGAGTAATCCTGACAGAACAAAACTCGACACAGTCATTGCTCAATTTCCTTCATTTACAGCTCTAGGCTTGGGAAAGACCCACCTAGAAGAGCATGTCATTGACACCGGCGATGCTTTGCCAATAAAACAGAAGCACTATCCCATCTCTCCAGCAATCCAAAAGCTGATATACGAAGAACTGGACCATATGTTGGAGTTAGGGGTAATTGACTTTGATTCCCACCTTAAAACCTTACGTGAAGTAGCTGATTGTCTGCGCAATGCTAAATTGACGATTAACATCGAGAAAAGCCGCTTTTGCGTCAAGTAAGTCCGCTACTTGGGTTTCATGATTGGAGATGGAACTCTGAAAACTGACGCCGAGAAAGTAGCAGCGGTGGCGGATTTCTCTATACCCCGCTCTGCTAAACAAATCCGTAGATTTCTCGGAATGACGGGTTGGTATCAGAGATTCATCCCCAATTATGCGACCTTAAAAGCTCCTATTGCGGACTGCTTAAAGAAGAGCAAGAGTTTCTCCTGGACAGAAGAAGCGCAGCAGGCTTTTCAAAATCTTAAACAAGCTATGTGCAGTGCACCGATTCTGACAACACCTGACTTCTCCGAAAAGTTTTATATTCAATGTGATGCTAGTACCTCTGGTGTAGGCAGTGTACTTTTTCAAGTCGATGAGTCAGGCGCTGAAAGACCCATTGCTTATATGTCGAAAAAGCTCAACCCAGCACAGCGCAACTATAGTATTACTGAGTTAGAATGCTATGCGGCAGTGCTGAGTGTGAATAAATTCAGAGCTTATGTTGAAGGACATCCATTTACCATCATCACGGATGATGCCAGTCTAAGGTGGTTGATGAGTCACTCGGATCTCTCCGGACGATTGGCTCGATGGAGTTTAAAGCTGCAGGCTTTTGACTCGCAGAACGTGGTCCCAGACACTCTGTCTCGAGCACACACTGAAACGGCAGAGTAGTTGAAAGTCAGTGCAGTTAACGTAGACTTAAACTCGCCATACTTCTCCATGGAAGAGTATGAGCAGTTGAAATCGGCTGTACTGGCTAACCCAACACAACTCCCTGATCTGTGTGTCTCGGACGGGTACGTTTATAAGAGGACTTAACCCCGAAGCGGTGACTTGATCCAGGAGGACTTAGCCTGGAAGCTTTGGATCCCCTCGGGTCTGGTGAAAGGTTTAATCCGTGAGGCTAATGAGTCACCTCAGTCAGCGCATGGGGGCTTTCACAAAACTCTATCCAGACTCCGCGAAAAATATTACTGGCCCTGCATGATAACACATGTACGTGCATACGTAACTAGTTGTCAGGTTTGCAAAGAGACAAAAGCGCCGAACACTATACTGCGACCACCCATGGGCAAGCCTATGGAAGCACAATGTCCATTTCAATTCTTGTATATAGATTTTCTTGGTCCTTACCCACGCACCGTCCGAGGTAATACTATCATATTTGTTGTATTAGATGCCTTCACCAAATTCGTCCTGGTCAAGCCCATGCGAGCAGAGCGAGCAGGCTTAGTATGTCGCTTCCTCGAGGAAAATGTCTTCTCTATTTTTGGGGTACCTGAAACCATCTTCTCCGACAATGGCCGGCAGTTTGTTTCTACTATTTTTAAAAAACTGCTGAGCGAATATAGCATAAAGCACGTCAAGACTGCCAAGTACTCGCCGCACCCTAATGCTTCCGAACGTGTGAATAGATCCATATTAGCAGCCATTCGAGCCTACCTGCAAAACGACCATAGTTCGTGGGACTTACATCTTCCAGCCATCGGAAGTGCTCTTCGCTCTTCAGTACATCAGTCAACTGGCGTCAACTCATACTATGCTCTGTTTGGCCATCACATGGTCCTGCATGGCTCCTCTTATCCATTACTGCGACAACTGGACCAGTTGAAGTCTGGCGATATAGCAGTCTTGCCCGCTACTGATCGACTCCAGTTAGTCCGCTCACGCATGCGAAACCACCTACAGAGCGCGCATGAAAAGCACGTAAAGGCCTACAATACGCGCTGTCGCGTACACCCCCGGTCAGGAAGTGTACTGTAGAGTCTTCGTACAAAGCGACATGCCGAAGGGCTTTAGTGCTAAGCTGGCTAATAAGTTTGCCAAGGCCAGAATAGTTAAGCGCGTGGGACAGAGTTTATATCAGGTGGAGGACATGCAAGGCAAGCCCATGGGAACCTTCCATGCCAAAGACATCAGGCAGTGAAAGTCATCCAATAGTATACAGTTTAATTTCATTAGTCCGTCCGTCCACTCTTATCTAGTCCGAAATTTGTTTTGTTAGTCCGTCCGTCCGCCGTCCTAGACAGGAATGCCCGGCTCAGTTGGTAGAGCATGAGATTTACTCTCAGGGTCGTGGTCGTACCACACGTTGTTTTAATCATTCAGTGAGAAAGATCTGAACTCTCCAGCTTCTCATAAGAGCTCGGAGGGGAAAGAGCTGACTCCCTGTTTGAGGTGGATGTAACCGGCTATCCTTCTTCCTCTCATTAGGGAATGAAGTGATACCGGGGACGGCCACGGCAGCGTGTCAGCGCCAGATCCTTGGATGGTCTTGTGCCTCCATTGAGTCCGAACAGACCCTGTCTCACTCCTTTCAGCTCCTCTCTCATCGGATCATGTGTTTTTGTTAAGAAGAAGCATACAAAAACCTGACAGCTTCCTGGAGACAACAACTACTTGAGGTAATTTCTTTTTGCTATTTCTTTTTAAATTCTCTTATTATCCGAGCCATCCATGTTCAGATAAACTAATTACCCTCTGATTTTGTAGTGCGGCATTGAACGCATTGAATGCGTAACATCGATTCTTCCCATTTCACGTTTAAAATTGGGAAACAAATTCCACAAGGAAAATTTTGTATGGCTGGCTGGGAATATAAATAAGGAGAACTGGACAAGACGGAGAATTCCGATGACTGCTTGAATGCTTTTGTAAGGCATTCCCGTCATCTCGGTTTCTGGTCCCAGGAAGAATTCCTTAACCCCAAGCCTTGACACCATTGGAGTAAAAAGACTCACCCAGTGTCCGTAATCTGGAAGCTGCACCGGCTGTCTCTGTCCAAATCAAAAAGACCGTGCCACTCCGCGACGACAGTATTGGCCCTATTAAGGAACACTGTAGGAAATGGTATAAAAAAGGTATTTTGGAAACATTATCATGAGTGAATTATCACCCATTCCCTTTCAATATTATGTAGAAGCTAATTAATCGCGTACGAGTGGAGACCTCATGCCAGGCGAAGAAAAAGAAAAAAAGAAACAAACCAGGCGCATCTTCTTCATCCTCCACCCCCCTGAAGCTGCTCAATACATCAGCATATTCGGTAGCCCCATTAAAGGAAGAATCTCGAGAGGTCCAGTTGGCCAACACAACCCATAATCTGTCACCCTATATAAGCAGTGACTGGAAAAAAGGAAGGACAAGTTTGGCAACATAACATCATTCGCATTACACCAAAAGAGCGTGGAAACAGGTTTTTTGATTAATATATGAGGTTTATTTGCATGCCAAGATTTTTTTTTGTCTATAAAGAAAAGAAATGTGTATCTGTAAGTTCAATCCTAAGTAATGAATTTGTCGAATTTCATATCTTTAAGTAGTGTTAACTACCTACAGTGGTGGGTTAGTGCCTGAACCATCGCGTAATGGGGGTTAATTTTTCTTGCGTTTTCTTGTCAAGATGGTTCAGTGCGGCTAAGGGTAACAGGTGACACCAGACCTGTTGCTCTTCCTTCTGTTTTCTCGTTTTTTTTTATCTTTCGTTGCAGACCTGAGAGAAGGAGTCCACAACCTTCTCTCGCCACAGGCACGCAAAATTCAGTTGTAAATGTTTGAATCGGATGTTCAAGGACCTACACCCCATACCGGCGAGCTAGAACGTGCTGTTAGCTAGCGCGTGCCACTTGAACATCCTGCGGCAACTTCACGTTGCTCATACGCACACACATACATTACAGCTTCGAGTCATCAGACTTGCACTTTTACAGCAATAGGAATACTTCGCATACGACAACTATATATTAACGACCTCGCATACGTATGTACGGTGAAGTGTAACTTCAGTTCAGGGCAAGCCAACCTTTTAGTAAATTTTCCGACAACTTTTGACTAAATGTTATTTTTCTTTTGGGTAAAATTATATCGACGACATGTTTCAATACAGTATAAAAAAAAATTTATCATTCCAGCACTTCTTGACTCAACAAAAATTTCATATACCTGTAAACCAACACTCCACAAAGTAACACCTCTATTCGGTTACCTTCAGGTATCTCAACTATGTACCTCTTATAATTACAATTAAGGGAGAAAAAAAAGATTCAATCTCGAGTTGCGAACATATGTCTATGATATGCTGTGTTAAAGGGATGATGGGAAAATTGTTCATAGGAAGCCTTGTAAGACCCTCCCCCCATTTTTTGTTTGTTTTTATATTAGAGTCATCAACTATATAATATAAAAAGAAGTCAAGAAGTCACGACAACCATATTTGTAAGCTATTAACTTTAATTAAATACGCTATACATAGCAAATGCTACATAATTCAATAATGTATCAAAATTGTGCTCATTTATAATGGAAAAGCGACAAATATAACAAAAGAAGTCACGATCACCGTATAATAGATTAACTTAAGGGGGTCGTCAACACTTGAACGCCATTTTTCAGGCCGATTTTCGCGATCACCGTATAATAGATTAACTTAAGGGGGTCGTCTACACTTAAACGCCAAAAGATATTCAAAATTTTTTTTTATTTGTTTTAAGAAAAAAAATTTTTGTTTTACTGATTCATTGATGTATGAAGCCCCGGAGTGAATTGCTGTTTTTGTGCAGACCAATTTTTCTGCACATTTTTCGGCATTCTGGCGTATCTGAAGGCAAAAATAAAATTTTTTTCTGTAAAAGTATTACTCAATGAAGGTTCTGAACTAGGATTTTTCTGATTGGATAAAAATTGTGAGCGGGACAACATTTTTTTTAAATTTAAATTTTTTTTTCGCACAAAAATGGCTCTTAAATTTTTTTTTCATGCATCCTAGTTCTGCACCTCCAAAAAAGGGTACTAAATTGATTTAAAAAAAATCAAGTCAATCGGTCAATTAGTTTCCTCAGAAAGTGTGCAGATAACTTTAAAAACCTGTTTTCGAGAAAAACGCGTTCAAAGTTTTAAAACCATGCATTTCACGCCTGACATCGACCAGTTTGAGGCATTTTTACTGAGAAATTTTAACGCATTGAGCAATATCCTTTCGCATGATGATTCTAGGATAGTTATACTTTAAAAATATGCAAAAAAATCGATATTCTCTAAATTTTAAGTGTAGACGACCCCCTTAAATTAAACACGTTATAACTAGAAAATATTTCATGGTTCAATAATCAGAAATGTGTTAATTTATAATGGAAATGCTATAAATATAAAACGGAGTTACGATCACCGTATTTGTAATATATTATCTTAGACTAAATACGTTATAGCTAGAAAATATTTCATAATTCAATGATATATCAAAATTGTGTTCATTTATAATGTAAATGCGACAAATATGAGGGAAGTCACGATCATCATATTTGTAATATATTAACTTAAAGTAAAAACGTTATAACTAGAAAATATTTCATGGTTCAATAATATATCAGAAATGTGTTCATATAGAATCGAAATGTTATAAATATAAAAAGGAGTTACGATCACCGTATTTGTAATATATTAACTCAGATTAAATACTTTATAACTAGAAAATATTTCATAATTCAATGATATATCAAAATTGTGTTCATATATAATGGAAATACGATGTCTGATTATATATCTTGTGGTTATCGATTTAAATATTGGCCACGCGAGCGACTCCTATAAGTATCTTACTTTTCATTTTTCAGGATCATATTCAACCACAAAAAAATAGAACGAATTTTTTTATTGATATACTAGGAGGATCAAACCAATATTAATATCTTTAATTATCTTATTATCTTAATTTATCTGTCTACCCAACCTTTAAGATTGGATAATGAGTAATTTCTTTACTGTCCAACGGCCCAATGTACACTCAGACCCCCTTTTTCTTTATTATTTATGCACGAACAAATTTTAATTTGAAACGGGCTCTCTAGTGAAATTATTTAAAAGGTAATTAAGTATTTTAAAGTTAATAAGTTTTGGTAACTAAATGCTAAGGTTAGCCCAACTTCAATTGAAATTTCTCAACAAAAAAAAAAATTTATCGCTGAGATGGGTACTTAGCTTTTAATGCGGAAATTTTCCCATTCCTCTTTTTGGATTTTGTCCTTTCATACCCTTTATACACTTCCAAGTAAATTTTCTTTTGCACCACTGACTAAAACCACATTTTTTTCTTTCTTCCAACATCTCAATTCTACTTGATTGGTTCACATCCAAAAAAAGACCTCGTTTTTACTCCCTGTCATTCTCGTGCTATCTCTTCACTCGAGGTTATTTCCCCTCCGGGTATCATGGCGCGGCGGCCATGATTGGGGGTCCTCGCCATATTTGAAATGGGCGGTTAAAACTAAAAATTTCAAAAATTTGAGCTATATAAAAATTTATGATTTTCTGGAAGAAAAAAAAATGTTACCTGAAAGGTTGAAGAGCTGGGGGGGGGGATTTATTTTGGGTACACTCCTCTGTGGTGTATAGGGTCCAAAATAAAAAACCCCAATGTGTCATAGGAAATTCGATTCCTTTGCTTTTTAACACTTGTACTACTCTATTTAAGGCAAGTTGATTTTTAAACGCTTCTGCCCAGACTTGAATTAAATTCAAGACTTTTCTCTGAGCAATAGCCGGGGGATCAATTTTAGGTCCAATCAATTTAATGAGTTCATGAATGAATTCTTTATTAACTACCAAAACATTAAATGCATTGCAACAATTTTCCTTCCAAGTTTCGAGGACAGTCAAGACTGTTAGATTTAATTTAATTTGAATGTGTTTTAACATAGCATCCCATGACATATCATGCAACCTAATTTCTTTTTATTTTTTAGTGGAAGACTAAAAGGATTGTTTGGACTGGATTCTGAAATATCAAATCTTTCATTTCTCTCATCTGAAATATCACTTTAAAAATTAATAGTTTTAATTGTATAAATAAAGGAATCTGTATCCATATAATTTAACTTAACTCTATCTTCATACTTTGATTTTATATAGTCGTAAAGGAATTCATACATTTTAAATTTCGATATTTCAAGAACTACAAAGTCTAAATAAAGTGGTTTGTTATAAGTCACTTTTACTTTGCTTAATTCTACTGCAGCCATATTTATTGTAAATTGCGCAATACTATGAAAATTGGGATTTGCAATTAAAGCACGAAGACCTAAATGTTTACCTCGACTTTCCCAGCTTTCGTAGCTATTTTAATATCTCAACTCTTATTAACATTTTTCATTGCTTTGCTGTAGACAGCATTATTATCTAATTTAAAAAAAAAACTTAAACTAAAAAGTGTTAACAGCTTTTGATCTATGCAAAGTATTAAGATCAACATATTGTTTTAACCAATTCGATTGTCTAAATCAAAGAGCAATTTTTCTACGCTAGAGGACATAAATCTATATGAATCTAAAAATCGTATTTCTATACTTTGATTTCTTACAACATAAATTCTTTTCGAGATTGACACATAGCGCTCCTTATTTAAAGTTTTAATATTTATTGCATCTTTAATTGCATCTAAGGCTTTAATAAATAAACGACAATCATACTTCCACTTCAATGTGGATGATTCTTAGAAGAGCCCAACCGCTATCAATTTCTTGAAATTCTTCAGATTTTGCAATAATTTGTTTCATTATTCTATCGAGTATGTCTGGAAATTGAAAATTATCGGATGCTATGTTCATCTTCGCCTGAGAAGATTTTACATCTAAAGCTACTTCGTTTTCATCTACATCATCAGTTTTAACATATTTCATAAATTTACAAAATAATTCAATATTGAACTTTATAGCATTGTGTTTCTGTAAACTTGCTTTAAGAAGATTTATAACTTGAGGTTTGATTTTGTAGAAAAATTGTTTTGGATCCAAAATTTCTTCATCATCATTTTCCAATAGAAAGCTTTCAATACGATTATTAAAACCCTGTTTAAGGCGTTTTAAATTTCTTTCATTGGCTCAGCTGCATTTCTCTATAAATTTTGAAAAGGTCATTGGGATAGTAGTTTTTCGTTCGTTTATCCCGGTAAGATCACAATTTGGGTCTATTGTTATATGCCTCATACAATAATTAAAATTTTAAATGTCATATAGGGTTGTTAGCTGTCAGTTTGGTTTAAATTTAAAACATAATTACGATTCAAGAAAAAATATGGTTTCCGTTATTAAGATTATTACGACTGAAAAAGAAGAAACGAAGTTTAAGGCTATGAAAAGATTTTTATTTTCTTAAGTTCTTGACATGATAAATCTCTCTAAATTAACAAAAGAATCCATTCCAGCTACCTCGATTTTGTTTGTTCTACCGTTCCAATTCAAAGTTTTTGAGGCTATTTTTATAAAGTGCTGCAACGGCAACAAACCCGGAAGCTGACATTTGCCAAAATTACATAACAAACTCAAAGTAAACTGAACTCGGTGAGATCACAATTTGGGTTTATTGTTATATGACACATATAAAAAATTTATTTTCTTAAGTTTTTCACATGATAAATCTCTTTAAAGTATCGAAAGAGGACATTTCAGCTACCTCGATTTTGTTTGTCCTAGTCTAAATTCACAGTTTTGAGGCTATTTTTAGAAAGTGCTACAACGACCGCAATGATCATGTTAATTTCTTCTTCCTATCTTAAGTTCAAGGTTGTTATATGGGTTTGTTAGCTGCTAGGTTGGTATTAATTTAAAGCATAATTACGAATCAATGGTTTCCCTTATTAAGATTATTACGGCTGAACCATAAAGAAACGAAATTTAAGGCTATGAAAAGATATTTATTTTCTTTGCAAAAACTTCACATGATAAACCTCTTCAAAGTACCGAAAGAAGCCATTCCAGCTACCTTGACTAGACGTTTATTACTTATCAACGGATTTATGCAAAGCGATGCATGTTATTTTTAAACATAAGATTTTTTCCATTAATTACAGAAATTCTTTTGGTTATTCCTCAATGGTGTTATTTTAACTAGTAATCAAGATCCTGATGACGTAATCGGTGGAATGACTTACTTGCTAGTTGCATAAAACACGAAATTATTTAATAATATGACCTCGAATTAATGGCTATATTTAGATCTGGAAAAGAAATTGCATGATAATCTTTTAAAGTTCGAGGTTACAATATTCTGCTTCCAATTAAAGTCGCATCATGTTATTTCATTTAGCTGATAAAGGGGTACTTCGTAATTAAAAACTCAAGACAACAAACTCTTATTTTCAGCACGAGGTCAGGTTCATCTACAAAACCTTCGAGCAGAAAAACATGCTAAAACTTGCTTGGAAACAAATGATATCATAGAAATAAGAATTTGCAAAAGAAATAAAAAATAATCTTCATCTATTTACTCAAAGTGATGAAATCTTTTATTACGCAATATTCTGTTTTCCAATTAAATTCGCATTATGTTATTTCATTTAGCTGATAAAGCTGTACTTCGTAATTAAAAACTCAAAACAACAAACTCTTATCTTCAACATCAATTGTAGCCTCCAAGACTGAATACCCAATATCCAAGATGGCCGACAGGTGCCTTATCTTACTAAACAATCTAGGTTCAGATCCAAGGTTTAGATCTAAGTCCAGGTGCAAACCAAAGAAGAAGAAGAAGACCAATTGTAGCCTCCAAGACCGAAAACCCAAAATTCAAGATGGCCGACAGGTGCCTTATCTTGCTAAACAATCCAGGATCAGATCCAAGGTTCAGATCAAAGTCCAGGTGCAAACCAAAGAAGAAGAAAATCAATTGTTGCCTCCAAGACCGAAAACCGAAAATCCAAGATGGCCGACAATCCTTATCTCTTTTCCTTATCTCTCAATTGTAGCCTACAAGACCGAAAACCCAAAATCCAAGATGGCCAACAAGTGCCTTATCTTACTAAACAATCATCAACCTTGACCTTTGACCTTCGGAATCACGCTTTCTTATCTCTGCACCTCCCCAAATTGTTATGCGGGTTCTGGACCATTGAAAATGTGCAAAAATGTGACGTCAGACCTCGATTTCCCTCACAATTTAACCAATTTTAAGGTGCACATTGCACATTTGGTCCAGAACCTGCATATTCTAACTACTGCGTACCAAAAACGCATCAAACGCCAGCCCGGCCACCCCTCGCCCGTCACTATTTTTGACCCAGGCCAGGCCAGACCCCTTCAACATGTATACTCCCAAAATAATAGGGAAGCGCTAAGGTGACAAGGTTCAGATTTGGATATTTGGAATTCTCCGACGCTGTCATAACAGGGAAGTGCTAAGTTAACAAAATTCAAATTTAGTTACTCGGAATTCTCCGACCCTGTCATTACTCCAGTAAAAGAGAAACATTTTTGTGTCAGACAATAAGAGCATAATTGGCTTAAGTAAGAAGTTCATTTATAAAAAAACAATTAATCGAGACTTACATATAAATGCGTCGACTAGTGAATACATGAGCACATGCTCACGAAATAGTTACTAATTTAAGTTTATTAATGATAAAAAAAGTCCTAAAAAATGGATTAGTTTCCAGAATCAAATGAATAACTTGACAAAACGAGCTTTCAATCTACTAAACTACTATATCATGTTACGCGTAGCTCATGCTAGTTATACAAATACATAGCACATCAATTATTAGTGACATTTGATTCCTTTCTATTGAGTATTGGCTTCTTTTGCCTTAGCTACACAAATTGCAATGGTAAGTTTTCATTCAACAGATATATATGCTCTCGGCACAAACTGTTTTTTTCTATATTTATTTTCATATCGCGTCCCCATGAGTAATTTGTGCACAACTTAAACAGGTTCGCAAGTCAGCCGATTTTATCAAAATTGGATATTTGTTTTCAAGCTACATGAGAAATAGTCCCGACAAGATATCATTACGTATTTAATCATTCGCCTCGGAATAAGGCGAAAATAAAATGTTTTTAATATTGTAAACCAGCCTGCAACGTTACCGGGAAGAATCTTCAGTAATACTTTACTTAACTTAATTCCTAACGTACTAATAAAAGCATGTTTTCTGGTGATTGGACTATCGGCATATAACACATTAGGCAATTAACGCAAAGGTCATAATAAGATCAAAAGACTATTAGTTTTCGACTAAGTCTACAAAAATGCATACAATAAAAGTTCAATTGCCAATTTTTTTTCCTTTTTAACCTGCTACTGGCATACGTTCCTCCTTTAAAATAATTAGTTCTGGCTGGGTACACTAAACTAAAGTTTTTACTACGATTGATGCGGAAACATATGTCTATATATATTCAAAAAAAACTTTAATTTCACCGACTCCTATTGAGAGCATAAGAGGTTTAGTGGGAAGTATATATTATTTCGGTATCTAAGTTTGAACTCCATCTCATTAAGATGGATCCTTGAAGTTGATTGGCAATAGTAGCAATTTTCTTTGTTCGAATTCTACACCGTCTCAGTCTATAAATTACTTAACCACGTTTATATCCGGGGCTGTGAAAACTATATGACCCGGCAATTTAACAATTTCTGCTATTAACCTTATCCACAATTAAAAATGACTTACTTGTTGTTTTGCATTATATTAGGTGATATAAGGTACTTATCTACTGGGTCAGTTGAAAGTATTTGGTGCCTAACTGGAACTCCCTTGTTTAGTTTTCTGCCTTTTTGCGACGTCGGCAGAAGTCTGACGGGGCTATAGAGGAGTGGTAGAGTGTACGGGCTAGCAGCCGAAGCGCTTCCCTCACGCTCTCCGGAAGGAAATTATGCTACAAGATCAATACCCAAATGTTTTGTCTTGTTCTCTTTTTGAAAGTACAAATTGAATAATCAAAGTGACCTCCTTAATGCATAGGACTAGACTCTGTGGGAGACTATCACAGCCATTGCCAAACATCTAGAGACATTTAAAAGGGTAAACATTTATTTCCGCTTATAAACTTGAGTGAAAAATCACAAATGTGTCAGTTTTAGCTTGTAGGAGAACTTTTATTCCGGCGTACCGGAAGCGCCTCAAACGCCAGCCCGGCCACCGCTCGCCCGTCACCATTTTTGACCCAGGCCAGGCCAGACCCCTTCAACATGTATACTCCCAAAATAAGAGGGAAGCGCTAAGGTGACAAGGTTCAGATTTGGATATTTGGAATTCTCCGACGCTGTCATAACAGGGAAGTGCTAAGTTAACAAAATTCAAATTTAGTTACTCGGAATTCTCCGACGCTGTCATTACTCCAGTAAAAGGGAAACATTTTTGTGTCAGACAACAAGAGCATAATTGGCTTAAGTAAGAAGTTCTTTTATAAAAAAACAACTAATTGAGACTTACATATAAATGCGTCGACTAGTGAATAAATGAGCACATGTTCACGAAATAGTTACTAATTTAAGTTTATTAATGACAAAAATAGTCCTAGAAAATGGATTAGTTTCCAGAATCAATTGAATAAGTTGACAAAACGTGCTTACAATCTACCAAACTACTATGTTATGTTACTGTTTATTTTGTTTATTTATTTATTTAATACAAGCTATTGCATAAAAATACAAAATACAAGCTATAACTTAATACTAATTCTAATACTATGCGTAGCTCATGCTAGTTATACAAATACATAGCACATTAAAATTATAATGTTGGTCAATTATTTCAATTAGAAATGAGAGAAAGTAATTGAAAGATTGTGAAATTAGTTCTATGGAGGACATATCAGTAAAGAAGGTATATAGAGAAAGTACTGCCAATTCGATATACCAAATTAAGAAAACAAAAACTTCTTCCCTCCCATATGGTCACTATTTCCACTATTTTTCGTGCCCTTTCGCGCACCATGTACATTTACAAATTTGCTGTCAAATGACAAATGGCGCGAAAGTTTATTTTCCTCTCGGTAAAGTGCGCGCGCGAATTACATTGAAAAGACTGAATCGATTACATCGAAGAATTATCGTGCAATAAGTGTAAGTTTATTAATTTTGATTTTATTAATTTTAGGTGATTTAGAACCGTCATAGTGACATTTACCATGTAATTAGTTGAGTTTTTCGTGCTTTCGCGTAAATGTTGTACCACAGCACTGCGCCATACTTAATTTAAGGGTAGAGCAGCCAACTTTAAAAAAAGCGGATGAGGGAAGATTCTTCGTGCAGTTTAACGAACCTGGGCCATATTGGCGGTACTTTCTCTACATACCTTCTTTACATATCAGAACGTCATGTCATCCTGTCAGTAGATAAGAGTAAAGAAGGTATATAGAGAAAGTACTGCCAACTCGATATACCAAATTAAGAAAACAAAAACTTCTTCTCTCCCATATGGTCACTATTTCCGCTATTTTTCGTGCCCTTTCGCGCACCATGTACATTTAAAAATTTGCTGTCAAATCCAAATGACAAATGACGCGAAAGTATGTTTTCTCCCATGTAAAGTACGCGAGTTAACTATCTGCTCGATATATATTTTATTTATTTATGCCACAAATTTCAATCACAAAAAAGGGACATCGACATTTTTAATAAACTGGAGCATTTGCAAATGCCATCTCTTTTGGTAATGGATTGCCTAAACGCAAAATATCAACAAGCTCACAGAACAGATGAGCTAGAGATGAAAGGGTTGTAGAAAAATAAGGATTTTGGTCTAATTGCCTACTCTCTAGCTTTCTTGGCGAATGTCAGCTATAATTTAGAATTTGCCAAATCCCAAATTGATTGGATGAGCGATAAACTGATGAAAACTTTTGCAGGCGCCAGAAATAATCCATTTCAGTTAAAGCATTTGTAGCTATGCCACAATTTAATCGAATTAAGCAACATCTCAAGTCCTAAGGTTGTTTGAGCAAGTACACCTGACCAAGATATTTTTGTACAATTGGCTGGGAATATCAATAATAGTATAATATTAACAACAAGGTAATTTATTGAAAAATTTTAATCCTTTTTGAAATTTACAGTATTTCCAGGACCTCGCCGGGAACACTTGCTCTTGAAATTTATGTTTACAAGCGTGTAGAACTAGAGGGGGCAGAATTAGAAGAATATCTTCGAACACAAGAGTAAAAACATAATAGTCTCATAGTTAAACGTGTTACAGATTGGATTCAAACAAAACATAAAAAGTCTCATGAGTTGGATTTCAACCGTCGAATTTTGTTACAACAAAGTTGCAACATATTCAAATCCAACTCATGAAAAATACGTAAAATAAACAAAGATTCTATGGGTTGGATTTTGTACATCAAGTTACGTTGCAACAAAGTTGCCATGTACTTAAATCCAACCCATGATAAACAACGCGCTCGGGTTACCGTAGACATTCCTTTCACACGGTAGCCCAGTACACGATAAGCAAAAGAAATTTGCTTAATCAGCGCAAAAGCACCAATCTACAGCGGCTTTGCCCAATGAGAACATCTACATCAAGGGCAAAAGCTAAAAAACGAAGAAAAAGCACGAAAGCTTTTCTTCATGTAGATCGGTTGTGAGGATTTCTTTAAGAAGAAATTAAGAGAGTCTGATTCTGAACACAGTTGCGTGAAGTCGCGTCTTGAGAATATTGCAAAAGGGTCTTCGGTAATCCGTTTCCTCGGTCGTTGTGATTTTATACACAAGTTATAACACAATTAAAAGTGTCAAACATATTCTTAGTGACTAATATTGTATTGATAGATAAGTGATTTTACAAAAATCGAAAGCAATTAAAAAGTGACGAACTTAATTCGTAGTAAGAATTAATGTATTAGTATATAAGCTCGTTGTGATTTTATACACAAGTTATAACACAATTAAAAGTGTCAAACATATTCTTAGTGACTAATATTGTATTGATAGATAAGTGATTTTACAAAAATCGAAAGCAATTAAAAAGTGACGAACTTAATTCGTAGTAAGAATTAATGTATTAGTATATAAGCTCGTTGTGATTTTATACACAAGTTATAACACAATTAAAAGTGTCAAACATATTCTTAGTGACTAATATTGTATTGATAGATAAGTGATTTTACAAAAATCGAAAGCAATTAAAAAGTGACGAACTTAATTCGTAGTAAGAATTAATGTATTAGTATATAAGCTCGTTGTGATTTTATACACAAGTTATAACACAATTAAAAGTGTCAAACATATTCTTAGTGACTAATATTGTATTGATAGATAAGTGATTTTACAAAAATCGAAAGCAATTAAAAAGTGACGAACTTAATTCGTAGTAAGAATTAATGTATTAGTATATAAGCTCGTTGTGATTTTATACACAAGTTATAACACAATTAAAAGTGTCAAACATATTCTTAGTGACTAATATTGTATTGATAGATAAGTGATTTTACAAAAATCGAAAGCAATTAAAAAGTGACGAACTTAATTCGTAGTAAGAATTAATGTATTAGTATATAAGCTCGTTGTGATTTTATACACAAGTTATAACACAATTAAAAGTGTCAAACATATTCTTAGTGACTAATATTGTATTGATAGATAAGTGATTTTACAAAAATCGAAAGCAATGAAAAAGTGACGAACTTAATTCGTAGTAAGAATTAATGTATTAGTATATAAGTTCATTGTAATTTTACACACAAGTGGTAACACAATTAAAAGTGTCAGACATATTCTTAGTGACTAATACTGTGTTAATAGATAAGTGAATTTACAAAAAATTGGAAAGCTATTAGAAAGTGACGAACTTAACTCGTAGTAAGAATTAATGTATTAGTATATAAGTTCATTCTAATTTTACACACAAGTTATAACACAATTAAAAGTGTCAAACGTATTCTTAGTGACTTATATTGTATTAATAGATAAGTGCTTTTACTCAAATTGTAACAATATTGAAAGTGTCGAGCTTAACTCTGATTGAAAATTATTGCGGTAGTAAATAAATCTGTTGTATTTTGCAAAAAGGAAGGGAAATAATAAAAACAAATTTAAATTAGAATAATTAAAGGTCTCGAATTTATTTATTGGTGGATGTTTGATTTGGTCGTGTAACAAAATTGGCGCAGCCGGTAGGATCAAGGAAGCGTGGTAAAACAAAATTACCGTAACAGCTTGAAAAGCCTTGATCCAAGACCAAACAAAAAGGGGTATCTCTAAGCACTCCCGGGTAGTCAATCGCCCTGAGGAGTCACCCCCAACGTTTCCGCGAAGTGTAAGCCAGCACCATCGGTGGAATTGTGTGGGCTCCGTCCCAGCCCGAAGAAGACGACACCAATCAACACCAGCAATCAACACAGCACCAGTATCAGAGTGGAAAAGGGAATCGTTGAAGACGGCACAAGCCCCCCTTTTCCCCAACACAACTCTAGTACTGTTATCAAGGGAACGGAAAGCAGGCCAAAAGCCCCCCTTGCAACGCTGAAGAGCAGGAGTTGATGTCCAAGGACACCCACTCTACTCCCGCTCACTCACCAACAGAGGAGAAGACAGAGGACCTCCTCATAACCTCCCTGGACCTGGAGATCGACGCGGAAGAACCACACCAGGGTTCCCGGTCACCAGTATTCACCGACCAAACGCAGGTCAGTGAACGCCAGATAACCCCAGCACAACCAGGACCCAGTTCAGAAGGACTCACACTCAGGAGCGGGACCGTCCTGCAACGAATAAATCAAAACCAAGTAAGCCTTAAGTATAATAATTTTAATAATTTGTACGAGTCCGCGCGAGAATCCGAACGCCTAGCAACTCTCTATTCTAACCTCCTCGAAAATAGGAATACAAAGTCCAGCGAGGAGAGATTGGAAGACTTAGAGCGCTTTCAAAAGGAAGCCGCACTCTTTCAAGCCAAGCTAGACGGATTCTCGCGCATACTCCCTCCTGAAGAAAATATTGAGAACAATTTACAAGGCACAACTGAGGAAAACCTCATTCAATCCCTACAAGACTCCCTGCGAGAAATTAACCTGAAACAGGGTCTAAATCGATTTCTCGCACAAGACTCGCCCGACACCAACTCGAATCAGAACTCCACTATGGCGACCGACTACGGAAAAATTGTTAAGTTGACGGCGCAAATGGTGCCCATTTTTTCAGGTGAGCCAGGCCCGCATCTCGGATCAGAGTTGCAAACATTCCTGGGTTGCTGCCGCCAGGCCAAACAGTGTCTCTCCGAAGGGGAGCAAGACGCTTTCCTCAAGATTCTCCCCACACGACTTCGTGGAGGAGCATATCAACTGTTGGCCTCTGATGTACCGACAACATTTCAAGAAGTCGAAGCAAGGTTAAACGCGGCATATCTTCCCAGAGAAACTTACCAGGAACTGGTAAACAGGCTCATAACAGCTCACCAAAACCCCTGCGAAACGCTCACTGCCTTCACGGCTAGAGTAAAACAGTTGCTGGCCCTCTGCAAAGAGGCCGCACAAACTAAATATGGAGCTGCGGCCACCCCAGCTGTTACAACGCAGCTGGAGGACTTCGCGAAAAACGCAGTCCGCAGCGGGGTTACGAATCCGCACCTTTGCCAATATCTCCTCACCGTCACCGACGGCACGCTCGAGGCGCTGATCCATAAAGCACTAGACATGGAGAAACTACAGCAGGGTGCCCAGTTCACGCAAACCACAACAACCCAAGGACTTCCTGCTCCGGTTGTTGTAGAACAGGGCTCAACCATGCCGGTCGCTATGGATCCAACTGCCAGAATAAGGGCATTCCATAGAACCCCATATACACCTGCTCGCAATTTTTTACAGCAAACGCTATACAGACCGCCGCCACCACAAAACTTTCGCCGACAGACTCCACAATATACGACTCCACCTCAACGCTCGTCTACCCCCTCAAATCAACTACCGCCGCCAGAACCTCGACCAATTAAGGTCAAACATCACTTGCAACTTTTGCCAGCGAAGAGGTCACACTTACGCCGACTGCATGAAGCGTAAAAACACACCCTTCTGCCCTAACTGCAAAATATATGGGCATGATGTTCGCGATTGTAGGAACAATCGCCAGGTTCCGGGCCCGAGTAACCAGACAAGGCTCCCCGAACGACGGATTCAGGATCAGCAACCTTCCGTTGGTCCTCGAGTTTTTAATATAAAACTCAAATGCAAATTCTGCAACCGTCGCGGCCATTCCATAGAGGAATGCCGCCAAAAACAAAAATGGGACTCTAAGAGCCAGGGAAACGACGAGCAGTCGACCGAAAAGACCCCGGATCGACACTAAAAAGTAAAAATTTTAACAAAGGGTCACCTCAGCCGCCCGAACCCTGTATCTCTACAGTAGAATGGATACATGTTAACCAACGTACCAGTCCCTATCGTTACCTCTTTGTGTGACCTAGGAATAATCTGTGATAGTGAACTCAATTTCCGTTCCCATATTGATAGCATAATTAACAGAGCTAACTCCGCGCTAGGGTTTGTGAAGCGCTGGTCTAGAGAGTTCTCCAATCCTTATGTTTCCAAATCTCTCTATATTTCCTTCGTGAGACCTCTCCTTGAATATGCCAGCCAGGTTTGGTCACCCACGCAAACAACCCACATTAACAGAATTGAATCTGTCCAGCGTAGGTTCATTCGCTTTGCTCTACGTGATCTTCCATGGGTAGATAGATTCAACCTTCCACCTTATGAAAACCGTCTAAAACTGATCGACTTACAACCCCTAAGTAAACGTCGTGATGTTTCCGACGTTCTCTTCATTCATCAGCTACTAGCTGGCGCCATAGACTGCCCTTCAATCCTGCAGTCTTTACCCATCTATACCAATCCTCGCAACCTTAGGTCCACTCCCCTTTTCCGACTCGACCGCCATCGCACCAACTACGGTCAACGCGAACCAATTACCAGGATGCTTCGAAAAGTCAACGACCTCCCCTCCTTTGACTTCCATCTGAGTAAATCATCCCTTCACAAAGCCTTATATCTTTATCCCGCCCATCTTGATCGCCTTTCCTAATTCTCCTTCCTCCCAGTCTAAAGTTATCATTATCATAGCTTATATTGTAGCTTACATTATCTGTTATGAATTATTGTTTATATTAGTTTGTAGTATTTATTTTGTTATTTTGTATTTTTTTTATGTAATAGCTTGCATTAAGCTTAAATAAATATATTAGCCTTCCGTTGGATATTAGCCTGAACGGCAATACCAAACTTGTAGTAGATACTGGCGCTGAGGTTAGTATAATAAAGAAGAAAGCAATTAAAAATCCCGAAGATATAAATACCGGAGAAACATATACTTTACAAACACCATTTGGTACCGGAAAGACGCTGGGAACATGCCAGGGCAATTTTACATTAAAGAATAAAATTCCCTGCAATTTTCAGGTAATAAAAAACCTACCCGGCCTTTCCGACGACGGCTTCCTAGGAAATGACTTTCTAGCAAAGAATTGTAACGTTGAGGGCCCGAATCAGGCATTGCGATTCCCTCGAACGGAAAACAACCCTGAGGAGTTTGCTGTTCCATTAACAGCTGCATTGGATAACCCGTGTTCTGAAAAGGTGGTCAAAATGAATACCCGAACGGATAGCGCAGAGCCCAGAAAGGCCGATCTGACAATCTGTGGTACTTCAAAAGTTTCTCAAGCGGAGAACAATGACCGCCGAACACTGGAAAGCGAAATGGACAAACCGACTGAAAGTGATTTGACTTGCGAAATGAGGCAGCAACAAATACAGCTGAAAGAGCCTGTATGCATACCTGCCAGGTCACAGATCATAGTCGAGGTTCCTTTGCAGCTGCAAGAGGAGATGCTCTGTCTATCAAAAGAAATAGATCAAGGAGTCTTCCTAGCGAATAGCCTACTCCCCGCTGGTTTGAAAGCAGTGTCTGTTGGAGTTCTCAACACACACAATTCACAAGTAGTTCTGACTACCATTAGTCTGCATCTAGTCCCTGCCCACAACTACACCGTCGTCCAACTGAAACAGGATCATTAGGAAAGAAATAACAAGGAAACCCCGAAAAACGGAGAACGCGCTGAGGATGCTCACCTGAAAATCAGGAATTACGGTGACTCGAAGCCACCAGCACCCACGCACAAAAGAAACATAAAGAAAAAACGGAACCAAAGGAAAGGAAAACCCAACAAAACAAATGTCGACGGAGCTCACCTAGATAAAAGGAATTACGATGGAAAAAGCCCATCAGCTCCCACGCCCTCGCAAAATAAAATTTCGGAACACGTCGACATTGGTAGCGAGCTCACCACAGGGACGGTATTTTCAAAAGCTCCAAAATCATCCTCAACAATAAGTAAACAACGGCGAAAGAGCCTATTAGAAGACGAAAGCGAGTTCGCCTCAAACATGGCAATTTACGGCGGCTCAGAAGCCCCAACTCCATCGTCATTTAGTATTAAGAATGCTTTAAAAAAAATAAAGTGGGGTGAAAATTTAAATAAAGAAAAAAATATTTCAGGTTTCCGTAAAATAAGAAATAGAAAAAATAAAAAGAAAGAAACAAATATTTCAAGCGCCGAAAAAATTGCCACTTTACAGCATGTCAAATATTTATTCCAGGAGTATGAAGAACCAGAAAATTCAAATAATAACCCGCGTCTCGTCAGGTTAGACCAGGAGCTCAGCCTAGACGTAAATCTGAGCGCGGAGGAAAAACAAGCGATATCACAACTCTGCTACGAGTACAATGATATCTTTTTCCTCAAAGGTGATCGGCTAACCTTCACAAACGCCATCACTCATGATATACCATTGGTGCAGGACCAAGCACCAATCAACCAGAAAATGTATCGCTTGCCAGAGACGCAGCGAAATGTAATAAACGAACAGCTTCGCGAAATGCTAGAGAACGACATAGTGCAGCCAAGTAAAAGCCCTTGGAATTCACCCCTCCTAGTCGTCCTCAAGAAGGCGGGACCAGACGGTGAAAAAAGGTGGCGCGTCGTTGTCGACTTCCGTAAATTAAACGAAAAGACAATTGGAGACGCCTTTCCGCTACCTCGGATCGAGGATATTCTAGACCAATTAGGTCACTCTCGGTACTTTACCACCCTCGATCTCGCCAACGGCTATCACCAGGTGCTCGTCGATCCTCAAGATCGACCAAAAACTGCGTTTAGCACCGATTACGGCCACTATGAATTTAGGCGTATGCCATTAGGGCTCAAAGGAGCCCCGGCCACATTCCAACGCTTAATGAACTTCGTCCTAACAGGATTACAAGGCTTGGAATGCTTTGTCTACCTAGATGACATAGTCATCTACGGTAAAAACCTTGCGGACCATAATAGTAAGCTCCGCAAAGTCTTTAATCGTTTGAGAGATAACAACCTCAAACTGCAGCCGGAAAAGTGCCAGTTTCTGAGAAAAGAGGTTGTTTACCTAGGCCACAAGTGTTCCAGTGAAGGAGCACTTCCAGACCCCAGTAAAACGGCTTGCGTCCAAACTTTCCCAGTTCCCAGAACTGTACGACAGGTTCAATCTTTTATTGGACTTGCCAATTATTATCGAAAATTCATCCCCGACTTCTCCAAAATTGTGCGTCCGATAACGAATTTGCTCCGCAAGGATGTCAAATTCACATGGACCGAGAAGTGTCAGGAGGCATTCGAGAAAATCAAAACTTCATTAATCTCTCCTCCCCTACTTATATATCCCGATTTCTCGAAACCATTCAATTTAACCACGGACGCCAGTAGCGAGGCATTAGGAGCCGTCCTCTCGCAAGGAGAAGTAGGACACGACCAGCCCATTGCCTACGCCAGCCGTACACTGAACAAGGCGGAACGCAACTACTCAACTATCGAAAAGGAGTTGCTCGCTATAGTCTGGGCTACGCGTAACTTTAGATGTTACTTGCAAGGCCGAAAATTTACGGTCTATACAGACCACAAGCCTCTCAAAGGCGTCTTTAATGTTAAAGACCCTACTTCCCGTCTGGTGAGATTTCATCACAAACTTTCCGAATTCGATTATCAAATCGAATACAAGCCAGGAAAGTACAATACGAATGCCGACGCGTTAAGCCGCATTCCACGGGAAGTCAGCGAAGACTCAAAGGACCAACACATAATAGTAAAAGCGCAAGTCCACCATAAAATGGATTCGGACTCGGAGGATGAAATAACCTCCATTCGCGAAAATCGCCGAAAATGTAACGCTGTGACCCGGGCTCAAGCGAAAAACGCTCAAACAGAGTCTAAAAGCCCCGAAATACGAGATCACACGCCACAGAGTAATGAAATAATTCCAAACATAGAAGAGATCACTACAGAAAACCCGCCAGATACTAATCAGCTAATCGACGATAAACCTAAGCCCCCTGAGATAATCACAAGCCCCAAGGAGATACAAACGATCTTACATGATTATCACGACTCTCCTTTTGGTGGCCATCAGGGCGTACTTAAAACATACAAGCGGATTCGAAGGAAGTACTGGTGGAGGCACATGCTTAGCGATATTAAGAAATACGTAAAGCGTTGCTCAAAATGCCAAAAAATGAAGGCATCACCTCAGTATAAAATGCCGATGGTCATCACGGACATCGCAGAACAACCCTTCGACAAAGTCTATCTCGACATTGTTGGTCCACTCGAGGAAACTGACTCCGGAAACAAGTACATCTTGACTTTCCAGGATAACCTCACTAAATTTGTCGATTGGTACGCCATACCTAACGGGGAAGCCGTCACTGTAGCGCAAATCTTCTTCGACGAAATCGTCGCGCGCTACCGCATCCCTAAACGAATAGTCACTGACCAGGGAAGCAACTTCCTTAGTGACCTGTTCAAAAGGGTATGTAAACTGCTACGGGTGAAGAAGTTACAAACCTCTGCCTACCACCCACAGTCAAACGGCGCACTGGAACGTGCACACAGGCCGTTAATTGAATACTTACGTACCATAGTGGACGAGAATCCCAAATTATGGGATCAATATCTGCGGACCGCTGCATTCGTGTACAACAACAGTGTACACGAAGGGACAAAATTAACTCCCATGGACTGCCTTTACGGCTTCACAGCGGATGTTCCGTCAAATTTAAAGCGAGACCCTGAACCCGTGTATAATCACGAGAGCTACTATCAGATCCTACGATACAAGCTCCAAAGGTCTTATGCCACGGCACGAAAAAATCTGCTCGCTAGCAAGCAACGATCGAAATTATACTACGACAAAGCTGTTCGACCCTTATCGTTTCACATAGGTGACAAAGTCCTACTCAAGAGCGAAAGTCGAAAACATAAGCTCTCTCAAATCTGGGTAGGACCATATCTGGTAATCGGTATACCATCATCAGTGAATACAACCCTAAAAATGGGCAAACGTACAGTTACGGTTCACAACAACCGTCTTAAGCCATTCTATGAATAGATAATGAAGATCGTAAATATTATTCTTTTTGCGTCGTGACGTGCTACCACAACCTACGATTGAGATGAAGATCGTAACGCAAAGCCAGCACAACATCAAGAGAGGAAAAACGCAAAAGTCCCTTAACAACTCGTTCCAATCGGGTCCAAACCAACCTTAATTACAAATTTTTATGCCCTATAACCTTTTTACTTAATTTCGAATCTCTTAACGTAAAACTCCAACTCCACCTATTAAATGTGCTTAAAGCTAAGAAGTACCAATAAACAGGACTTCACTATCTTTGGCACAACAACACATAATTAAAAGAACGATTTCTACTAAAAGTCGAACCTCAAAACGACAAATTCAAGCCAACTCTTGCGAAGTTTCGTCAGAGACTGAACCACCAAAAATCCCTCTCTTTAATGCTATATCTAGCAGTTCTTCCTGGCAGTTCCGTGCCCTGAGGTCTCACTCCCACTTAGTCATATTTTCTACAGCACAAAAACTCTAAACACCTCAATAACGGGTAGTTCCTCATGACGGCAATCTGAATTGCTGTTACACCCCACTTGGCTTCTACCCCCTCGAATAAAAGGGGATAATTAAGATGACATTTTCTTTTAAGGCCTAGCAAAAGACCCTCAGTCTAACCTACTTTGCATAAGGTAAAAACCTTCACCCTTTAACTAAATCTACGCGATCATATATTAAGTTACACCCACTTTGATCGAACATTACCCGCCCCAAGGCTGGGACAGATACTCCTTCCTGGTAGTCCCTTACCTTGAGGTCCTCCTCAACTGATTTCGAAATACTGTATACAACAGTAGAAATCAAAGCGACTGCCCAAAAGTATCCACCTATTATACTTGTAAGAATGCAAAACAAGCATGACACCACTCTAGGGAAAATCTACGCTTAGTAAATAAGAAAATTAATTTAGAAACCCCCACTAACCATATTCCTCTCCCCAGGTATGATACAAAACGCTATCATCCTCGGACTAATAATGTCTGCTATGGGAAGTAGCACGTCGGAGACGTACTCGGTGAACCCACTCAACAATACAGGAGTGCTTTTCGAGGATTTAGGAAGCCTCATGGTTTACCACTCGACGTGGAATATACTCACGGAATTGGACCTGACCAAGTTGGACAATCAGACAGCAATTGCGGAACGAGCTGAACACTACGTGCATCAACTATGCGGAAACAACACAGTAGGAGACCTCTGCGAACTTCAGCAAAAACACATGCACGCGTTGATGGAAAATATCAAACAACGCACTAAGGTAATTAAACAAGCTGTTCCCAAATCTCGCAAAACGAGATCTATCTTTGACGGCATCGGAAATGCCATGCACTACCTATTCGGTACCATGGATAGTGCCAATGAATGCGAAGTCTACAGTCGCCTGGATGAGTTGGAAACTAACCATCAGGTACTCGCTGATTTGGAAAAACAACAAATCAGTGTAGTCAAGACTGCGCTCAATACAATCCAAAAACCTCTAAATTCACTGGTCGAAAGACAACGGCAAATAGCCTACCAGATGAATGACTTACATAATTCTACCGACAAACTCGCAGCAAGACAAATGAGACAGGAAATAGTCTCTAGCCTGCTGCTACAAATGGTAGAAATTGAGTTCCGACAGCAGGCGCTACTGGATATAATAACCTCTAGCCGAAATAACCAAATTCATCCCCTGCTGATCGCTCCTGATTCACTCCTTGAGATTTATCACAAATCTCACGCCACGTGTTCAAAGGCCCAGAATTGTCTATCAATTCTCTATCAGACGGCTGAATTACGGACCCACCTATTGCAACAAAAACTGGTAATCAAAATTACATTACCAATTTTCAGTCTTCCAAAAATGAAGTTGCAACGAATCAGGTGCTTCCCGATACACACGGAAGCGAATCATTCATTGGTCCCGGAAATAGAATATTCGCATATAGCGAGTCAACTTTCGACTCAGGAATTTCTATTGCTTAAACCGGAGAATATGAAAGCATATCGGAAAGTCACTCGAGATGTCGAGGAGGATACTTACGCTGGTTTGCTGAATACGCCGATAACAAAAGAAACACAATCGGATGAATGCGTGATCAAGTTGCTCTTCAATCCCCTGAACGAAAACCCTAGGTGTTCGCTAAAAGTGCAGATACCTTCCAGGGACATTTTAATTAAATTAAACAGACCAAACTCCTGGCTGTTTGCATTGAAGACGACCACAATTGTGCATATTACATGCACCCAACAATTGCTCACGCATCGCCTCTCTGGACAGGGAATCTTGGTCATTAACCAACCCTGCCACTTACAAATAGGACCACATACCCTATACTATGAGGCTGAAAACACACATCCACTACTCTTCACGCAACCAGCATACTTTCCCAAGACAAAGGAAACGGCAAAGGAATTAGATTCCTTCATGGCCAAATACGAGCAGCATTCTGTGACGGAAGTACCATATACAAGGTTACTACTAGGTGACAACACTAACGAAATGTTGCACGAGAGTACGCAATCATTGGACCAAATACAGGCCAAAATACAGGAGTTAAATCTACACTCCCGGGTAAAAACACCCCACCTACTCTCGGCAACTTCGTTGTCACTTACGGGTCTAATGCTGCTATTCATCGTCATTTACATGATAGCCAAATACGCCATACCTCCACTAAAGGCATGGACCACGCGGCGTAATCCAACGCCCATGCCCGAAATCCCTTTAGAAGAGGCAGTCTCACAACCAAAAGAACGGCCACAAACTCTGCCCAGGGCACGGTCCATTCAGCTGGTCTAAACAATAAACACAGACAAATTTGAAGGATGCCACGATAAAATTTATTATAGACCTTTAGATTAATAAGGAAACCTAAAGAATGTACACAAGATACAGTAAACAAAAAAAAAACAAAAACGCGCCGTGGAGTACTACCACAATCAACGGTCGAGAAGAGATCGTTGCGCATAATCAGTACTAACGTACATAAAAGTAATAAAATTTAAACGAAACAAAAATAAAGTAACTGCAACAAAAACGCGCCGTGGAGTACTACCACAATCGACGGTCGAGAAGGGACCGTAGCGCATAGTAAGTACCAGCAAAGAACGAAATTTGAATAAGATAAACAAAAATGTTAACAACATTTGGAGTTTGAGCTGAACTACTGACGGGGACGGACGTGCCGCCGTGTCTTGCTCCCCAATAAATTTTTAAGCGGTTGCGAAAGCGAATCGAATTTTAAAAAATCAAAGTGCTAGTGCCATCTTGCCGGAGTGAAGGGCTTTTATGCTCTATTTGAAAGCACAGTCTGGTGAGTCCGTTCCTATCTATTTTTTATTTTCTTCCATCCAACATTCAATGTAGTACAATCGTGCTGCATTGAATGCGTTTAACGGGTCTCCACTGCTGAGCATTTAGCTGCCTTCGTCGAGATCAAAGTTCAGCACAGCAGGCATAACACTGCTGCTGGCTTTGTTTTCACAGAGGCGGCTTTGCTTTGCATCTGTGGATCCCGTTCGTCAGTCCTTGTGTTTGTGTACGTTTTCGTTTGTTTTGTTTTGGGCAAATTAAGACCGGGACTATGCAAAAATTTTTATTTAATTTTTGCAACATTCGTGGCTTAAAAAGTAACCATTTTTCGGTTTACTGCCACTTGATCGCGGAAAATCCGGCAGTTTTTGCACTAAGCGAAACCAAGGTTGTTTCCGATTCTGATATTGATCAGTATCACATCCCTGCTTATCACTTAGTGCCGCTCTTCTCTCCTCAGAGGGGAATCGCGGTTTATATTAGAAATGATGTGCCATTCTCCTATCTCCCTCAATTCTCTTCTACTAATCCAGAATTTAATTATGTCTGGATTAGATTTAAACTCTATCGGCACATTATTCACTTCTGCTTTTTATACCGCAGCCCGAATATGTCTGACACTGACACTGTGTGCTCCTTCGATAAACTGTCTTCCGATATCGATAAGATTTTGGAATTATCCCCCTCTTCTGAAATCGTTCTTGCTGGAGATTTCAACGTCCACAACACACAGTGGCTCAGGCATTCTTCTACCACAAGCCCGTCTGGAAGACACGTCGAGTTATTTAGTGAGTCTTTTAATTTACAGCAACTGGTTGAATGTCCGACTCGTGTTCCTGATACTTCGGGGCACAACGCGCACCTTTTAGATCTATTTCTAACATCGCATCCAGAAAAATACTCGGTTTCGGTGACGTCTCCCTTGGGTAATTCGGACCATTGTCTAATCTCCGCCCAATTCTCCATCTCCTCTCTGACAACCACTAATCTAAACTCCACCAAAAGATTAGTGTGGCATTATAAAAATGCTGATTGGGCGGGACTTAATAAATATCTCAGAGAGCTGGACTGGTCTGATTGCTTTTCTATGAAGGACGTTAACAGAAGCACCGATTATATCTTGAACATCCTATGGTTTGGAATGCATCGCTTTATTCCTCATAGCTTCAAGAACATCAAACCAACTAACACCAATTGGTTCAATAATGACTGTTTCGCAGCCATTAAAAAGAAGGAAGCAGCCTTCCAGGCATATAAATTGTGCCCTTCAGAGGAATCGAGACGTATCTATAGAGATGCGCGGAATATTTGCAATTCAGCAATTAGCCGGGCTAAGTTCAATTTCGACCAGAGCATCAGACGGAAGGTATTTTCTACTCAAAAGGGTAGTAAGGGCTTCTGGTCTCTAGTAAAAACCGTAAAGAACAATTTCACCTGTTCGTCAACACCACCACTCATTTATAATGGGAATGTTTTTACTGACTCATTGGACAAGGCCAACCTGTTTGCTGCTAATTTTGCTGCTAACTCGTACTTGCCACCATCATCGCAGCCACTTCCATCTCTATCACAGTGCATTAGTAGACAAAAGCCGCTACACTTTCGCACTCGGGAAGTTTTTAGAGTACTTTCGAAACTCGACGTGTCCAAAGCTACTGGGCCTGATGGTTTCTCGCCCCTTGTTTTAAAATGCTGCGCCTCTGCTTTGGCTAAACCTCTGCGCAAACTTTTTCACCTGTCATATTCAACAGGAATATTTCCAAGTGTATGGAAACTTGCTCATGTCCAGCCGATACTTAAAAAAGGAGAGGCATGCGACCCCTCTAACTACAGACCAATTGCACTAACCTCGATCATATCCAAAGTTTTTGAATCACTCATCAACTCTCAGTTGTTGACATATCTAGAAAATAACCATCTTATCAACGATTGCCAGTACGGTTTCCGCGCTGGCCGCTCAACCGGAGACTTACTAACGGCTCTAACGGAGCGTTGGAATCATTGTCTCCATAATTTCGGTGAGTCCGAAATCGTCGCTCTTGATATTTCAAAGGCTTTTGATACAGTCTGGCATGCTGCCCTTTTAGCCAAACTTCAAACATTTGGTCTGCATCCTACCCTCGTTAAATGGATAGAGAGCTTTTTGTCAGGCCGTTCAATCCGTGTAGTTATTGACGGCGTTACATCTGCATCCCACGAAATAAATGCCGGTGTACCTCAGGGTTCAGTTCTTTCACCAACTTTATTTCTTCTTTTCATCAATGATCTCTTATCCCTTACTCTCAATCCTATTCATAGTTTTGCCGACGACAGCACCCTTGATTTCGCGTACTCATTTGATTCTGTAATGAATGCACGTGGAAATGCTACAGAAGTCAATCGACAACGCATGTTTAGATCACTAAACAACGACATTTCTATGGTCCTCGCTTGGGGCAGAGCAAATCGTGTTACGTTTAATGCATCCAAAACTCAATGCTGTTTAATGTCCCTTAAAAAACGCCCAGTCCACCCCCAACCCATTTCAGTCGACGGAGTGAATATACCCAATTCACCCGCCCTAAAGATCTTGGGTATTGAGATATCCAGCAATCTTAGCTGGACTGATCATATATTTGCAATCGCCAAAAGTGCGATGAAATGTTTAGGTTTGCTACAGAGATGTAAGAAATATTTCACCCCACCCGACTTAGCGTTGATCTACAAGTCCCACATTAGGCCTAGACTTGAATATAATTCCCATATTTGGGCAGGGGCAGGACACACCGCATTGTCCGCGTTAGACAAAGTTCAGCGTAAGGCTGTTAAACTTATTGGCGATTCCTCAATCTCTGAGGGCCTTGACTCTCTTGAGCATCGACGGAATGTCGGTTGTCTCTCACTCTTTTATCGCTATTCCCATGGCCATTGTTCTAACGAAATCGCTAGCCTGATTCCTTGTAGACTCATTACAACGCGCGATACAAGATCTACAAGTCGCTCCCACCCCTTTACTCTCCGGGTCAAATTTGGACGTACCGTCAAATTTCGGGAATCTTTTCTTAGCAGAACAACACGAATGTGGAACAGTTTACCATCTTCTGTTTTTCCCTCGTCTTATGAGCCTGAAACTTTCAAACGGGGCGTACATCGACACCTCCTTCAATCAACCTCCTAACCCATTTCCCTCATCCTTAATTCCTTTCCTGCCAAGGCTGTGCTTTAGCATCATAGGGCATCCCCTGAGCTTTGGCAACATCATATATATAAAAAAAAAAAAAAAAAAAAAACAAAAAACGCGCCGTGGAGTACTACCACAATCGACGGTCGAGAAGGGACCGTAGCGCATAGTAAGTACCAGCAAAGAACGAAATTTGAATAAGATAAACAAAAATGTTAACAACAAAAAACGCGCCGTGGAGTACTACCACAATCAACGGTCGAGAAGAGATCGTTGCGCATAATCAGTACTAACGTACATAAAAGTAATAAAATTTAAACGAAACAAAAATAAAGTAACTGCAACAAAAACGCGCCGTGGAGTACTACCACAATCGACGGTCGAGAAGGGACCGTAGCGCATAGTAAGTACCAGCAAAGAACGAAATTTGAATAAGATAAACAAAAATGTTAACAACAAAAAACGCGCCGTGGAGTACTACCACAATCGACGGTCGAGCAGTAACAACAACGAAGGCCGCTGCGCAACCCCCCGAAATACAAATGATAACCACATACAAAAAAAAATATATATATAAAAAGTGACGAAGGAAACCCAGAATCAACCTGAAAAGAGTGAGCCTCAGTGAACAAGGGGGGGAAGAACTACCAATGAAAAGCCTTTGAAGTTTGGTTTGAGTTTTTTTTGTTTTTATTGAGGTTAAAAAAGGAAAAGGAATACGAAACTTAAAACTACACAAATACAAAATTTGAAAGGAAAAGTTAAATTTAAATTATATAGTAAAAAATTACAAAGTAAAAATATATAAAAAAAAAAAAAAAAAAAAGTGAAGGAACACGGCAGCGATCACCTACGGACTCAAAGTCCAGCGCTCCGAACTGGTGTCCGAGCCTGACGGGCGTGAAGAGCGGGAAGCCAAAAGCTCCTCTGCGGCAAGCACGTGCAGCAGCGCGGTGTCGGGCTCTAGGGGGACCCTCGGTTCGGGAACCGACTCGGCAGACGGGGACCGGTACGGCGGAGATGGGCCCTCAGGCGCGCAATGAACACACGGGGCAGTGTATCCCCATAACACCAGACGTCCACCTTGAAAATTTACAAAAGAATAGTTATAAACGAAATATAAAATATAAATAGTATACTCACCAAAGGCATTGAGAGTTTCCTCGTGGCAGCTTAGAGATAAGTCCACAAGATGGCTGCTGTCGATGCCCCCCCGGCTCGACCAAATACAAATTGATCGCTGTCCGCGACGGTTCCACCATAGGCGGACGCAGCCATCGCCGTCGGGGTCAACATGAGCAACCCGGATCATCCGCAGGTAAAACACCTTACGGTCGGGAGCTCGGTAACGACGATTATCCAGACTAACTGCGTGCGCGAGAACTAGAGCCATGACTAAAAATTGACTGTGACGGAAACAGTCAATCACGGCTCATTTAAACAGAACAGAATCCCTTACACATCAATTATTCGATGATTATTTCTCTCCCAAAAATAATCATCTTTTTCGCGGGGGGAAGGAATTGTTACAGATTGGATTCAAACAAAACATAAAAAGTCTCATGAGTTGGATTTCAACCGTCGAATTTTGTTACAACAAAGTTGCAACATATTCAAATCCAACTCATGAAAAATACGTAAAATAAACAAAGATTCTATGGGTTGGATTTTGTATATCAAGTTACGTTGCAACAAAGTTGCCATGTACTTAAATCCAACCCATGATAAACAACGCGCTCGGGTTACCGTAGACATTCCTTTCACACGGTAGCCCAGTACACGATAAGCAAAAGAAATTTGCTTAATCAGCGCAAAAGCACTAATCTACAGCGGCTTTGCCCAATGAGAACATCTACATCAAGGGCAAAAGCTAAAAAACGAAGAAAAAGCACGAAAGCTTTTCTTCATGTAGATCGGTTGTGAGGATTTCTTTAAGAAGAAATTAAGAGAGTCTGATTCTGAACACAGTTGCGTGAAGTCGCGTCTTGAGAATATTGCAAAAGGGTCTTCGGTAATCCGTTTCCTCGGTCGTTGTGATTTTATACACAAGTTATAACACAATTAAAAGTGTCAAACATATTCTTAGTGACTAATATTGTATTGATAGATAAGTGATTTTACAAAAATCGAAAGCAATTAAAAAGTGACGAACTTAATTCGTAGTAAGAATTAATGTATTAGTATATAAGCTCGTTGTGATTTTATACACAAGTTATAACACAATTAAAAGTGTCAAACATATTCTTAGTGACTAATATTGTATTGATAGATAAGTGATTTTACAAAAATCGAAAGCAATTAAAAAGTGACGAACTTAATTCGTAGTAAGAATTAATGTATTAGTATATAAGCTCGTTGTGATTTTATACACAAGTTATAACACAATTAAAAGTGTCAAACATATTCTTAGTGACTAATATTGTATTGATAGATAAGTGATTTTACAAAAATCGAAAGCAATTAAAAAGTGACGAACTTAATTCGTAGTAAGAATTAATGTATTAGTATATAAGTTCATTGTAATTTTACACACAAGTGGTAACACAATTAAAAGTGTCAGACATATTCTTAGTGACTAATACTGTGTTAATAGATAAGTGAATTTACAAAAAATTGGAAAGCTATTAGAAAGTGACGAACTTAACTCGTAGTAAGAATTAATGTATTAGTATATAAGTTCATTCTAATTTTACACACAAGTTATAACACAATTAAAAGTGTCAAACGTATTCTTAGTGACTTATATTGTATTAATAGATAAGTGCTTTTACTCAAATTGTAACAATATTGAAAGTGTCGAGCTTAACTCTGATTGAAAATTATTGCGGTAATAAATAAATCTGTTGTATTTTGCAAAAAGGAAGGGAAATAATAAAAACAAATTTAAATTAGAATAATTAAAGGTCTCGAATTTATTTATTGGTGGATGTTTGATTTGGTCGTGTAACAAACGGGATTTAGATGAAACCAATTGTGATTCAGATGATGATCTTGAAATGAATGTTATCACGGGCAAACATGGTATTGTGAACGACCTCATACTACATTTTTAAATCAAGCAGGAAGCAGAATGAAATGTTTCCTTTTCAGGAAGAAAGAATTAAATGCGATGAATATGGTGAAATAATTCAACTTGATGACTATCGAATTGCTGATATAAATCCATGCGCTTTGGACAAAGAAAATAAAGAAAACTTTTAGATCAAGCCGGAGGATATTAGAAAAAAAGACAGAAAAAGGATAAAGGTATGTATGTTGTGAATGTAAAGAAAGACAAGCTAAATAACTCCTTTTTGGACTTATTTTAAATTATCTCAATTCCCTCTTTGCTTCCACTTGAGAAATCAACCAAATGTATTAGCGGCCGCAAATTGTTCGAAATCATTGCACAAATTCAGTTCATACATTTTGACGTTCGATCGGATGGTGAACATTAAACATGTTATCGTCTATCTGCGTCCTCGACGAGTAAATGCCGACTTTTGGCGGCAGAAATTGTTGGAAAACATTGTCAACAAAATATTGTTCCTAGAGTTTTTATTTCGCAAAAAGGAGAGGTAAATTTTTTTTAAAGATTCCTCCAGCATGTTTTCACTTCAGATAGTTGATGCCATTACCGAGAAATACATTTATCAAGTGCGGCTAACTGAAGGTCTGGTATCCATGCTTGAGTTTTAACGAAGTAAAGATGCTGAAGTTGCTTGGGTTGATGCAAAAATTTGTGTCAGGAATAAAAATATTGAAACCCCTATGAACGATGGTGAAATGGAAGTCGAAGATAAGTAAATTTTGACTTTGGAACCATTGGAAGCTGCTTATAACCAAATTGAAACTATCTGATTTCAAGCAGGCTCTTATAAAAAACAATAAAAGTTCAGAATTTGCTGGAGGCGTATTGTGGTGCAACAATGGCACACTTGCGCTTAGAAGAGTCTATACGGGTCGTGTTACTATTGAAGAATGTTTGTTTGAAGATTATTATAAAATAAGGGAACTGTTATATGAACAATGTGTAATTGTATAAGTGCCAATAAATATCTTAAGAAATAATATTTAAATGAAGAAAATGTTTTTCTTGATAATATGAGGAAACACAATTTCCTAAGTCCTTACAGTGCTTTACATATTGAGCTAAAATATTTAACTCCAATCAACTGAGAGATAGATTAGTTCAATACTTCGTAGTTGTCGCATCCTGTGAGTATACAAGTCTTATTAATAATTTTGAAGAGCTTAAAATTATTATGAAATATGAAGGTTCTGATGTAGTACTTTCTGAAACACAAGTGAAGTGAACGACCGTAAAAATGAATTGAATCTCAGACCTGCCGGGGTATTCGAATCGAATTTTTTTAAAAAGACCGACGATAAGCAGAATTAACTAACTAAATGTAATCGAAACCAGTTATTCATTGCTTCCTTTTGTAATTTTCATATGGTGTGATAATATATCTCAGAAAAGAGTGGCAATATGAAGTGCTATCTGAATATTTTATTTTATTTATTAAGATTCATCAAATACTGACACCTACATCAAAATATCAATATAATTACATAAGAATTAGAATAACTAACCCTAACAAAGCTGATTCTCTTGTTGAGTTCTCGACAAGTGAAAATCAGGAAATTCAAGACGATTATTAAATAGACGACATAGATGTATATTATGGTATGCATGAGCCTATTATGCGTACCATAATTTTTGTGGCGGTGGGGAATATGTTTATAAGCTATAATAAATTAATGTCAAATTTCGTTACCCGCAATCTTCTTCGAATAGTTTCTGGTTGGGTTCACGAACCCAGAATTCGGGTTATTCTGAATAATTTTCGAATTGTCTTTTTTGATCATTGGGCAATGTTTGATTTGATTTGGAAATAGAAGGATATTGAAAATGATTTGTATATTCAAAATTTTAAATGTTTAAAATAACTTTAATGAAAGTAATACGGAAAAATATAAATATTACATGAGCATATTGTGAATTGTTCACGACTAAATCTACTTCTACAGGATAATACATCATTTATATGAAAAAATTTACTAATTTTTAACCGACTTCCCAAAAACAAAGAGGTTCTAAGTTCGGCGCGTATTTTTTAATTTTTTTTATTTAGTTTTTATATGTAACGCGTTGACCGATTTTGATGATTCTTTCTTTGTGTGGAAGAGTATGTTCACCAATTGTACCATGTCCAAACAATTTTTGGTGGGGTGGGGGTGAAACCTAACTTTGTAACGCGCGGACCGATTTGGTTGGTTCTTTTTCTGCTGAACAGAGTGTGATCCCGCATTGCTAATAGGGGTAAAAATTGATCTACGTTTGTGGAGGGGGAGGGGTAGTCTAACTTCGTAACGCGTGGACCGATTCCGATAATTCCTTTTCTGTTAGGTAGAGTATGTTTCCTGGTTGATACCACGAGAAAAAAATGTTGTTGGTGCGGTTGTGAGGGTTGAGGGCAGAACCCAACTTTGTAACGTGGACCGATTTGGGAAGTTCTTTTGCTGTTGTAGAGAATTGATCCCCATTGCTAATAGGAGAATAATTCGGACCAAGGGGTGGGGGCGGGGGAAGCAGTATAACTTCGTAACGCGTCGACCGATTTGGATGGTTCTTTTTTTGCTGTACAGAGTAGAAGACACTAAAAAGTGCAAAATAAAATAGGTCTTAAAAAAAAGTTGAACCTACTTCACAAAAAGCGCTAAAAAGCATAAAATAATTTTTAATTTTATATCTATTACGAAATTTTGAAGTCGGCACAAATTAAACAAACTAAAGAACTACCCAACCACAATTAAAGATAATACATAAAACTTCCTGAACGTTTCAGCTCACGGGATCATAAAGGACTATTAAATACTTTTGTTGTAGTTGTTTGGTTTGTTTGATTTGCACCGACTTCAAAATGTCGTAATAGATATAAAATTAAAAATTAAAAAATTACTTGATGATTTTTAGCACTTTTTGTGAAGTCGGTTCAAATTTTTTTAAAAAACTAGTTTTTAATGTGAAATTTATAAAAATATTCTAACAATAAATTACGTGAAGTGAAAAAAGACTTTTATTTTGAAACTTTAATTTAGTAAAAACGCTTACTAACATACTTCTTGATCTGAGAGGTCAGCTATATATTGTTCGAAACTCCACTATTTTTATAAAGCAGATATTATCTAAAAATCGTTTATTTTGATCATGCCTGAACGTTAACAGATAAGTTAAACAGTCTTAAAGGCAGTAATTCTTACGGCCTTCTTTTTGTAAGAGCATTTGCGTTTATTATTAAATCGACGGAACACACCACTACAGGAAAGGATATTTCATAATAATCACCTGACTCAGTCATTATCATGCACGTTAAAATCGACTATAGCGATTCTTTCTGCATGTGAACTGCCAACACGAACACCATTCTTTTATGGAGTTTTCGATGACTATTTGACATAAAGGTTGCTCCATCTCCCCAAGATATTATTGCCTGAAATTATTGAAAAGTATCTGGAAAACCTGTGGTTCCATCAAGACGGCGCAACATGTACTACAGCTGGCATGACAATTGGTCTTTTGCAAACCAAGTTTCCGCAACGAATAATTTCTCCTTTTGATGAGTTCAAATGGCCGCCGAGATCGGATGATCTAACGCCCTTCGATTACTTCCTATGGGGTTCATATAAGTAAAATTTTCCAAACGATTACAAAATTAAAGAATAATATCCAGGCGAAATAAAGCCAAATGTCACAAAGTCACCGAAAACTTTCATAAAAGAATGGTGCCTTGCAATTGAGTAGAAGAGGTCATCTCAGCGATGTTGTGTTACACATTAAATTTCTATCTTTGTACTTCATGTTAAAATAAACATATTTGAACTTTTTTATTAATAAACGGGTTCTATTAAAAAATTAAACATAAACGTCTTATTTCGATACCCGACAATGAAGGAAAACGACACCCACGATTAGTAGACTTCATATTTGTGAATACCTGTGATCTGACGTATAACCAAAATCTGACGCATTTTAAATTAAGTTGTACTTAAAAAAGATAACTTTGCAAAATATTTTTTTATTCATTGCATCGCACGTTTAATATAACTCATAATTTACCAAAGCCACACATAAAATTACTTAAGCCGCCAACGACTCCCTGTTGTAATTGTCTCATCATATTTTGTAGTCCTGGCATGCCTCCCATCTAATAAAAAGTGTTCATAATAGAGGAATAAATAAAATTAATTTGAGTGTACCTGTTGCAACAATCATGTATCATTGTCACATGTCACCAGCCTTGAAAAGTCCCTTAACTCCGCCCATTTTCTTAACAACAGCAGCAAACTTTGTGTAGTGAGTAATAAGTTTTTTAACATCTTTTTCTGTAACACCTGAGTTCTGCGCTACGTGCACTGCTCTAGTAGGATGTTTGCTAAATAGTTTTGCACTCTCTCTGTTATCCAATTCTCCATCCGACATACTATCCATAGTCATTATTCGGTTTATTCGAGCCACCGATTGCTCTCCGCCTTTCGTCATAGAGTCTTGAGAGAAAGCTGGCATCATTCCCTAGAAGTGCTGTTACATTTTAGAGATATCTAATAATCTAAATTTACTGAGTCTTACCATAATCTGTGAAAACGGTCCCATTTTCATTATAATTTGAAACTTCGTACATATCTCGAATTGTAAATTGACAATATTTAATCTTTTCAAGTAGTTCCTCATTATCGTCCAATTTCAATTCGTTCACTTTGTCAATAAGTCCTTCGATATCTCCCAAGAAGCTTACTTACTAACAGTTTGGTTTGAACGGTTCCAGATCTTCAATATGTTCCCCTGTTCCAATAAAGATAATTGGAGATTTTGTTGCTGCAATACTATTTTAATAAACTATTTTCCTTATAAATGTTAACAAGATTTTAGGTCTGTTCGAGGAGGCCACTCCGAGTGGCGCAGATCTCGGTTCGACTCTACTCGGATCCAAAAAGAGCGGGTTATAAAAGAGCAGCGCAAAGCTTTACTCTAATCCGAGTAGCAAAACCAGATTGGTTGCAGCACTCCACTCTTAACAGCTGACTGCCACTTTGTTTTGAAGCACAGCCTACTTTGAATAGAATTGTCATTCAACTCATTTTTAGAAAACAAACCTGTCTCTAATTTTTTTGCAGTATTTGGCGAGAATGTTAGACAAAATAGCTTTCCTCAAGAATTCACCATTGCAGCTTTATTCATTTTGCAGCACAATACTTTAATTTTAACTTGATTAACAAAAAGTCACATCCAAATCACTCTATCTTAAACGTCAAAAAGCTGCACCTTATTTAAAGCAGGAGCAGAAAAGTTCGCTCTAAAGTAATCTAGATTGCCACTCTTTTTTCAAATAACATAAAAGGAGTACCACTCTTTTCTTACAATTAGAGTACAAAATGGCTCTAAATGACTCTGAGTGGCGTCAACGAACAGACCTTTTATCTAACTTACGCGGATAGAGAATCTCCACTTTTTGCATGTCCATCTAACGTTGTTATTATAACCGAACCAATATCTACTTTTTCTTTGAACGGACTAGCTTGAGATTCCCAAGCCTATCCTATGGTATGCCTTTCAGTTTATATTAATTTATCACATAATATTGCTATTGCATTCGCTACTGCCGACATTTCTTGAAACAACGATTCTTCTTGGTTATGTCTCACACTAGTATCAACAATTATCATCTCGGACCCTTCTTTCTTTAACATTTTTACAAAATCCTGGGCTATAACGACTGGATCGACTTCTGTTTAACTGCCATAGAACGGTATTCGCGCTTTAGTTTCATTTTGTTTGATTTGATTGTAGGCACCAACCCGGAATGTGTCAGCGCAGACTAAAACAAGACTTCCAATTTTTCTTTTTATAGTGATAAGCTAGTCGTTGTTTTTCCAGAACCTTGCAAATCTACAAACATTATAATATTGGGGCGTCCTTTAACGGGTTGGTATGGTTTAACATCAAAGTAGCAAAGTATGTACCTTAATCAATTCCTTGAAGACTGCATATTGAATCATTCTTCGTTTGTTGAGTCGTTTTGTTGCTAAACCCGGCTCGACTGCATTGTTGCAATGCATATTTCAATACAAATTACAAAACCATTGAGGTGATTTAGAACCGTCATAGTGACATTTACCATGTAATTAGTTGAGTTTTTCGTGCTTTCGCGTAAATGTTGTACCACAGCACTGCGCCATACTTAATTTAAGGGTAGAGCAGCCAACTTTAAAAAAAGCGGATGAGCGAAGATTCTGCGTGCAGTTTAACGAACCTGGGCCATATTGGCGGTACTTTCTCTATATAACTTCTTTAGGTCAATTAGTGATTAACTAGTAGGAAATAATTATATAGAAATAATTACATACTTATTCATTTACACATAATTGGTAGATATGATTAAGATGAAGGGACATAAAAAGATAAAAAGAAATGTTCAATATTTGCTTTAAAAATATTACTTATATTCAAACAAGAAAAAAAATGTGAATTCCGCTTACCGGATAGGTACTTTTGCATTCGCCAGTATATCTCTTAGTGAGACGTATGGTAGTAAGATGTTTATTTTGTGGTTGTAAATTTAATGATATTATTGCTTTTATGACAGTCTACACCACATTGGACTTTTGTGCGCAAAAGGCCCCGGCTTTGCAGCTATTTAGTTTGAGCCTGGCAGATTCACAGGATAAATGCTTAGTTTGAGTCAATAAATTTTTTTAGGTTTCTTTGTAGCTTATTGAGTTTTTATACATAGGCAAATACGAGAAGTAGAATAATTAAGTTATACATAAGCATATATTCCAACTGACCCATACCGTATAAATACGATAGTCTGATTTCTTTTTGTAGTTTATGAATTAGAGACGTTAAGTATTACAAAATGTTTAAGATACTCATTTATTGGATGTTAATATATTATAATTATATGAACTAATTTTTTCTTTCTTTCAGGTATTCCAATGAAGCTTCTTGTCCCTCTTGTCCTCCTCCCCCCCCCCCCATCCCGTCTCCCTCCTCCCTTATGTCTTAAATTATAGGTTGGGCCTACACCTTAGCCAGGCGTAGGAAAGTGGTAGGTTAGTGAGTTGAACCATCGCTAATGGGGGTAAATTTTTCTTTGCGATTTTTTTAGATGGTTCAGTATGGCTAGGAGTAACAGGTGACACCAGGCCTGTTGCTCTTCCTTTTTGTGTATTTCTCTTTTTTTATAGTTGTAACAGACCTGAAAGAAGGAGTCCATAACATTCTTTCGCTACAGGCACGCGAAATTCTGTTTGCAATGTGTGCTTGGATGTTCAAGGACTCACACTCCAGTGTTTGACTTGGAAACATAATTTATTTCATTCGTAATTTGTTGTGTTCGTGTTTTCTTTAAATATTAAATAGAAGTGGATGGTCATTTAGTTGTGCGATATTTGCCTGATAATTACATGCTCTGGTTCAGCGGAAGGGGTGATGGTTTACAAGTTGTGAAAACTGATACTGATTTGAAATATCGCCTATATTCGCAGATATGATGTGTTGTGATTCTTGTAGTTCATACTATCAAATTTAAATTTGCACTTTTGGGCAATGTAGTAAATAGTTCATTTCTTCAAATTAACCTGTGGTAGGTTGCATGGTTTTTTTTTATACGAATTTCAAGAGTGTAACTCTGGTTGTGTATTTAGTAGAGGTAAAATGTATCAAACGTTAAGTAAAAATTTCCGTGCATGAGCAGGAATTCTTTTTTTTAAGTATAAAATAATAATAAAATTATTGAGGTTAAATATATAAGTTTGCATCACCTTACAATAGAAATACTCATCCGTTTCCATCGCTGTTTCATCTTCCCTCGTCGTCAATTCCTTTCGCTATCGGCTTTCTGCTACGGAATTAATAATTTTTCTGTTTTTCTTTATTCCTTTTCTCCTTCAGCAACGCCTTCACTTATCCGACATTCAAATTTTCTTTCCACTTGCTCGTGATTAGCATTCAGATCTCCCTGACAGCTCAAACTAGAAAGAAAGCACAGTCCGGGCCAAAGAACCTCAAGCTCCAACGTTCTGCTTTCTTGCAGTTCGCTTCCGGTACCTTCGTGTCAAAAATTTTGTTTATGCTATTTCCAATTCAGACAATTGGCACTGTACTTTGGGGGTAGAAATCTGTGCTAGTAGACAAACTTACAAGCTATCGCAAAACATACGAAAAATGAGCAACAATTTACTGAGAAGGCATTAGTTCCTCGTGTTTATTTCAATTTCCATTTTTAAGCTGTTAGTTGTCAAAGGAGGAGAAGGATTCTGCCGAAATTTGGTCCCCACTCATCAACGTTTACAATATTTGGGAAAATTAAAAATAATAACAGTCTGGTTCCTAAAATAGGAACTAAAACTGTTGCATGTCACTTGCTCAAGTTGCGCTCCGGGATATTGTCACTAACTTCCTGCGGCAACAACTCAAAGCTCGCATAACATAACGCCATAGCAAGGAATTAAAACCGTCTTTAAAAATAAAAGAACATTTCTTTGCACGTGTTGACATTTGATAATCTACCTGAGTTGCCATGGTACTATTTTTCACTAATGAGAATTGTCATACTTGGGGTTGTGCTTCGCTAAGTTCCACTACCACATCTGTTGTTCGATAGGGCTAAATACACGTTAATCTGTTTTGACCTCAGCGCTGACTCTGGCGTACTGTCTAAGTCGTCTAGTGCACTTAAGGCCATTCTACATCCAAAAGTTCGGCTTGGTCGTCGGCGTGGTCGTGGGCTTCACAGTTCAATTCAACGCTCATATTTCTACATTGGAAAAGTTCAGCGTGATTTTTGACAGGAAACATATGATTGGAACGTCATTTAAAGTCACTTCATTTTGTGTTTGAAATTCGTTTATTTGTAAAAGTATAGTAATAATATGGAAAATATAGACATAATTCTCAATTTTTACTTTTTTTTACATGAAATACTTGTCAAAACAATTTTCAAGTGAAGGAATTGGTAACATTGATTTGGGCCATTAAGTTGGCTCGCCTGCTTTTTCAGCGTCGGCTTTGAAATTTCTCAAAGCTGGAACTGACGACCACGCTGACGCCGACGACCAAGCCGGGATGTAGAAGAACAATTCATTTAACACTTAGAATAAAGAACGAGAGGAAAGGCTATCTTAAGTAAAAACCCTGTACGTGTGATAAGCATTTTTCTTCTGGGCCAACTGGAGAGTGGGTTAAGGGGGAATGTCGCCTGAAATGTCAAATTGGACCGATTGTCGCCTTGAAATCAAAGTCATCTCCGTAGTACTGAAATATTTGGGGGCATAAGCAAAGTGTTTTTAAATAGTAAAATTAAGTAAATTAATGAAAGTTATATTATATTAAAAGTGTTATAAGAATATATTTTAAAAACACCTAATTTAAAATATTATCAAAATAAGTTGGCCCCTCCTGTATACAAGCATAATTTTACTACTTTCATGTTCAAAACGCACACGTCGCTTGGGTTCTACTACATATAGCAAAATGCTTACAATTTTCCGAATGATGTCCTTCCTCTAGTTCTTTATTCTAAGATTTAACACGTAGTCAAAGCCCACGACCAAGCCGAACTTTTGGATGTAGAATGGCCCTTAGATTACTTAGCAGCTCACATAACAGGGCAGGTTCGTTTCATTAAAATTTATAAAGAGGAAACTTTTGGAAGGGAAGCTGAAAAAGGTGAGCGAAATATGGGGAAAGGGAATATGAATTTGTAGAAAATTACCAGAAAAAACTTTACGTTAAATTGGGTTCGAGGCCCAACGTGTGTCTCGACCCATGCCCTGAGATTAGTTGTCTGTGTCTCCACCATTGGGTTAGCCGGGCTTAGTCATAGACTTGCAAGCTCTGTGGGTCTGTCTCAATCGATGTCTGTCGGGCGTGACTTCGCTATTGGTAACTACGGAATTTTTGCGTGAATCATCGAGGCGGGGCAGGTTTTACGTAATTATGATAGTTAACTTTCGTATGAATATGTAAAGGTTATTGAAATATGCTGAGAAATCAAGGTAGTGGTATGCGATGGATGCGTGTGAAGCCACCTACTGGAGAAGGAACAATACCTGGCGCTTAGTTTATAAATACACCAATCGACAATTGAATCTATTCCCTAATTTAGCTTAATATAAATTTGCTATGCTAGAAGTTTGGGAATATTTATACTACGCTAGTGCCTCAGACAATGAATTTTCATTCATTTTCATTTGCTGTCTAATATTGTACTCAAGATTAGTTAATTCGTCCTTTTTACAAAGAATTCTGTACATCTATCCCACTTATGTGCTAGCGTGATCCTAACTATGAAGTTAGCTATGGCTACAGATTAGCTAAGTTACAGCGTACTTATTCCTTCGCTTAAGTACCTCTCCTAAGGTATATTAGTTTATAGGTATTTAACTACTATATAATCTAAAACTATGTAATCTGATAATTAGAGAACATTCAAAAGGAAAGGACTTATCTAATCGATGAACTTTGGATTTTTCCACTTTTGCACTATTATTTACGGGACGGTGAAAATTAGTTTAATCCTCCAGTCTTAATCAGATCCAGCTTTCGAGCTTGCACAGTGTGTATCCTCTGTCTGATAACACCTTACTGGTTCCCCCATAATCTGTAAAAATGTCTTTTCCACTAATGCGTATAGTTTTCTTTTCAGAGTCAGATTCTCCCAGCTTATCGTGAACTAGAATCTGGCAGTTGATCTAAGTCCATTTCTTGGTATTATACATAGAATAATTCCGGGAATCACGTTTCCTCTTAGATTCCGTATATGGCGATTTTTGCAATTAATTGTCTTCGACATTAAGTTTCGGCATTATAAACAATCGTCGACTCAAGTTATTCAACGTCAAAGTCAGGTACCATAGTGAAATTGCTCTTAGATCAAATGAGTAAACCGCCTTAATCTCATCCTCGGCGGTTGGATTTTTCCTCTTTACACGTGAGAACTTCTGACTTTATCTCTTGGAGTAATTAATGCCTTCAGATTTCCACCTGTGTCGGCGTCGACTTCAATAGCCCCAACAACCGTCCTTAATAATGTCAAAAAAACAAGGTACAGTTGTTTGATCAGTCAGCCTAATGACTCGAGCTTCCATTCGAGCCCTTTTTTAACCGACTTCCCAAAAACAAAGAGGTTCTAAGTTCGACGCGTATTTATTTTTTATTTTTTTTTATTTTATTTTATTTTTTTTTATGCATAACTTCGTAATGCGTCGACCGATTTTGATGATTCTTTTTTTGTTGGGTAGAGTATGTTCACCGATTGCTACCATGTCAAAAAAATTTTTGGTAGGGTGGGGGTGAAACCTATCTTTGTAATGCGTGGTCCGATTGGGATGGTTCTTTTTTTGTTGTGCAGAGTATGATCCCCCATTGGTAATAGGAGAAATAATTTGGAATAGGGTGGGGGGAGGGGGGAGGGGTAGTCTAACTTTGTAACGCGTGGACCGATTTGGATAATTCTTTCTCTGTTGGGTAGAGTATGTTCCGTGGTTGATACCACGAGAAAAAAATTTGTGGTGTGGTTGGGGTGGGAGAAGGGGGTTCGAACCTAACTTTGTAACGCTGAACCGATTTGGATGGTTCTTTTATTGTTGTATAGAGTGTGATTCCCCATTGCTAGTAGGAGAATAATTTGGTCCTATAGTGGTGGTGGGGGATGGGGAGGGTTAGTAACTCCGTAACGCGTGGACCGATTTCGATGATTCCTTTCCTATTCGGCAGAGTATGTTCCTTGATTGATACCATGAGAAAAAAAGTTTAGTGGAATGGGGATGGGGTAGGGGGTTAAAACTAACTTTTAACGCGTGGACCGATTTGGATGGTTCTTTCTTCGTTGTATAGAGTAGAAGACACTAAAAAGTGAAAAATAAAATAGTTTTAAAAAAAAAAGTTGAACCGACTTCACAAAAGGCTCTAAAAAGCATAAAATAATTTTTAATTTTATATCTATTACGACATTTTGAAGTCGGTGCAAATTGAAAAAATAAAACAACTACAGTACCACAATTGAAAATAATACATAATACTACCTGAACGTTTCAGCTTACGGGATTATAAGAAATGACGATTAAATACTTTTGTTGTAGTTGTTTGGTTTGTTTGATTTGCACCGACTTCAAAATGTCGTAATAGATATAAAATTAAAAATTATTTAATGCTTTTTAGCGATTTTTGTGAAGTCGGTTCAACTTTTTTTTAAAAACTATTTTATTTTCTTCACAGGATGAGAATGTACAACATTATGAAGTGCATTGGCTGCTTTCTTTTGAACTGATTCATTATTTGGACTAAGAGAGAAATACCTCTAGCCCGCGGCAATAAAGCCCATGTTTAAGGAGATTGGGATAATGTTGTTAAATTTCAGTGGGTTTGGGTTTTTCAGTTGAGAAAAAGTCGAGTCCAAAGTTGACAAAATGTTCAATTTATTGAACTGAGTTTCAAAAGGTACCTGTCAATGTACAAAAGAATGAGTTTCTATTCGTGACAAAATTTATAAAGAAAATTATTTACAATAATAAAGAGTTTCATTTGTTTACAATATTTGAGTTTCTTACAAAAGCTGTGCAGAAAATAAAGAACAAAAGTTAACATGTGGCGACAATTTTTGAGTGCGAAAATACAGCTTGAATTTATACAAAATAAACAAACCTTTTGAATAGTTTCACAATACTAGTTCTGCTAAACAAAACTCTTGCTTAACAATCGACGGATTGTTGCTCAATACTTTACAAATTGTTGATTATAATTTGGAGCACGTTTGCCTGTCGCCATTCAATTTCGCTTTTTCGCTGTCACATGAAATTGTCTAATAGTGCTTATCGACTGCCAACTTAATTAAGTAAAAAATTACATTTCAGGGTCAGGGTTTGGTTAGATCAAGCCAGCTGTCAATTGATCAATTCTCAACACTCCTCCTTGATCAATTTACAGCGGAACGTCTCAAAGACTCTTCTGTTGAGTGGCTTGGTGAGAATGTCTGCGATCTGCTTGCTGCTCTCAACGTGTTGCAATGTCACAGTGTTGCCGACGTGTTGCTGGATGTACTTTCGTGGTATTTCAATGTGCTTCTTTCCTCTGGTCTTTTCTTCGTATGCATTCTGTAGCATATGTATGGCTGACATGTTGTCGACGTACAAGGTGATCGGCTGCTCGGCTTCTAGGATACCAAGTTCCAGTGCGCTTCTTTTGATCCAACACACGTCGTCAATCACTGACACTGCGGCTCGGTATTCAGCTTCTCGTCGACTGTCCTGTCTCAGAGTCTCCTCCTAAGTCTGAATCGGTGTAGGCCACGAGTGTCTTGTCTCCTCCGAAATGAATTCCGGCTGTCGTGGTCCCTCTCAAGTAGTGGAAAACACGTTTCATCATCTCCTGATGGCTCTTCATGGGCTTGTTGCAGAATCGACTGAGGTAGTTCACGGCGAAGCTGATGTCTGGCCTTGTTATTGTAGCTAAGTACAACAAACTTCCTATCGCCTCGCGATAGTTGTTGTTCGCCGGGAGTGCCTCGTCGTTCTTGAAGTCTGTCTTCTTGTTTATCATTCCTGGCTCAATGGGTGTAGATGCTGGATTGCACTGCTCAAGTTTCATCTTTCTCAAGATCTTCTCCGTGTAGCGAGGCTAACTCACGAAGATACCGTCTTTGTCGATCTTGATTTCCATGCCCAAATACGTTAACTTGCTTGATGTAATTCATCTTCATCTTTGCCAGCTACTAATCCATCATCTACGAAGAGTGAGAGCATAATGCTCTTGTCCTTGTTATAGTATATACACGGGTCGTCGTCTGTATTAGTCAGGCCTATCTTCTTCTCAAAGTGAGTGGTGACCCTCTCATTCCACATCCTTGGAGCTTGTTTAAGTCCGTAGAGACTCTTGTTCAACTTGCAGACTTTCCTTGATCCATCGTCGAACCCTTCAGGGTGGTTCATACAGATGTCCTGCTCCAGGTTCCCATATTAGAATGCCGTTTTCACATCGAACGATACCAACTTCATTTTCTCCGACGCTGCGTGGCTTAGGAGTAGGCGAATAGATGCATGGCGGGCTACTGGGCTGAAAGTTTCCACGTAGTCCACTCCCTCCTTCTGTTCAAATCTCCTTGCCACTAGTCTGGCCTTAAGTCTCCCGTCCGCCCTCTCTCGAAGTACCCAACGACAAGTGATTGGCTTCGCTCCTTCTGGACAGTCCATCAGCTTCCAAGTTTTCATCTCCATTAGCGAGTCGTACTCCTCCTGCATTGCTCGTCTCCACTTCTCATCTCTGAGTGCCTCACTCACCGGGATGTCCTCCGTTTCACCAATCATGGCTAGTTTGGCGCTCTTTCCTCCAAGACGGGAGTCAAGTACGCAATCTCTCAGTCTCGGTGGTGGTTGCAAAGTCCGACGATCTCGCAGAACTCTCCTTCTTGACTCCTCTTCTGGCGCTGGTGTCTCATTCTCATTGTCGCTTGGCTCCTCAGCACTTCCTCCAGTTGCCCAGTTCCCGTCTTCTTCGTCTGTCTCGCTGCTGCTTTCTTCTTGATTCTCAGGTGTGCCCTGTGGTGCCTGTGTCTCAAGTTCAGTGGCTTGCCTCAGTCTCATCTTTTTCTCGTCGAGGATAACATTGTCTGAGCTGACAATTTCTCTCTTGTTTTTCAGATAAACCCTGTAGCAGGGTGAATCAATGTCATAGCCAACCAGAATTTCCTTTTCTGATTTTCTATCCATCTTGCCTCTTTTCTGTTTTTGTGTCAGCACATAACATTCGCATCCAAAGGGTCGCAACTTCTCAATCTTCATTTTCCTTCCGAACAAAAGTTCCGCTGGGCTTTTCCCTGGTACGTTGCTGGTGCCAGTCTGATTGATCGTGAAGATCGCATGGTTCATTGCCTCTGCCCACAGTCTTTCGTCCAACTCTTCCGTGTGTATAGCTGTTCTGGCTGCCTCGACAATCGTACTCATTTCTCTCGCAATCCTTCCGTTCTGCTCTGGCGTGTGTACATTCGTAAATGTATGAAAGATTCCCAACTTGTCACACATTTCTTTAGTCTTTGTATTCTTCAGTTCAGTGCCGTTGTCAGATTTCAGACTCTTCACTCTCCTCCCTAGCTGGTTTTCAACAAGTCTCAGGTAACATTCAAGCTTCTCCGGGGCTTCACTTTTCGTCTTCATAAAGTAACAGGTTCGGTAGTGAGTGAAGTCATCCTTGAACATGAGCCAGTACTTTGCTCCTCCCAATGACGGGATGTTCATCTCGCCGGTGTCGACATGCACAAGATCTAACGGCTGCTGAGCTGTCTTGGGGTTGTTTGGGTGTGAGGATCGATGTTGTTTGCCATACGAGCACCCTGTGCATACATAACCATTCCAGTCATCAATGTATTTAATTCCTTTTCTTTTCAGTATGTCCCTCACATACTTCACATTTTGATGGGCGAGTCGCTCGTGCCATACTTTGATCGACACGTCTAACTTGTCTCTTCTTCTCTCCTGAGCATCATTTTGTAGAGATTTCCTTTGTGCTTTGCCATTGCCACAATTTCCCTGCCATCCAGACTGTAAAATGTTGACTCGTTTCCGTTTGCCTTCTGTACATGTCCCTTGTCTAGCATCTGACTTACTGAGAAAAGATTAAAGTTGAGATTTGGCACGTAAATGACATCTTCTAATACCACTCAATACCACTGTTGACCATCAAAAGCCTCCATCTCGATGTTCCCGACTGCAACGCCATCTAACCTGGTTTAGTCTTGATACCATGAAGTTGCCTTGTCTTTCGAAATGTCGTTGTCCACGGTCGAGAGTGCCGTGGTCAAAAATACCTTCCTTGGTGGTTTCCCGTTTGTTGACTTATTCGCTTCTTCTCGGGATTCACAGTCTTTTGCGAAGTGTCCTTTCTTCTTGCAGATGTTACATGAATACTTCTTCTTGCAGTAAGCAATGTATTCATCACACGGTTTACCTCTGCACTCCTTGAGCACGTGACCCTTCTTCCCACATTTGTAGCATGCGAACTGTGACTTTTCCTGCTTGCTGTTTGAAGACTGTCCCTGTTTCTTGCGTCTGGCCATGAGAGCATTGCTGGTGCTGATCTCTGCATTTGTCGTCGTTTCTCTAAGTCGTTCGTCCTCGAGTCTCAGGCGTTCCATGAGTTTCCACGTTCTTTGTTGCTCCGGCCACGTTGTCCCAGGATGTCCTGAAATGTGCCAGTCTTGGCGGTAGCACACTCGTGATTCTCGTCATGATCCAACTTTCCTTCACAGGATCATTTTCAGTTGACACTTCATCAGCGAGATCCAAAATCTCCATACAGTTCTCTATAGCTGACTTGCTTTCATCATACTCATAGGTAAAGAATTTGATTCGGGACGTTTCTAAAGTTACATCAGTCTTTGTACCACATAAACTGACTAACTTGTCTATCATATCTTTGGCAGTTTTACAATTTGCAATTTTGTTCGCAATCTTACTGTTTACATTTAAACTTATCAATGTTTGAGCCTCAACATCTTTCTTTAACCAAGCTGCGACTGTATCAGTTGACGCATCACCTGCTGGTCTGGGCTTTGTACCCGTTATCATATCATACAGGACTTTGTTCTTAAGTGCTAGGTTTAATTTAAATCGCCATGAAACGAAATTGACATTTCCTTACCTATCTTCACTTAACATTTCCAATTGAGACTTTACAGTGTCCATTTTGCTTTAAATTTAACAATTCGACTGACTTTTGCGTGTTCGTTGCTTAACGTTGTCTTGCTGTGTGATGGCTGCTCCAATGTTGTCCTTGCCGGTTCTGACGTTTTGGACGGCTTTCTCGACTTGCCTGACGATTTTCTTTCCTGACTTTTGAAGAAACCCTTTTACAGCTGTCCTGGGCCCATAACCTGTTGTTAAATTTCAGTGGGTTTGGGTTTTTCAGTTGAGAAAAAGTCGAGTCCAAAGTTGACAAAATGTTCAATTTATTGAACTGAGTTTCAAAAGGCACCTGTCAATGTACAAAAGAATGAGTTTCTATTCGTGACAAAATTTATAAAGAAAATTGTTTACAATAATAAAGAGTTTCATTTGTTTACAATATTTGAGTTTCTTACAAAAGCTGTGCAGAAAATAAAGAACAAAAGTTAACATGTGGCGACAATTTTTGAGTGCGAAAATACAGCTTGAATTTATACAAAATAAACATATCTTTTGAATAGTTTCACAATAGGGTAGACCGAGGCGAATCGGATCACTTTTTCTTTGAGGTTGAGCAAATCATACTAAAGTGTTATATAATGTTATCTTTATTGATAAAAACGTAAGAAGTAACAATCCGCTATGAAATAAACATTTGAAAACTTAAGTCATACATATATTCTCTTAATTAGCTATTAAAAAGTAAAAAAAGAAAAATATCCGAATCGCCCCAATTTTCGGGGTGAATCGGATCGTACACAACATGTAACAACATTTTAAGTTTCTTAACACTATAGCTTTGGAATCAGTAAAAAATTAATAATGAGATCAATTTTAATTATCGGCACATAATTCACATATATATGGTCCTTTTTTCCCCCCCATATCAGCACATTTTTCGTGGAACCATTTTTCGCAGGCATTGCACTGAATCCAATCCTCTGATGGTGGATGAACGAATATTTCGGAACAGTAAATGCAGTGCCACTCTCTCTGTTTTGCAGATTAACTCTTAATTTTTATCCCAGGCTTTGCTTTATTCTTCATCTTCTTTATAGTATTTATATATAAATATAGAATCAATAACCTCAAACATGTAATAAATCAGTTTAAAAGTGTGATTCGATTTGCCCCTGACGATATGATCCGATTAGCCCCATAATCAAGATTTTTGAAATAAATATTTAAGACGTTAACCTCTAAGATCATACTTAAAAGCGAATTGGTTCTCTAATATAGACACCTTGCTTAACAATATAAACCAATGTAGTTGAGTTTTAACACAAATCCGTAATATGACACAAAGAAATCGTAAGTACGTACCTTAGATGAGCGCTAAAATTGCGACATACACAAACGACCGAGTCGCTGACGAGCGGCGTCGCCACTGATTCACAAGCGCGATCGAAATATTGCCTATGTCAGGAGGTGCGGGGTGAGAGGAGAGACGCAAAACGCCGGTTGCGTGCGTTCTATGTGAATGCGATATTTGAATTATCAACAGATTTCTTATTTTGATCCGATTCGCCTCGGTCTACCCTACTAGTTTTGATAAACAAAACTCTTGCTTAACAATCGACGGATTGTTGCTCAATACTTTACAAATTGTTGATTACAATTTGGAGCACGTTTGCCTGTCGCCATTCAATTTCGCTTTTTCGCTGTCACATGAAATTGTCTAATAGTGCTTATCGCCTGCCAACTTAATTAAGTGAAAAATTACATTTCAGGGTCAGGGTTGTTAGATCAAGTCAGCTGTCAATTGATCAATTCTCAACAGATAATTTCAGAAATCTCTTTGACATTGCAAATGACTCGTGGGAACCAAGCGTTGACAGGAGAGAACAAACACATATCCAACGTTTCAACCAAGATTCAATGTATTTCCAGATGGTATAATTGCATAGTGGCCCTAACCATTTGAAGACTCTTTGTTATGTCCAGGTCCCTTTATTTGCGTGTACGAAGACCTTGTCAAGTGCACTGGGTGAAGCTTATCATATTTGAAGTCAACTTTATGAAGGAAAATTAACAAAATAATAAAAAAAATTATAAGAAAATCCTAATTGGATATGGCGAAATGGGGATATTTCTGGGCTACACTAAGCAACTGGCCCTATTCTATTATCTTGCTACTAATCTTCAGCCTCTTCACACGCTCATACGACATCCATAATTCATCTATATCGGGTTACAACAAAGACTATACGTTGTGTTTGGTTTATTCGAATGTCTGTTTTAGTACGTACTCTATCTGTTTGTGTTCCACCTGACCTCGATGACTTTAGTTCTCTTCTGCGTCAACACAAAACAAAAAAACTAACTGCTGGCTTGTTAAGTATTCGTACCTGACGTACCGCAACGGACGCAAAAGGCAGAACCACAAATCAACGCTTAATAATATTGTCCTTACTAATTTTAAATTAGGATACAGATGTATGACACAAAAGACAATTCAGCTCAGTAACTTGTAATCATAGTGAAAAATAGTCCAATATATTTTAAGGAAAGTGAAATTAAAACAATGGGAAGAGAGAACCTGGATAAGGATTGAGGGTAGGGGACGGACAAGAGATCTGCTTCTGTCATATTGCCCATTCGTATTAGCATGTAGGCATGTTAACTTTTGTGAGGAATACTGCCGAAGGGAAATTTACAAAGAAGCAAGTCAATAAGTTTTACTTATAAAATTTAATTAATGGAACAAACGAAGCATAAAATATGCGTTAGAATCAGATACAAAACAATTTTGTGCCGGCAAAATGCTGAGGGCTCCAAGCTATACTGACATTTGTAGGTGAGAGGAAGCTATACATGGAACAACCTAATCACCACTGGCAGCGGCTGGTCTGAATGGCTCGACCGGTTCGTCATCTCGGCTTGCCCAGCTCAGATCCACCAAGCGTACTCCTAATGAGAGAGCGGCCGATGAATCTGAGCTCAACCTCGGTGGTGGTTTCACCAGGCACGACGTTCTAATGAGAGACGCGTGAATCCTCGTGGTCCCTCCACAGAGTAGCCGAGACGCTTCCCTACACAAAGGAAAAAAGAATCTTGAGTCCTGCCTGCAGACTGGACTTTGATGCATGTGTACCTCCTCGTTCTGCTGCGTTGGCCTGAGGGGAATATAGGGCGATATATACATTTTGTATTCCATAACGTTTCAACAATTGATTGAAAGCCACGGATTTGATCTGGGAATCATTGTCCGTGACGACAGTTTCTGGCACCCGAAGACGTGGAATACTTCTTCCTCTAAATATTCATTTATGAGAGTGTAGCTTGACTTTCGGAGGCTTGAGTAGAGGGAATTTGGAAAAGTGATCCAATATAATAAGGATCGAAGTGTTTCCGTTTCTTGATCTGGGATATGGACCGAGAAGATCTATGTATAGGCGTTGCCAAGGACGTTCTGATTTTGGCGGCTATCCCATGAGTGGACGAAGGACGGAGTTTGGAGCTTTGGTCTCTTTGCAGATTTGACAGTTATTGACATATGCTCGGACTTGTGTCGTCATTCTGGGCCAATAAAAGTATCTACGTATTCGTTCAAGTGTTTTACCGACTCCGCCGTGCGCAGCAAGAGGTGGGTCATGAGCCTGACGCATTGTCTGCTCGACGAGTCCCGAAGGAATCCACAGTTTCCAGGACTCGTCTTCCGAGACAGAGTCGCCGGTACGTGGCAGCTTACGGATGTACACATACTTATCCAGTGTGTGAACATCGGGAAGTTTGGACTTGTTAGTCAAAATGTGTTCCCTCAGATCCCTATAGTCTGACGATTCGAACTCCGGAGAGGCGAGGTCTATAAGTGGAGATACTTCGATCTCCGAGAGGTTAGGTTCGAACACTCTGGAGAGTGCATCAGAAACAACGATCTGACTGCCACGTCGGTGCTCGATCTCGAAATCGAAAGCCTGCAGCTTCAAGCTCCAGCGGGCCAACCGACCAGATAGGTTCTTTTGACTCATGAGCCACTTCAAGCTCGCATGGTCTGTCACGATCTTGATAGGCATTAATTCTATATACGCACGAAATTTCTTTACACTTAGGACCGCGGCTAGACATTCTAACTCTGTCACGCTGTAGTTGCGCTGAGCGGATTTAAGTTTTCGTGACATGTAAAAGATGAGCCTCTCAATGCCTTCTCCATCTGCTTGTAGAAGAACTCCTCGGACTCCTTCTTGACTTGCGTCACATTGAAAGACGAAGGGTTTGCGGAAGTCAGGGCTGATGAGCAATGGGGCTGTTGTTAGTTTATGCTTGAGGTCTACGAATGCATCTTGGGCTTCAGCGGTCCAGGAGAACATGTCACTCTTCTTTAAGGTGTCCGTGATCCGCGATGAACTTTTGGTACCCTGCCATACCCAAAAAGCGACGTACTTGCCGTACGGTCTTCGGGATGGGATACTCCACGATCGCGGATACCTTGTCTGAATCCGTTTTGATGCATCCGTTACCGATTATATACCTGAGTAGTATAAATATGTATGTTCTGCCGCAAATGTGCAATGTGCACCTTAAAATTGGTTAAATTGTGAGGGAAATCAAGGTCTGACGTCACATTTTTGCACATTTTTCATGCGGCAGAAACCTCATAACAATTTTTGGATGTGCAGAGATAAGAAAGGTCGAAGGTCAAGGTTGATGATTGTTTAGTAAGATAAGGCACCTGTCGACCATCTTGGATTTCGGTTTTGTAGGCTACAATTGAGAGATAAGGAAAGGAGATAAGGATTGTTGGGCATCTTAGGAGCAGAAGAGAGATAAGGATGTCGGCCATCTTGGATTTTGGGGTTTTCGGTCTTATAGGCTACAATTGAGAGATAAGGAAGAGAGATAAGGATGTCGGCCATCTTGGATTTTGGGGTTTTCGGTGTTATAGGCTACAATTGAGAGATAAGGATTGTCGGCCATCTTGGATTTTGGGGTTTTCGGTCTTATAGGCTACAATTGAGTGATAAGGATTGTCGGCCATCTTGGATTTTGGGGTTTTCGGTCTTATAGGCTACAATTGAGAGATAAGGATTGTCGGCCATCTTGGATTTTGGGTTTTCGGTCTTATAGGCTACAATTGAGAGATAAGGAAAAGAGATAAGGATTGTCGGCCATCTTGGATTTTCGGTTTTCGGTCTTGGAGGCTACAATTGGTCTTCTTCTTCTTTGGTTTGCATCTGGACTTAGATCTAAACCTTGGATCTGAACCTAGATTGTTTAGTAAGATAAGGCACCTGTCGGCCATCTTGGATATTGGGTATTCAGTATTGGAGGCTACAATTGATGTTGAAGATAAGAGTTTGTTGTTTTGAGTCTTTAATTACGAAGTACAGCTTTATCAGCTAAATGAAATAACATGATGCGAATTTAATTGGAAAACAGAATATTGCGTAATAAAAGATTTCACCACTTTGAGTAAATAGATGAAGATTATTTTTTATTTCTTTTGCAAATTCTTATTTCTATGATATCATTTGTTTTCAAGCAAGTTTTAACATGTTTTTCTGGTCGAGCTGTGATTGATAAGCGAGCTGGTGACTGCGTAGAAATTAATAATTTGGCGGCAATGTTAAGGTCGTTGAGTGATAAGGTTTTGTAGATGAATCTGACCTCGTGCTGAAAATAAGAGTTTGTTGTCTTGAGTTTTTAATTACGAAGTACCCCTTTATCAACTAAATGAAATAACATGATGCGACTTTAATTGGAAGCAGAATATTGTAACCTCGAACTTTAAAAGATTATCATGCAATTTCTTTTCCAGATCTAAATATAGCCATTAATTCGAGGTTATATTATTAAATAATTTCGTGTTTTATGAAACTAGCAAGTAAGTCATTCTACCGTTTACGTCATCTGGACCTTGATTACTAGTTAATATAACACCATTGAGGAATAGCCAAAAGAATTTCTGTAATTAATGGAAAAAAATCTGATGTTTAAAAATAACAGGCATCGCTTTGCATAAATCCGTTAATAAGTAATAAACGTCTAGGCAAGGTAGCTAGAATGGCTTCTTTCGATACTTTGGAGAGGTTTATCATGTGAAGAACTTGCAAAGAAAATAAATATATTTTCATAGACTTAAACTTCGTTTCTTTATGATTCAGCCGTGTTAATCTTAATAAGGGAAACCATTGATTCGTAATTATGCTTCAAATTTATACCAAACTAACAGCTAACAAACCCATATTACAACCTTGAACTTCAGATAGAAAGAAGAAATTACCATGATCATTGTGATCGTTGTAGCACTTTCTCAAAATAGTTTCAAAACTATGAATTTAGACTAGGACAAACAAAATCGAAGTAGCTGAAATGTTCTCTTTCGATACTTTAAAGAGATTTATCATGTGAAGAACTTAAGAAAATAAATTTTTTATATGCGTCATGTAACAATAGACCCAAATTGTGATCTCACCGAGTTCAGTTTACTTTGAGTTTGTCATATAATTTTAGCAAATGTCAGCTTCCGGGTTTGTTGCCGTTGCAGCACTTTCTAAAAATAACCTCAAAAACTTTGAATTGGGCCGATAGAACAAACAAAATCGAGGTAGCTGGAATGGCTTCTTTTGGTAATTTAGAGAGATTTATCATGTCAAGAACTTAAGAAAATAAAAAAATCTTTTCATAACCATAAACTTCGTTTCTTCTTTTTTCAGCCGTAATAATCTTAATAAGGGAAACCATTTTTTCTTGAATCATAATTATGTTTTAAATTTATACCAAACTGACAGCTAACAAACCCATATGACATTTAAAATTAAATTTTTGTATACGTCATGTAACAATAGACCCAAATTGTGAGCTCACCGGGATAAACGAACGAAAAACTACTATCCCAATGACATTTTCAAAATTTATAGAGAAATGCTTTATTATTCGTATTGAAAGCATTCTATTAGAAAAGGATGATGAAGGAATTTCGTTGTGATCTCACCGAGTTCAGTTTACTTTGAGTCCATATTTTTTTTTGAATCGTAATTATGTTTTAAATTTAAACCAAACTGACAGCTAACAACCCTATATAACATTTAAAATTTAATTTTTGTATGCGTCATGTAACCTTAGACCCAAATTGTGAGCTCACAGAGGCAAACGAACGAAAAATTACTATCAAAATAACCTTTTCAAAATTTATAGAGAAATGCAGCTGAACCAATTGAAAGAAATTTAAAGCGCATTAAACAGGGGCTTTAATAATCGTATTGAAAGCTTTCTATTAGAAAATGATGATGAGAGGTTTTAATATTCGTATTGAAAGCTTTCTATTGAAAAAGGATGATGAAGGAATTTTGGATCTAAACAATTTTTCTACAAAATCAAACCTCAAGTTATAAATCTTCTTGAAGCAAGTTTACAGAAAATCCTCTGAATTAGGCTTAAGGAAATTGATATGTTACTTAGAAGATACATTTCATTATATAATCCATTATAGAAATCTCCAAAAAGTAGTTTAAAGTTTGAATTGAAGTTTTCATGCATTCATAGAGCTCTTTGATTCAGACAATGGAATTGATTAAAACAATATATTGATCTTAGTACTTTGCATAGATCAAAAGCTGTTAACACTTTCCGATCTTAAGCTCTTGTGAGGGAATTTGTATTTATCACGATGAATGACACTAATTTTGTGTTCTTAAGTATATTCAAATGTTCAACAGATGCTTACTATTGTCAAGACTTATTCTAATATCGTCATTAAATCTTTTGGTTGGAGCACAGTTCAGGTTATTAAAATTATCACAGTTTAAAAAATGGTTTGTCTTTTACTTTCTTTGCATTTTTAGATTCATATAGATATTAGATTTCTCTAGCGTAGAAAAATTAGCGAATAATTCATCTGATGTAATATTAGCCAGATCCTTTTATAAAAATGACGATTTATTTAATTTAATGAATACCTTAATTGCTTTGAAAAATTTAGGGAAAATTCATTGCCTATGCAAAAGTAGTTTGATAATAAATTTACAGATACCAAGTGTTCTGATTATGATTATGCGCATTCAACAAACGTTTGGAAAGCATTTGAATGTAAAATATTTGTAGACTAATTGAAAATATATTTTAAAATGTGAGGTTTTGTTATTAGTGAATATCTTTGAAAATTTTAGACAAATATGTAAAAAAGTATGCTTGACCCTTGTCATTATTAAACAGCAACAGGATTATTTTGGGACGCTATGCTTAAATATACATCGATTGAATTACAATTATTAACTGGTGTAAATATGTATAATTTTATAAATAAAAGAATGAGAAGGGGGCTAACACAATGTTCTCGCAGGAATTCTACTGCTAATAATAAGTATATGGAAAATTTTAATCAATCACAAAGCTCAACATATTTAATTTACCTCGATACCAATAATTTATATGGGTGGGACATGTCTGAATTCTTACCATATGGAGGAATTTCAATGGTTAGAAAATACGGATATTGATATAATGAGCATTCCTCAAAATTCATATATATTTGAAGTAGATTTAGCTTATCCAGAATCACTTTATGACTTACCATTTTGCGCAAATAACATAAGAAGCCCTGAATTAGACTCAAGGAAATTGATAGCTGACTTAGAAGATAAATTTCATTACATAATTCATTATAGAAATCTCCAACAATGTTTAAAGAATGGATTGAAGTTTTCATGCATTCATAGAGCTCTTCGATTTAGACAATCGAACTGGTTAAAACAATATATTGATCTTAATACTTTGCATAGGTCAAAAGCTGTCAACACTTTCCGAAAAGATTTTTCAAATTAGGTAATAACAAGGGAAACTGTTGATAAGAGTAGGGATATTATGATAGCTACGGAATGGGCAAGTCGAGGTAAACATTAGGTCTTGTGCTTTAATTACAAAGCCCAATTTTCATAGTATTGCGCAATTTACAGTAAATATGGCATTAGTAGAATTAAGCAAAGTAAAAGTGACTTATAACAAACCAGTTTATTTAGGTTTTGTACTTCTTGAAATATTGAAATTAAAAATGTACAAATTCCATTACGAATTCAGTATGAGGATAGAGTTATGTTAAATTATACGGATACAGATTCCTTTATTTATACAAGTAATTAATTATTATAGTGATATTTCAGATGAGATATAAATGAAAGATTTGATACTTTAGAATACAGTTCAAACAATCCTTTCTTTTGATTAACATCATCGCGAAAAAACATCCATAAAAATCAGGTGAAGCATAATCGCGCGACATATTTTTTTTCTTGATTGCATCTGTTTAAATATTAAAATAGTGTTTACTTATTTCTAATCAGTTTTATTCATTTATGAATTTCCTGTTAATTCGTATGTTTTTGATAATCACTATTCATATTATCTTTTATTACCAGAAATCGACCTAGGATGAAATATTTTAATTAACATCATCGCGTAAAAACTGCAGCCATATTTATTGTAAATTGCGCAATACTATGAAAGAGCAATTTTTCTACGCCAGAGGACATAAATCTATATGAATCTAAAAATCGTATTTCTATACTTTGATTTCTTACAACATAAATTCTTTTCGAGATTGATACATAGCGCTCCTTATTTAAAGTTTAATATTTATTGCACCTTTAATTACATCTAAGGCTTTAATAAATAAACGACAATCATACTACCACTTCAATGCGGATGATTCTTAGAAGAACCAAACCGCTATCAATTTCTTGAAATTCTTCAGATTTTGCAATAATTTGTTTCATCATTCTATCGAATAAGTCTGGAAATTGAAAATTATCGAATGCTATATTCATCTTCACCTGAGAATTAGCAGGTCTATGAACAGCTATATCAGGTCTACTATCAGCTTTAGCAGGTCTATGAATAGCTATATCAGCATACGTTTCAATTCTATCCTTTACCAGGTTTACAAACAGCTCTTATCATGTCTATGAACAGCTTTATTATGGTGTTGGCGTTGGGGTTGGTGTTGGTGTTAGCGTTGGTGTTGATGTTGGCGTTGGTGTTGATGTTGTTGTTGACGTTGGCGGGAGTAATAAGTTATAAATATCGATTTCAACAGGTCATTTTTAGTGTTTAGATAACCACCAATATGTTTAAATGCATAGAATGCAACAAATTCTTTAGCCGGAAAGATAGTCTTCTAAGACATAAGAGACGGTCAACACATTTATTGAAAGATAAAAATCGTGAAGAAGAGATTTTATCAGATGAAAATACCCATTTATTAACATCCATCAATGAAACCGGTTTTGATCCCGTTAGCAATACTATTAGAAATCAAATTATACAGCTTAGAAAAAATTGGGGACATTCTCAAAAATCTTTAAAGGGTGAGAATAATGGATATTTTAGCATCGCTGATAGAAGAGTAAATGAAGATGTGAACCCAAATTCAGTTAAAGATGCCGCGTTTGAAGATGATAACCGAAGTTGTGATTCCTCGGTTGAGGATGATGACCGAAGTTGTGATGAAGACTCCAATGGCGATGATGAAATTCAAGATATTACAGACCCCAATATACTGGTGGATGAATTAAAATTAACATCCAGCAGGAGATCAGGAAGAAGAGCTTTAGAAATTCTAAAACAGTTAAGAATGCTCAATGTCATTGTATAAAAATGTTTGAAAATAAAACTAATTACAATTTAAAATTAATCATTTATTCCAACTTCTGAATATCTATATCAGCATACGTTTCAATTCTATCCTTTACCAGGTTTACAAACAGCTCTTATCATGTCTATGAACAGCTTTATTATGGTGTTGGCGTTGGGGTTGGTGTTGGTGTTAGCGTTGGTGTTGATGTTGGCGTTGGTGTTGATGTTGTTGTTGGCGTTGGCGGGAGTAATAAGTTATAAATATCGATTTCAACAGGTCATTTTTAGTGTTTAGATAACCACCAATATGTTTAAATGCATAGAATGCAACAAATTCTTTAGCCGGAAAGATAGTCTTCTAAGACATAAGAGACGGTCAACACATTTATTGAAAGATAAAAATCGTGAAGAAGAGATTTTATCAGATGAAAATACCCATTTATTAACACCCATCAATGAAACCGGTTTTGATCCCGTTAGCAATACTATTAGAAATCAAATTATACAGCTTAGAAAAAATTGGGGACATTCTCAAAAATCTTTAAAGGGTGAGAATAATGGATATTTTAGCATCGCTGATAGAAGAGTAAATGAAGATGTGAACCCAAATTCAGTTAAAGATGCCGCGTTTGAAGATGATAACCGAAGTTGTGATTCCTCGGTTGAGGATGATGACCGAAGTTGTGATGAAGACTACAATGGCGATGATGAAATTCAAGATATTACAGACCCCAATATACTGGTGGATGAATTAAAATTAACATCCAGCAGGAGGTCAGGAAGAAGAGCTTTAGAAATTCTAAAACAGTTAAGAATGCTCAATGTCATTGTATAAAAATGTTTGAAAATAAAACTAATTACAATTTAAAATTAATCATTTATTCCAACTTCTGAATATTCAGTGTAATAAACACTCAAGGATTAATATTTTACAAAATCCAATTACTTTCTCAATCCTAATCTTTAATACCACAATTATCTATCCAAACAAAATCTGCATATGGAAGTTCAAGGACCGGTCCGGGATGGGCTTAATCGTCGTCTTCGTCGGTGTCCCACGATTCTTCGCTGCGTGTTACCGCATCGAGTCGCATCCTCATCGCCACCACCATCGACTCGATGCTATATACCAGGATGAATATTCTATTACCGTTTATATGGTAATACCGCTGTAAATTTAAAAAAAAAGAATTTATTATTTAATTTATTTTCTTGTAAATTTTAAAACTTACCGATATGAAAGGCTCCAAACCTTCTGAGTACGGGGTGGCTGCCTCGTACCACAAATCCTCATCTCTGATTTTATATAAAACAAACACCGGCGTTGTAACGTCGTCCACAATTTCAGTAATAGTTATATGAGTATCCTCATATAACTCTACGTTATCGAAAAAGTCTATAATTTTACCAATGATTTCCATGTTGAATGGCTTTTAAACAACTTTTGAATTAAACAATTTGAAGCATCTGTTTAAATACTAAAATAGTGTTCACTTATTTCTAATCAGTTTTATTCATTTATGTCGTTATACATATTATCCTTTGTTATCAGAAATCGACCTAAGATCAAATATTTTAATTAACATCATCGCGTAAAAACATCCGCAAAATTTTGATAGTACTACCAAAAACTATGATAATCACTATACATATCATCTTTTATTACCAGAAATCGACCTAAGATCAAATATTTTAATTAATATCATCGCGTAAAAACATCCGCAAATTTTTGATAGTACTACCAAAACTATGATAATCACTATACATATCATCTTTTATTATCAGAAATCGACCTAGGATCAAATATTTTAATAAACATCATCGCGTAAAAACATCCATAAAAATCGTGTGGCGCATAATCGCGCGATATATTTTTTTCTTGATTGCATCTGTTTAAATACTAAAATAGTGTTCACTTATTTCTAATCATTTTTATTCATTTATGAATTTCCTGTTAATTCGTATGTTTTTGATAATCACTATACATATTATCTTTTATTACCAGAAATCGACCTAGGATGAAATATTTTAATTAACATCATCGCGTAAAAACTGCAGCCATATTTATTGTAAATTGCGCAATACTATGAAAATTGAGATTTGCAATTAAAGCAGGAAGATCTAAATGTATATCTCGACTTTCCCATTCCGTAGCTATTTTAATATCTCAACTCTTATTAACATTTTTCATTGCTTTACCGCAGACAACATTATTATCTAATTTAAAAAAATTTTTTTTGGAAAGTGGTAACAGCTTTTGATGTATGCAAAGTATTAAGATTAACATATTGTTTTAACCAATTCGATTGTCTAAATCAAAGAGCAATTTTTCTACGCCAGAGGACATAAATCTATATGAATCTAAAAATTGTATCTGCTAGCAATAAAGCATCACACTTTAAATATAATTGTAAATTTTCTCAGATATTTCTAGAATTAAATTTGTTCCATACATTAACGACATGCTGATATTCTTCTTCTTATTGCTAAGTTTATTAAAAAATCCTGAGGGGCACACATGCTTCATTTTAAATTTATCAAAAGAATTTAAGTAATCATATGAAAACCCCCCTTTCTCCTTATTAAATTCATTATGGATTATTCTAAAGTCTTCATCATTCAGATTTTTGTTTGTTTTTTAGAGTATCTAAACTCTCAGCGAATGGAATCTAAACATTGTAATTCAATCGTTTTATTCTCAGATGAAAAAATTGCCTTTGACATTGATATATAACACTTTATTTAAGGGAATAACGTTAATGAAATCTTCAGTTTAATTTAATTTTAAGCAGTTCAAGTTTTAAAAATTTCCAGTGGGGGGTAAAATACTTGCTATAAAAGCTGAGGCAAATATTTAGATAGACCAGATTCAGGAAAGGAAGGAAGATCAGGTATGTTGCAGAGTAATTAATATATGCGTAGTAAATAAAAAAATGTTATTACAGAAATAAAATGGAAGGAAAATCTATCGTAAAGACTCCTCGCGAACAATATACTTTTAAGATACAATTCACCCCAGTATGGGATGAAATGATATTAGCGGTGCATAATCAACTGGCTTTCGGAATAAATGCGCTGAAGTATTTACTGGAAGAACATTACTTAAACAAATTTCAAGAACGCATTCAAAAATATCTAAAAAATGGTGCATATGAACCTGTTCGGGTTATAACACGGTTTAAATACATCAATCGATGTAATGAATACAAATTTGAAATCATCGAACTTAATACAAATCTTAAGGATGGTGATATTAAACAGGAATATCTAAATAAAGTAACACAGCCTATAATTCAGAAAATGGAGGAATTTCAGAGACAAAAAGATGTTCTTGTATTGACAATATGCTTTGTAAAATTCATTTTCGAAAATCATCAATCAGTGGAACCGCAGTCAGAGTTTCAAACAGTGGAGATCAACAACACTGTGTATGAGATGGATGAAGATTGCAATTTAAAATTTATCGAAAACAAAATGGACGAAATACCAGGATTTAGAAATATGTAAATTAATTATATAAAATAATGATATGTCAGGAAGATTTAATAGAACTCTACCGATTTTAAATAAAAATTGATAAGGTGAATTACGAGTGTTTTTATTTCGAAGAAATTTGATAATTTGTAATCACATTTTGTTTGGGGTATACCCTTTTTCAAATACATGTTTATACTTGCTAATGCAAACAAAGTAAAAGACAAACCAAAAATAAAGTTAATAATTTTTTAAACTGTGATAATTTTAGTAAACTGAACTTTGCTCCAACCAAAAGATTTAATGATGATATTAGAATAAGTCTTGACAATAGTAAGCATCTGTTGAACATTTGAATATACTTAAGAACCCAAAATTAGTGTCATTCATCGTGATAAATACAAATTCCATCATAAGAGCTTAAGATCAGAAAGTGTTAACAGCTTTTGATCTATGCAAAGTACTAAGATCAATATATTGTTTTAATCAATTCCATTGTCTGAATCAAAGAGCTCTATGAATGTATGAGTTTTAATCAATTCCATTGTCTGAATCAAAGAGCTCTATGAATGTATGAAAACTTCAATTCATACTTTAAACTACTTTTTGGAGATTTCTATAATGGATTATATAATGAAATGTATCTTCTAAGTAACATATCAATTTCCTTGAGCCTAATTCAGAGGATTTTCTGTAAACTTGCTTCAAGAAGATTAATAACTCGAGGTTTGATTTTGTAGAAAAATTGTTTTGGATCCAATATTCCTTCATCATCATTTTTCAATAGAAAGCTTTCAATACGATTATTAAAGCCCTGTTTAATGCGCTTTAAATTTCTTTCATTGGTTCAGCTGTATTTCTCTATAAATTTTGAAAAGATCATTGGGATAGTAGTTTTTCGTTTGTTTGACTTGGTGAGAACACAATTTGGGTCTATTGTTGCATAACGCATACAAAAATTAAATTTTAAATGTCATACTAAATTACCAAAAGAAAGCCATTCCAGCTACCTCGATTTTGTTTGTTCTATCGGCCCAATTCAAAGTTTTTGAGTCTATTTTCATAAAGTGCTGCAACGGCAACAAACCCGGAAGCTGACATTTGCCAAAATTAGATGACAAACTCAAAGTAAACTGAACTCTGTGAAATCACAATTTGAGTCTATTGTTACATGAAGCATATAAAAAATTTATTTTCTTAAGTTCTGCACATGATAAATCTCGTTAAAGTATCGAAAGAAGACATTTCAGCTACTTCGATTTTGTTTGTTCTAGTCTAAATTCACAGTTTTGAGGCAATTTTTAGAAAGTGTTACAACAACGCCAATGATCTTGTTCAAATCTTCTGCAGTTCAAGGTTGTTATATGGGTTTAGTAGCTGCTAGTTTGATATAAATTTAAAGCATAATTACGAATCAATGGTTTCCCTTATTAAGATTATCACGGCTGAATCATAAAGAAACGAAGTTTAAGGCTATGGAAAGATATTTATTTTCTTTGCAAGTTCTTCACATGATAAACCTCTCTAAAGTACCGAAAGAAGCCATTCTAGCTATCTTGACTAGACGTTTATTACTTATTAACGGATTTATGCAAAGCGATGCATGTTATTTTTAAACATCAGATTCATCTACAAAACCTTATCACTCAACGACCTTAACATTGCCGCCAAATTATTAATTTCTACGCAGTCACCAGCTCGCTTATCAATCACAGCTCGACCAGAAAAACATGTTAAAACTAGCTTGAAAACAAATGATATCATAGAAATAAGAATTTGCAAAAGAAATAAAAAATAATCTTCATCTATTTACTCAAAGTGGTGAAATCTTTTATTACGCAATATTCTGTTTTCCAATTAAATTCGCATCATGTTATTTCATTTAGCTGATAAAGCTGTACTTCGTAATTAAAAACTCAAAACAACAAACTCTTATCTTCAACACAATTAAATTCGCATCATGTTATTTCATTTAGCTGATAAAGCTGTACTTCGTAATTAAAGACTCAAAACAACAAACTCTTATCTTCAACATCAATTGTAGCCTCCAAGACTGAATACCCAATATCCAAGATGACCGACAGGTGCCTTATCTTACTAAACAATCTAGGTTCAGATCCAAGGTTTAAATCTAAGTCTAGATGCAAACCAAAGAAGAAGAAGAAGACCAATTGTAGCCTCCAAGACCGAAAACCCATAATCCTAGATGGCCGACATCCTTATCTCTCTTCTGCTCCTAAGATGCCCAACAATCCTTATCTCTTCCTTATCTCTTGTAGCCTACAAGACCGAAATCCAAGATGGCCGACAGGTGCCTTATCTTACTAAACAATCATCAACCTTGACCTTTGACCTTTCTTATCTCTGCACATCCAAAAATTGTTATGAGGTTTCTGCCGCATGAAAAATGTGCAAAAATGTGACGTCAGTGGTATTTACCAGAAAGTATCCTTCAGGTCCAGTCCTATTATGTATCTAACGGGGGAAAGTCTACCCATGATGCCGTCAATATGAGGAAGGGAGTACGCATCTTTCGTCGTTACAGCGTTAACCTTCCTCGCGTCGAAACATAGTCAGACCTTTTCGGGCTTCCTGACCAGTACCACTGAAGAGCTCCACGGGCTCTGGCTTTCTTCAATTACTCCGAGATCCTTCATACACTCAAGTTCTGCGTCTACAAGGCTTGTACGGCTGGTGAGACCGGATAGTGTCACTGTTTAATCGGTGTTGCTCCTCCGACGTCGATGTTGTGTTGTAACACGTGTGTTTTTCCTAAGCCCTGCTTCGCGTAAGATGGAAAAAAACTTTTAACTAGTTCGAGTCGCGTATGTTCTTCGGCTGACAGACGGTGGATTTTGTGGTCAATGGGTGCCTCCAGTTCTGGTGACGGAGAGAGTGAGCAGATGATGTCTGGGGCCAGCCGGAAAGCTTTGCAGAAATCGACTTCAAGATATAGGTTCTGTAACAAACAAGGTACAACATGATACAATGATATGTCGGTGTCCGCGGAATTCTATATCCGTGTTCAGCTGACCGCATACCTGCTGAGAGGTTCCATCAGCTGTGTTGACAGATGTTGCGTACTTCTTAACTGAAACCTGGCCTTTTTGGATCAGCTTCCGAGCTGCTTGATCTCCCGGGCAAATCACGCTCGCTCCACTATCTAGCAGCCCATTGACTTACTGTCCTAGTAATTTGACTCGGGCATATGGCCGAAGATCTCTCGGTATGGATGTTATGCCAGATAAGAGTCGTCGTCTATTGGCCTTGACTCCTCGCCAGAATTCGCGTAGTCTTCTAGTGGACCGTTTGGGCTTTGGGGTTGTGTGATGGTTAGGGATGGTCGTGATACCTCCAACTGATTCTGCGAAAATGCGATCCCTGCCAGCTATATATTCCTGAAGCCGAACGTGACACGGATTGCTTGAAAACTCGTTAGGTTTTCTCGGTGTAACTGTTCTGTTAATTGCTACAGTAAGTCATCCTGGAGCTGGGGTCTCTGTTACTGTCAGTGAGGTGCTACTGGCGGAAATAAGTTCATTTATATCAGAAAGTTTCCTTAAATTTTAACTCCTAATTGTGGAAGTAAAACAAGTGTTTTTACTTTTCATTTTTAATAAATGACTTCCACCAAGTGTTACTGAAAGGAAACTTTCTGATATAAACTATATTTAACCAGTATTGGTGTTATATGAAATTGATGGACTAAAAATCCTCTTCATATAAAACTGAGTACTTATAGGAGTTGTGTTTTTGACCTTTCGTCATGGATGTCCGTGGTGAAAAGTACAAGTACCATGCTGATGATGACCAGCTTGTACTTTTGGTCGAAACATCCATCATCTTTCTTTGAGCGCTGATATTTTTCAGCGATCACCATCCCAAAGAAAAATTTTAACTCCTATTTGTGGAAGTAAAACAAGTGTTTTTACTTTTCATTTTTAAGTTCATTTGTTGAATTGACTATTGTTGGTCGATTGCTCGGCGGTTCGGGTTGGACTGAGGCTGATTGCGGCGGAACCTGCTGGTGTTGTTCCCGATTCGGCGCGAGTTTTTTCGACTGCAAGCTGTGCAATTATTAATATATACGTCGCGCATTTCACAGCCGTAATAATATATTCCCTTGTTGGGTGTTGTCAGTGTCATAGTGGTGAGCAATCCTCCGTTTGGCTATCATATTCGAGGCTGTCGCCAATCTGAGCCAAGGTGTTGTATGTGTCGGCCGACTAATATCAGTAAGGCTACACACTCACCTCTTCGACCCGTCGCGTATTATTTTGCTGCCTCATTACCCTTGTTCCACGAAGAGCTCCTTCTATGGGCATCACAAGGGATTGCAGTTGTGCCATATTGTATATGTGGTATTGACAGATTTAAGGCCGCGTAGATGGCAGTAAGTTGTCCTTCACAATGTCCAGGAAATTGGATTCTGGGATAGGCCAGCGAAGCCTTCGTCTTAGCGACTGTAAGTCCTGAACATAGTGTTGGTTGCCGAAGAGCATCAGTAGCCGGTTCGGGTGGTGTCCAATCTCGGCGAAATGCTAACTTTAGATTGTCCCACCTGCAGGCATGTTGCTCAGGAGAGTTTTTTTTGTTTTTTTTTATACGATGTGGCCAAATCCTAGGGGACAACCCTTTGATGCGCTAGCATGGTTTTGGCCGGAAGGGAATTAGGGTAAGGGAAGTAAGGAAACTTGAGTCTTGTTTTTTTTTTGCATTGCTGCGAGCTAGACAACAGCCCAGAGACGGAGTGGATTATTTTAATTTCTTAATAAAAGCTCACGGGGTCATATGGTCTCGAACCCAGGACCCATGGCATGTTGGTCTTGCCGCTCAACATATTGATCCAACTCGTTGCGAAGTTTTCTGCCATTAGATTGTAGTGGCCGTCTGAGTTGTCTCCGTCGTACAATAGCTTCCACTGCCGCATGGGGCTAGCCGAACGGCGTCTGTATCTAGGATTACCCTATCGCACGAAGTTTCCCTCGCCTTGACGACCTTGTCTTTGGCCAGGGGGTCGATAAATTGGAGCCGATACTTCAGGCTGCTGATACTGTGGGTGATATGCTGGTGCTATATTTTCAAGAGGCTGCTGGAGTTGTAGGCCTTGCAGCTGCTGACTGATCTGACGCGTTATCAGATCAGACAGCTCTCCTCTCAATCCCGCTAGTAAGTCTTGCACGCTTGGGGATGGCGGCTGACTCAGGGCTTGACTCCTGCGTTCGCGAGCTGGACGGTGCGGCTGGAACAGTTCTGTTCAATAGTGGAGTGGGCAAGACTGCAGGTGTCGTATTGGTGCGTGGCCCTACTCCGCTGCATATGGGGCAGCTAGGTTGCCGTTCGAGCCACTGGGCCAGACATTTCTGATGAAACACATGCGCACAAGGAGTAACGACAGGAGAAGTGCTGGGATTGAAATCACCACTTTGGCACACTGAGCAAAGGGGTAGAGCAGTAGGTCCAGCGACTCGTTCTGGTGGTGATCGCAGCATTATATCTTATATGGCGTCCCACACGAAACGCTAAGCTCTCTTGAAAATGAGCCAAGGCAGAGTAAAAGTCAATAAATTGAAAAAAAAGTGTATGAATAAGTTTTTACTTGTCAAACGTTAAATGCTCTAAAAGGAAATGGATCTATAAACTTGAAAAACTAAAGAATATATAAACAAAAAAGGGAAGCGCAAAACAACTGGTATCTCCAAGTAATCTATTTATTCAAGCTTAATTGTAAGCTATTACATAAAAAATACAAAATACAAGCTATAACTTAATACTAATTCTACTGACTATAATAAATGATAATTAATAATAAATAAACAAAAAGTATAAGCTACAATATGAGCTATATATATTGATTACTGGCGGAAGGGGTAAGGAAGAAGAATTAAGGTAGGCGATTAGGATCAAGATGGGCGGGGTCAAGATATAAGGCTTTGTGGAGGGATGATTTACTGAGATGGAAGTCAAAAGAGGAAAGGTCGTTGACTTTTTGTAACATCCTGGCGGGGAGTGGACCTAAGGTTACGGGGATTGGTATAGATGGGTAAAGATTGCAGGATTGAAGGGCAGTTAATAATTGATAAATGAAGAGAATGTCGGAAACATCACGACGTTTGCTTAGAGGTTGTAAGTCGATCAGTTTTAGACGGTTTTAATAGGTGGAAGGTTGAATCTGCCAACCCACGGAAGATAGCGTAGAGCGGAGCTAATAAACCTACGCTGGACAGATTCAATCCTATTAATGTGAGTTGTTTGTGTAGATGACCATACTTGGCTGGCATAATCAAGGAGAGGTCTAACGAAGGAGACGTAGAGAGATTTGGAAACATAAGGATAGGAGAACTCTCTAAACCAGCGCTTCACAAACACTAGCGCGGAGTTAGCTCTGTTAATTATGCTGTCAATGTGGGAACGGAAATTGAGTTCACTATCACAGATTATTCCTAAGTCACACAAAGAGGTAACGATAGGGACTGGTACGTCGGTTAACATGTAGACTCTCGGGTTGGTGGTAAGACGCTTGCGGGAATAAGAGATGGCCTGGCAATTGGAGACATTGAGCTCTAGAAAGTTTTTCATGCACCATGTGATGAATGAATCGAGGTCTTTTTGCAGGAGAAGAGAGTCGGTTGTGGAGGAGATATGTTTGATTATTTTCATGTCATGGGCATAAATGGACAACTCTGAGTGTTTGATGACACATTCAACATCATTTATTGTGAGGATAAAAATCAATGGTCCGAGGTGGCTGCCCTGAGGGACGCCGGAACGAGCGACAATAGGGTTAGAAATGGATGAACTGAAACGAATATTGTACTGACGGTTGTTGAGGTAGGATCGAATCCAAGAGATGAATCTGGGGGGGGGGGGGGAAGCCTAGGCGATCAAGTTTGAACAAGATAGCGTTATGGGAGATCTTGTCGAAGACTTTACTAAAATCGGTGGCGATAACATCAACATCTTTTCCGTTTTCCAGGGCACATATTGTTTTAGAGACGAAGTCAGTAAGGTTGGTGGTTGAAGATCTGCCTTTGAGGAAGCCATGCTGGGAGAGTGAGAAGATAGACTTACAGTGGAAGAACATGGAATCATAGACCAATTTTTCGAATAGTTTAGATATGGATGATAATTTAGCAATGGGTCTGTAGTTGGACACATCGTTCTTGCAGCCTTTTTTAAAGATGGGAATAATATACAAATTTTCTCATAATTGAGGGAAAACCCCTTGAGTGACCGAGAGACGAGAAAGCAAGGTTGAACTAAATGCATGGCACACTTTTTCAGAACGATGGCCGGAATGCCATCTGGACCTGGGTGAAAGTCGTCCTCAAGCCCATTAATACTGGCGGCGATTAGTTCAGGATTAGGGTCAAAAGGTGTAAACGACGTTTGAGTGCATTTATCCATGAATGCAAAATAGTTAAGGTGAATCAAAAAAAAATTGTTGTTGTGGCGTGAACACAACTGCAAACAATAATATCAAAATTGGTAGATACCAAAAAGCAAAAACTGTTTTAATATTTTAGTCACAAAGCAAAAAAATTTGGTGTATAAATAGGTGCAGATGGAGCAAAAAAGTTAAAGGGAGAGACAAAAAAATCTGGAATCAAACCTTTGCCCAAATTCCGGCTGACTAATATTAGAAGACCGAGCCAACCAGACAAGAGCGATGGCTATCAAGCCAAAAGCTTGTGGTTCCGGAATGGCTCTGAATTAATTCAGACAAGCTCGATTAAAGGGATGGGGTTCGATCGACTAGGATCGCCAGTTCAAGAAGAGGGATTCAGGATGGTAGCTCAGAAAGACTGAAGCTAACTACAGGGTTATCTGCAGTGGCTAGTCCCAGCCAAAGCACACAGTTCCCTTGGAGCACTACAATTTTTGAAGCCACCGTCCCGGATTCATCCATTGTCCGTTCAGGATTATGCCCAGGGAAAGTAGAAGTATATAAGCCGTGAAGGCTATAACACTGAACTACCAACCCTTCTATTTTGGGAAATCGGTCCGAACAACCTGCCGAAGCAATTAAGGAAAACCCACCATTTGGTTATGGTAATTAGTGAGGAAAATTCATGTACCCATTCTGCCATCAAGCGATAGCATGAGAACATGAATTGGATGGAGGGATGTGAGAACCCCGTTAAGTCCATGCTCACTACCAAAAGGGATGGGGAGAGATTCAGGGATTGCCAGGGTGAGCGTATTAGGTCCCGTGCAGGCTGATGGATATCACCGAAGAAGTGAGGGGCCCGCCTAGTTAGCCGTGCTAAGCTCGTCGGATTGGAGGAAGGGGGGGATCTTGCCTTCTCCTTCGGCTCACTCACCCGAAAATAGATTTGCGGTCTCTCTTTTTGTCATTAGGACCAAAACACGAAGGCATAAAAACAGGAAGCACAATTATTAAAGAGTAAAAATAAAAAGAAAGGATGAAAGGAATCGACAAAATCATGCCCCTCAGCCTCAAGATGGTTCGAGGCTCATAAGGCTATCGCACCCCATCCTGCGACTATGCTGAGCCTATCATATATGGCATAGTCCCTAGTATTTCGGACAGCCGTCCGTAACTAGGACGTAGAGAGAAAGGTGGGTGAGAGGAACAAGGCTGACTTTTAGCACCTCATCATTTGCTATGAGCGATAATAAAATTCATTTAATGTACGTACCAATCAGAATAATTCATATATATCCACATAGAAACTAACAATGTACTTTTAATTGTTATTTAATTCATTATAAGAAAGATAAGATGTATATCAAGAATTTGCACAGAACAGAAAAATTGTCGTTGAAACATGAACAACTGTTTGGAACAGCCCAGCGAAATGATTTCCTTCTTACAGTCGCTCAGGAATGTGTTCTCAATCTAGCCAGAAAACAGTTTTATACGTTGTGCTAACGTTAATATTTTTTTTTTTTTTTTTTTTTTTTTTTTTGCGTGAGGGGTGAAAATCTTCCAAAGACACCAGGAGACCCGATTGTCTCTGGTAGTGTGAGATTTTTACTCACTAAAAACACCCCTCTAGGGATTAGCCGAAACAGACCACTTTATCCGGGTCCCTTTTCGTCCCTACCCCCTGTGATCTCAGCGAGAGAGATCTGGGCTAATCCAGTTTTCTTCCCTCACCTCGATTCCTCGGGTCAGCGCAAGCATTTGCTTATAGGACACCTCTGCCATTCTTCCTTCTTCCATCCAGTGGTGTCCCATCAGCTTCCTTCTTCTACTTGCCAGTGCAGGGCACTGGCACACTATGTGTGCCGCCGTCTCCTGCTCCTCCAGGCACAGTCTGCAGATATCATCCTCGAGAATGTTCATCCTCTTTAGATGACACCTGAAGTTACCATGTCCTGTTAGTAGTGCCGTCAGCCATCTCAGGGTCCTACGGTCCATATCCAGGACCTCCCTCTGTTCAGCACTTCTGGTCGCCACAATTGCCATCTTAGCCTGTCTGAGCGAGTCCACGACATTCCACCGTTCCCAGTGCTCCCTCGTGGCCCACTTCCCTAACAGGCCCTCCGCCGTACCCCTGCCAAGCGCAGTGAACGGCTCCGGACCTTGGAAACTCGAGGCAGCCCCTAGCTTAGCCAGTACGTCTGCCTTTTCATTACCTTCGATCCCGACGTGTCCTCGGACCCACGCCAGTGTCAGCTTATTTGCTGAGGCACACGCGTTTAGTTTGCGGACACACTCCAGTGACAGAGCTGTGTTAAACTCTGTACCATCCATACACCCGATCACCGCCTGATTATCGAGTGCCACCACTATCTGCTTATCTCTCACTCGACTCTCTAGTATACGATCAAGTGCATAGATCAGAGCCAGCATCTCTGCCTGAAATACTGAGGTGTATATCCCCAGGCAAAGATGGGTGTTCAGGTTCAGGTCATCACTGAAGATACCTGCGCCCGCTCGCCCATCAATTCTGGATCCATCCGTGAATATTGTAATGTCGGTTATACGGCTTTCAGGGATGGACCCATCCCGTATAAGCGTTTCGTGGTGTCTATCAATTAACCTTACTTTGCTTATACCATCAACAGGCATTTGTAATTCCGGTATCTCATCTTTGACAAGTTCCAGTATTTTCCTATGCCCTCGGTTATCACGAGATCTGCACCAGTTTGCTCCCCGCTCCATGCGAAGAGCCGCTGAAGCAGTAGTTCTCTTCACATATATATCTAAAGGTAGCAAACCCAGTATCATCTCTAATGCCATTGTCGGCGTTGTTCGAAAGGCCCCTGTTATCGTCACACACGCTAACCTCTGGACCTTGCTCAATTTCCTCTTTACTGTGGGCTGAGAAGCGCTTGGCCACCATACCACAGAGGCATAGGATATAATTGGTCTCACCATCATAGTGTAGATCCAGTATGCGGCCTTTGGCGAGATACCCCACCTCCGTCCACACACCCTCCCACATTGATGTAGAGCCCTGTTCGCTCTTTGGATTTTCTCCTCAACATGTCTTTGCCAGGTGAGTCTTGAATCTAGGAATACCCCCAGATACTTGATCGAGCCCGAGACCGTGAGTTCTTCCCCAAAGAGTTCAATTGGTCTAAAGTCTAGATTCTTCCTTTTCCTAGTGAAAACAATTAGATCAGACTTCTTTGCATTTATGAAGAGTCCCTGTTCCACACACCATTGCTCCACCACCCTCGTGCCTCTTCTTATTGTGTCTGCTACGGCGCGTATGAACTTGCCCCTTGCCATAATCGCTATGTCGTCAGCATACCCAACGTTATGTATGCCTTCCTCCTCAAGTCTGCGAAGTAATGAGTCAACGGTAATGTTCCACAGAATGGGGGATAGTACTCCCCCCTGTGGACAACCTCTGTCCACCCTTCCTCGCAGTCTCGATTCACCTCTCTGGATGTTTACTGCTCTTGTCTTTAACATGTTTCCAATCCATCTCCTAACAGTAGAATTGGTTCCACGTTCAGCGAGAGCATCCTCCAGTCTTCCGAAGTCTATATTGTCAAAGGCTCCTTCAATGTCCATTATTGCGGCCATTGCAATGCCTTTACTATTAATTTCTTCTTCTGCTACTCGCACCAGCTGGTGGAGTGCCGTTTCAGTAGATCTCCCAGGACAATAGGCGTGCTGGTTCCTACTTAGTGGATAACTAGTGAGTGACGTCCCCTCGATGTGGTAAGCCACGGTCCTCTCCATTGCTTTCAATAGAAAAGACGTCAGGCTCACGGGTCTGAAGGACTTCGGCTCAGTATAGTCTTTTCTTCCCGGTTTTGGTAGAAATATGACCTTAGCCTCTCTCCACGAAACCGGGACATATCCTATTGCAAGGCATGTTGTGTATATGCCCTTAAGTATTGGTGCTACAATCTCACTGCCCCACTGAAGCAGGGCCGGGAATATACCATCTAAGCCTGCTGCCTTGAATGGTTCAAACGATCTAATAGATCGTCTTACCGCTTCAAGCGTCACGATCCTTTCCGCCACAGAGCGATCCGAGGCATTGGCTCCCTGCTTCCTCATATGCCACGGCCTATCCGATTTGTAGCTTCCCGGAAAGTGAGTTGTCAGCAGAATTTCGTTCGTTTCGTCCCCGGTCTCTGACATCTTACCCGTTCTGTCCCGAACCAGTCCGAGCCTGGAGACCGGGTCAGCTGAGACCATATTCTGAAGTCGGCAGACTTCAGATATGTTTCTCGTGCTCGAGCAGAAATCTCTCCACGATTCTCTCTTCTTCCTACGCAGAGCTTTCTTCAACTCTTTCTTCAAGGATTTGTATCTGCCCCAGGCTTCCCCATCCTGAGTCCTTATGGCTCGATTGAAAGCCTTCCTGCACTCCTTCTTCCGTGCTTCCAGTTCCCTGTCCCACCAAGGGGTTGGGTCCTGGTCCACTACTTCAGTTGGAGTACAGGATTTGCGATACGCCTCCATTACAGCCTTTTGTAGAGTGTACAATTGTCTCTCTACATGCAATGTGTTTTTGGGTACTCTGGGCGTCCACGCTATCAGTTTTTCCCTTAACACCTCCATATATTTCTGGCTATTGGTGTTTTTAGGTAACCTGATCAGCCTCCTACTCTGCCTCTTGTGTACCCCGTATCGAATGTCGAAGGTTATGGCTCTATGATCTGACAGCGTCATCACATCTGCCACTCTCCAGTTGAGCACCCTATCCAACAACTTAGTATTGCTAAAGGTGACGTCAATAACCTCCTTACGCCTTCCATCCACGAAGGTTGGTTCTGTCCCCCTGTTTAGAATTGCCAAGTTTTTACTTACCACGAATTCTAGCAAATCTTCGCCTCTTTGGTTGTCGTCTGTACTGCCCCACACTGTATTGTGGGCGTTCGCATCGCAACCTAACAGTAGTCCCACATTTCTATCCTTGCAATGTTCCACCAGAGCCTCCACCTCCCTACCCGGAGGTGAAGTCGGCGAATCATATGGTAGATAGCCCGAGGCTACGACCCACGCACCTGCCCCGGACCCCATACGAACCACAGCAAGGTCCGGCGTACTGAGTTGCGGTAGTAAAACCGCCTGAACTCCCCGCCTGACTAGAATGCAGGATCTTGTTCTGCTATCTGAATTTACGCAAAACAGATTAGCAATTCTTTCTGGGAGCCCTTTTATACTTTTCCTAAATAACCAGGGCTCTTGCAGCAGCGCTATGTCCAGCTTCTCTTCCACAAAACACCGGCACAGCATACTTGATGCCGCCTTACTGTGATGCAGGTTGAGTTGCCAAACTTTTAGGGTGTTCCCACCCTCCTCCCTCGGTACGGTAATATACAATTCCCCTCTTTCCCAAAATTTATCTGTCTCTTCTGTTTTCGCTATAGTGCACGTAGTTTAATTAACATTAACTTAATTTTCCTATAGTATATGTTTTTCATCTTTAATTTCAACTTGAATTACTGAAGCTCCCCTTTTTCAACTCATTTCAGTTAGGACTTACTTGGGGTAAAAAAAACTACGTCCAACGGGTAATTTCTATACCTATCACCTAAAGCGAAACTGAAAATAAGATCAACTAACGAAATTATTCACAAGTTAAATAGTATGTAAATCCAACTCAGATATAGGGAATAACCAAAAGAACGTATAATGAGTTCGTTTTATCTCAATTTTGAAGCTTATCCTAAATTTAACTTCAAAGCAACTGACGCTACATGAATATAATATATATATCTCCGCGATACGCACTCCAGTAGAAGATGCAAATCTGCCTTCCACAGAGTTAGCTGCCGTTAATCCGGAGGGGGTTCCTTGTCCTGGCTCAGGACTAAAGCGTTACGGCCTGGAACCCTTCAATGCCGTAGGCATAGAAGGGATGAAGGTTGTAATTAACGCATGGACCAAGTAGGAATACTGGAAACGGTGGGAAAACATGGATTTATGCAGATCTGCCTTCCGTATGGTTAGCTGCGGTTAATCCGGAGGGCGTTCCTTGTCCTGGCTCAGGACTAAAGCGTAACGGCCTGGAACCCTTCAATGTCGTAGACAGTGAAGGGGTAAGTGATGTAACTAATGCATGGACCAAGAAGGAACACTGGAGACGGTAGGAAAACATGGATTTATGCAGATATGCTAGGATTCTAGCAGATATGCTAGGATAGAGCAGTTGTTTTCATCTTTTGACCCTGATCCTGAACTAATCGCCGCCAGTATTAATAGGCTTGAGGACGACTTTCACCCAGGTCCTGATGGCATTCCGGCCATCGTTCTGAAAAAGTGTGCCATCCATCTAGTCCAACCCCTTACTTTGCTTTTTCGTCTCTCGGTCACTCAAGGGGTTTTCCCTCAATTATGGAAAAATTCGTATATTATTCCCATCTTCAAAACCCTATTGTCACTCGTTCCGGCGTTCCTCAGGGCAGCCACCTAGGTCCATTGATTTTTATCCTCACAGTAAATGATGTTGAATGTGTCATCAAACACTCAGAGTTGTCCATTTATGCCGATGACATGAAAATAATCAAACATATCTCCTCCACTACCGACTCTCTTCTGCTGCAAGAAGACCTCGATTCATTCATCACATGGTGCATGAAAAACTTTCTAGAGCTCAATGTCTCCAAATGCCAGTCCATCTCTTATTCCCGCAAGCGTCTTACCACCACCCCGAGAGTCTATATGTTAACCGACGTACCAGTCCCTATCGTTACCTCTTTGTGTGACTTAGAAATAATCTGTGATAGTGAACTCAATTTCCGTTCCCACATTGACAGCATAATTAACAGAGCTAACTCCGCGCTAGGGTTTGTGAAGCGCTGGTCTGGAGAGTTCTCCAATCCTTATGTTTCCAAATCTCTCTACGTCTCCTTCGTTAGACCTCTCCTTGAATATGCCAGCCAGGTATGGTCCCCTACACAAACAACTCACATTAATAGGATTGAATCTGTCCAGCGTAGGTTTATTCGCTTCGCTCTACGTGATCTTCCGTGGGTTGACAGATTCAACCTTCGTCCCTATGAAAACCATCTGAAACTGATCGACTTACAACCTCTAAGCAAACGTCGTGATATTTCCGACATTCTCTTCATTTATCAATTATTAACTGGTGCCATAGAGTGCCCCTCAATCCTGCAATCTTAACCCATCTATACCAATCCCCGTAACCTTAGGTCCACTCCCCTTTTCCGACTCGACCGCCATCGCACAAACTACGGTCAAAGCGAGCCAATTACCAGGATGTTACGAAAAGTCAACGACCTTTCTTCTTTTGACTTCCATCTGAGTAAATCATCACTCCACAAAGCCTTATATCTTGACCCCGCCCATCTTGATCCTGATCGCCTACTTTAATTCTTCTTCCTTACGCCTTCTGCCAGTAATCAATATATATAGCTCATATTGTAGCTTATAATTTTTATTTATTTATTCTTAATTATTCATTTATTATAGTCTGAAGAATTAGTATTAAGTTATAGCTTGTATTTTATTTTTTTATTTTTTTATTTTTTTTATGCAATAGCTTGTATTAAGCTTAAATGGGTGACCCAGGAAACCGAGGTTAGTGGCGACAGTGGGCTAACTGGATACTCAGTTGCCCCCACTAAGGGAGACTGTGAGGGGACGAAAAGGGACCCAGTTATGTGGTCTGTTTCGGCTAATCCCCAGAGAGGTACTTTTAGTGAGTAAGAATCTCACACTACCGGAGGGCACGGGCTGTCTTTTGTCTTTTGGATGATTTTCACCTCTCCCGCAAAAAAAAAAAATACCAATCCGCGTAACCTTAGGTCCACTCGCCTTTTCCGACTCGATCGCCATCGCACAAACTACGGTCAAAGCGAGCCAATTACCAGGATGCTACGAAAAGTCAACGACCTTTCCTCCTTTGACTTCCATCTGAGTAAATCATCCCTTCACAAAGCCTTATATCTTGATCCCGCCCATCTTGATCGCCTTTCTAAATTCTCCTTCCTTCTAGCCCGTATCTACTTTAATTAGAGCTCAAAGCTACAATTACTATTTATTTATTATGTCATCACTTATTATAATTTGTAGTATTAGTATTATGTTATAGCTTGTAATTGTAGTATTATTATGTAATAGCTTGTATTAAGCTTAAATAAATAAATTTAAAAAAATGTAAATTCAACTCAGATATAGGGAATAACCAAATGAACGTGTAATGAGTTCGTTTTATCTCAATTTTGAAGCTTATCCTAAGTTTAAATTCAAGGCAACTGACACTATATGAATATTTAGAAGTGAAAGGAATCCACCAATAATATGGCGTTCGTATGATTTAATTAGCCAAGACACAACCCTCTATAATCCTTTAAATAGGGATTTAGCCAGTTTATAAGAAACACTCGAAAAAAAATCTAAATTTAAATTCGAACAAAATGATATCGATCAAAACCTTAATATTACTAAGCTTCCTAAACGTTGGTTCGCTTAAAAGGCTTGATTCTACTTAGCTAACATTCGTCACATGCCAAGAATCCAAATGTACAACGAAATTATACTGTGACATATTTTACTTGTGCGCTAATGTTGTTTTGATACGATGTTAATTAATTCGAACTTACAGGAATGATTCCGACTCTGTAGAGGAATACTCCAAAAACTGTTACCGCAAGTCTGTCACTATAACAAGGTAATGCGACTCCTAGAAATTTTTGCGAGAGTCAAACCAATTAAAGGAATCCCAAAAGATTGTGACACTTGTGATAAAAAAAAATACCGACTGTTGATGGTTAAACACTTTAATATATATATTAGTTAATCTTCCTTGATATATTGGATCCTCGACTGAAGGGGATAGTGTGTAGAAAGGCAAACCGTTTGGTGCAAATTGCTTTGCTTAACTTTATCACACTACCATCGACAGGTATTGTTTGTTAACTAAAAAAAAATATTTTTTTTCCTTTTCATATAAAGTTCGGACGATCACATTTAAGATGAAAAATTCCAGCTGGCTTTAATTTGTGAAAATCTTAATTTATGGTATTTACCAATCCTTACGTATGCTTAATTTACACATTCAATTTTTGGATATTCAGCAATCTTAATATATGCAACTCCGGCACCTTTTATATTCACTTGAAACGTTCGTAAAATCTTCGCAACCAAGACAGTTGTGAAAGTACATAGTAGCTTTATATACTTTCTTTTAATTTTCTCTTTTTTCTTTTTTTTTTTGAAATTATTTTAGTTCATTGATTAAATAGGTAATAAAATTGTAATGATTTATTTATATATAAAAAAATTTTTGATTCTTATCCTATATTTGCAGTTTAGTTGTCGGCATCCGGTACTTACAGTTGACTTTCAATATGAAGAAAATGATGAAGCCAAAGGCTTTTCTTTTGAGTAGAGTGAAATATTTTGAACTAACACTAAGACCTGCATGTCACAGCATTTAGTATTTTTATCGGGGAAGAAATCACAAACCAATAAAGTTATTTAATTCACAACGAAAACTTGGAAAAAGAAAGAGTGCTAAACATATAAATTCATTTAATATAGTAATAAATCAATTCCCACATGAATCTATCAGAATTGTTACGCTTTACTTCCAATTTGATTCTGTTGGTCAATAATAAGGTGATGCAAATGTACTGCAACGAAGTTACCTAAACCTGTCAACAGCACCGGAAGAGAGAAAGGTTTTGAGCCCGACGGAATCGAAACCGAAAGAACCCACATCCCAATCAGCTACTTGAAAAAGGAGGAATTACAGAAGGAACTAGCCAATCGGAAATTGGACAGCGAAGGAACAGTCGAAGAGCTCCGAAAACGACTTAGCCAATTCGTCCGAAGAGAGAAAGCTGGAAAGCTCCTCATCGAAATTGGAGAATCATCCGGCCTAGCAGGAGCCCCGTCACTACTAGTTCCGACCTTATATCCGGAGCGAAGCATCAGCACCAGAATTCTCGACAACGAACTATTTCCTATAAACTATACCATTTTCCGTGTTGACGGTTGTATAGACAACAATGATCCACCAGGTCGCGGGGTTCTCATAGCTGCTCACAACCGTTATGATGCCACTCTGCTAAAGACCTCCGACTCTACAATATCAGAATTTGTATGTATAAAAATAGCACTAAATAAGTGCCTTCTGTACATCCTCTGTTGTTACATTCGCCCCTATCAACCTCTAGACACCTACGAGCCCATAATTGACGTGATCGATACCCTGCTTGAGAACGCTAACGCCTCGGATAAATTTATTTTATTGGGTGACTTTAACCTCCCCCGTAACGCATCTTCGGCCAAAGAAGCCTTCTTTACCGATCATACTTAATCCTCTCTTCGGACGCAGTTAACTCGGCTGTCGCAGAAAGCAACCATCTTCTCTCCTCCCTCGACCGTCACCATTCCCCCTTGTTCCTCATTTTCTCCTACGAGCAACCTCATTTCGTTTCAAGCTCCGAGTCCCCTTTATCCTTCAATTTACGTAAAGGCGATTTTGACAAATGAAATCACTTGCTCCTCAACTGTTATATTGGATATATCCCTCAACATCTCCCAATTGACGTTGCTTTAGAGGTGTTCTATTCGGAAATACACGCTTGTCTTACACAATCTATCCCTCTCTTCCTCGTAAAAACTACTCCTCATCCCCCGTATGGTACGAAAAAGAATTACGCTCTCTCCGCAACAGGAGAAATAAACGTTGGCAAACTTTTCCTCTAACCCAGACTGAGTCTAACTATTCTTCCTACCTATCTGCTTATACCTCTTTTTCCGAACGTTGTGATACCCTCTACCATAAGTACCTCCAACGGATGGAAACTAGCCTCATATCCGACCCCAAGCGTTTTTATAACTTTATTAATTCCAAGAAGAAATCCAATGGTTACCCTTCCACTCTAAAGCTCGAGAATACCTCTTCGTCTGATCCTAAGGTTATCGCTAACCTCATTGCACACCTTAACTATTTTGCATTCATGGACAATTACACCTTTTGACCCTGATCCTGAACTAATCGCCGGCAGTATTAATGGACGACTTTCACCCAGGTCCAGATGACAATCCGGCCATCGTTCTGAAAGAGTGTGCCATGCATTTAGTTTAACCACTTACCTTGCTTTTTTTCGTCTCTCGGTCACTCAAGGGGTTTTCCCTCAATTATGGAAAAATTCGTATATTATTCCCATCTTTAAAAAAGGCTGCAAGAACGATGTGTCCAACTACAGACCCATTGCTAAATTATCATCCATATCTAAACTATTCGAAAAATTGGTCTATGATTCCATGTTCTTCCACTGTAAGTCTATCTTCTCACTCTCCCAGCATGGCTTCCTCAAAGGTAGATCTACTACCACCAACCTTACTGACTTCGTCTCTAAAAGACTATGTGCCCTGGAAAACGGAAAAGATGTTGATGTTATTGCCACCGATTTTAGTAAAGCCTTCGACAAGATCTCCCATAACGTTATTTTGTTCAAACTTGATCGCCTAGGCTTCCCCCCAGATTCATCTCTTGGATTCGATCCTACCTTAACAACCGTCAGTACAATATTCTTTTCAGTTCATCCGTTTCTTACCCTATTGTCGCTCGTTCCGGCATCCCTCAGGGCAGCCACCTCGGACCATTGATTTTTATCCTCACAATAAATGATGTTGAATGTGTCATCAAACACTCAGAGTTGTCCATTTATGCCGATAAACTGAAAATAATCAAACATATCTCCTCCACAACCGACTCTCTTCTCCTGCAAAAAGACCTGGATTCATTCATCACATGGTGCATGAAAAACTGTCTAGAGCTCAATGTCTCCAAATGCCAGTCCATCTCTTATTCCCACAAGCGTCTTACCACCACCCCGAGAGTCTACATGTTAACCGACATACCAGTCAATATCGTTACCTCTTTGTGTGACTTAGGAATAATCTGTGATAGTGAACTCAATTTCCGTTCCCACATTGACAGCATAATTAACAGAGCTACTCCACGCTAGGGTTTGTGAAGCGCTGGTCCAGAGAGTTATCCAATCCTTATATTTCCAAATCTCTCTAGGTCTGCTTCGTTAGACCTTTTGTTGAATATGCCAGTCAGGTATGGTCACCTATACAAACAACTCGCATTAATAGGATTGAATCTGTCCAGCGTAGGTTTATTCGCTTCGCTCTACGTGATCTTCCGTGGGTTGACAGATTCAACCTTCGTCCCTATGAAAACCATCTGAAACTGATCGACTTACAACCTCTAAGCAAACGTCGTGATATTTCCGACATTCTCTTCATTTATCAATTATTAACTGGTGCCATAGAGTGCCCTTCAATCATGCAATCTTTACCCATCTATACGAATCCCCGTAACCTTAGGTCCAATTACCTTTTCCGACTCGACCGACATCGCACAAACTACGGTCAAAGCGAGCCAATTACTAGGATGTTACGAAAAGTCAACAACCTTTTCTCTTTTGACTTCCATTAGAGTAAATCATTCCTTCACAAAGCCTTATATCTTGACCCCGTCCATCTTGATCCTGATCGCCTACTTTAATTCTTCTTCCTTACGTCTTCTGCCAGTACCTACTGTATTTAGAGCTCATATTGTAGCTTATACTATTTATTTATTCATTATTACTTATTATTTATTATAGTTTGTAAAATTATTATTAAATTATAGCATACACAAAAATGTATTTTTATGTAATAGCTTGTATTAAGCTTAGATAAATAAAATAAAACTCACCGAATACTAGAAAGCTGCATTCGAAGGAATACCGACAATGACAAAACCAGAGCGTACCGTCTCCCGAATAAGCGATGGGGAAATCATGGATAAAGTGCGAAAATGGAACGTATGTTTTGACAAGGGACAAGACCTCCTAGCCTTCTTGGGAAGAGTTGAAAAGCTTTCCGAATGCTACGAGATACCAGTAACAAAGATCTACAAAGCACTTCCGGAGCTACTAACGAAAGACGCGTTAGCTTGGTATCGCAACAACCAAGCAGATTGGACTGTATGGAACGATTTCGTGAACGCGTTCAAAGAGTCCTACCTCCCACCACGATATCATGTCAAGCTCGCAGAACAAATCCGGACCCGAGTCCAAAGAAATGGGGAAAAACCAAAATAATCGTGACATCTCTGCAATCCCTGATGCGATGGCACCCGAGAATGGCCGAAGAGTACGAGTCACTATGAGCCGAGGAACAGAGAACAACCCCACTGAGGAGTGTACCAACACGACAACAAGTTCCAGACCGAAACCAAGTCCTATCAATCCGAGAGGGACACACACCAGTGGATAGCTGTTGCTGGTACGGACAACGAGGTCATCTGAGACAACATTGTCGAAATCAGTCAGACTTGTTTTGTTCGAAATCTCGACAACAATGAATCCTCAGCGACGACTGCCGATTAAGCCCATACACTGAAAACCGAGAACGACTACCGCCCCGGCAGCGAGGGACGGGTGCATGGCAGAGGAAGTTGCACCCCACTCTCCGACCTAGAATCTAAGGCGTTGACAGATACCGATGCCACAAAACTCTCATCTCTTGGAGCTGCACAAGACGGTTGACCTGAAACAAAGACAAAATTAGTTCATATAATTATAATATATTAACATCCAATAAATGAGTATCTTAAACATTTTATAATACTTAACGTCTCTAATTCGTAACCTACAAAAAGAAAATCACATTATACGGTATGGCTCACTTGGAATAAATGCTTATGTATAACTTAATTATTCTACGTCTCTAAATTCCAGACCACCTATATCTTCGTCATTTGCCTATGTATAAAAACTCAATAAGCTACAAAGAAACCTAAAACAAAAATATTGACTTAAACTAAGCATTTATCCTGTGAATCTGCCAGGCTCAAAGACTAAAAAGTGGCGAAAATCAATCAACGTTAAGATCAGTTATGCCCGACGGTAACTACTACCCCGACGCAAAATAGTTCATCCAGTCGAAAATTTCTTTAAAAAAGTGTTATTAAATTTAATTATTATTTTAACCCAATTCTTTTCAGGACGAATTTTTTTTCTAGTACCTTATTCTACGAATGGTTGATTATTAATTTATCGTTGTTTGAACACCGAAGCTCTAAGTATATTAGAACAACAGTCGAGGAAATAAAATTGTGCTTAAAATTATTAAGCCCTAAAAAGAAAAAAAGTGACATGTTTTCTAAGTCAGTGACCTTATTTGTAACTGGCCGCTATTTTGTAAGTGACTCAGTTTGTTTTTTTGCTTTTTACAGTGCCGGGAAATATTTATGTTTTCAAACGGAAGTGACTCAGTTTGTTTATTAACATTGCCGGGAAATAGTTTTGTTTTTAACTCAGAATTGCTAAAACCTGGTGAAAACCTTTTTGTTTAACTTTTTATTTTCAAATATTAACGACTAATCTTCACGCACATAATGGCCCTTTGCAAGGCATGCTCTAATGAGCTGCTAAACTATGTCGTTGCCTGTGATGGCATCTGTGGTGGTGTTTTTATGGCACTTGTCTCTCGCATGGTCTTTCTACATGTAAAGAGTGCTCCAACATTAGGCCCTGTCTCGTTGTTCTCTCTCCACAGATCAATCTTACATCGCTGATAAGGTCAATGAGATATCCACAAACTTTGCTGGACTTAAAATTTTGTCCGATGACTGCGCCAGTCTAAACTCAAAACTGGACAAGCTGCTTAATATCGCTGAGGGTTAGACCAACGACTCGTTGCTTCTTTCCAGCAGGATTTGCGAGCTTTCCTTAAAGTTAAGCGTCCTGGTCGCTTCCTTGGATGATCTTTGCGCTGGTTCACCATCGCCTTCCATCGGCCAACCTACGGAGTCTATCATGCCAATCCTAGATGACATTCGGCGTGGTGTCCGGCACGTCAAGCGGGATCTAGATTCGTGCTCCACAGCCATTGTGAAGAACTTTGAATTAATTGGCTCAGTCGGCTCTGATATCAGGAGCTTAACCACAAATAGCTATCTCGGCCCCTCTTTTCCTCTGTCCGACACCACAGCTGCTTCTGGTTTGAATTCTTCTTCTGCTGGAAGTATATCTTCTAAAGAGAACTCCTCCACTCTCCGGGATGCAACTTCTGCAGTTCCGCCTCAATCTACCGTGAAAGTGATTCCTAAAGACCCGCATTCCTCCTTTTTGCAGCCTGCTTCAGATGTTGATGCTCCTGTTTTGTTACTGTTATTGTTGAGTGGGTTTACCGAGTTAGTTTCCGACGTACTACTTCCCATAGTGGACATGATTACTCCGAGGATGATAGCGTTTTGTATCATACCTGGGGAGAGGAATATGGTTAATGGAGGTTTTTAAATTAATTTTCTTATTTACTAAGCGTAGATTTTCCTAAAGTGTTTTCCAGCGAATGTTATATTTCCGCGGGTGTACCTCAGGACGAGGGCTGTCAGAAGAAATTCCTGTTGAAGCCCTGGGGGCGAGGGTGATAAAGGTGGCTCTAGCGCCAATTTCTTGTTGTTGGGAATGTGGTGGAGTCATACCAACTTTTAAATATGGAGAGTTTTTGTTTTTAATTAGTCGGGAGAGTTATAACTCACTTATCGTAGACTTCATATGTATTTTCCAGTGTCATGTTCTGAAATTGTTTGATGCGGATTTTTTATATCCGCAGGTCGACTTCAGGACACGGGACTACCAGGAAGAAATTTCTGGTAAGTCACTGGAGGTGTGGTATAATAGTTGGTTACCTTTGGGTAGTTGTTTTGATATCTACTGTTGAATACAGTATTTCGAAGGTAGTTGAGGAGGACCTCAAGGCAAGGGACTACCAGGAAGAAGTTTCTGTCCCAGCCTTGGAGGCGAGAAAAAGGAAGAAACTAGAAGTTAATGGTTGATTGAAGTGGAAAGGTTTGGCCTTATGCAAAGTAGGTTAGAGTGATTAGGGCATTAAAAGAAAATGTTATTATAATTATCCCTTTTGATCGCGGGGTGTAGACGCCAAGTAGGGCGTAATAGCAACTCAGATTGCCGTCAGGAGGAGCTTCTAGATATAGCATTAAGGAGAAGGATTTTTGGTGGTTCAGTCTCTGACGGAATTTCGCAAAAGTTGCTTTGAATTTGTAATTTCGGGTTCGCCTTTTGACAAGAATGGTTTTTTCCTTTCTTTTCTAATTATGGGATACTGTGCAAGAGGTAGTAAGCCTCGCTCGACTGGTTGTCAGACAGAGACACCTTCTCTGTAAGTAATGGAACTCACTATACTGTCATCCCAGTGGTGAGTGAAGTGAAGACGCCGGTCAGGACTATGGTACTTCCACGTAGTGCGAGGCGGAAACTGGTATTCGGTGGGTTTGACACTGATTAGCAGGCCAAAACCTAGTCCAACCCAAGCCAAGGTGGAACTGCATACGCCGAGGGCTGCGTGGCTAAAGGGGAGCTTAGTCTTTTTTAATCTAGCCTTCTCGTGGTAATGCGGATCTCTGCCATGGGTGACTGTCCTTTCTCCGCAAATCGTGGGACCAAAAATGGACAAACTTAAAACACTTAAAACAAAAAATGATGAGAAGGAAGCGGAGGAGAGGCTACCAGACGACAACCTAACGGACATGGAAGGCAGCGGGGGGGAGGTGGTGAGCCCGAGCGAAGGAGAGGAGGAAAGGCTCCTCAAATCGCCAGGCAAGGACCAGGATGATAAATCCAGTCTGAAGAAGCCACCAAGGAAAACTTCAGAAGGACTGAGGAGGAGAAGGCGGTGCCAAAAGGCACGCCATGTCCTGACGAAGCTGGAGAGGATGGACCCGGCGTCCATCAGCCAAAGGGACAGGAGGGAGATGATGCGGGCGAGAAATCTCCTGGCATCAGATCCATACCATGTCCCTTATACATACAAAAAACCTGGCGAAGGCGACAAACCTCAGGGAAGTGCCTCTATCACGGAAAAGGCGTGTAAAAGGGCGCGTTCCTTAGATGAGGTGGAAAACGCAGCCAAGAAAACTAAAGAAGTCCGACAAGACCCTGTTCATGGTAATACCAGTAGGACTTCCAGGACACCTGCGAAGGGCGCTGCTAGAGATGGGAACCGAATCGAAAAGTATCGATACTTGGCATTGCAATATATCCGCATCTTTCTGTACTTAGATACAAATATACCGTTGAAGAAGTATCGATACTCAAAAGTATTGGAACCATATGGATAAAAATTAAAAAAATTATATATGGTGTAGAAATTGCATAGAAATTACGACAACTTTATCGTTGAGAAATATCAAAATATCGATTTGCTCAAAAGATATATGCATTTGATTAATAATTTTTTTCAAATGAAAACGTATCTCAGCAGCTGATTTCATATATCTTTTCAGCAAATGAATAATTTGAAATTTCGCAAGAACAACTAAAAAAGCAGATGAAATAAAGAACAATAAATTTTTATTTCAATAGAAATCTATTTTTAGTTTTTGCATACTGCCACACGACTATAGATTGGACCCATACCTACACCAAATAATGAGACGGTGTGTGCTAGGCTGTCAATACTTCGAGTATTGAAAGAAAAGTATCGAGGATCGGTAGTATCGGGGGCTGGTAGTACCGATTACAAAACCTCGAAGTATTGAAAGCAAAGTATCGATACTCCGGTATATCGATACAGTATCGCCCATCTCTAGGCGCTGCAGGCTGCTCAGCAGCTACAAAGAGCTCTGTCGCTAACCGTCTGAAGAATGCGGTAGCACCTAAGGACGGGGGAGTCGAGAAATCGGCGGCGGTGGGAATCAAAGAACCACCAAGGCCATCAACCTCAGGCATGAGAAGGGAGGGCACGGCTTTGACGATGGCGGAGGCTGCCCGTAGCTACCTGAAAGTTGCAGTAGTAGACACTGGCAACAAAGAGTGGAAGCTCATGGGGGATCAGATGCTCCTGGTGGAGAGGAAGCTTATGGCGGTCCTAATGGAACACCTAGCGTCGAAGCCGGGAGGACCTGTCCCACAATACGACACGACTGGCTGGCTAAGGGGAGTGAAGCTGTTCTGCTGCAAGGATCAGTTTTCACTGGACTTTCTGCGAAGCAGTGTGTCGAAGCTGGGGGCGGTATGGGACAAGGCGAAGTTACAGGTCATCCCAAGCACGGCACAAGAGCCGTGGGTCAAAGAAGACGCCATACTGGGATTAAAGCACAAATTATTCACCATTTTCTATAAAAAGGGTGCAGGTAAGCCGAGAACTTGTATTCTGGCCAAGAAGGGCATTAATTTATTTTTATTGTCTAATTACAGCACTAAAGACCTCACAGTAGTTCAATGGGAGGGAAGCAGCATGGCGCCTACATGGATCGCTTCGGCGTACATGGCGCATGACGTCTGCATCCCACCTACTGAGGTCCAGACACTGGCGAAAGCAGCGGATGAAGGGAGACGAGTCCTGTTGTTGGGTTGCGACGCCAACGCACACCATTTGGTTTGGGGAAGCACGGACATCAACGAACGTGGTGAGTCTCTATTTAACTTCATTTTAAATTCTAAACTTAGTATCTGTAACAGGGGCAACAGGCCCACATTTATTACAGCAAATAGGGAAGAGGTTTTAGATATGACACTCGTAACGGAGTCAAATGATCTAAAGGTGGAGGACTGGAGAGTATCGGGAAAGAGGTCGTTTTCGCACCACTGCTGGATACGCTTCAGAGTCAACCTCCTGCCAGAGCCTTGCATCCCCTTTAGAAACCCGGTCAGAGCAGACTGGGATGAATTTAAAAGACGAGTAGCGCAAAGCGTACCAGCGCCAACTTGCGAGATTCTCGAAAATAAACAATCCCTTGATGCTTCAGTGGAGGTACTATCCAAAGCGTGTATTGACGCCTTCAAGAAAAGCTGTCCGCTAAGCAGACCACCCAAGAAGTCTTACCCTGCTTGGTGGAGCAGGAGCCTGAGCGCGTTAAGACGGGAGGCGCGGAGGCTTTTCAATAGGGCTAAGTCAACAAAAACAGCTGACGATTGGGCCGCCTACAAGAGGGGTTTAAAAGAGTATAAAAACTCCATTAAAAAGGCGAAACGCACTTCATGGAGGGCTTTCTGTGAGTCCATTGAGAGTGCAAGCGAGTCCGCTAGGCTCAGGAAGGCCCTCGCAAGCAGTCCCAGCGTTCCCTCCTTCTTGATGCGGGGCGATATTTCCTTTAAGGAATCGGTAGAGGAGACACTGGAACTGCTTATGAGCACGCATTTTCCCTGTAACTCTGACGCAAATAGGGCGGCAAATTGTGCGGGTAGACCGGCTAGATCGGAGCTACCAAGCCTGGATTCCGCCAGCTACATAGTAGCACAGGACAGGGTTGAATGGGCAATTAAAACTTTTGCGCCATACAAGTCACCAGGAATAGACGGGATCTGGCCTATCATGCTGTAAAAAGCACAGGCTTCAGTTATTCCGTGGCTTAGGGTGATATTTAAAAGTTGCCTCTTCCACTCCTATGTCCCTCTAGCTTGGAGACAGGTCAAGGTGATCTTTATCTCCAAGGCAGGAAAAAGTGGACACATAATCGCTAAGGACTTCAGACCAATTAGCCTTTCATCGTTTTTACTTAAAACACTAGAAAGACTTCTCGACGTATACTTGCGTGAGCGTATTCTACCAAGAGGGGTGAGCGGCTCCCAGCACGCATATACAAAGGGAAAGTCAGTTGAAACTGCGCTGCATGTAGTAGTAAGAACGGTTGAGCAGTCACTTAGTAACAGGGAATACACGTTGAGAGTGTTTCTTGATATTGAAGGGGCTTTCAACAACGTAAAGGCTGAAGCAATTCACTATGCCCTTATGTCTCACGGTACAGACCACTCTATCTGCCAGTGGATTGACGCAATGCTATCAAGCCGCCAGATCCACACAAAACTGGGCAACCACGAGAGAGTCAGGTCCGTAGACAGAGGAACACCCCAAGGGGGCGTATTGTCACCATTATTGTGGCTCCTAGTGGTCAACGATATCCTGATCTCACTTGAAAGAGATGGGATAAAGGTGGTGGTTTATGCAGACGACCTGGCCTTACTGGTATCAGGAAAGTTCCTAAGCACCATGAGCGAGTTGATGGAGAGAGCACTAGGTAAAGTCCACAGATGGGCGAAGAACTGTGGCTTATCGGTCAATCCTCAGAAGACGGAGGCAATCCTATTCACAAAGAGGAGAGTGATCGAAGCCTTCGAACCACCTAAACTAGCGGGGAATACCCTAGCAATAAGGACCCCCACTAGGTATCTAGGGGTCATACTCGATTCCAAACTAAGCTGGGGCATGAACATAGATGAACGCGTGAAGAAAGCGTCAATAGCGTTCTATGCCTGCAAGAGGATGTTTGGCAAGAAATGGGGTCTAAGCCCTCGTACTGTCCACTGGATGTATACCTCCATAGTAAGACCTATTCTTACATATGGCATAAAAGTCTGGTGGACTGCTCTGCAGAAGGAGAGCAATCTAAAGAAAACAATCAAGATTCAAAGAGCTGCCTGCTTGGGCATCTCCGGAGCTATAAGCTCAACGCCAACGGCTTCAATGGAGACTATGCTCCATCTCCTACCGCTCGACGTCCACGGTAAAAGTATAGCTGCACGCAGCGCTGTAAGACTGAAAGAGTCCAAGTGCTGGAAGAGCTCTGATAACGGCCATAGCAGTATACTAAGGACCTATCCGGGGGGCTATCTGCAGGTGAGCACCGACTACACCACCCCACAACTTAGTTTTGGGAAGGGCTTCTCCACAAGGATCCCAACTAGAGAGGAGTGGGCAGAGTGGGGGGATGCCACAGGTGTAGAAATATCGGTGTTCACGGCTGGGTCTAAGTCGGAGGACGGGGTGGGACCAGGGGTCTTCTCGGACTGCCTAGGCATAGGCAGTAGGTACCGGTTACCGGACCACTGCAGTGTATTCCAAGCGGAGATCTTGGCCATAGAAAGGGCGGTAACACTAATACACGGGCGCCCAAACCTACCAATGGGTAGCGAGATATACTTGTACATCGACAGCCAAGCAGCTATCAAGGCGCTGGACTCAAACTCACTCAGGTCACAGCTGGTCGGCAGGTGTCTGGCGGGTCTCCGGACGTTAGTGGCGAGACACAAGGTAACTCTCTGCTGGGTCCCTGGTCACAGTGGTGTTCAAGGAAATGAGGCAGCTGATGAGCTGGCAAAGGAGGGATCACAACTGGATGATTCCTCTATTGACAGATCAATTGGCTGGCCGCTAGAATCAGTAAAGAGAGAGACTGACCTTAAGGCTACTCAGCTCGCTAAACAGAGATGGAGTAACTTAACCACATGCAGACTATCAAGGCAGATGTGGCCTGAATGGGATTTGAGAAAAATCGCGTTCCTGTTAAACGGAAGCCGGATAAACCTCCGAAACATTGTGGCAGTTATTACTGGCCACTGTCTTTTTGGTAGACATGCAGAACTTCTGCGCGTTCCCACAAATGACTTCTGCCGGAGTTGTATGGACGAGGAAGAGGTGGAAAGCATTCAGCACTTACTCTGCGAATGCCCGGGCCTAGCAAAAAGAAGGTACAATGCAATGGGCGTGTACTTCTTAGATGGCATGGGCGATATAGCCGGCATCGGGCTGAAGCAGCTATAAAGGTTTATTAACAGCTGCGGCTGGTTTTAGTTAAACCCGGCAATCAGGCACGGTTCCACGGATGTGGTAGCACAACGGACCATTTATAGGTCTATGATCGGCTGTAGGCCTGATAGCCGCCACCCTAACCTAACCTAACCTAATCTAAGAGGTAGTAAATTCCTGTTGTGTAGTACTTCGTAGTTCTAAGAACGTTTAATAGGTGGATGTGAAATCTTACTTCAGAAATTTTAAGATTAAGTAGAAGGTTGTCAGGAATAAGATGCTTATAATCTAAGTTGGTTTGGACCCGATTGGACCGAGTTGTTCAAGGGCTTTTTCGTTGTTCCCTTCTTGATTTTGTGCTGGCTTTGCGTTACGATCTTCGCCTGATCTTCTGATAGTAGCTCTCGTGATTATACACGGGTTCAGGGTCTCGTTTCAAATTAGACGGAACATCCGCTGTGAAGCCCGTTGGGTATGGCGTACCAATCGACAAATTTAGTGAGGTTATCATGGAAAGTCAAGATGTACTTGTTTCCGGAGTCAGTTTCCTCGAGTGGACCAACAATGTCGAGATAGACTTTGTCGAAGGGCTGTTCTGCGATGTCCGTGATGACCATCGGCATTTCAAACTGAGGCATCACCTTCATTTTTTGGCATTATGAGCAACGCTTAACGTATTTCTTAATATCGCTAAGCATGTGCCTCCACCAGTACTTCCTTCGAATTCGCTTGTATGTTTTATTTACGGCCTGCCCTGATGGCCGCCAGAAGGAGAGTCGTAATAATCATGTAAGATCGTTTGTATCTCCTTGGGGCTTGTGATTATTTCAGGGGGCTTAGGTTTATCGTCAATTAGCAGATTAGTATCTGGGGGGTTTTCTGTAGTGACTTCTTCTATATTTGGAATTATTTCGTTTTTGCGAGGTGTGTGATCCCATATTTCGGGGCTTTTAGACTCTGTTTGAGCGTTTTTCGCTTAAGCCCGGGTCACAGCGTTACATTTTAGGCGACTTTTGCGAATAGAGGTTATTTCATCCTCCGAGTCCGAATCCATTTTATTTTGGACTTGCGCTTTTACTATTATGTTTTGGCCATTTGAGCCTTCGCTGACTTCTCGTGGAATGCGGCTTAACGCGTCGGCATTCGTATTGTACTTTCCTGGCTTGTATTCGATTTGATAATCGAATTCGGAAAGTTTATGATGAAATCTCACCAGACGGGAAGTGGGGTCTTTAACATTAAGGACGCCTTTGAGAGGCTTATGGTCTGTATAGACCGTAAATTTTCGGCCTTGCAAGTAACATCTAAAGTTACGCGTAGCCCAGACTATGGCGAGCAACTCTTTTTCAATAGTTGAGTAGTTGCGTTCCGCCTTGTTCAGTGTACGGCTGGCTTAGGCAATGGACTGGTCGTGTCCTAGTTCTCCTTGCGAGAGGACGGCTCCTCCGCCTTCTTGGGGACGACTAGGAGAGGTAAATTCCAGGGGCTTTTACTTGGCTGCACTATGTCGTTTTCTAGCATTTCGCGAAGCTGTTCGTTTATTACATTTCGTTGCGTCTCTGGCAAACGATACATTTTCTGGTTGATTGGTGCTTGGTCGTGCACCAATGGTATATCATAAGTGAAAGTGCGTTTGTGAAAGTTAGCCGATCACCTTTGAGTAAAAAGATATCATTGTACTCCTAACAGAGTTGTGATGTCGCTTGTTTTTCCTCCGCGCTCTGATTTACGTCCAGGCTGAGCTCTTCGTCTAACCTGACGAGACGCGGGTTATTACTTCGTTCTTCCTGTTCTCCATACTCCTGGAATAAATATTTAATATGCTGTAAAGTGGCCATTTTTTCGGCGTTAGAATTATTTTTACCTTTATTTTTATGTTTAAGTTTACTTATTTTATTGAAACGAGAAATATTTTTATCTTTGTTTTTATTTTCACCCCACTTTATTTTATTTAAATCACTCTTAAAACTAAATGACGATGGAGTTGGGGTTTCCGAACCGCCGTAAATTGCCATATTTGAGGCGAACTCGCTTTCGTCTTCTAATGGTCCCTTGCACCGTGATTTACTTACTGTGAAAGTTGATTTTGGAGCTTTTGTTGATACCGACCGTCTTTCTTGTTTTTGTCAAAATTTGCAGCCACTGGTTACTCCGTTGCCCTCGTAAGGTATCCGGCGATTCGAATTGTGGAATGTGAGAACCCTACAATTGAGATGTTAATGGCGGCCTAGTTCACGTAGTGGAACAGTAGATGTCCTCCCGACACAATCTTCCACTCCTTACCTCTCCTTAAGAGACCTTCTGGTTAGGCTTGGCCCATGGGCCCCTCAACACTACTTTTGCATTTTTTTTTCTTTTGCCATAGTGCTTTCCTGTCTTAACGACTGGTGAACTATTTTGTGAGACCGCTCACAATCATCCAAGAGATGTCGTCCTTAACGGACCCTGCCCCGCCGCACTTGCCCTCTTTCCGCTCACCACCGGACACGCTTAGTCTTAAAGACCGGCTAGCTCAAATAAAGCATGAGACTGCGGATGGGTCGGGCCACACATTGGGCGCCTGGCAAAGCTACGAGAGGGTACCTAGAGCCACCTACGTCTCTCTCATTAGGAGCACGCAAGGAGCTCAGGCTCATTCTCGCTAGCTGAGCAAGGTAATCTAGTGTCAGCGACCTTTCTCAGCCTCCTCTGCCCTCGCTAGCTCGGCAGCTGGATCAATGCGTTGAGCGGCAAGACCACCATGCCTTGGGTCCCGGGTTCGAGCCCAGATGACCGTGAACTTTTATTAAGAAATTAAAATAATCCACTCCGTCTCTGGGCTGTTGTCTAGCTCGCAGCAATGCAAACAAGACTCAAGTTTCCTCACTTCCCTTACCCTAATTCCCTTCCGGCCAAAACCATGCTAACGCATCAAAGGGTTGTCCCCTAGGATTTGGCCATATCGTATAAAAAAAAAAAAAAAAAAAAAAAGATAGTTTTTGCAAAAAACAAAAAGGTTCAATTCGCAATTGTTGTATAGCTTAGTACTTAGTCAGAGCAGTAGATAGGCACATAGGATATAAGGAGCAGAATTGTTTTTTTTTCTTGTTGTCGACCGAGCCTCATTGCAAAGAGGTCCATAGACCCTGGCCTTCAGCCAGTTGGCCGTATGCCCTCCACTGGAGGGAGTAATTCCGTTTTTACAAAACAAAAAAAAAAAATTTTTCTTTTGAAATTAAATAAATAATTTTTTTAATGAACGTTAATTAGGTCGTCTTCTTTTTCTCTCTCTCTCTCTCCTCGTCGTCCTTTCTTAGGGCGGTCATGACAGCGCTACGTCGGTGGGCGGGGTCCTCACGATGAGGTGAGTGGCCCTCTCTCTCTTTGCAGGTCGTTGTAGGGCATCCAGATGACAGTGCCCCCTGGATGCATAGGGTGGTTGGGGCATGGGCCAAGTAAGGGGAGTCAGGACACCAGACTCCCCCAACGACTACCGGTAAGTCGAGCGACGCCTGCTCGTATCCTCTTCCTCCGGTCATGTTCCTTTCTTTTGGTTTTTCCTATTTAAAATCCTCTTTGGTTTTTTTTTTCTTGGTTTTCTTATTTTCGCGGTTCTTTTTTTCTCTTTCCTTTTTCGATTTTTTTATTTTTTTTCTTTAAAATCATATTTTTCTTTTCGGTTCGTCTCACCCTTCCCATCCCTCGGCATGATTTTCTTGCTTTTGTTGCGCGACCGCGGGCGGAGATGGCATCCCCTTTTTTGAACCCCCCCTCTCTATCGCAATGCTAGCGATACCAGCATGCCATCCTCCATCTTTGCCCAAGCATCTGCTGACAGGTGAATGTCCAGCGGAGGCTGTGATCCTGGCGGACATCAGCTGACTTCCAGTTGATGCCATCCAGAGTCATAGCCTGCCTTGGGCAATCATCCAGCAGCAGTGTCGGTCCAAGCTCGCAACAAGAGATGGCGCCCAACGGGTAGTCATCCTTCACTCGATATACAGCTTCTTCTGAAACTGCTGCAGTTAGCTCGTAGTTGACTGTTGACCGGAAGAAGCGCGTTGCGCGCAACAAGAGATGGCGCCCAACGCGCTGGCCTTAAGGGTTCCGAGTAAGTGCAGGCTCGAAGCTCGCGGATGAGTAGCTCGAGTTCTGAACTCGGAACCTGAGCCCACGCGAACTAGTCTTCGAGGTGGTCAGGTCCTCTGGAACAGCGGCTTAAGGCTGTTACGTAGCCTACTGTCTGCCCGAGGACCTAACCATCTCAACACCGTCGGCAGAGACTCTCCAGGAATCGCAGACATATAGCAGGCGAGAGCCAGCTGTCTGTCTTGGAGAGGCTCTGTCCGACATCCTTAGGGTTTCCTTCCCTTCCCTTTTCCTTCCTATATTTTTTTTCCTTCCCAAAACCCTTTTCTTTCCTAAAATTTTCTTTTCGTTTTTTCTCTTTTTCTCAGTTTTTTTAAATTTTACCCTTCCCTACCTATCTTCCTTTTTCCTCAGGAGGCACGACTGCATCGCTTGATGTCTGGAATGCATCACGTCTCCGAAGAAGGTCGGTGGCTGGCTGTTACTAGCCAACCAGTCGACTCGGAGACCTGATGTCTTCCATTCAGACGGTAATGACAGGTGTCCTCATCCTTGTTCCCCGGCAGGCGTTGTAGATTTGCTGAGGAGAGAGGACCACTCAGTGGGGTGGCTGTCCTGCGAACAGCGGGGGAGGATCGTCGTTGAGAGAGAGAGAGAGAGAGATTAATACTGATTCGTCGTGAATTGATTTTCCAAAATTTTTGACTTGTGATTTTTATTCTTTGGCTCACAAAATTTTTCCTACTTTGGCTCAAATTTTTTTACTTTGGCTCGAATTTTCTTATCAATTTTTTTTTGAATTTGTGACTTTTCTGAACTTTGACAAAATTGTTTCTACATATAATTTCTGGACTTGTGTTTTATGCTCAAAATTGTTTCTGCATATAAATTTTGACTTGTGATTTTTATTCTTTGGCTCAACATCGGATTAAATTCATTCATATAATTCTGGAATTGCGATCTTCTAACTTTGGCTGGGTTATTTTCTCTGTATTTTTTTTTGGACTTGGGATTTTTCTAACTTTTGCTCAAAAATATCTTCACGTATATTTTGATTGGTGATTTTCCTTATGCTCAAAATTTTTAACATTGGCTCGAAGAGTTTTCTCAGATAGTTCTGAACTGGTCATTTTTCCTTAACTTAGTCTCAAGTTTTTTATTATTCCTTTTAGACTTGAATTTTCTTCCAAAATCTTGGCTCGAGTTTTTCTTTTGTTGTTTCAGGCTTTGTCGTGAAATTTTTTTTTTGGAGCGATTACTCCATCTCAGAATTTTGGAACAAAATTTTTTCCAAAGCTTCGGCTTGTTTTGTTGATCATAATTTTGACTGGCATATATTGTGGACTTGAAATTGTTCAAAACATCGGCTCGATTGTTGTACCAGGTCTTTGGACGGAATTTTTTTTGTTGAAACATCGTCGCAATTTGAGATTGCAGGGAACTCCAAGGACAACTGCAGGTTAATATAACACTGGTCCTATACCTAGTGGCAAAATGTGGGTAGCTCGTTCCCCGCCTGGAGCTTCGGCGGTCACCCCGAAGTTATGTACTGTCTGTATGGACAACCTAGCCACGAGCAACGCAATACTGACTAGCTGTGGACACGAGTTTCACGAGCATTGCCTACGCCATTGGGAGAAAACAAGCCAAGTATGTCCCAATTGTCGACAGGAACTGCATAACCGGAACAACGGAACAGGCGCAATCCCTCGTAGGTATAATACTAGAGCTGCTACGCGACAACCAGCGACGTCACCCCCTGAAGAGGTACGGCTAGCGGAGCCACAAGCTCAAAGTTCGAGACCAGCCTCAACAACTGCTTCATCTCGGAGTCCAGAGGAGACTCATGGAAGGACGCGGCCCATATCCCGCGAGCAGTCCACCATTGCAGGTGAGCTGCCTCCGGAGGACGTCCCGCCAGACAGGTCCGCCAGCACACAAGCGCTGTCAGCAGCTATAAGGATTCAAATCGCCGACGCTGTTAGGGAAGAAGTGGCGAGAGGCCTCCAACAACATCGGTCACCACCAGCTCCACAATCACGGCTAGCGGCAGCAAACTCCTGGGCAAACGCTTCTCGAGACATGCCTAGTCTCGACAATATAAGGGAACAACCTGGACCTGACTTCATCTCCGTTCGGCCAAGTCAGCAGAGACATCAATATATTCCACCATATCAGTCCAACCAGCACTACCAGCAAGACCAGTATGAAACACCTAACCCGCAACGACACAGTCACCATGGATATAACCGGTCAAGGCGCTCAGCAAGTCCCATCAGAAGATGGCAACTGATGTATGATGGGGATAACTCAAAAGTTCATATTCCGAGTGGAGACACTAAGGAGAACCACGCTAGGGGGAGATCTCAACCTTGTCGTCGATAATTTGCATACCCTCCTGGGAGGAAGAGTGAACGGATGGTTCTGGACAGTACGACGACAGAACCCATCCCCGCCATGGGAACACGTAAAGCTGGCACTGAGGACAGATTGGGGCGAACACAGAAGCGACGTTGACATCAGAAGGAGGATGTTGAACCGACGACAGAGGCCCAACGAGCTCTTTGCATCCTATTGCCAGGACATGGTGCACTTGCGAAACCAGCTGCGTGCTCCCATGACGGAGATGGAATTCGTCGAAAACGTTCGCACCAACTTACTACCCTCTATACAGGAACAAATTCGTTTGCACCATACAACATCAGTGGCGCAGCTTCGGGCTTTAGTTATGGAAGTGCAGACCACCAGAGCACGCATTCGTTCATCTTTACCATCCATGTACAACCGGTCGAGAGTTGATGAATATTACCTGCCCGAGAATCCGATGAGACACGACGAGGATATGGTTGACCACACGTCAGAAAATGGACGACATGTAGCTGCCATCAAACCGGCCCAAAGGCCGACGCCAATCTGCTGGAACTGTGATCAGCCGGGACACTATTACACAGACTGCAATATAGAGCTACAGGGCTTCTTTTGTTATGGATGCAGACGGAAGGGAGTTGTTAAGCCTAGGTGCCCTGTCTGCGTTCAGAAAAACCTAAGGAGGGTCGGGGGCAACAACATCAGTCCTCGACCGACAGCATACTATCGGAGGCCAGTAGAGCAGAGGGACAATGGACCGCGGCCGAATCCAGCACTGCTTACGACTCCTCAACAGCCGCCTACATCCCAACAGGAATAACAACTATTAGACCAGACATAACTCCCGTACACTCAACACCGGATGTAACACCTTCATCGGACTTATTACCACTGCCTACCATTCCCACGGAAGACAACGAGAGCAGGTCAAGGGTATGCCCGCCTAACTTAATGGACCAGTTAATAGATGCATCGGATAACAGCACTACTTCTGAGATGCAAATACCATTGGTGCCTATATGTTCTACACCACCCAATGCACAATCAGGCGAGACCAAGGAAGTGCCCATACAGTTGCTGCAGCGACACACAACCGTCCCGATTGAAGAACGGATTGCACCAACTGCTCGACCTCTGAAGCCTTACCACCAACGGCTCAGAGAGTATCAGGAAGCCAGACAGAGCATATTTGCTGAAATTGATCCTGCAAACGACACCACCCTCCCAAGGAAACCCAAGCGCTCAACCTTACGGCTGAGAGCATTTTGGACAAAGGTCCGAGAGAACAGGAAGAGGTTGGCTTCAGCATTCGTGACTGCGCCTCACGACATCCGGCCTTATGCCGAGGTGTTATTGCTGGGCCAGACTCTTTCTGGTCTCCTGGACAGTGGAGCCAGCGTCAGCGTTCTGGGTAAGGATGCAGTGGAGAGGTTGGCTAAAGCTCAAGTTTCGTGGAGCAAGTATCGGACGAAGCTCATGGTAGCCAACGGAGAGACACCCGAGGTACTGGGCCACGCGGACGTGCAGATCACCTTTCGGGGTGATACCAAGGCTGTACGTCTGTACATAGTGCCCAGCCTGACTCAAGAATTATATCTCGGAGTGGATTTTTGGAGGCTCTTCAACTTGGCACCGGATATTATTGGCAACGTTTCAGCAGCAACTATATGGCCCCGACCAGCAGTGATAGCAAGCATGTCTCAACCCACGGACCCAAACCAATATCCATTATCTACAACGGACCAACGTCGCCTGCAACAGGTAAAGCAACTCTTCCCGTCGTATTCAACGCTAGGTCTCGGGAAGACAGAGTTAGTCCAACACCTGATAGACGTAGGAGACGCTGCTCCCATCAAGCAGCGTTTTTATCCGGTCTCACCAGCCGTGCAACAGCTGATGGACGCCGAACTTCACCGAATGAAAGAACTGGGCGTGATAGAGGAAAGCCAGAGCCCGTGGAGTTCGCCCGTGGTCCTAGTGCGGAAGCCAGGCAAGGTCAGGCTGTGCTTTGATGCGAGGAAGGTCAATGCGGTGACCAAGAAGGATGCCTATCCACTACCGCATATAGATGGCATCCTTAGTAGACTTCCTCCAGCAAGGTACATTACCAGCCTTGACCTCAAAGATGCTTTCTGGCAGATCCCACTGGACCAACAATCGCGCGAAAAAACAGCTTTCACAGTCCCCGGCCACCCCCTCTATCACTATACGGTGATGCCATTTGGGCTGTGCAACGCGCCCCAGACAATGTGCCGGCTGATGGACAAGGTCATCCCCTACGATCTTCGAGACCAGGTGTTGGTGTATCTCGATGATCTGTTGGTGCTGACGGAGGACTTCGACTCCCACCTATCGCTCCTCGCTAAGGTGGCGGGATGTTTGAGGAAAGCTGGACTTACGATAAACGTGGAGAAGAGTAAGTTCTGCTTAAAGAAAGCGCGGTACTTGGGGTACATCATCGGTAATGGAGGGATAAAGACGGACCCCGAAAAGGTCGCAGCCATAGTCGAATACCCTCCCCCTAAGTCCGTTCGTCAAGTGCGCCGATTTTTGGGCATGGCAGGTTGGTACAGGAAGTTCATTCCGAACTACGCCGACCTGTCAGCATCCATTACGGATACGCTGAAGAAGTCCAGTAAATTTGTCTGGACCAGCGAAGCCCAATCCGCATTTGAGCAGCTCAAAAAGCAGCTTACTTCTTCCCCAGTGTTGGTAAGTCCTGACTTCACCAAGCCCTTCGTCATCCAGTGCGATGCGAGTAAACAGGGTGTGGGCGGAGTCTTGATCCAGTTGGACGACGAGGGAAACGAAAGACCGCTTGCATATGTGTCCAAGAAGTTGAATTCGGCCCAACGCAATTACACCATTGCGGAACTGGAATGTTTGGCAGCGATGATCAGCATCGAAAAATTCAGGGCATACGTCGAACTCATGCCATTTAAGGTGGTGACGGACCATGCGAGCCTGCAATGGCTGATGTCCCAAAAGGACCTCAATGGACGCCTGGCCCGGTGGAGTCTAAAGCTTCAGGGCTTCGACTTCACCATAGAACACCGTAAGGGCAGCCTGAACGTGGTACCGGACGCGTTATCCCGCGTACACTGTGAAGAAATAGCAGCCATTAATCCAGCAACAGTACGCGAACAAGGCCCGCAGGTTGACCTAGAGGCACCAGACTTCGACTCTCAAGAATATCAGGACCTTCGGGACCGAGTCGAGAAGCATAAGTCATTCTTGCCGGACTTAACTTTGTGCGACGGCTATGTGTATATTCGGACGCAGCCCAGAACTGGTGATCCAGTTCAGGAAGAAGAAGCCTGGAAGCTGTGGATTCCGCGGGGCCTGGTACCTGACGTCATTGCGAGAGCGCATGATCCGCCACAATCTGCACATGGAGGAATAGGTAAGACGTTAGAGCGAATACGACGACACCTGTATTGGCCCAACCAAGAAGGATGCCTATCCACAGCATGTACGAACCTATGTGTTAGCCTGCGACACCTGCAAGGAGACGAAAGCCCCAAATTCCATTTTACGACCACCAATGGGAGCTCAAGCGAAGACCGAAAGACCATGCCAACGAGTGTACATGGACCTACTAGGGCCATATCCCCGCACGAAACAAGGCCATGTGTGTATCCTGATAGCACTGGACCATTTTTCCAAGTATCCCTTGCTAAAACCATTGAAAAGAGCGAGTACCTCATTAATTTGCGAACATATTGAAGAAGAAATCTTTCACAAATTCGGCGTTCCAGAAACAATCGTCACGGATAACGGTAGTCAGTTCCGCTCAGGGCAATTCGGGAAGCTACTGGAAAGATATGGCATCCACCATTTGCGGACTGCCCCTTATTCGCCCCAAGCCAACGCGTCAGAGCGAGTCAACAGATCCGTATTGTCAGGCATTCGAGCATACATCCAGAATAGCCATGACCGTTGGGATGAGAAACTTAGCAGCATAGCTAGCTCCTTGCGGAGCTCTGTACACCAGGCATTAGGTTGTTCTCCATACAAGGCACTGTTTGGACTACAAATGGTGGAACATGCTTCAACCTATGCTCTCCTCCGCCGCTTACAATGCGTTGGGGAACCTATAGAAGTCGACTCCGCAGACAAGCTTCAACTCCTGCACACCCAGATTCGTCAAAACCTAGATAAGGCCTTCGAACGCGGAGCCAGGTCATACAACTTAAGAGCAAAGGCAGTGGAGTTTAAAATCGGACAAGAAGTCTTCCGAAGGAACTTCCAACCAAGTAACTTTGAGAAACAAACCAACGCCAAACTCTGTAAAAAGTTTATTAAGTGTCGAGTGAGATCGCGAAAGGGAAATTCTTTGTATGAGCTGGAGGACTTAAAGGGTCAACTCATCGGAGTATACCACGCGAAGGATATTCGGCCTTGAAGTGCGGCAACATGACATGGGAGAGTTTTGCGAGGATAGCCATACTGGAGTGTGTCCTCTCCTTATGATGATAAACGTCCACGAGTACTGAGTCTTAGGACCATAGTGCCGGCGTGACGTAAACTGAAGGAGGAAGGTACATACACACACCAAGGTCCGGTTTGCACGGCAGGAATCGCGATCCTCAATCTAGTCGTGGGGGAAGCATCCGGCTGCTCGCGGAGGTATCATTGGAACTCATGCGTCTCTCATTAGGACGACGTGATTGTCTCGATGATGCCACCGCTGAGGTTAGGCTCAGGTTCTAACGACTGCACTCTCATTAGGTGTATGCCTGTGAGAATCTGAGATCTGGCGAGCTGCGATGACAAACCAGCCGCGGCGTCAAAAGGAAAACCGTATCCGTGACCGGGTTGTTCACTATTTATCCCTCTCGTAACTCCTATATTGAACAATTAGCTCCGAGCCTTCAGCAATTTCTACCGGTGTAAAGCTTGTGTTTACGCCTCACTCCAACGCATGACTCATGCTTCCCGAAACTGCATAAAACTTTATTTTCGCAAGTGCCGTATCCAATTATTGTGTCGTTGTCTCCGCATCATATTTTATGAACTGGCTTCTGGAGAGTGAGCAAGCGAAAGGAACTACCAAAAGCGGTCGAGTCTCCATTTTGAATCGTTCGTGTCATACCGACGGCTTCTGAATTGCCCTAGCCTCTCCGTAAGAGACCTTCTGGCTAGGCTTGGTCTATTGGTCAACTGTACTTACCTCGTAGGGATTTAGCACCAAGTGCCTCTTCGTCTGAACGACATCAAACATTCATGCGATATAAATCGTACCATCCCTACGATAGCGCCCTTCACGGACATTGACTCACTCCTTCCGCTTCGCCTCTAGCCCCAGTGGCCCATCATCCGCTACAAAGCGTTCCAAGAACACAGACTCGCCAGATTTGCCCCGTGCCCTCAGCATCTCATTACCGGTGTAAAGTTGTGTTAACACTCCATCTCATAGCCAGTCAGGCTTCAACTTGCACCACTAAATTAAAAACACTTTAAATCTCGCACCGTGCGACCAGCGTTGTCCAGGTATAGCACTCTATATTGTATGATAAGATCCGAGCCCTCCGCAACTCTATAGACACAACATTGTTGAGGATGTGTCTCACTCTACCGCCTGCCAAAGGCCTCAATTCGTGCCACCAACAGTGTTGCCACTTTAGTCAGGTCAGCCCTGCTAATGGTCCAATCGACCAACGCACCTACCCTAGAACAATAGTTCCGTTTGTATATCTCAGAGCCCTCAGCATCTCTACCGGCGTGAAGTTTGTGTTCTCGCCTCACACTACAGCCTACAACGGCTTCAAGTTCAACACCCATCGAAATTTTTGTGCTGTCCGAACCATCAGTCCAATCTCCCCACTCACAGACATTTGAGGAAAATGGATGGGAACCGGTCCCGCAAGGATCCGGTCTGGAAGCGTGGCAACACAGTCAGGGATGGTTTCGTGAAGATAGCCATACTGGAGTGTGTGTGTCCTCTTCTAATGATGATAGATGTCCACGAGTACTGAGTCTTAGGACCATAGTGCCGGCGTGACGTAAACTGAAGAAGAAGGTACATATACATACCAAGGTCCAGTCTGCACGGCAGGAATCCCGAGCTTTGACCTGATCGTGGGGAGGAGGCGTTCGGCTATTCGTGGAGGGATCATCGGGGCTCACGCGTCTCTCATTAGGACGACGTGCTGTCCCGATGAGACCACTACTGAGGTTAGGCTATGATTTCACCGGCTGCTCTCTCATAAGGAGTATGTCCGGGGGAATCTTAGTCCTGACGAGCGGGACGAAGAACCAGCCACATTATCCTGACCGGCCGTCAACGGTGATCCAGTAGTACACCATCGACCATTTCCATACCTATCTCGTCAGTCCGCACCGAGCCCTCAGCAAAATTTTTACCGACGTAAAGCTCTTGTTTACGTCTTTTCTCAATGCATGTTTCATGCCTCTTAAGTCTTCTTACGTAACGTTTTTTCTTGTTTTTGTCAAAATTTGCAGCCACTGGTTACTCCGTTGCCCTCGTAAGGTATCCGGCGATTCGAATTGTGGAATGTGAGAACCCCACAATTGAGATGTTAATGGCGGCCTAGTTCACGTAGTGGAACAGTAGATGTCCTCCGGACACAATCTTCCACTCCTTACCTCTCCTTAAGAGACCTTCTGGTTAGGCTTGGCCCATGGGCCCCTCAACACTACTTTTGCATTTTTTTTCTTTTGCCATAGTGCTTTCCTGTCTTAACGACTGGTGAACTATTTTGTGAGACCGCTCACAATCATCCAAGAGATGTCGTCCTTAACGGACCCTGCCCCGCCGCACTTGCCCTCTTTCCGCTCACCACCGGACACGCTTAGTCTTAAAGACCGGCTAGCTCAAATAAAGCATGAGACTGCGGATGGGTCGGGCCACACATTGGGCGCCTGGCAAAGCTACGAGAGGGTACCTAGAGCCACCTACGTCTCTCTCATTAGGAGCACGCAAGGAGCTCAGGCTCATTCTCGCTAGCTGAGCAAGGTAATCTAGTGTCAGCGACCTTTCTCAGCCTCCTCTGCCCTCGCTAGCTCGGCAGCCGACGCTGCCCTGTTATGGTCGCCTTTACTGGGTGAAATTTAGATTCGGCTATGTGAGCCGAATCCCTTATACTTGATTAGGCCAATGCGGTTATGCTTATCTTCTCACCTGCATTGGGACATCCTAACTCGAATTTCTAGGCATCCCACAATACTTACCTGCATTTCAGGGCACTAGATCCGGCTCCTATAGCCGAATCCAAGAGCATACACATTTTTCACCTGCAAAACACCTGAAATAAGAAAACCTGAAAAGGGATAAAAATTTTTATATACGCGCATAAAATTCGGCATTCGGTAGATCATAAAATTCCTTTCTCAAAAGAAACCTCAAAAGTTAAAATCTGTGTGCGGAGAGCTGAAGAAGATAATTTAATTCAATTAAATTGCCTTCAGATAATTTCTCAACTCCTGCACACAAGTTCACTAAAACTCGCTAAAAGATACATTGCAATAGAAATTGCAACTGTTCACATAACAGCACACCCTCAAGCCCCGCCTATAAACGGTAAAAATAATGAGACAAAAAGGCAAAAATCCTCAGCCGCCTGTAAAAGAATGAAAAATTACAGCCAAAGGCTGCAAAAATAATTCTGAAAATCGAATTATTTTCAAGTCAAAGCAGCAAATTGCAACCGAATTTGCAACAGAAAATGAACATCTGGCATCAAGTGGCCTGATGACACCGTTGGACGGCACACAGTGCATGAAAGGTTGGATGTCGGCAGCGGTATGCCAAGTTGGTGTGCGTGATCTGTGTGGACAGAAAAGGGCTTGAAGCAGACAGTTCGAGGAGTTGATTTTTAGCGGTGGAGTACGTCGGAAGTTTCTGTTTGTCGATCGTGGAGGATAGTAACGTTGGCGCGTTCCGTGTTTGGATTATTCTTAACGGATGCTCAAGAATAAAATTCTGTTTAGGATTTATTGTCTGAGAGAAAGCTAATTTTTTTCTTTTCGATAATGAAGTGAAAAGTAAGAATGACTACAGTGAATTAAGTGGTGGTTAACTAGAAAATTGTTCGGATGGTTACTGAAGTGGGAAGAAAGTGCAAAAGATCCAGATGATTTAAACCCTGGAATTTTTAACAGATATACCAGCGACCGGTGAAAGATATGTGTATATTGAATTTTATGAGGAATATTTTGCCGCGATTATCTTTAAGTGAAGTAACTGTGGATATTTCGAAGTTCGAGGAGTTGATTTTGAGCTGTGGAGTACGTCGGAAGTTTTTTTCTGTTTGTCGATCGTGGAGACGTATTATGATAATTGGTGTTGCTGAAAAGATTGATAGTATAAAGTTTCAAATAATTTAAAGCGTTTGTAGTTAAAGTTTGCGCTTATTAAGTCTTAAACGAATGATTAAGAAAATTCATGTAGAACGGCCGATGTGTAAAGTTAGAGCAAGTGGTAATTTGTCTAAAAGTGCGATTTTCGCAAGTGAAGCATCAAAAGACCTAAAATAATAACAAAATTCAGGGCTGTGGAAAAGAAGTATAGAAATATGTCAAAGTGAAACAGTTCGTGGAATTCAGGATTTGTAAGTGCGGCTAGACAACTGTGAGATAAAACTCGTAAGTAGATCAAAAGAACCTGTAAGAAATTTTCGCGGCGAGCAGACGGTTATGCAGTATCTGGAGTTCGAGAGTTGGGATGGAGATCTTGAAGACTGTAGACGGTCTCGTGGGTCGCGCGGAAGTTAACTTTATTTATACAAAGCAAAAAGGAACTTCAATGTAATTTTCGCGTGAGAAGTGTTTTAAAGAAATATATTAGTCATAACTCGGATATTGTCGGTGATGACAGAATAATGATGTTTGTGTCTTACGGATAACATGGTTTTTTCTTTGGTGATAAATTGGAGTTCTCAGTTCCGATTGAAATCCTGAGAATTGTAGACGATAAAAAAAAAGGATTTGAATTGTGCCGTCTCTATACATCAAACAAGTGCGATTTCGATTGAGGAGTTGCATCGTGTCAGCATCGGGCCATTTACAATGTTTGGATCCCGTCCAAATTTTTGCACGGTAGATCGAATTAATTTGATCTCACTGATTATACCAAACACCTGATAATCTGCGACAAGAAATTCTCCCGCCAAAAGCGACAGATCATATATATGATTTAGCAGGCTCAGTGGTTTTTATTTAGAGTTTAGGAATGCAGCAAACGATCTCCATAAAAAGGCATCTAAGTCATTACAAAGGTAACTTGGACTGCACCAACCCCTCCCAGAACTAGAATTTTTTGGTAAAGAAATTATGGTATGCGGTACACGTAAGTTTTTTTATATTATGCATGCAGAAATATATTTCATTAAGGAAGTCGATCTTTGAAAATCACTCGGTTCGGCAGTGGCTGATAAGCACTGAAATGTTAATTATTCTTAAAAAAAAAAAATTTTAAAACGAGTCGTGAAGAAGTGTTTCGAGTCGAACTTAACGCTTTAGAATTGATGGTAATCTTGAAAACTTTGTTAAAATATAAACAAAAATGAGTTTATTGTGTTCCTAAACTAAAGTGCAATGCTGAGGAATATGTGGAAAGGTTAAGGAAAAACTTTGAGCAAAATTTGGAATAGAACGAAACGTGAATTAAAGGAACAAAAGGGTGAAAACAAAATTATAAAATATAGAAAGTGAGAGATAAAGGAAACAGATAAATAGATAGAATTAAATTATAACGACGTGAACTGGAAATGATAACGTGAATTAAAGGAACAAAAGGGTGAAAACAAAATTATAAAATATAGAAAGTGACAGATAGAAGAACCAGATAAATAGATAGAAGTATATTATAACGACGTGAACTGGAAATGATAACGTGAATTAAAAGTGAATACAACTTTAGTCTTATTAAGAGTTTGCAGCTAAAACTGTTTTAGAATTTTTGCTTGTGAAGTTTTTCTAATGTATTAATAGGTATACATGCAGTAATTTATACGCCTAGGTACATAAATATAATTTCTTAATAGAATTTTATATCGAATCTAAAATTTTTTTTATAAAATATTTATGAATTTCCTAACTTTGTTAGAACAAAAGAAATAACGCTTTAAAGTAGTGTCGTGAATTAACGTGCAAATGATTTTAAAGGAATATGTAAAGAATAGAGAGCGAAGGATTTTATTTTTCTGCCTAATACCGTACTACTAAACTTTATCAGGTTTATAGCATTTGTTCTAGTTTGTAATAAGTGTTTCGAATTATTGATCCATAGAATATAGTCTTATTAAGAGTGTGCAGCCAAGACTGTTCTAGAATTTTCCTTGTGAAGCTGTTTCAATGCATTAATATTTACACATGCAGTAATTTATACGCCTAGGTACATAAATATAATTCCTTAATAGAATTTTATATCGAATCTAAAATTTTTTTTATAAAATATTTATGAATTTCCTAACTTTGTTAGAACAAAAGAAATAACGCTTTAAAGTAGTATCGTGAATTAACGTGCAAATGATTTTAAAGGAATATGTAAAGAATAGAGAGCGAATGATTTTATTTTTCTGCCTAATACCGTACTACTAAACTTTATCAGGTTTATAGCATTTGTTCTAGTTTGTAATAAGTGTTTCGAATTATTGATCCATAGAATATAGTCTTATTAAGAGTTTGCAGCCAAGACTGTTCTAGAATTTTCCTTGTGAAGCTGTTTCAATGCATTAATATTTACACATGCAGTAAATTATATGGGTAGGTACGTAAATATATTTTCTTGACAGAATTTTGTATCGAACCTAAAATTTTTCTTTCAAAATAAAATATTTATGAATTTCCTAACTTTGTTAGAATATAAGATAAGCAGGAAAAAAAATGCGCAGTTTTTCTTCTTTCATTTAATTAAGATAGTTTTTGCAAAAAAAAAAAGGTTCAATTCGCAATTGTTGTATAGCTTAGTACTTAGTCAGAGCAGTAGATAGGCACATAGGATATAAGGAGCAGAATTGTTTTTTTTTCTTGTCGACCGAGCCTCATTGCAAAGAGGTCAATAGACCCTGGCCTTCAGCCAGTTGGCCGTATGCCCTCCACTGGAGGGAGTAATTCCGTTTTTACAAAAAAAAAAAAATTTTTTTTTTGAAATTAAATAAATAATTTTTTTAATGAACGTTAATTAGGTCGTCTTCTTTTTCTCTCTCTCTCTCCTCTTCGTCCTTTCTTAGGGCGGTCATGACAGCGCTACGTCGGTGGGCGGGGTCCTCACGATGAGGTGAGTGGCCCTCTCTCTCTTTGCAGGTCGTTGTAGGGCATCCAGATGACAGTGGCCCCCTGGATGCATAGGGTGGTTGGGTCATGGGCCAAGTAAGGGGAGTCAGGACACCAGACTCCCCCAACGACTACCGGTAAGTCGAGCGACGCCTGCTCGTATCCTCTTCCTCCGGTCATGTTCCTTTCTTTTGGTTTTTCCTATTTAAAATCCTCTTTGGTTTTTTTTTTCTTGGTTTTCTTATTTTCGCGGTTCTTTTTTTTCTCTTTCCTTTTTCGATTTTTTTTATTTTTTTCTTCATATTTTTCTTTTCGGTTCGTCTCACCCTTCCCATCCCTCGGCATGATTTTCTTGCTTTTGTTGCGCGACCGCGGGCGGAGATGGCATCCCTTTTTTTTGAACCCCCCCCCCCCCCCCCCCCCCTCTCTATCGCAATGCTAGCGATACCAGCATGCCATCCTCCATCTCTGCCCAAGCATCTGCTGACAGGTGAATGTCCAGCGGAGGCTGTGATCCTGGCTGACATCAGCTGACTTCCAGTTGATGCCATCCAGAGTCATAGCCTGCCTTGGGCAATCATCCAGCAGCAGTGTCGGTCCAAGCGCGCAACAGCTTCCAATGTCGACGCGTTCCGAAATTTTATTGTGTGCGGGCGTGGGAGCTGATGGGCTTTTGCCATCGTATTTCGTTCTATCTAGGTGAGCTCCGTCGACGTTTGTTTCATTGTGTTTTCCTTTCCTCTGTCTCTTGTGTTTCCTTATATTTCCTTTGTGCGTGGGTGCTGGTGGTTTCCTGACTGGGGTTTCCTGATTGTTTATTTCCTCATAATCCTGTTTCAGTTGGACGACGGTGTAGTTGTGTACAGGGATTAGATGCAGACTAATGGTAGTCAGAACTACTTGTGAATTGTGTGTGTTGAGAACTGCAACAGACACTGCTTTTAAACCAGCGGCGAGTACGCCATTCGCTAATAAGACTCCTTCATCTATCTCTCTCGATAGACAGAGCATCTCCTCCTGCAGCTGCAAGGGAACGCCGACTATGATCTGCGACCTAGCAGGTATGCATACAGGCTCTTTCAAATGTATTTGTTGCTGCCTCATTTCGCAGGTCAAATCTCTCAGTCGGTTCGTCCATCTCGCATTCCAGTGTTCGGCGGTCATCAGTGGCGGATTGAGACAGTTCGCCGCCCTAGGCAGATGCAGAATTGCCGCCCTCTTTCGATCTTCTTTTACTCACCTTAAGTATAGTTCCGTTAACGTATGTGAGAAGTGTATATTACAGGATATAATAGATTTCAGGTTAGTCATGATCAATAGCATATGCTTATAAATACGTTTATGACAGACTCGAAACTTCCCACCGAAAGTGATGCGTATACACGGCGAGTCAATGAACTCGCAACTACTATGCGCTATAGAATATTTTCATCTTCATTTTATCTGTTATGTAAATATTGATACAAACATAAAAAAAATTGAATTCTCCACGGAACGACAAAATAAGTTAATCCCTATTAATTAAATCAACTGAATACTGTGTGGGCACTTGGTGGAACACTTTCATGATTAATATAAAAAACAACAAACTTTTTTGTTAACACTTGTTTACTATTCCACTAAAAAAACAATATCTTAAATGTCTACGCGTTTCGTTCTATTAGAACATCATCAGGGCTAACTGGCTACTAAAACAAATTTTACAAATTTGGTTCTACATTCTTACAATCTGCGGAATAAGTAACGGACTTCTGTTGTGAAAATCTAACTGATCGTTAACTAAAAGAGACCCAGCGCTCAGCTAATTTCTAATTTCAAATATCTCGTAACGGTCCAGTATTCTACCTCCTTTTAGATTATGAAGTAGCTTTATATTTTCTGAAGTGACATTATGATTAAATTCACACAAATGTTTAGCGATTCCAGAAGTTGGTTTATTTAACCTTGCAGAGCATATATGTTCGTTTAACCTAACTCTTAAAGATCTTCTTGTTTTCCCTATGTATATTGCTTGACAATCGGAGCAATTAATTTTGTACACACCGCTTTTTTCAACATCGTCAATTTTTGGCTTGATTTTGTTATTGAATAACAAATGCTTTAAAGTGTTTCTGTTGAAAAAAGCTGGTTCAATGTTATTAAATCTCAAAGTTTTTTTAATCTGTTGTGAAATTCCTTCAATGTATGGTACTTTCCTGTAATTTAAGTCAATATTATTTGAACTATCTTGTGTAGGGAAAACCGAACTAATAGCCAATTTTTGTATTTTGTTTTTCAAAAGGTTTTTAATAGTTTTTTTATTATAACCGTTATTCTCCGCTATTGTGTTAATAACATTTAATTCGTTTTCAAAATTTTCACGACTAAGTGGGACTGTCAATAGTCTGTTTAACATAGAATGGAACGCGGACATTTTTACGTTCCAAGAATGACAAGAAAATTTAGGAATCACAGAATCCGAGTAAGTATTTTTTCTATAAATATCAAATGTGATTCTATTATCAACTATCTTATCTAACTATCTATCTAACTATAATTCAATAGTAAATTTAATATTATCATCCAATTTATTTAAAATGTTAGTGTTGAAATGTTCTAATTGTCGTTCCGTACCCGTCCAAATACATAAAATATCATCGACATATCTCGTCCAAAAATAAATATTATTAATTAACGGATTATCACAGTTAAACAATCTATCTTCTAAAGAATCCATAAAAAACTCAGCTAAAAAAGATGATAAAGCAGATCCCATAGCCAAGCCCTCTTTTTGTAAAAATAATTGTCCATTAAATTGAAAATAACTTTGATCAACACATATGCTCACAAGGTCAAATAATTGCATAGCCTGATTGTTGTCAGAAATATCACTCAGAATTTTAGCATATAATATGTCCTTAAGTTTACATGTTGGAATAGATGGGAACAAATTACAAACATCGAATGATACCAACTTAGCATTGCTAGGTAGGCTCAAAAATTGTGTCTTTTAGACTAAGTCAAAAGTATTTTTTATAGTATATTTCGGTTGAAATTTTAATAAGCGAGGTAATTTTTTACTCAATATTTTAACTTAAATTTTGAGCCGGGGCATTATAGGAAGACGATACTGGACGAAGTGGAATACCGGTTTTATGCAATTTGGGAAGTCCATACAAAATAGGAGCCGAGGGCTGAGAATTCCTTGCTAGAAATTGATCTTGCTTATCTAATAACAAACCTGCTTTTTTAACACTATTAAGAACTAATTTATTGCATTTAAATGTTGGATCAAACTTTAACTTAATTAAATTCATGCTATTTAAACATTCACACATTTTTTCTAAATAATTATTTCTATCTAAAATCGTAATAGTATTACCTTTATCTGCTTTACAAACAATTAGATCTTGATCATTAATTTTTTCCTTTATTCTATTAATAACTTTCATATCAGAATTTGGTTCCCTAAGATGAGCTTTATTTCGTTCAATTATAGCCGCACACTCAAACTTGCCTTTATCCATACCTTCTAAAGCAGAATCCAAATGAGTTGACAGTTCTAACAATCTGTTTGAATTTACTTTCTTCGGAGGAGCGTAGTTTAAACCTTTATTTAATAAATTTTCTTCCTTGCGTGTAAAAACAACACTGCTCCCTATTAATTAAAAATGTAGTCAGGCTAGTTGTTTTTGCTCTAGAATAAAAGTTCTTTCTTCGACAACCCAAAAAGTAGCGTTATATCTAGTGTAAGCGATAACAATTCGCCGCCCCTGAAATCTGCCGCCCTAGGCAGCTGCCTACCTTGCCTACCCGGTAAATCCGCCACTGCCGGTCATTGTTCTCCTCTTGAGCTACTTTTGGAGTACCAGAGATTGTCAGATCGGCCTTTCTGGGCTCTGCGTTATCTGTTCGGGTATTCATGTTGACCACTTTTTCAGAACACAGGTTATCCAAAGCAGCTGTTAATGGAATAGAAAACTCCTCAGGGTTATTTTCCGTTCGAGGGAATCGCAATGTCTTATTCGGACCCTCAACGTTACAGTTCTTTGCTAGGAAATCATTTCCTAGCAAGCCGTCGTCGGAAAGGCTTAATGCGAGCTATTACATAAAAAAATACAAAATAACAAAATAAATACTACAAACTAAATAAAAAATAATTCATAACAGATAATGTAGCTACAATATGAGCTATGACTATGATAAATAAAAACTGGGAGGAAGGAGAATTAGGAAAGGCGATCAAGATGGGCGGGATAAAGATATAAGGTTTTGTGAAGGGATGATTTTCTCAGATGAAAGTCAAAGGAGGGAAGGTCGTAGAATTTTCGAAGCATCCTGGTAATTGGTTCGCGTTGACCGTAGTTCGTGCGATGGCGGTCGAGTCGGAAAAGGGGAGTGGACCTAAGGTTGCGAGGGTTGGTATAGATGGGTAAAGACTGCAGGATTCAAGGGCAGTCTATGGCACCAGCTAGTAGCTGATGAATGAAGAGTACGTCGGAAACATCACGACGTTTACTTAGAGGTTGTAAGTCGATCAGTTTCAGACGGTCTTCATAAGGTGGAAGGTTGAATCTATCTACCCACGGAAGATGACGTAGAGCAAGGCGAATGAACCTACGCTGGACAGATTCAATTCTGTTAATGTGGGTTGTTTGCGTAGGTGACCAAACCTGGCTGGCATATTCAAGGAGAGGTCTAACGAAGGAAGTGTAGAGAGATTTGGAAACGCTTGCGGGAATAAGAGATAGGCTGGCATTTGCAGACATTGAATCGAGGTGATTTTGGAGAAGAAGAGAGTCGGTCGTGGAGGAGATATGTTTAATTATTTTCATGTCATCAGCATAAATGGACAGCTCTGAGTATTTGATGACACAATCAACATCATTAATTGTAAGGCTGAAAATTAATGGACCGAGGTGGCTGCCCTGAGGGACGCCGGAACGAGCGACAATGGGGTTAGAAATGGATGAGGTGAAAAGAACATTGTATTGACGGTTGTTGAGGTAGGATTGAATCTAGGAGATGAATCTAGGGGGAAGCCTAGGCGATTAAGTTTAAACAGGATAACGCTAAGATCTTGTCAAAGGCTTTACTAAAATCGGTGGCGATAACATCAACATCTTAACCGTTTTCCAGGGCACATAGTGTTTTGGAGACGAATTCGGTAAGGTTGGTGGTTGTAGATCTACTTTTGAGGAAGGCATGCTGGGAGGGGGAGAAAATAGACTTAAAGTGGAAGAACATGGAATCATAGACCAATTTTTCGAATAGTTTAGGTATGGATGATAATTAACAATGGGTCTGTAGTTGGATACATCGTTCTTGCAGCCTTTTTTAAATATGGGAATAATATAAGGGGTTTTCCATAATTGAGGGAAAACCCCTTGAGTGACCGAGAGGCGGAAAAGCAAAGTAAGGGGTTGAACTAGATGCATGGCACACTTTTTCAGAACTATGGCCGGAATGCCGTCAGGACCGGGGTGAAAGTCATCCGCAAGCCCGTTAATACTGGCGGCGGTTTGTTCGGGGTCAGGGTCTGAAGATGTAAACGACGTTTGAGTGCATTTGTCCAAGAATGAAAAGTAGCTAAGGTCAGGTTGGACCGAATTGTCGGTGAAAGATTTACTGAAGAAGTGTGCAAAGAGGTTGGCAATAACCTGAGGATCTGATGAAGAGGTATTCTCGAGCTTTAGGGTGGAAGGGTAACCATTGGATTTCGTCTTAGAATTAATAAAGCTATAAAAACACTTGGGGTCGGATATGAGGCTTGTTTCCATCCGTTGGAGGTACTCATGGTAGAGGGTATCACAACGTTCAGAAAAAGAGGTGTAAGCAGACAAGTAGGAAGAATAGTCAGACTCAGTCTGGGTCAGAAGAAAAGTTTGCCAACGTTTATTTCTCCTGTTACGGAGAGAGCGTAATTCTTTGTCGTACCAAACGTGGGATGAGGAGCAGTTTTTACGAGGAAGTAGAGGGATAGATTGCGTAACGAAAGCGTGTATTTTCGAATAAAACGCCTCCACAGCAACGTCTATTGGAAGATGTTGAGGGATATTGCCAATGTTGGAGTTGAGGAGCAAGTGATTTAATTTTTCAAAGTCGCCTTTACGAAAATTGAAGGAAAGAGAAGACTCGGAGCTTGAAAGGGCGTGAGGGTGTTCGTAGGAGAAAACGAGGAACAGGGGAGGATGATAACGATCGAGGGAGGAGAGGAGATGAGGGTAGGTTTTTAATTACCTGAAAATTGCAAGGAATGTTATTCTTTAATGTAAAATTGCCCTGGCATGTTCCCAGCGTCTGTCCGGTACTAAATGGTGTTTGTAGGGTATATGTTTCATTGGTATTTATGTCTTCGGGATTTTTAATTACTTTCTTTTTTATAATACTAACCTCAGCGCCAGTATCTACTACAAGTTTGGTATTGCCGCTCAGGCTAATATCCAATGGAAGGCTAACTGTAGAGATACAGGGTTCGGGCGGTTGAGGTGACCCTTTGTTAAAATTTTTAGTTTTTAGTGTCGAACCGGGCTCTTTTCGGTCGACTGCTCGTCGTTTCCCTGGCTCTTAGAGTCTATGGAATGGCCGCGACGATTGCAGAATTTACATTTGAATTTTATATTAAAAACTCGAGGACCAGCGGAAGGTTGCTGATCCTGAATCCGTCGTTCTGGGAGCCTTGTCTGGTTACTCGGGCCTGGCGATTGTTCCTACAATCGCGAACATCATGTCCATATATTTTGCAGTTAGAGCAAAAGGGTGTATTTTTACGTAAGTGTGACCTCTTCGCTGGCAAAAATTGCATGTGATGTTTGACCTTAACTGGTCGAGGTTCTGGCGGCGGTAGTCGATTTGTGGGGGAGACGAGCGTTGAGGTGGAGTCGTACATGGCGGAGTCTGTCTGCGGAAATTTTGTGATGGCGGTGGTCTATAAAACGTTTCGAGCCGGTATATATGGGGTTCTATGGAATGCCCGTATTCTGGCGTAGCGACTGGCGTAATTCTGCCTTGTTCTTCAACAACCGGGGCAGGGAAGCCTTGGGTTGTTGTGGTTTGCTGAACTGGGCGCCCTGCTGTAGTTTCTCCATGTCGAGTGCTTTATGTGACAGCTCCTCGAGCGTGCCGTCGGTAACGGTGAGGAGATATTGGCATAGGTGCCGATTCGTAACCCCGCTGCGGACTGCGTTTTTCGCAAAGTCCTCCAGCTGCGTTGTAACAGCTGGGGTGGCCACGGCTCCGTATTTGGTTTGTGCGGTCTCTTTACAGAGAGCCAGCAACTGTTTCACTCTAGCCGTGAAGGCGGTGAGCGTTTTGCAGGGGTTTTGGTGAGCTGTTATTACCCTATTTACCAGTTCCTCGTAAGTTTCTCTGGGAAGGTCTGCCGCGTTTAACCTGTCTTCAACTTCTTGGAAGGTTGTCGGTACATCCGAGGCCAACAGTTGGTATGCTCCTCCACGGAGTCTTGTGGAGAGGATCTTAAGGAAAGCGTCTTGCTCCCCTTCGGAGAGACACTGTTTGGCCTGGCGGCAGCAACCCAGGAATGTTTGCAACTCTGAACCGAGATGCGGACCTGGCTCACCTGAAAAAATGGGCACCATTTGCGCAGTTAATTTGACGATTTTTCCATAATCGGTCGTCATAGTGGAGTTCTGATTCGAGTCGGTGACGGGCGAGTATTGTGCGAGAAATCGATTAAGACCCTGTTTTAGGTTGATTTCTCGCAGGAAGTATTGTAATGATTGTCTGAGGTGTTCCTCGGTTTGGCTAAATAACTCGTTTTCTGTATTGTCTTCAGGAAGGAGTACGCGGGACAGTCCCTCTAGCTTGGCTTGAAAAAGTGCGGTTTCTCTTTGAAAACGTTCTTGATCTGTTAATCTCTCTTCGCTGGACTTTGTAGTCCGGTTTTCGGGAAGGTTGGAATAAAGAGCCGCTAGGCGTTCGGATTCTCGCGCGGACTCGTACAAATTATTAAAGTTATTTTTATGGCTTACTTGGGTTTGACTTGGTCTTTGGATGACAGTTCCGCTTCTGAGGGTGAGTCCTTCTGAACTGGGTCCTGGTTGTGCTGAGGTAATCTGGTGTGCGCTGACTTGTGTTTGGTCGGCGAATATTGATGACTGGGAACCCTGGCGTGGTCTTACTTGTGGCTTATTAGAGTCCGAGGGGTCTTCCGTGCTGTTCTCCAGATCCAGGGAAGTTATGAGAAGGTCCTCTGTCCCTTGTTGACAGTACTATAGTTGTGTTGGGGAAAAGGGGGGCTTGTGCCTACTTCCTGCTTCTGGTGCTGTGTTGATTGTTGATATTACTTGTTGTCTTCTTCTTCGGGCTGGGATGGAACCCATACAGTTCCACCGGTGGTGCTGGCTTACACTGGGCTATTGGATACCCGGGAATGCTTAAAGGTACCGCTTTTGTTCGATGTAGGATAGAGGCTTTTAAAGCTGTGACGTTTATGTTAAAACACGCTTCCCCTATCCTATCGACTGCGCTATTTTTATTGTTACACCATACAGACACTAAAATTCTTAATCATGTTTACTTAACATCCATTAGATTATCTTTTATTTAAACACCGATTTACAGTATTACACTTCAATCAGACACTTAAATCTCAATTAGGTTTACTTAAAGTCCATTAACAAATACAAATCTAAATTAGTTTTTACATAAACACCGATTTACGATATTACACTTCATACAGACACTAAAATTTTAATAAGGTTTACTTAACGTCCATTAACAAATACAAATCTAAATTAATTTTTGCTTAAACACCGATTAACAATATTGCACTTCAATCAGGCACTAAAATCTTAATTAGGTTTACTCAACGTCCATTAACAAATACAAATCTAAATTAATTTTTTCTTAAACACCGACTTACAATATTACACTTCAATCAGACACTAAAATCTCAATTAGGTTTACTTAACGTCCATTAACAAATACAAATCTAAATTAGTTTTTACTTAAACACCGATTTACGATATTACACTTCATACAGACACTAAAATCTTAATTAGGTTTACTTAACGTCCATTAACAAATACAAATCTAAATTAATTTTGCTTAAACACCAATTTACAATATTACACTTCAATCAGACACTGAAATCTTAATTAGGTTTACTTAATGTCCATTAACAAATAGAAATCTAAATTAGTTTTTACTAAAACACCGATTTAATAAGCGAATCCAATCTGTAACACCGTCAACTCAAAGGACAGTTCTGGATTTCTAAAGTGCGTATGTGACGTCATTAAGTCGTCACTTTTTTTTTTTATACGATATGGCCAAATCCTGTTAGCATGGTTTTGGCCGGGAGGGAATTAGGGTAAGGGAAGTGAGGAAATTTGAGTCTTGTTTTTGCATTGCTGCGAGCTAGACAACAGCCCGGAGACTGAGTGAATTATTTTAATTTCTTAATAAAAGCTCACTGGGTCATCTGGTCTCGAACCCGGTACCCAATGCATGTTGGTCTTGCCGCTCAACGTATTGATCCAACTCCGTCTCCAACTGGTTATCCACAACTGGTGACCCCGACGTGATAAACACATAAGGTCAACTGGATTTTTTTTAATCACAACTGCCGACCGTTTTCAAGAACAGAAAGTAAAGACATCCTTCAAGTTTGAAACGTCAAGTCAACTTTAAATTAGCAGCACGAACCCCAAGTCGTCACTACATCCTTCAAAACTTCAAGACATCTTTAAATAATCATCAGCAAGATCAAGTAATTTGTAGCCAGGTTTGAGTAGTGTTAGTTTTAGCGATAGACTTCTTTCTTTTTCTTTATATATATATATATATATATATATATATATATATATATATATATATATATATATATATATATATATATATATAAATATATATATATATACACAATTTCTTTCAATCATTTTCGATCCGTAGAAAAATGCCTGAGCCAGATACAGAGTACGCTGACAGTTCGAGCAACGCTCCTGCTGTCAACACCCAGCTCTTAAATGAGTTGACTTTGCGTGACCCTCAACCGTCTCACCTTCTTCGGGAAATGCGTTCCCTCGCGCACAACAAATTAAGTGACAGTGTCCTACAATCGTTGTGGATGCAAAGGCTTCCGTCACACATGCAAGTCATTTTCTCGAGTAATCCAGGAACCCTGGAGAACTTCGCCGCATGTGCCGACAAAATTGCTTAAGTTAATTTCAAATCGGAAATTAATTCCGTATCGGAAGCCAAAACACATCCGTCTGAACTGGAACGCTTGTCACAACAAGTTGCCAGGCTTACAAAATTGGTTGAAAATTTCTCGAGATTCAGCCGAGGCTCTTCACGCTCTAGGAATTTATCTAGTAATATATCAAATTCCAAATCTCATGGAAATTCTAAACCTCGTCTAAATTCGCAATCCAAATCCTGTTGGTACCACACTCGTTACGGTGCCAAGGCTCGCAAGTGTATAGCACCTTGCAACTTTACCAAATCCGAAACATTTTCAACAAACTAATCAGCCCTCCTCCTTTGACAACAGGGGTAAGGGGCTCAAATAATAGTCGTCTCTACATTTTTGACAAATCCACTCAGAAACATTTCTTAATCGATACTGGTGCAGATGTTTCTGTTATTCCTGCCAACTCTCTAGATAAACTTTATCCTTCAAATTTACAGTTAACTGATGCAAATTCTTCTTCCATCAAAATTTTTGGTAGAAAACTTTTAACTCTGGATCTTGGCCTTCGCCGCACTTTTCAATGGTAATTCATTATTGCCGCTATCTCCAAACCTATAGTAGGCGCAGACTTCCTCTGCCACTATTCTAGCAGTTGCTGGTCCTCCCCTTTGCAGATGAGAATGACTTTCGGCCTGTGCAATGCTGCTCAATCTTTTCAAAGATTCATCCATACAGTCTTACAGGATCTTTCTTTCACTTTCGTTTATTTGGACGATATTTTAGTTGCTTCTAAAACGCAACTTGAGCATCACGAGCACTTGAAAATTATTTTTGAACGTTTTTAGAAATTCGGTCTTATATTAAACGGCGATAAATGCAAATTCGTTCAACCTGAAGTCAACTTTTTGGGTCATTTAGTCTCTTCACAAGGAATACGTCCTTTGCCTGATCGTGTGGACGCAATTACCAATTTTGGCAAGCCCAAAAAAGTCAAGGAACTTCGTCGGTTTCTGGGGATGTTGAATTTTTACCGAAGATTCCTCCCCAAAGCAGCGTCCTGTCACCAACACCTCAACAGACATCTTACAGGTTCTAAAAAAGACGACGCTAAACGGGTTCCCTGGACTCAAGAATCTACTGAGGCTTTCGAAGTCGCAAAGAAACAGCTTGCTGATGCAGCTCTCCTGGCATTCCCTAACCCTGCAGCCGAGCTAGGCCTCTGGGTTGATGCTTCTGACTTCGCTGTAGGAGCTGCACTTCAACAAAAAATTGATGATGTTTGGCAACCTTTGGGATTCTACTCTTCCAAATTTAACAATGCACAATGCAAATACAGTGCTTACGACAGGGAACTTTTAGCGGCATACAAGTCTATCAAATATTTTCGTTTTCTTTTAGAAGGTCGCTCTTTCATCTTATACACGGACCATAAACCTTTAACTTTCGCATTTAATCAAAATTCAGATAAAGCTTTTCCTCGTCAACTCAGACATCTTGACTTCATTAGTCAATTCACCACCGATATTCGGCACATTCCTGGTGCTCACAATACGGTGGCGGATGCTCTATCTCGTGTTGAGGAAATTCTAATCCCTGGTACCATTGACTTCGAGGCTATGGCCGAACCACAGGATTTAGATTCCGAACTTCACCACATCCATCGAAATTCCCAATATAAATTCGAAAAGCTTCCTATCTTTGGCATTGATAAAAATATTTTGTGCGAAGTCTCTACAAAAGGATCTCGTCCATTTGTACCGTCAAGTTTTCCTAGAAAAGTTTTCGAGGCTCTACATAATTTACCTCATCCTGGCATTAGGTCCTCGAGAAACTTAATTACGCGAAAATTCTTTTGGCCATCTATTAACAAAGACATCAATAACTGGTCTCGTGCTTGTCTTTCATGTCAGAAAAGCAAAGTTTCTCGTCATATGGTAAATAATTTCGGAACTTTTCCAGTTTCTTCGGAACGCTTCGAAACCATCCACATTGACCCCGTTGGTCCTCTTCCCGCCTTTAACTGCTTCCGATACTCTCTTACTATCATTGATAGATTTACCCGATGGCCAGAAGCAATACCTTTATCAGACATTATCGCTGAAACAGTTGCGGAAGCGGAAGCACTTTTTCGTCACTGGATAGCCAGATTCGGTGTCCCCAAAATTATAATTACAGATCAGGGCACTCAATTTGAATCCTTACTTTTCACCGAACTTTCTAAATTATTGGGTTTCAAGAGGAATAGAACTACTCTCAATCCAACGGTTTCCTTGAACGTTGGAATCGCACCTTTAAAGCAGCACTCATGGCTACCCTCCATTCTTTTAGGCCTCCGCTCTGTGTTTAGGGAAGAATTTTGCGGTTCACCTGCGGAACTGGTTTTCGGGCAATCACTAAGATTACCAAGTGATTTTCTTTCAGAACCTAAATTTAACAATCTCCGGTCGACTACATCTAGTTTTTAAAAGACACGTTTACTAAATAAAAACCAGTCTCCAGCACCAATCACTCGTCGTCAAAATTTCTTAAATTCAAGGCTTTAGACACCTGTTCTCACATTTTCGTTAGAAACGACGCAGTCCTAAACTCTTCGAAAATTTCTTTACGGTCAAAGTAAGAAACAAAGATATCAACATTTCTTTAAATCGTTTAAAACCGTGTTACGTTGAAATCGCTAATTCGGACAATGCTTCTTCAAACGAGACATCATCACCTGCTACACCAGAGATGCTTCAGCCAGCGCCTGAAGACTCGCAACAAGAAAGTTGGGACAACATTTTACAGCCAGTGCCTGTAAGTCCGGACTTTTCAATCCACACACCCGTGCAGACTCCAAAGAGAGTCAGATTTCTACCGGACGGTAATACCATTCTGCCAAAACGAACTACTCGGACTGGTCGAACTACTAAACCTCCTGTCAGATACCGCTAAAACCCTAGGTTTGACTGGCGGGGGTGTGTTGTGGCAACTTTCAGTAATAGTTTTCAATTTTTACATGTAGAGCACTGCTGGAATTCTATGTTTCCACTTTGCAATTTTTCTACGTTTCTTTTCACATTTCAAACTTAGTACACTTTGCACAATTTTGTTTTTATTTTTGATAGAAAAAATAGTTTAGAGTCAGAGTAGCGTTCTTATGAACAGTGTCAGGAATAATCGATTGTTGTTAAAAGTTTCTAATAATAAAATTGTTAATATTTTATTTTTTAAATCGGTTTTTTAATTTTTAATTTTTTTACGTTGTGCAACGGTATCATCAAGCCATCATTGAAGAACATTTTAAAATCCTAGGAAAACAACGTTTCTCTAGGTCAGGCCTTATTAAGACCTGTAATAACCATTGCCCACCAAAGGTATTAAATTTTCTAGATCACGAAGACATCCGAGTTAATTTCGACGACTCTAAGGACAAAATCTCGATTCTGGATGTCTAGATCTCAACGCTGTGCGTAAGGTTTACACAAAAGTCCTCAGACGTCAGAAGCCTTCAGAAGTCAGAAGTCTTCAGTCTAAGATTCTCTTGGACATCACAGCTCATATCCTTCGATCCGTCATTCACTGAAGATAGGGATATCACGACTTGAACCCGTCAACTCAAAGGACACTCATTCAGTTCTGGATTTCTAAAGTGCGTATGTGACGTCATTAAGTCGTCACTTACCCACAAACCTATAACGTCGATGTCGCGATTTTTAAATTCCGCTTTTAATTGCATTGATTTTCATCTATCGCGTAATCATGTGAGGAGTCAGCTTTGTTGAGGTAACTTTTTGGTTTTTACTTTTCACTTTGTTGTGCTTTTTACTTTTTATTTGCTTTTTATTCACTTTAGTACTTTAGTTTTTTGCATTTATATTTTGCGAATTCTCTTCTTGTTCTTTGTTTTTATATGATTTGTTATAGTGTTTTTATTTAGTTTATTGTTTAGTTCTTTTTTGTAGTAATCAGCACATTGATGAAACATTGTAAATGAATAAATAAATAAAGCAGTTTCTGCTAATTTTTCCCATTCAATAATGTAGTCATAGGGAAACACTCCCTTCGGAATTAATAATTTAAACTGTTAAAACTCTATATTATTCCACACACTTTTAGTATTAATCATTCGATCCATTGGTAAAAATGAAGCTAGTTTATCCAATGATAATGCCATAAATCGAAAAGAGTCAATAAAACGAAGTTTAATATCACTTCCCAAAATACTTTTGGTAAATGATATACATATATCGTTCTTTGTTCAGTGGGAGTAAACTTATAAACGCTTTCGCTAAATGTTTTATAACAAAATGTGAATCATATCCGGTTAAGTTATGAAAAACTATAGGTATAGTTTTTGAATCTTTATAGTTTAAATTAAATTGAACATGAGCTAGACCTCGATAGCGTCCTATTAAATGACAGTGATCTTTCACACATTTATCATTTTCTCCAAAAGGTTTTTCACATATGTGACAACGTGTCTGTGATTTTGCAAATATATCAGTTAAAATTATGGGTTCAATATTTTGAAATATTTTGCTAACATTTCTAGCAATTGTCTTTAACTCATTTGTAAACTAACTTTGACAGTCTAATCCCCTATAACTTCGAATAACTTAAAATAACTCAAATCGTTATTATACGAACATTTAAAGTAATAGCCAACACTATATGCTATATGTTCTTGAAATTTTACGGATTTAGCCTGTATTCTGCTCTCAGAATTTAAACTTTCAACTTTCAAACTTTCAAAATCTGCGTAAATTATGAGTGGAACCATTTCTTTAAAATTATAGTTCTTAAACATAAACCACTTATTTTCATTATTTGGTAATATAATTTTACATTGATTACGTTTTTCACAGCCTTTTTCATGTTTCTCTAACTTATTTTTCGTATAAAAGTATTGCAAACATCTTTCACAAATGTATTTAGCACTTAAGTTATACATAAGCATATATTTCAAGTGAGCCATACCGTATAAATACCAGTCTGATTTCATTTTGTAGTTTATGAATTAGAGACGTTAAGTATTATAAAATGCTTAAGATACTCATTTATTGGATGTTAATATATTATAATTATATGAACTAATTTTGTCTTTGTTTCAGGTATTGTAATTGGTCTTTTCCCCTGAATCCTCAATAGAGGGGTTGCCGGGAGCTCTGGAGTCGTCCAAGGTTCTTAACTAATTGAAAAGACTCATTTACAAAATAAATATAAATTATTTTAGTCAGGGTTTTCTTTCCTTTCGGTTGACAATCAATTATTTCTTAGTTCTAGTTCTTTTTGTATATCTAATACTACTGAAAGTGGGTGAAGAGAGAGGGTTATGGTCGACACTTGCAGTGAGAGAGAGAGAGATGCGATGTGGTACGGACGGCGGTTCTTTCGTCAGTGGATGATGAGGTTGGGTACGTCGTATTCTTAACGTATGGGGATTCAGATAGATTGACAGGCTAACACCACGGCCAATCTATCGGAACTATTACTACGGTTAAGCAAAGTATAACGACCAACAGGCTAACACCACGGAAGGTCGGTATGACAGGAATAGATTGACAGGCTAACACCACGGAAGGTCGATATGACAGGAATAGATTGACAGGCTAACACCACGGCCAATCTAGCGGAACTAATACTACGAATAAGCAAAGTATAACGACCAACAGGCTAACACTACGGAAGGTCGGTATGACAGGAAAAGATTGACAGGCTAACACCACGGCCAATCTAGCGGAAGGAAGATGCAAGACTAACTACTGCTACCTACGGTACGGTTGACTTTTCAAGTCAATTATAAACCACGAGGGCTTACTTGTGCTTGGGGCTTGGGTTCTAATTATAATGTCACAGTACTATTAGATGTGAACCTGACCATTTTCATGGTACGACTGCTCGATTTCTGTACGGTGATGACCGCTTTTATACTTTTGACGAGGCCCAAAATTATTCCCGACCACTTATTTTCTGACTTTTCATATGAATCAACTTGATACAACGGAGATGCATACACCCAACTGATTATGAGTTGTTATGCAAGGAACGGACTTGTGTGTAATTCACAAACCCACGCTGCCAGCAAAATATCTGGTTATATCTGGTTATTGCGCACAAGTTCCCTATGACTTAGCTAATAGATGACGTCACACAAATTTTCATGGCCTTTCACTGGAACATTTATGAGTGGCCTCTTTGTACTGCTTGAACCAATGATTTGCAACGGAGACGCACACACCCAACTGATTATGGGTTGATGTGCTAAGAATTTAAGATGACAACCCAGCTAGTGGGAATAATCGGGCTTTCATATTTGTAGATTACGTCATGCCCACCTGCATGCCATGGAACTTTGAAGTTATTCATGGACATGTATTATGTGAAATGTCCAGAAAATGACATGGATGACCACGTAGATTTATGTACGGAGCAAAATGCTTCGTTACATCTCCCTCTCTCTTCGCAAGTGTTCGATGTGGGATAGAATTAGACAGGGAATACTTTATTTTTGTATGCGGAATTCTCTTTTCTCTTTCTTTCTTTTTCTTTTTTTTATAGTTCTTATATCTAAAAAAAATTAATCTTAGTATATATATTTATCTCTAACAAAATTCCATTTTTATATATTTCTTATATCTTAGCCCAAAAGTTCATATTAGTGTATTTCTTCATTCCAACAAAAATTATATATTAGTATATTTCTTAACTTTAACAAACATTTTTATTTCGGTATATTTCTTATCTCTCGTCAAAAATTTATATTAGTATATTTCTTAATTCTAACAAAAATTATATAATAGTATATTTCTTAACTCTAACAAACATTATTTACACTCCTTATTTCTGGCCTTGGTTATGAATTGGTCGGCCCTTGTCTTGATAACGGTGTATGGGGTACTATTCCTCACCGGATGCGTCGAGCTGTCTTAAAGATTTGGTCCCAAGTTTGGTGGAGCCCAAAGAACTGTGGGGTGGGATCCTCAATCCATTGTTCTGGTCTTATAGAGTTGGCGGCTAGGGGCGCTGTCTCGGTTTCTTTGGTCCCTTTGTTTGATTGCTTCGCTGATCCTGGTTGTGTCTTCTGGAGGGGTTTGGCTATTCCTGGTCTTCTTTGATCTTGCGGTAGGTTGACTATTTTTGGTCTTCCTGGATCTTGCTTTAGGTTGACTATTTTTGGTCTTCCTGGATCTTGCGGTAGGTTGACTATTTGTTGTGGAAGACGCCTCGGTAGGTCTGTTACACCATACAGACACTAAAATTCTTAATCATGTTTACTTAACATCCATTAACAAATGCAAATTTAGATTAATTTTTATTTAAACACCGATTTACAATATTACACTTCAATCAGACACTAAAATCTCAATTAGGTTTACTTAACGTCCATTAACAAATACAAATCTAAATTAATTTTTACTTAAACACCGATTGACGAGGTTACACCATACAGACACTAAAATTCTTAATCATGTTTACTTAACGATCAATAAAAAATGCAAATCTAAATTAATTTTTGCGCCAAGTTGAACTTTGCTCCCGCTTTTGAAAACAAACCACCATGCTCGACCGTTTTCAACCAACCACTTCCGTCAACGCGACTTACCGCGATCGCAATTAGAACAAAACTCTTAACCAATTAGCTTTATTTTTCAAACAGTCCTTTTCTAATTTTTCAACACAATAATTTTATTCTATATTCACACGTTTAGGTCATGAACAATCATTTTACAACAAAACTGTCTACTTCTTCTTTTCCCCTTTTTGTTTCATTTTGCAAATTTTCGCAATTATTTATTAATAACAAACTCCGACTCCTCTCATGTCACACGACTAATTCGCTCAAATTTTTAAACGCGTCTTTACCGGGCACCGTCATTAACCAGACTCTCTCGACGAGGTTTTTATTCAGACTCCACGATTCTCCCGGTTAATTCTTTTGATCAACCGTATCTACATGAAAAGAAAGTTTTAAGCTTTTCTTTCGTTTATTCTTCGGTCCCTCTTTTACAGGCCGAAGACGATGTAGCGCAAGATCGCGATCAGCGTTGCCACATGATATTTTTTAAATGTGCCAGCGAGGAAAGAAAAATGTGCCAAAATGTGTCAAAACAATTTTTTAAATATATTTTATTAAAACAATTAACAAACAAAATAATACATAAAAAATAAATTATTTCAAAACATTGAGAAAAAAATATATAAATAAACAAAAACAAGGATTTATTTCAAATGTTTTTTTCTCTTGACAGCGTTAGCAAACTACTCGAAAAAAAAATGCAAACAAAAAAGGTTTCCCACTACTGGTAACAAAAGTTGTCTCAAAATGAAATGGCATATGATCGGTTCATAGCTACATATATGTCAGTGGTTCACACTCTTATATTAGTTGTGTTCGGTTTTTTCGAAGGCGTCCAGCAGCTAAAGAAAAGCTAACCCTTTGGTGCTGCTGTTGACGAAGAACCAAAGTTATTTAGCTTTTCTTTATTAGAAACGCCAACCGCGTTAAGATATATTTTAATATTTTCTTACTTCGTTCGAGTTGAACGGTTTAGTTCGGATTTTTTTGTGCAATTCCAAGTTATTAAACATTTTTGAAAATTGGCTCGGGTCATGTGTTTATTTCGTACATTTTGTACATGTTATACAATGCTTTTCCCTGACCATATTTTATCTTATCTAGTCAATTCCTTCGCAGCTGTGATATTTTCTATAGTCCCAATTTTTATCTTATTTCTGAGTTCAGTTTTTATTAAGGAATATGATATAAGATTGAAGCAATGTTTTGATTTATTCTCAATGCATAAGTGGACTTGCTGCCTATTTCAAGTGTGCGTCCTAGAAAGAGACACCATCTTCGTTTCTGCAAAGTAAGACGCTTTAAAACGAATAATCTAAAAACCTTTTTAGTCTTAGACTTGTCTAGGTTTATATGAAAGAACTTGAAAATCATAATTAGCATTTTTAAGTTACCAATGCGCTACAAATTTCCTGGGAAAGGAATGCGCGGTAACTTGAGCGATTTGTTTGTCGCGAATTGAGATAATTTATGCCGTTTAGGCGAATTTAGTTACATCCGTTTGATGCAACTGAAATAATTTTTTAATAATTGAATATTTCATTTTAATAATGCTATTCAATTTGACTGAATAGTAATATTTTATTTTAGGTGCATTATGACCATTTTTAGGTACATAACAATCCTTCCCCCTTGGAAAAAGTGAGCTGTTCTTGGGAGAGGAACAGATCGCAGAGGGGAGTAAAGGGAATTTGAGTATTCTTGTTTTATTCGATGGTCTTACCCTTGCCCGTTACTGTCTGTCCTCTTAAGGGATACAGAGACCGAATATGTCATGTTTAAATATTTATTTATATATATTTTATTTGTTTGTTTGTTTGTTGGAACTTGCTTTGCGCTACGGTCTCTTCTCGACCGTAGATTGTGGTAGTACTCCACGGCGCGTTTCTGTTGTTGACTATCTTATTTATTTAGTTTAATTTTCGTTGCTTTTATCTTTTTAGTACTTGCTATCTATGCGCTACGGTCTCTTCTCGACCGTTGATTGTGGTGGTACTCCACGGCGCGTAAATTTTTACTTTCTTTCTTAATATTTTCTCCTTTTTATAGTATTGTCCCGGCTAGTAAAGTGGTTAGTACTTGCCTTGCGCTTCGGTATTTTTTTTTGTTTTTTGTTTTTTTTCGACCGATGATTGTGGTCCGCGGCGTGATAATTTATAGTTTACTTCTTGATTATTTCTCCTTTTATAGTATTTTTCCCACCCTTTTTTTTTTTGTTAGTACTTGCCTTGCGCTACGGTATCTTTTCAACCGTCGATTGTGGTAGTACTCCACGGCGCGTTTTTGTTGTTAACTTTCTTATTTATTTAATTTAAATTTCGTTGCTTTTGTCTTTTTAGTACTTGCTATGCGCTACGGTCTCTTCTCGACCGTCCATTGTGGTAGTACTCCACGGCGCGATAATTTTTACTTTATTTCTATACATTATTTATGTTTCTTTATTAATCTAGTAAATTTTATTTTGGACTTCTGCGTATCTTTTTGTGTATATTGTTCAAACCAATTGTATGGACCGTGCCTGAGCAGTGTTTCTGGCCGTTGAGGCCGCTCTTTTGGCTCTGAGACTGCCTCTTCTAGGGGGATTTCCGGCATGGGCGTTTGGTTACGCCGCGTGGTCCATGCCCTTAGTGGCGGTATGGCGTATTTGGCTGTCAAGTAAATGACGATGAACAGCCGCATTACACCCGTGAAGGACAACGAAGTTGCTGAGAGTATGTGGGGTGCTTTTACCCGGAAGTGTAAATGTAACTCCTGTATTTTGGCCTGTATTTGGTCCAATGATTGCTTACTCTCGTGCAATATTTCGTTAGTGTTGTCACCTAGTAGTAGCTTCGTATATGGTGCTTCCGTCCTAGAATGCTGCTCGTATTTAGCAATACAATTCCTTTGCCGTTTCATTTGCTTTCGGGAAGTACGCTGGTTGCGTGAAAAGTAGTGGATGTGTATTTTCAGCCTCGTAATATAGGGTATGTGCGCCTATTTGTAAGTGGCAGGGTTGGTTAATGACCAAGATTCCCTGTCCAGAGAGGCGATGCGGGAGCAATTGCTGGGTGCATGTAATATGCACAATGGTTGTTGTCTTCAATGCATACAGCCAGGAATTGGGCCTATTTAATTTAATTAAAATGTCCCTGGGAGGTATTTGCACTTTTAGCGAACACCTAGGGTTTTCATTCAGGGAATAGAAGAGCAACTTGATCCCGCATTCATTTGTTTGTGTTGTTTTTGCTATCGGCGTATTAAGCAAACCAGCGTAAGTATCCTCCTCGACATCTCGAGTGACTTTCGGATATGCTTTCATGTTCTCCGGTTTAAGTAATAGAAATTCCTGAGTCGAAAGTTGATTTGCTATATGGGAATATTCTATTTCCGGGACTAGTGAATTATTTGCTTCCGTATGTATAGGGAAGCACCTGATTCGTTGCAACTTAATTTTTGGAAGATTGAAAATTGGTAATGTTATTCTTATCACCAATTTTTCTTGCAACAGGTGTGTTTGTAATTCTGCCGTTTGGTGGAGAATTGATAGACAATTCTGGGCGTTTGAACACGTGGCGTGAGATTTGTGATAAATCTCAAGGAGTGAATCAGGGGCGATCAGCAGGGGATGAATTTGATTATTTCGGCTAGAGGTTATTATATCCAGTAGCGCCTGCTGTCGAAACTCAATTTCTACCATTTGTAGCAACAGGCTAGAGACTATTTCCTGCCTCATTTGTCTTGCTACGAGTTTGTCGGTTAAATTATATAAATCATTCATCTGGTAGGCTATTTGCCGCTGCCTTTCGACCAGTGAATTTAAAGGCTTGAATTGTTTTAAGCGCAGTCTTGACTACACTCATTTGTTGTTTCTTCAAATCAGCGAGTACCTGATGGTTAGTTTCCAACTCATCCAGGCGACTGTACACTTCGCGTTCATTGGCACTATCCATGGTACCGAAAAGGTAGTGCATGGCATTTCCGATGCCGTTAAAGATAGATCTCGTTTTACGGGATTTTGGAACAGCTTGTTTAATTACCTTCGTGCGTTGTTTGATATTTTCCATCAACGCGTGCATGTGCTTTTGCTGGAGTTTGCAGAGGTTTCCTACGGTGTTTTTTTTACACAGTTGATGCACGTTATGTTCAGCTCGTTCCGAAATCGTTGTTTGATTGTCCAACTCGGTCAGGTCCAACTCCGTGAGTATATTCCATGTGGAGTGATAAACCATGAGGCTACCTAAATCCTCGAATAGCACTCCAGTATTGCTGAGTGGGTTTACCGAGTAAGTCTCCGACGTACTACTTCCCATAGTGGACATGATTAGTCAGAGGATGATAGCGTTTTGTATCATACCTGGGGAGAGGAATATGGTTAATGGAGGTTTTTAAATTAATTTTCTTATTTACTAAGCGTAGATTTTCCCTAAAGTGGTTTCCAGCGAATGTTTTATTTCCGCGGGTGTACCTCAGGACGAAGGCTGTCAGGAGAAATTCCTGTTGTAGCCCTGGAGGCGAGGGTGATAAAGATGGCGCCAATTTCTTGTTGTTGATAATGTGGTGGAGTCATACCAACTTGTAAATATGACGAGTTTTTGTTTTTAATTAGTCGTGAGAGTTATAACTCACTTATCGTAGACTTCATATGTATTTTCCAGTGTAATGTTCTGAAATTGTTTGATGCGGATTTTTTATATCCGCAGGTCGACTTCAGGACACGGGACTACCAGGAAGAAGTTTCTGTCCCAGCCTTGGAGGCGAGAAAAAGGAAGAAACTAGGAGTTAATGGTTGATTGAAGTGGGAAGGTTTGGCCTTATGCAAAGTAGGTAAGAGTGATTAGGGCATTAAAAGAAAATGTTATTATAATTATCCCTTTTGATCGCGGGGTGTAGACGCAAAGTTGGGCGTAATAGCAACTCAGATTGCCGTCAGAAGGACTTAGGCGACTTTTGCGAATAGAGGTTATTTCATCCTCCGAGTCCGAATCCATTTTATGGTGGACTTGCGCTTTTACTATTATGTTTTGGCCATTTGATTCTTCGTTGACTTCCCGTGGAATGCGGCTTAACGCGTCGGCATTCGTATTGTACTTTCCTGGTTTGTATTCGATTTGATAATCGAATTCGGAAAGTTTATGATGAAATCTCACCAGACGGGAAGTGGGGTCTTTAACATTAAGGACGCCTTTGAGAGGCTTATGGTCTGTATAGACCGTAAATTTTCGGCCTTGCAAGTAACATCTAAAGTTACGCGTAGCCCAGACTATGGCGAGCAACTCTTTTTCAATAGTTGAGTAGTTGCGTTCCGCCTTGTTCAGTGTACGGCTGGCGTAGGCAATGGACTGGTCGTGTCCTACTTCTCCTTGCCAGAGGACGGCTCCTAATGCCTCGCTGCTGGCGTCCGTGGTTAAATTGAACGATGTCGATAAATCGGGATATATAAGGAGTGGAGGGGAAATTAATGGGGTCCTGATTTTCTCGAATGCCTCTTGGCACTTCTGGGTCCATGTGAATTTGACATCCTTGCGGAGCAAATTCGTTATCGGACGCACAATTTTGGAGAAGTCGGGGATGAATTTTCGATAGTAATTGGTAAGTCCAATAAAGGATTGAACCTATCGTACAGTTCGGGGAACTGGGAAAGTTTGGACACAAGCCGTTCTACTGGGGTCTGGAAGTGCTCCTTCACTGGAACACTTGTGGACTAGATAAACAACCTCTTTCCTCAGAAACTGGCACTTTTCCGGCTGCAGTTTGAGGTTGTTCTCTCTCAAACGATTGAAGACTTTGCGGAGCTTATTATTGTGGTCCTCAAGATTTTTACCGTAGATGACTATTTCGTCTAGGTAGACAAAGCATTCCAAGCCATGTAATCCTGTTAGGATGAAATTGATTAAGCGTTGGAATGTGGCCGGGGCTCCTTTGAGCCCAAATGACATACGCCTAAATTCATAGTGGCCGTAATTGGTGCTTAACGCGGTTTTTGGTCGATCTTGAGGATCGACGAGCACCTGGTGATAGCCGTTGGCGAGATCGAGGGTGGTAAAGTACCGAGAATGACCTAATTGGTCTAGAATATCCTCGATCCGAGGTAGCGGAAAGGCGTCTCCTATCATCTTTTTGTTTAATTTACGAAAGTCGACGACGACGCGCCACCTTTTTTCACCGTCTGGTCCCGCCTTCTTGGGGACGACTAGGAGAGGTGAATTACAAGGGCTTTTACTTGGCTGCACTATGTCGTTTTCTAGCATTTCGCGAAGCTGTTCGTTTATTACATTTCGTTGCGTCTCTGGCAAACGATACATTTTCTGGTTGATTGGTGCTTGGTCGTGCACCAATGGTATATCATGAGTGATGGCGTTTGTGAAAGTTAGCCGATCACCTTTGAGGAAAAGATATCATTGTACTCGGCGTTAGAATTTTTTTACCTTTATTTTTATGTTTAAGTTTACTTATTTTATTGAAACGAGAAATATTTTTATCTTTGTTTTTATTTTCACCCCACTTAATTTTATTTAAATCACTCTTAAAACTAAATGACGATGTAGTTGGTGTTTCTGAACCGCCGTAAATTGCCATATTTGAGGCATGACGTCTTAATTTCGTCATACGCACACTTTGTTCATCCGGCGATGAGTTTTCTTCACTCATCAAGTTCTGGATGGTACAGAATTGACTGTACTTACTTCGAGTTGGGTAGTCCCACTCGGATGTGTCCGTAATCTAGGGAAAAAGTTGTTTCTCTAGTATTTTAATAAGTCCTTAAAAGTTGACTTGATAATTCAGTTGAACACCATTAAAAAAAATAGTTAGAAATTTAAAACACAAAAACGGATTTAATAAAAATTAAAGGTTAACAATTTATTTTTAGCGAACTTTTACAACATTGATATAATCAATGTGACACAATCACACTGATCTAAAACGAATGCTAACTGACTCTGAATCTCAACTATTTTTCATCTATCAAAAATAAAAATAAAATTGTGCAAAGTGTACTTAGTGTGAAATGTGAAATGAAACGTAGAAAAATTGCAAAGTGGAAACATAGAATTCCAGCAGTGCTCAACATGTAAAAAGATTGAAAACTATTACTGAAAGTTGCCACAAAACTCCCCCGCCAGCCAAACCTAGGGTTTTAGCGGTATCTGACAGGTGGATTAGTAGTTCGACCAGTCCGAGTAGTTCGTTTTGGTAGAATGGTATTACCGTCCGGTAGAAATCTGACTCTCTTTGGAGTCTGAACGGGTGTTTCCGGTGTGTGGATTGAAAAGTCCGGACTTACAGGCACTGGCTGTAAAATGTTGCCCCGACTTTCTTGTTGCGAGTCTTCAGGCGCTGGCTGAAGCATCTCTGGTGTAGCAGGTGATGATGTCTCGTTTGAAGAAGCATTGTTCGAATTAGCAATTTCCACGTAACACGGTTTTAAACGATTTAAAGAAATGTTGATATCTTTGTTTCTTACTTTGACCGTAAAGAAATTTTCGAAGCGTTTAGTGACTTCATAGGGACCCTCGTATGGAGGTTGTAAAGAAGCGCGGACTGCGTCGTTTCTCACGAAAACGTGAGAACAGGTGTCTAAAGCCTTGAATTTAAAAAATTTTGACGTCGAGTGATTGGTGCTGGAGACTGGTCTTATATTAGTAAACGTGTCCTTTAAAAACTGGATGTAGTCGACCGGAGATTGTTTAAATTTAGGTTCTGAAAAAAATCACTGGGTAATCTTAGTGATTGACCGAAAACCAGTTCCGCAGGTGAACCAGAAAATTCTTCCCTAAACACAGAGCGGAGGCCTAACAGAATGGAAGGTAGAGTCTTAACCCAGTTTCGCTCTTTGTTAGCCATGAGTGCTGCTTTAAAGGTGCGATGCCAACGTTCAAGGAAGCCGTTGGATTAAGGGTGATAAGCAGTAGTTCTATTCCTCTTGAAGCCCAATAATTTAGAAAGTTCGGTGAAAAGTAAGGATTCGAATTGAGTGCCCTGATCTGTAATTATAATTTTGGGTACACCGAATCTGGCTATCCAGTGACGAAAAAGTGCTTCCGCAACTGTTTCAGCGGTAATGTCTGATAAAGGTATTGCTTCTGGCCATCGGGTAAATCTATCAATGATAGTAAGATAGTATCTGAAGCTGTTAAAGACGGAAAGAGGACCAACGAGGTCAATGTGGATGGTTTCGAAGCGCTCCGAAGAAACTGGAAAAGTTCCGAAATTATTAACCACATGACGAGAAACTTTGCTTTTCTGACATGAAAGACAAGCACGAGACCAGTTATTGATGTCTTTGTTAATAGATGGCCAAAAGAATTTTCGCGTTATTAAATTTCTCGTGGATCTAATGCCAGGATGAGCTAAATTATGTAGAGTTTCGAAAACCTTTCTACGAAAACTTGAGGGTACAAATGGACGAGATCCTTTTGTAGAAACATCGCAAAAAATATTTTTATCAGTGCCAAAGATAGGAGGTTTTTCGAATTTATACTGGGAATTTTGACGGAGGTGGTGAAGTTCGGAATCTGAATCCTGAAGTTCGGCCATAGCCTCGAAGTCAATGGTACCAGGGATTCGAATTTCCTCAACACGAGACAGAGTATCCGCCACCGTATTGAGAGCACCAGGAATGTGCCGAATATCGGTGGTGAATTGACTAATGAAGTCAAGATGTCTGAGTTGACGAGGAGAAGCTTTATCTGGATTTTGATTAAATGCGAAAGTTAAAGGTTTATGGTCCGTGTATAAAAGAGCGACCTTCTAAAAGAAAACGAAAATATTTGATAGACTTGTATGCCGCTAAAATTTCCCTATCGTAAGCACTGTATTTGCATTGTGCACTGTTAAATTTGGAAGAGTAGAATCCCAAAGGTTGCCAAACATCATCAATTTTTTGTTGAAGTGCAGCTCCTACAGCGAAGTCAGAAGCATCAACCCAGAGGCCAAGCTCGGCTGCAGGGTTAGGGAATGCCAGGAGAGCTGCATCAGCAAGCTGTTTCTTTGCGACTTCGAAAGCCTCAGTAGATTCTTGAGTCCAGGGAACCCGTTTAGCGTCGTCTTTTTTAGAACCTGTAAGATGCCTGTTGAGATGTTGGTGACAGGACTCTGCTTTGGGGAGGAATTTCGGTAAAAATTCATCATCCCCAGAAACCGACGAAGTTCCTTGACTGTTTTGGGCTTGCCAAAATTGGTAATTGTGTCCACACGATTAGGCAAGGGACGTATTCCTTGTGAAGAGACTAAATGAACCAAAAAGTTGACTTCCGGTTGAGCGAATTTGCATTTATCGACGTTTAATATAAGACCGAATTTCTGAAAACGTTCAAAAATAATTTTCAAGTGCCCGTAATGCTCAAGTTGCGTTTTAGAAGCAACTAAAATATCGTCCAAATAAACGAAAGTGAAAGAAAGATCCTGTAAGACTGTATGGATAAATCTTTGAAAAGATTGAGCAGCATTGCACAGTCCGAAAGTCATTCGTGTAAACTCAAAGAGGCCGAAAGGGGTACAAATAGCAGTTTTAGGGAAGTCTTTAGGTTCCACTGGAATTTGATGATAAGCTTTAGTTAGATCCAAAGTCAAAAAAATTTTACAATTTTGAAGGTGATAAGTAAAATCGTGGATCAACGGTATTGGATAGCGATCAGGAACTGTACGGGAATTTAATCTGCGATAGTCGCCGCATGGTCTCCATTCACCATTCTTTTGCCGAACCATGTGCAAAGGAGAGGACCAGCAACTGCTAGAAGGACGGCAGATTCCTTGCTTAAGTAAGAAATCGAATTCTTTCTTAGCCGCTTGTAACATTTCCGGAGATAATCTGCGAACTTTTGACATAAAAGGAGGGCCTTTAGTAATAATGTGATGAGTCACGCCATGAGACACAGATTTGACAAAGGCAGAATCAATAGTGATTGATTTGAAATTACGTAACAGCTCGGAAATGGTGGGGTCATCAAAAGATCCGACTAAGACGGAAAGATTTGATGAGGTGCCCCTGAGAATTCGAGCTGAGGAATTTAGATTTGTCAAAGGGTCTGAGAGGAGTTTCTTTCTAATGTCTACCAGTAACCCATAGTGACAGAGGAAGTCTGCGCCTATTATAGGTTTGGAGACAGCGGCAATAATGAATTGCCATTGAAAAGTGCGGCGAAGGCCAAGATCCAGAGTTAAAAGTTTTCTACCAAAAGTTTTGATGGAAGAAGAATTTGCAGCAGTTAACTGTAAATTTGAAGGATAAAGTTTATCTAGAGAGTTAGCAGGAATCACAGAAACATCTGCACCTGTATCGATTAAGAAATGTTTCTGAGTGGATTTGTCGAAAATGTAGAGACGACTATTATTTGAGCCCCTTACCCCTGTCGTCAAAGGAGGAGGGCTGGTTTGCTGAAAATGTTTCGGATTTGGTAAAGTTGCAAGGTGCTATACACTTGCGAGCCTTGGTACCGTAACGAGTGTGGTACCAACAGGATTTGGATTGCGAATTTTGACGAGGTTTAGAATTTCCATGAGATTTGGAATTTGATCTATTACTAGATAAATTCCTAGAGCGTGAAGAGTCTCGGCTGACTCTCGAGAAATTTTCAACCAATTTTGTAAGCCTGGCAACTTGTTGTGACAAGCGTTCCAATTCAGACGGATGTGTTTTCGCTTCCGATACGGAATTAATTTCTGATTTGAAATTAACTTCGGGGCCCTGGATTACTTGAGAGAATGGCTTGCATGTGAGACGGAAGCCTTTGCATCCACAATGATTGCAGGACACTGTCACTTAATTTGTTCCGCGCGAGGGAACGCATTTCCCGAAGAAGCTGAGACGGTTGAGGGTCACCCAAAATCAACTCATTTAAGAGCTGTCTAAGTTTTTGACTCTCAGATCCAGCAAGACGATTAATCAACACTTCTTTAATTTTTAGATATTTTTCACTCGCGGGAGGGCTTGAAACAACGTCACTTACAAGCCGAACAATGCTTTCGTCATGCGCACTGATTACCGTAAGATACTTCGTTTTGTCCTGAGTAACTCCAGCCAATTCGAACTGGGCCTCGAGGTGGTTGAACCATAAATCCGGGTTATTCCGCCAGAACGGGCCCGGTTTAACCGAAACCGCCCCAATATGACTAGTGGAAGAGCCCGAAGGGTAGGTGTTGACAGCAGGAGCGTTGCTCGAACTGTCAGCGTACTCAGAATCTGGCTCAGGCATTTTTCTACAAATCGAAAATGATTGAAGGAAATTGTGTAGAGATCAAAGGGAAAAAGATTGTTTTGTAAACTGTGTAAATACATATATATATATATATATATATATATATATATATATATATATATATAAATAGAAAAAGAAAAAGGAAAGAAGTCTATCGCTAAAACTAACACTACTCAAACCTGGCTACAAATTACATGATATTCTAGATGTTGTTTTATAGATGTCTTGACTTAGTTGATGACTTGAAGTTGGCTTGACGTCTTGGAGAATGTCTTGACGTTTTGAAGGCTACAGTGTTGGTTGCTGGGTTTAATCTTGAAGTAAGTCTTGACGTACGGCAATTGTGATTTATTTTTATTAAATAATATCCAGTTGACTATATGCGTGTGGTTTGTCGGGTTCACCAGTTGTGGCGTATATGACGTCTTAATTTCGTCATACGCACACTTTATTCATCCGGCGATGAGTTTTCTTCACTCATCAAGTTCTGGATGGTACAGAATTGACTGTACTTAATTCAAGTTGGGTAGTCCCACTCGGATGTGTCCGTAATCTAGGGAAAAAGTTGTTTCTCTAGTATTTTAATAAGTCCTTAAAAGTTGACTTGATAATTCAGTTGAACACCGTTAAAAAAAATAGTTAGAAATTTAAAACAGAAAAACGGATTTAATAAAAATTAAAGGTTAACAATTTATTTTTAGCGAACTTTTACAACATTGATTATATCTCACACTGATCTAAAACGAATGCTAACTGACTCTGAATCTCAACTATTTTTCATCTATCAAAAATAAAAATAAAATTGTGCAAAGTGTACTTAGTATGAAATGTGAAATGAAACGTAGAAAAATTGCAAAGTGGAAACATAGAATTCCAGCAGTGCTCAACATGTAAAAAGATTGAAAACTATTACTGAAAGTTGCCACAGGCCCTTGCACCGTGGTTTACTTACTGTGAAAGTTGATTTTGGAGCTTTTTTTGATACCGTCCCTGTGGTGAGCTCGCTTCCAATGTCGACGTGTTCCGAAATTTTATTGTGTGCGGGCGTGGGAGCTGATGGGCTTTTGCCATCGTATTTCGTTTTATCTAGGTGAGCTCCGTCGACGTTTGTTTCATTGTGTTTTCCTTTCCTCTGTCTCTTGTGTTTCCTTATATTTCCTTTGTGCGTGGGTGCTAGTGGTTTCGTGCCACCGCTATTCCTGGTTTTCAGGTGAGCATCCTCAGCGCGTTCTCCGTTTTTCGGGGTTTCCTGATTGTTTATTTCCTCATAATCCTGTTTCAGTTGGACGACGGTGTAGTTGTGTACAGGGACTAGATGCAGACTAATGGTAGTCAGAACTACTTGTGAATTGTGTGTGTTGAGAACTCCAACAGACACTGCTTTTAAACCAGCGGGGAGTACGCCATTCGCTAGGAAGACTCCTTCATCTATCTCTCTCGATAGACAGAGCATCTCCTCCTGCAGCTGCAAGGGAACCCCGACTTTGATCTGCGATCTAGCAACTGTATTTGTTGCTGCCTCATTTCGCAGGTCAAATCACTCTCAGTCGGTTCGTCCATCTCGCATTCCAGTGTTCGGCGGTCATTGTTCTCCTCTTGAGCAACTTTTGGAGTACCACAGATTGTCAGATCGGCCTTTCTGGGCTCTGCGTTATCTGTTATGGTATTCATGTTGACCACTTTTTCAGAACACAGGTTATCCAAAGTAGCTGTTAACGGAACAGCAAACTCCTCATGGTTATTTTCCGTTCGAGGGAATCGCAATGCCCTATTCGGGTGCTCAACGTTACAATTCTTTGGTAGGAAATCATTTCCTAGCAAGCCGTCGTCGGAAAGGCCGGGTAGGTTTTCTATTACCCGAAAATTGCAGGGAATGTTATTCTTTAATGTAAAATTGCCCTGGCATATTCCCAGCGTCTTTCCGGTACCAAATAGTGTTTGTAAAGTATATGTTTCTCCGGTATTTATATCTTTGGGATTTTTAATTATTTCCTTTTTTATAATACTAACCTCAGCGCCAGTATCTACTACAAGTTTGGTATTACCGCTCAGGCTAATATAAAATGGAAGGCTAACTGTAGAGAAACAGGGTTCGGGCAGCTGAGGTGACCCTTTGCTAAAATTTTTAGTTTTTAGTGTCGATCCGGGGTATTTTCGGTCGATTGCTAGTCGTTTTCCTAGCTCTTAGAGTCTCATTTTTGTTTTTGACGGCATTCCTCTATGGAATGGCCGCGACGATTGCAGAATTTACATTTGAGTTTTATATTTAAAACTCGAGGACCAGCGGAAGGTTGCTGATCCTGAATCCGTCGTTCGGGGAGCCGGAACCTGGCGATTGTTCCTACAATCGCGAACATCATGTCCATATATTTTGCAGTTAGAGCAAAAGGGTGTATTTTTACGCTTCATACAGTCGGCGTTAGTGTGACCTCTTCGCTGGCAAAAATTGCATGTGATGTTTGACCTTAACTGGTCGAGGTTCTGGCGGCGGTAGTCGATTTGCGGGGGAGACGAGCGTTGAGGTAGAGTCGTATATGGCGGAGTCTGTCTGCGGAAATTTTGTGGCGGCGGTGGTCTATAAAACGTTTGCTGTGCAAAGTTTCGAGCCGATATATATGGGGTTCTATGGAATGCCCGTATTCTGGCAATTGGGTCCATAGCGACCGGCGTAATTGTGCCTTGTTCTACAACAACTGGGGCAGGGAAGCCTTGGGTTGTTGTGGTTTGCGTGAACTGGGCGCCCTGCTGTAGTTTCTCCATGTCGAGTGCTTTGTGAATCAGCCCCTCGAGCGTACCGTCGGTAACGGTGAGGAGATATTGGCATAGGTGCGGATTCGTAACCCCGCTGCGGACTGCGTTTTTCGCGAAGTCCTCCAGCTGCGTCGTAACAGCTGGGGTGGCCGCGGCTCCGTATTTGGTTTGTGCGGCCTCTTTACAGAGAGCCAGCAACTGTTTCACTCTAGCCGTGAAGGCGGTGAGCGTTTCGCAGGGGTTTTGATGAGCCGTTATGAGCCTATTTACCAGTTCCTGGTAAGTTTCTCTGGGAAGGTATGCCGCGTTTAGTCTGGCTTCGACTTCCTGGAAGGTTGTCGGTACATTCGAGGCCAACAGTTGGTATGCGCTTCCAAGGAGTCTTGTGGGGAGGATCTTGAGGAAAGCGTCTTGCTCCCCTTCGGAGAGACACTGTTTGACCTGGCGGCAGCAACCCAGGAATGTTTGCAACTCTGAACCGAAAAAATGGGCACCATTTGCGCGGTTAATTTGACAACTTTTCATAAGCGGTTGTCATAGTGGAGTTCTGATTCGAGTTGGTGACGGGCGAGTATTGTGCGAGAAATCGATTAAGACCCTGTTTTAAGGTAATTTCTCGCAGGGAGTATTGTAATGATTGTCTGAGGTGTTCCTCGGTTTGGCTAAATAACTCGTTTTCTGTATTGTCTTCAGGAAGGAGTACGCGCGAGAATCCGTCTAGCTTGGCTTGAAAAAGTGCGGCTTCTCTTTGAAAATGTTCTAGATCTTTTAATCTCTCTTCGCTGGACTTTGTAGTCCGGTTTTCGAGAAGGTTGGAATAAAGAGCCGCCAGGCGTTCGGATTCTCGCGCGGACTCGTACAAATTACTAAAGTTATTTTTATGGCTTACTTGGGTTTGACTTGGTCTTTGGATGACAGTTCCGCTTTTGAGGGTGAGTCCTTCTGAACTGGGTCCTGGTTGTGCGGGGGTGATCTGGTGTACGCTGACCTGTGTTTGGCCGGTGAATATTGATGACTGGGAACGCTGGCGTGGTCTTACTTGTGGCTTATTATAGTCCGAGGGTTCTTCCGTGCTGTTCTCCAGATCCAGGGAAGTTATGAGAAGGTCCTCTGTCTTCTCCGCAGTGGGTGAGTGAGCGGGAGTAGAATATGTATCCTTGGACATCAACTTCTGCTTTCCGGCGTTGCAAGGGGGGGCTTTTGGCCTGCTTACCGTTCCCTTGTTGACAGTACTATAGTTGTGTTGGGGAAAAGGGGGGGCTTGTGAAAAGGGGGCTTGTGCCTGCTTCAGCGATTCCCTTTTCCAACCTGCTTCTGGTGCTGTGTTGATTGTTGATATTACTTGTTGTGTTCTTCATCGGGCTGGGACGGAGCCCATACAGTTCCACCGGTGGTGCTGGATTACACTATGTGGAAACGTTGAGGGCGACTCCTACGGGCTATTGGCTACCCGGGAGTGCTTAAAGGTACCCCTTTTGTTCGATGTAGGGTAGAAGCTTTTAAAGCTGGTACGTTTATGTTAAAACACGCTTCTCCTATCCTATCGGCTGCGCCATTTTTATTGTTACATCATACAGATACTAAAATTCTTAACATTGTTTACTTAACATCCATTAACAAATGCAAATTTAGATTAATTTTTATTTAAACACCGATTTACAGTATTACACTTCAATCAGACACTTAAATCTCAATTAGGTTTACTTAACGTCTATTAACAAATACAAATCTAAATTAATTTTTACTTAAACACCGATTTACGAGGTTACACCATACAGACACTAAAATTCTTAATCATGTTTACTTAACGAACAATAAAAACTGCAAATCTAAATTAATTTTTGCGCCAAGTTGAACTTTGCTCCCGTTTTTGAAAACAAACCACCATGCTCGACCGTTTTCAACCAACCACTTCCGTCAACGCGACTTACCGCGATCGCGATTAGAACAAAAATCTAAGCCAATTAGCTTTATTTTTCAAACAGTCCTTTTCTAATTTTTCAACACAATAATTTTATTCTATATTCACACGTTTAGGTCATGAACAATCATTTTACAACAAAACTGTCTACTTCTTCTTTTCCCCTTTTTGTTTCATTTTGCAAATTTTCGCACTTATTTATTAATAACAAACTCCGACTCCTCTCATGTCACACGACTAATTCGCTCAAATTTTTAAACGCGTCTTTACCGGGCACCGCCATTAACCAGACTCTCTCGACGAGGTTTTTATTCAGACTCCACGATTCTCACGGTTAATCCTTTTGATCAACCGCATCTACATGAAAAGAAAGCTTTAAGCTTTTCTTTCGTTTATTCTTCGGTCCCCCTTTTTTACAGGCCGAAGACGATGTAGCGCGAGATCGCGATCGAAACGACATACATGAAGAAAGCTCCCAGAGCTATTTCTTCTTTTTGTATCTTACTCGTGAATGCCTGGGAAAGATACGATGTATGTTAAGAAATCGCTGAGATAGGCACCTTTATCTGGGAATGAATTTAATTTCGTTCGGTACCATATCTGCTTAAATGCATAATTAGCATTTTTAAGTAACCAATGCGCTAAAAATTTCCTGCGAAAGGAATGCGCGGTAACTTGAGCGATTTATTTGTCGCGAATTGAGATAATTTATGCCGTTTAGGCGAATTTAGTTACATCCGTTTGATGCAACCGAAATAAATTTAAAAAAAAAATTTGACTGAATAATAATATTTTATTTTAGGTGCATTATGACCATTTTTAGGTACATAACAGGTCGATGGCCATAAACGACGAGATCGTTGTTCCTCTGGTGATGTCTGGGTCATCCTCACTCAAATTGAGTAGCTCCGATAGCCCTATATCGTCGACGATTACTTCATTTTTCCCGTTAGCTTCGTTGATGCTGATTGGTGTCCCGTGGTTGATTTCATCCGGTCGGTTTTCTTTGGATGTGCTGATAGGTTGCTGTATTGGTCGGAGGGTGAGTGGAAGGGTGTCTTCTTGGGTAACAACATTAAGTGTCGCCTTTGCCCCGCCAAAGATGATCCGCTTCTTTTCCGCCGGTGGTTGGATTGGTTGATTTCCCTTGAGTTGGGTGGTTGGTCTCAAAAATGGACGCGTTCGGTTGTGGGGAATTATCGTGTGAATGGGCATGACGGCTATTGCAGACGGAATTTTCCGCTTCGGTGGTCTGATTTTAATGGGTTGCGTCTTTTTAGATTTGGTAGGATCCTTACACTAGATCCTGGGTTGCTGATGGTTTGCCTATTTGGTATTTCCATGTTGACAGCTTGTTCCCGACTGATGCGGTTTCTGAATTCGGCCTTTTTATATAGTGCTGCTGGGAGGCGGTGGAAACTGATTTCAGGTCTTTGATATGGACGAGCCCTTTTGACATACCGGATGGTATTTCTTCTATTTCCGAAGTATTTCGGAGCTAATTTGGCGGAAATTGATTTCATGGCGGAGGAGAGTTGATGTTCTGTTTTCATAACATGGTCCCCAATGGCTGGTTCCCAATGTCGGCGTCTTAAATTGTAATGATGTCGTTGCTTGTCTGATGCTTCGTGCATATTTCGCCTGACAATATCGTAGATCATATTTATTTATTTATTTAAGCTTAATGCAAGCTATTACATAAAAAATACAAAATAACAAAATAAATACTACAAACTAAAATAAAGAATAGTTCATAACAGATAATGTAAGCTACAGTATAAGCTATGATTATGATAACTATAAACTGGGAGGAAGGAGAATTAGGAAAGGCGATCAAGATGGGCGGGATAAAGATATAAGGCTTTGTGAAGGGATGATTTACTCAGATTGTTGAAAATTTATTCTTATAAATCACCTAAATACACTTTAGTATTATATTGATATTTTTCATCGTGTAGCCTATGTTCGTTGAAATAGTTAAATTTTGTTTTAAAAAATAACCAGTTGTCAAACGCTCTAGTTTTTAACAGTTACGAGAATTTAAATAAAAGGTAAATTTAAATCGGTTCTTTTATTTACGATTTTGCAATCTAAAATTTAAAAAGGCCAACATTTGGTGCCGAAACCCGGGAAAGGGGGTGTCGTAAAAAATAAGAACGAAAAAATAATTAAAACGAGAACGTGGCCAAGAAGAAAATGGATATGGCGTCTCGTTCTTCATATCGTGGTCAAATCTCAGCTTAAGGAAGAAAATAGTTCTAATTTTGACTTTATTGAGGAGGAACTCGTGGTATATTTAGAGCGCTTCGCAACAGCTAGAGAAAATCTCAATAAGGCTAATAATGTAATAAAAGACTCCATTAAGCCAGAAGATTTATCAAAGGAATGTGAAACCGTAGTTGAATACGATGATAAAGCCGTTTCAACGATATCTCGTATAAAACAACGTTTGACAAAATTACGATCGATGCGGAACTCACATGAGGATATAACAAATAGTTTAGAGAGAACCCAAGAAAACGCTAAACGTCCTATTAAATCGCATTTTAAGATAATTGAATTTAAAGAAATTTTCAGGACATTACAAAGATTGGTTACCATTTTGGGAACAGTTTCGAACTGTTGTAGATGAAAACGAAGACTTCAACGGCATAGATAAGTTCAATTACCTCCAAGATTCTCTAACCGGTCGAGCAGCAGACTGTATAGCGGGATTTACTCCAACCGAGGCCTGTTATGAATCTGCAAAAGCTTTACTCTTAGAAGAGTTTGGAAATAATGAAAAACTTGTGGATAAAACTATATGTAACCTTATGTCTCTTACTCCAATAGGTTCCCGTCATGATACTCAAGGAATGCGCCAACTTTACAATTCTATAATGGCTGGCACGCGGTCGCTTACCGCTCTTGGAGTATCAACTGCCCAATACTCTATTATGTTGAAGAGTGTTCTTCTTATGTGCATGCCTTCAGAACTGAGAATCGAATTCTATCGTACTAATACTAATGAAGACGTCGAGAAGACTGGAAACCAATCACCTCCTGGATTGGACAACGATATAGGAACTAACGAAAGCGAGTGTTCTTACAATTTGAGTGGTGACAATCAAATAAAAAATATTTTACGGTTTCTAAAGAGAGAAGTAGAATCCTTAGAAAAATCCGAAGATTCTGAACGGACGACTAAGCAGTTTTCAAGCAAAATAAAATTACTAAAAACAGCTACTGGTTTGTTTGTCAATAATGATGTAATATCTTGTTGTTTTTGCGACATCAATGTACATGCATCGGAAAATTGTAACGCTAACTTATCGATTGCTGAACGTAAGGAAAAATTAAAGCAAGGAGGTCGATGCTTCAGATGCACAAAGGGAGGACATAACTCTAAATCGTGTCTTAATCGTTCTGTGAAGTGCAGTAAGTGTGGTAGAAATCATGCTACGGCTATGTGCAACCCTAATTATTTACCATTTAGACCCAAAACGGAAACGGATGACAAACACAAACTAAGAAAGTCTGAACGTGAAGATAGAGTAAATAGTAAAGCCAACAAAGCAACGAATTTGTGTTCAGCTTGTTCTCATTATCCCAACGAAATACACTTGCAAACGGCTTGCGCTTTACTTTCTTCAAGTATAACGAACACTAAACCATTGCTTGCAAGAATAATTTTCGATGGATGTAGTCAACGAACATACATATATACGGGAATGTATATCAAAAAGATTAAACCTGGAAGCTGTGGATACAATAAAATTTAGTATATTGCCCTTTGGAGCAACGGAATATCCTCCACAGCGCGAATATAAAAGGGTTAAAGTGATAGTTAAGTCAACACATAATAATCAGTTAGAGCAAGTAATTGCTGTAGAAGTACCTGACAGTTGTGTGGATACTTTGCCGATCCCCAGCAACGAATGTGAACAATTTAGTGACCTTTTACTAGCAGACAACAGAGAAAATGGTGATCCCATTGACGGTATTTCGCTTCTTATCGGCTCAGACTTTTATTGGAAATTAGTAAAAGATGATATCAAACGAATTTCATCGAAATTATCAGCAGTGAAAACCATTTTAGGTTGGACGCTTCAAGGACCCGCTAATGACAGCAACGACAAGAAAAGTGTAAGGCGAAACAATACAACAACTGCCATTAGTCTGCAAGTAAGTACTTTTGATGAAGTTGATATTAAAAGTTTTTGGAACTTAGAATCTATTGGAATAACTACGGAAGAAACTCAAAAATTTGATGCTGAAAATTATGTTCATAAAAGAGGTGAAAGGTATGAGGCGTCGTTGTTATGGAGAAGCGACAACGTAAAATTAAATGATAACCGACAGGACGCACTTAAACGCCTTGACAGATTAACAAAACGTCTTAGAGGTGAAAGGTTATTGGAATATGATGCGGTACTGAGAGACATGATTTCAGAAGGCATAGTAGAAAAGGCTAATGTTAATCGAAAGGTGGATAATCGAACGTTTTATATGCCACATAGGCTCTTATACAAACCAGGAAGGATAACTACAAAAATGCGAATAGTTTTTGATGCGTCTGCTAGATCTTACGGGAGTTTATCTCTTAACGACAATCTACTAGCAGGTCCAAATCTTTTACCTGATCTTTTATCAATAATTTTAAATTTTAGGATTGGTAAGATTGCTTTAGTGGCAGATATAGAAAAGGCCTTCTTACAGGTCTTGTTGGCAGAAAAGGACAGAGACTAGCATCGTTTTTCTGGTACAAAGAAAAGTTAAAGAACGACGGTGAATTGCCACCTTACGAAGAATATAGAATGACTCGAGTCACATTTGGTGTTACGTGCAGTCCCTTTCTACTGACAGCTACACTACAAAAACATTTAGAAATGGAATCTTCGATCTATCCTGAAACTTGTCAGGTTTTACGAAAATAATTTTATATGGATGATCTTATTTTAAGCATAGATGATGAAAAAGAAGCCTACGAAATCTACTCTAACGCTTGTGAAATTTTACGACTCGCTTCTATGAATTTAAGAAAGTGGAATTCTAATAACGCAACTCTTCTTGCAAAATTTAAAACACAATCAAACGAAATAGTCGATACACAAAAGGTTTTGGGCGTCGTATGGTGTAGTACTACAGATGAACTTCTTGTAGATTTGAGCCAGGTAATTGAATCCATGCGTACTACTACCAATGTAACGAAAAAAATTATTTTGCAATTTATTGCACGAATATTTGATCCTTTGGGTATACTAGGTCCATTTGTTGTTGGACTGAAAATCCTATTTCAGCAAATTTGGAAGCAAAAATTTGATTGGGATGAGCAGCTTTCCTCTTCATTTTTAACGAATTGGAATAAAAGCCTTATAGATCTGATCGTTTTAAAACAAATGACATTGCCTCGCTGTGTATTTGTCTCATTTAACCGTATAAATCAACAGTTGCACATATTTGCAGATGCCAGTTTAAACGCTTACGGAGCAGTCTCTTACCTTAGATGTATCGATGAAACCGGACACATCAGTGTAAGATATCTTATTTCAAAAAATAGAGTTTCTCCGCTTAAGTCAACAGGAGAATCTGAGCTTACACTTCCCAAACTTGAATTAACTGCTGCGCTGATAGCTGCCCGACTTTTCAAATATCTACAATCATCATTGAATTTATCTTTAGATGCAGTTGTTTTGTGGTCTGATTCACAAATAGCACTTCATTGGATTAGTGGCGATGTAAAGAGATGGAAACCTTATGTTGCACATCGTGTCATGGAAATTCGAAAAATTACAAAATCTACGAACGGGAGACATTGTCCTGGAGATAAAAACCCAGCTGATCTTCTGACTCGTGGAATTAGTTCATCAAAACTTATTCAATCTAATGCTTGGCTCAACGGACCAGTTTGGCTTTTCGAAGAAGAAGAAAACTGGCCAGAAACTAAATCCAGTCTAGAAGATAATAATAATTTTACAAGTCTCATGGTATCATCTGAAACGTTAAAAACCCATACAAATAATAGAGTAGACTATACCTATAGCTGAGAAATTCAGCAACTATCGTAGGCTTTTACGAGTTACTGCCTATGTTCAACGGTTTCTCACCCGACGGAAAGAACGTCTTTATTATGGCAACCTCAAAGCTAGCGAAATCGAAAAAGCTGAAATATTTGTTACGTGCTATATTGGGGCACGCCTGTACCTAAAATAAATTAAGATACAATTAGCTGAATATGTATTAAACTCAAAAGAACTTACTTGTTGGTCTATGATGTGTTGTCCCGTGAAAACGCATTCTTTATTAGAGAGATACTGCAAAAATATTTATTTATTTACAGATTCGGAATGGATTATTACCTTACCCCGGTGGAGAAAATATTTCGTTGAAATGGTCTGGAGTCCTGTTGATCTGCGTGTCCTGCTTCTCTCAAGTATTGGTTTTGGAATTCTCTAGGAAGTACTGATGAGGAGACGTAGCCTACCGAAAAGATGGATTATCCTGGGAAAATTATGAATTTATTAGCGTGGATATATTTTGAATTATGTAATTATCTAGCTATAATGTGCAAGGTTTAAGGAAGAACTTACCTGTGGATGTTAGTTTTACGATAAATTCGTCAGAAATCACAGGAAATAGCCGAACACCTGGTAATGAATGATTTTAATAAACACATGCAAGCAAAAGACACTGGGATGGGGAAAGCACACCTTATCACTAGATTATAAGATTTAGTAAAAATATATACTTACCTGGTCCAAACTTTCTTTATTCGTATCATAAGCGATACTTTTAACACTTCGACATTACCTTCACATACGTTAAAGTAAAGTCGAAAATTCACCTTTTCTTCACGTTCCTCAGGTGAAAAACTTACCGAACCGGATTACAAAGAAACATACGATCAATTGGTAATAAAATCAAGCCCCGTATACGAAAAAAATAAAAATTATAGACACGTGAAAGGTCGCTGTCAACATCAGCAATTTTCGTAAAATTAAACGTTTTAACGATTTTTTATCACTCTGTGGAATACACCAAAATATTCCACAATTAAAGTAGATAATTTAAATCCAAAAAAGTAGAAAATAATATTATTATTTTCAAACCGATTTGTACCGCTTGGAAATGTTCCTGGAATTTTCCTTAAAACTTGCAAATACGGGGCAAAAAGATATAAAAGGAACGATCACTATAGGCTTGCTCTCTTAGTTCAGTGCGAGTTTTCTTTTAACGTCAAGTGAGGAATTTTCAAAGTTAAGAATTTTCAAATTTAGTTGAAGTTTAGTTAGTTTAGCGAGTTGAAAGTAAAAGTTTAGTTAGGGAGTGTGGAAGAAAAGAAGATTGGACTCGGTCAACTCACATCAATTTTCATTGCAGATCATAGGAGAAAAGATAAGTATCGCTACTTCGTATATTTTAATCAAAATAAGAAACAAGTAAGTTCTTTCTTGACCTGTGTTTTCTTTGTACGCCACAAATTTTTGAATTGTTCAATAGATACTTATAATAGGAAATAAATCCTGGTTTTACATATCTTTGTGCACATCATAAAACTTTGTTTTACATATTTTTACTTTGACAAGTTGCTTGTGTACGTTTTATATCTAGTGAAACTGAGCTTAGCATATTTGGCGGCAATAAAATTAAACATAATCACAACAACATTTCTTTTATTTAGGTGTGGAGCAAAGATAAGTTCGTGGACTTAGCTCAAAACCACGTGGCGCCCATTAAAATATCTTGACCCACCCCCTTCTCCAGCCTAGCCGGCATAGAAGTTATGCCTGAAGAAAAGAGCATAACAAGATTGGCGCCCAAATGTGGGGCCTAAAGGGGTGAAAACACCTAATCATAATCTCTAAATTGAATACAAAGTCTTCATTACATAAGAAATGTCAACCATGTTTCACAACATTTGTATATAAGCTTCGGTCAAAGCAACTTGTCATTTATCCACAAACTTGCCGCAACTTCAAACGAATTTATTTATAAGGAATGAACGTTTGCAACACGCTTTAAAAAAAAAAAGAGAGCAAGCATTGGGGAAACACAATTAAATTAATTTCGAATTTAACTCTTAGCGAAACATACATACACTTTCAAAATTACGAATATAGTAGAAAGAAAAGCTAATGAAAACTTACCATAGTTCAGAAATAACTGGCTTTTGCGTAAATATCCATGTGTTTCTTTTTAGGCTTATGGCGTATAGCACTAACAAAATTTAAGAAAAAAACATATAACACTTGCACTTTTTGCATTTTGCTAATTAGCTTGCTTTTTATGAAACCGATTTTTTTTCACTTAATTGCACACATTCAATAAGAAAATTTGAATCACTTTAATTACCGACTCTTTTTCACACACTACACTTTACGAATTAGTTGCCGTTTTAATTCATTAAATTTAGTTAATTTTCACAACACGTGCAAATTTAAAGACGCGTTTAAGCCCCGACCGAATTACACTCGTAGTCACGTATCAACTAAAGGGAACTACATTGATTATAATCGGTTTTCGAAATGTTTACAAATCGATCTCTCCGATAAGGGGAATTCATTAAGAGATTTGTTAGTGCAAATTTCTATTTAGGTTGAAGTCAAGTTCAAGGACAACAATTGCCCCAGTTTCTCCAGATGAGTTCATTTTAAGTTTTTGGTATTAACTTCGGAAATTGGTTTGTTGGACACATGCTGATAAAGTCGATGCATGTGGATGCATTTATTCCCGCAGATTATTTTACAATTTTTGTTGTGCATATTTGAATTCAGTTAACCTACGATATTTTAGATTACCTATATTAGCTTTAGTATATCTCCTTGAATTTATAAAGGATCTTAGCATAGTTTTATATGTAGGTATTAATATAATTTCATGAGGAAATTAAATTACTTAATTACAGCTAGGCTAAAGATTTATGCTTCCAAAGGTTTATAGTTGGGCTAAGCGGGTTGATAGAGAAATTTAAGTTGAAAATAAATTTAGTAAGATTTGGAAAATAATTTTTCAATAATTATTAGCGGAATTTTTGTTGTGGAATAATCTGATGGTTGTTTAGGAAAACGTATATGCTTGGCAAATATTGTTTTGCTCATTAATTGGAAGACCTATTTGTTGATATAGGATAATTTCTTTTTCATTTAATGGTTTGCACTTTGCACTGAAATTTTACTTCGAATATATTTCTCAGTAGCACAGTAACAGTATTGAATTTCTTGTCTGATTATTTGAGGCACCTACTTCAGTGCTCTGCATCATATATTGAGTTTAGATAAAGTCTTTAGATCCAAAAATGGAAATCAATAGATTAACCCAAGAGGAGCTGGCATATGATCTCGCGATTAGGGGTCTGCCAGTTGGCAAGGTGGATGACATGAGAGTAAGTTTGCGTGCAGCGCTAAAATTGGAAAGGGAGGGCAAATTGGTTTTGGTCGATCCATATCCTTTCAAGTTCGAAGAGGACCTCGAAGCCCTAAATAGGAAAATCGACGAGATTAAGACGTTATCTGAGGCTTTTAAAGGGGAAACAGGTTGTTCGGACCATATTAAAATTGTGACGAAAATTGAGTGGGCCTTGGCTAGGCTCCAAAGAGTTATCGCTGTCGATGAGCAACAGAAAAAGGAGAGATCAAGGATTCGGGCTGAATTAATCTTAGCCTTAGGGACTTTACAAATCAAAGCTGCAGGTGAAGAAGAAGAAAGTGATGCCTCGGAAGGAGCCGCTGATGAAATAACTTCACCTAATCCGGTTCTTGCAGGTATACATCCGCGAGTGGCACTTTATAAATGGGACGTTAGATTCTCCGGGGATCAAGGGCAATCTCTCAATTCCTTTTTAGATAGAGTACAAGAATTAGCTGATGCACGAGGGATAAACAAACAGCAATTATTTCGTTCGGCACTTGACCTATTCACCGGTAAGGCCTTAATATGGTACAGAGCGAACAAAGGCCTATTCAATTCATGGAATGATTTAGTGAGAGAATTGAAGAAGGAATTCTTGCCAGTGGATTATGATGACAGGCTGCTCGAGGAGATTAAGAAACGCACCCAGGGAAAAGATGAATCTATGGGTATATATATAGCAACTATGTCAAATATGTTCGCTAGACTCACGGATCCGCTGAATGAGAATCAACAGTTACGCATACTCAAGAAAAATATTAGCCCATTCTACCAAACGCAACTAGGACTAACAGAGATAGAGAGCATTAAGGATTTAGTAGAGTTTGGCAGACGACTTGAAGCGGTGCGAGTTAATGTTGAATCCTTTGTACCTCCTCCATCACGAAGGAGTAATCAACTGCTAGAGCCTGACTTGGCTTATGTCTCGATCGAACCATCAAGGGTGTCAGCTATTTCGAATCGTGATCCACGTCCTAATAATATCAGGCATCCACGTTGTTTTAAGTGCGGAAATCCTGGCCATATAGCAAGATACTGTAGGGCTGCCTCTGTTTTGAGGTGTTTTGGATGCGGAGCACCAGGCGTGATTCGCCCTAATTGTAACCAATGCAATAGTGGCAGCACATCTAGACAAATTACCAGTAATATCCGTCAATCAGCGCCGGAGACGGGAAACGCAAACGGGGCTCGCGTTTAAGCGGCGAACCGAATAACCCCATAAAAGCCGCCCTATCCAAAGATTTAAGCAAGGACAACGCATATAGCACGTTAGTGGATTACGTTTTTGCCCAGGCAGGAAATGATACGCGTCCTCATCTCGAGATTTCGATCTTCGGTTTAAAATTTTGTGGCTTGCTCGATTCAGGTGCTTCACGAACGGTTATTGGAGGTAAGGGTTGGGAATCGATAAAGCATATGAAACTAAAGCTAAGCGTTACAGGAGCCAAAAGAGTGAGTCTAGCGGATGGTGGAAGTGTGGATGTACTTGGGGAGATAAGTTTACCAATTGAATTAGGCGATCGCGTAAAAGTATTTGATGTTCTCATTATTCCTGAGTTGCCTCTTAACATTATACTCGGAATAGACTTTTGGCGTGAAATGAATATTCAGGCGAACTTTATAGAAAATTCGTGGCAATTCTTAGATACTTCGGTCAATTATCATGTCAATGCTCTTCAATGTCAAACAAGTTTGTCAGAGGATGAGAGAACCGAACTGGAGGAAATTATAAATAAAGCCAAAACGAAGATGGGAACTGGACTTGGTTGCACTAATAGGGTTGAGCACGTGATACAGACTGATTCTCCGCCAATAAAGCAGAGGTACTACCCAGTCTCGCCAACAATTCAGAAGATTATTAACGAGGAACTGGATACAATGCTAGCCGCGGGGGTGGTGGAACCTAGTAATAGCGCGTGGGCCTCACCAATCGTTATGGTAAGGAAAAAGGATGGCCAATATCGATTCTGTGTCGATTTCAGAAAGCTTAATAAGGCTACCAAAAAAGACGCATATCCGCTTCCATACGTTTCGGCTACACTCGATAAACTAAGAGATGCTAAATTTATGACTTCTCTAGACATTAAGTCTGCATTTTGGCAGGTGCCTCTAGAAGCTAACTCCAAGCAATATACAGCCTTTACAGTCCCTGGCAGAGGGCTGTTCCAGTTTTGTCGAATGCCATTTGGCTTAAGTAATTCCCCAGCTACGTGGCAGCGCTTAATCGACACCGTTCTATCAGGAGACCTCGAAAGTAAGGTGTTTGTATACCTTGATGACGTTATTATAGTAACGCAGACATTCCAAGACCACAAAAGGGTTTTAGAAAAGGTGCTAGATCGATTACATGAAGCGGGCCTCGTTATTAATTATGCAAAATGTGAATTCTGTCGCGGAGAACTACGTTATTTGGGATATATTGTAGGTGAGAAGGGTCTGCAGGTCGATCCTGAGAAAGTTAAATGTATTCTAGGTATAGGAAACCCTAAAAATGTATCCGAGGTTCGAAGATTTGTTGGGGTGATAGCATGGTACCGCAGGTTCGTTCCTAATTTTTCAACTATGATTGCCCCTATTACAGCATTATTAAAAAAGAGAAATAAATTTATTTGGACTGAAGAGTGTGAACAAGCGTTTCGTAGAGTTAAAGATTGTTTAGTTAGCGCACCGATACTGACTTGCCCGGATTTTACGCAACCATTCATTATACATACCGACGCATCTGGCTATGGACTAGGGGCGGTTTTAACACAGCAGATAAATGAGGAAGATAAAGTTATCGCGTATCTAAGCCGATCTCTGAATAAATGCGAACGTAACTATTCGACTACAGAACGCGAGTGTCTTGCTGTGTTATGGGCGATAACGTTATGGACGACCATATGTCGAAGGGAGCCATTTCACAGTAGTTACAGACCACGCTTCCCTCGTATGGTTACATAATTTGAAGGACCCTACGGGTAGATTGGCAAGATGGGCCATGCGCCTTCAACAATATAGTTTCGAGATACTACACCGTAAGGGCAAAGAACATTTGTTACCAGATTGGTTATCTCGTGCGGTCCCTATAGTTGATTTTTTGCAGACTAACGAGAAAAACTGTGATAAATGGCTGGCTAAAATGATCGAAAATGTAACTAAAAATCCCTCAAAATACGCGGACTGGAAAATGGAAAACAACTTGTTGTGGAAACATTGTCGACAAAAGTATCCAGAACTAACTTCAGATAATGAGTCCTGGAAGCAAGTGGTTCCGAAACAAGAAAGAAAAGCCTTAATATTCAAGGCACATGACTTACCAACCTCTGGTCATAGCGGAGTACAAAAAACATATCATCGACTGATATTGGCCAAAAATGAAGAGCGACGTAGCGACTTATGTAAAACGGTGCCATATCTGTCAGTCGATTAAGCCAGAACTAAAGAGACCCGCTGGCCTAATGTCATCCCGAGTTATACCAAGTAAACCTTGGCAATCAATTAGTCTTGATCTCATTGGTCCTCTACCGCGTTCCAACCGCGGATTCAAATACATTCTCACAGTAGTTGACTTATTTAGTAAGTATCCAATGATCTTCCCATTCCGTTCAGCTAGCAGCAATTCTATTTGTCAAGCACTCGAGGAATATGTTTTCTTGCTTTTCGGTGTACCAAAAACTCTGGTTTGCGATAATGGGGCGCAATTTAAGAGCAGAGACTTTAAGAAGCTGTGTACCGAATATGGGTCTAGGATAAACTACACAGCATTTTATCATCCCCAAGCCAATCCTACGGAAAGGACAAACCAGGTTATCAAAACCATGCTTCGTGCTTATGTGGCGGAAAACCACCGCGTGTGGGATACGTACTTAGCTAAAATAGCTTGCGCTATTCGCACATCAGTACATGAAGTTTTGAAACTCACACCGTTCTTCGTAAACTTTGGGAGGGAAATGATAACACACGGAGAGGAATACGATCAGGTTATAAGTACCGAAGAGTTTGATGCAAAAAGTAGGTCCCGAGCCTTAGAGATTGTAAGGAATGATGTCAAAGAAAGGTTACATAAGGCAGCTAAGATATCGAAACATTCGTATGACCTACGTAGAAGGGATCAAAAATTTCTTGTCAATGATCTCGTTATGCGGAAAAACTACATTTTATCGGTCCTTTTAGCGTTGCAAAAGTGGTTTCTCCGTGGACATATGAATTGCTAGATCGTTCCGGGAAAAATGTAGGAGTTTGGCATTCGAAAGACTTAAAGACATATCACCCTACTGGTGTGCTGTAAAAGTCTCTATTTCTGGTTTATCAAGGGAAAAATGTTTTGATTTGTGCAATAGAGTAGTAATAAAGATTGCAATATATTAAAAGAAAAGGTATCCGCGCAACTCCCTGAACGCTGTACAGTAAGATTAACCTAGGTTGGCAGAGATTGTAGCTAAGTATTCAGTGTTTCATTGGAGGATTCTCACACGCAGCTTTTTATTTAAGGAGATAAGAAGTATTTTTCAAGGTTGAATATGGGAGTTATAGCTTCATGAGATAGTTAATTTAATTTTAAATAATTCGATTTTATGAAGTTGTTGAGATTATACAGTAGTGATGGTTAAGCGTTATACATAGACTACCTGAATAGGTAAAGGAAGGAGGGAGAAGGCTGTGGCGCAACTGGATTAAGTTGAACAGATTGTATTTTTTTTCGCTCTTTATGACCTTGAATCAATGGTGTGTCGAAATAAGTTTTGGGGAAATATAAAGTAGATGCATATAAGTTTGTATATAAGTTTATTTTAGCTTTAAATTGAGGACCAAAATCTCTTCACAAATATCCGTGTAGTAAGATTGCTAAAGGAAAACTTAAAATAAAGTAAACTTCCCGAATGTAAATTAAAAATCAATACCTCTAGGTTTACTGAGCGGCTGAAGAAATTTATTCGATGAAGGAAATTTTTCTGAACATTAGAAAATTAGATTTATAAGTGTAGTGATCTTATACGATAATATGAATTTGTGATCACAATGATCTCAGAGACTATTTTACGCAGTTGAGTAGAATTTGAAAATGGAAACAAGGTTAAGAAGACATATAAGTGATTATATTTCGACATAAATTTATTTTAAAAGTACTATGACAATATAAATAACCTAAGTGAAGGTGAAAATGGCGTGCTGCAATAACGAAAACAGGAAGTTAGTGAGACCTTTTTTTATGGAAAAGCATTCTAAAGTGTAATTTAAAACTAAAAATAGTTCGCATGTGTTACTATAACAGTTTGAAACTTATTAAATTAAAATATATTAAACACTTAAGAAATGATATACAATAAAATCGGTTCGTTCGGTTCTGGTGAGTGATCGCCGATCGTACCGTAGTAAGTTGTGTGTGAAGTATTTGGTTGAACACAAAATTTTGGAAAAGTGTTCCCCGGTAGAAATTCTATTTTGAAAAGATACTTTTAATTGAGTTGAGTGTGCGTGTTAAAGTCGTTCTTTATGTGTTTCTGTGTAAATATTTTTTTTTATATCATCATGCGTCTTTACAAGGACATGTGTTTTACTGAATTTTGGATTTGAACATGTTCACGCATTTTTGAACTGAACTTTTTTTTTTAACATCCTGGAGTCGAACTAATTACGATGCATCAGCTGAGTTTTTTTTGGAATTCGGCAGTGAAACCTACCTTCAACTATGCCCAGATCATTGCAATAACAATGCATGGAAATGGACCAATAATACTTCAACGAATTTCTGCTTGGATTAAAAGAAAACTTGCATATTATTGGGTTCTTAAAAATTGGAACAACTTAATCCGGAACAATTTATCACAACATTATTGTTCCGAAAATGGATCATAGTAAATTTTAGAAGGGCATGTTGGGAATTAGGAATTGACGCTAACAACTCCGATAGAAAACGAGTATGAAATAGAAATCATCGATATAGTTCAAATAAAGAAGAAATTCGTGTCGGTAGTCCGAATGAAAGCAATTAAAATCCGGTCTACATAAACCAGTTCACCAGTCAAATATTGTCAAAGAGAAAATAATTTAAGATTTTTTTTTTTGGAACAATGAATTACGAGATTTGAATTTCAAGGCTAATTTAGATATAACGTCTGCCATTGAACAAACATTCAACAAAATCGAACATGTTGATATCCATCAAAGTGGAAAGGAATTGTCACCAGATTATTTTTGTAATAAGGACAATAACGTTAATAGCAGCTCATAATTATATTAAATCATACAAAGAACGACAAGAAAAGCAAATGATGGAGTGTTACGGACTAACAGCTAAGCTACGAAATGAAAACATTGAATTAAAGAAAGGTTTCAATAATACGTTGAAATTAGTAGGGAAAAATTCATGAAAAGTGAAGATCTAGTCCAATAGTTACGGCGCAACAAGAATAGTCTGGAAAATCGTCACTGGAGGTATCTTCAAAAAAAATTTGGGTCATCACAATTGCGAAAGAGACGTATATGGAAAACCACAGTACGACCGCCTTGGAAATGTACAAAAGTCAAACTCTACCCAAACACCATTAATATCTCGCTTCATCGTCAATACAGACATCGACGATGATCAAGTACATTGTGATCACCTGAGTTCCCATGTTTAGCTCCACACCAGTGTATACCTAGAATTCATTTTGTGTGCATTTAATTTTCTGAACACTTCCGAAACAGCAGTTCTCACAGTATTAGTGGTTGCAGGAACTCTTCCATATACCAGACTCTTGTGATCCTCGTTTAGACTGGTGACATCAAGTGGAACAACCTTTCTAACATAGACCCCATCAACCTCTGGAGAATTTGTTTTTTTGTTGTTGTTTTGTTTTGTGAATTTTTGTTCTTTACTGGGTGCACCGATTGTATCTCTTCAACTACTTTTATATTTCGGGCGCATTCTAGTGACTTATTATGTCCTTCTAGCAGACCAACATCAAATACCTACTCAAGTCTGCGAGGAGGTCTGATGAAACCGGTATAAATCGTAAGGGAAGTGCGGAAGAGTCGAGGATACCTTTAAACCCCAAGTATATATGTGAAAAAAAAACGCTGAACCTTTATCGAGCATAAGAAAAGTGAGCAGTAAAAGTAACAAAAAAAAAGGATATAAAGCATACGGGAAGGCATATATCATAGTCTGTCAAAACTCGCAAAATTTAGTTAATAAAAAAATTTAATTAATATTTGTGGATAGGTTGGGTTCCATCATTTTGAAGCTACTGTTCAATGAAGACACTTTTCTTGCAAGTCCACACCCTTAATTCAGGGTCCTGCAAGATGTACTTAGTTTCAGCATCTACGCGTTTACGAAAATCAGCATCGTATGCAAATCATTAGATCACGCGACGAATTCCTGCGCCTAGAAACTTATCCCTCTTCCCAGCCTATCACAGGGCACCCTAGTAAAACGTATATGTAAGATTTTAAACATCTAATTCCAATGAATTTCATGGTTTTTGCAACTTATCATGCAGATATACTCCCTATATTAGTAAGTTCAATTGGTTAAGTATTCAAATATAATAATAAGCATAGTCATGTAAATCAGCTTTTGATGAAGTAGGGAAGGCATTTAAATTTCAAAACAAGTGGTGAGACATTTTTGTAGATGTAAGGATGAGAATTTTTGTTTAGTATGACCAGTAGGGCATTTACTCTACCCATATAACTTCGGGCAAAAGGATTCGAAGTAAGAGATTTCAGGGAAATCTCCCGGAGGAAGGGGAGGCAATGTTACGTGCTATATTGGGGCACGCCTGTACCTAAAATAAATTAAGATACAATTAGCTGAATATGTATTAAACTCAAAAGAACTTACTTGTTGGTCTATGATGTGTTGTCCCGTGAAAACGCATTCTTTATTAGAGAGATACTGCAAAAATATTTATTTATTTACAGATTCGGAATGGATTATTACCTTACCCCGGTGGAGAAAATATTTCGTTGAAATGGTCTGGAGTCCTGTTGATCTGCGTGTCCTGCTTCTCTCAAGTATTGGTTTTGGAATTCTCTAGGAAGTACTGATGAGGAGACGTAGCCTACCGAAAAGATGGATTATCCTGGGAAAATTATGAATTTATTAGCGTGGATATATTTTGAATTATATAATTATCTAGCTATAATGTGCAAGGTTTAAGGAAGAACTTACCTGTGGATGTTAGTTTTACGATAAATTCGTCAGAAATCACAGGAAATAGCCGAACACCTGGTAATGAATGATTTTAATAAACACATGCAAGCAAAAGACACTGGGATGGGGAAAGCACACCTTATCACTAGATTATAAGATTTAGTAAAAATATATACTTACCTGGTCCAAACTTTCTTTATTCGTATCATAAGCGATACTTTTAACACTTCGACATTACCTTCACATACGTTAAAGTAAAGTCGAAAATTCACCTTTTCTTCACGTTCCTCAGGTGAAAAACTTACCGAACCGGATTACAAAGAAACATACGATCAATTGGTAATAAAATCAAGCCCCGTATACGAAAAAAATAAAAATTATAGACACGTGAAAGGTCGCTGTCAACATCAGCAATTTTCGTAAAATTAAACGTTTTAACGATTTTTTATCACTCTGTGGAATACACCAAAATATTCCACAATTAAAGTAGATAATTTAAATCCAAAAAAGTAGAAAATAATATTATTATTTTCAAACCGATTTGTACCGCTTGGAAATGTTCCTGGAATTTTCCTTAAAACTTGCAAATACGGGGCAAAAAGATATAAAAGGAACGATCACTATAGGCTTGCTCTCTTAGTTCAGTGCGAGTTTTCTTTTAACGTCAAGTGAGGAATTTTCAAAGTTAAGAATTTTCAAATTTAGTTGAAGTTTAGTTAGTTTAGCGAGTTGAAAGTAAAAGTTTAGTTAGGGAGTGTGGAAGAAAAGAAGATTGGACTCGGTCAACTCACATCAATTTTCATTGCAGATCATAGGAGAAAAGATAAGTATCGCTACTTCGTATATTTTAATCAAAATAAGAAACAAGTAAGTTCTTTCTTGACCTGTGTTTTCTTTGTACGCCACAAATTTTTGAATTGTTCAATAGATACTTATAATAGGAAATAAATCCTGGTTTTACATATCTTTGTGCACATCATAAAACTTTGTTTTACATATTTTTACTTTGACAAGTTGCTTGTGTACGTTTTATATCGAGTGAAACTGAGCTTAGCATATTTGGCGGCAATAAAATTAAACATAATCACAACAACATTTCTTTTATTTTGGAGTGGAGCAAAGATAAGTTCGTGGACTTAGCTCAAAACCACGTGGCGCCCATTAAAATATCTTGACCCACCCCCTTCTCCAGCCTAGCCGGCATAGAAGTTATGCCTGAAGAAAAGAGCATAACATATTCTGGGTGAAGCAAATACAGAGCAAATTTTTCAAGGAAGAGATTACTGCAATTTGACAAGGCAAGGCGGTTTCTACGTCTTCCAATATTCTTTCTTTAAACCCTGTTTTAAAAGAAGATGGTCTCTTAAGAGTTAAGACGAGACTTCAAGAAGCAGAACTTGATTTCAATGTAGAATATCCGGTAATTTTACCAAAATGTTCTCATTTATCTAAACTTATTGTTTTAGATGCTCACGAGCGAGTACTCCATGGAGGTGTTAATGCCACTTTGGTACGCCTTAGGGAGAAATTTCGGGTTATACGAGCTCGTCAACTAGTCAAATCTACGTTAAGTCACTGTGGCGTTTGTAAACGTCTTAAAGGCAAAGCCGCTACTCAACCCTTTGCTCCGCTTCCCCGAAAACGACTAGTTACTTCTCCGCCATTCGAAACGACAGGGGTAGACTACGCCGGGCCACTCTATGTCAAGTGAGATGAAAAGGCCGAGTCAAAAAAGGCCTATATTTTACTATTTACTTGTGCTGATCTTAGAGCTGTTCACCTAGAGATTGTTCCTAACTTAACTAACGAATCGTGCATTATGGCAATGCGACGCTTCGTATCTCGAAGAGGAATACCCAGAACGTTTATTTCGGACAACGCAAAGACATTTAAGCAAGCTTCACAAGATCTGAAACAACTAGGAAACATTTTTTCATCCGAGGAAATACAAAACTATGTTGTAGGACAAGGCATTAACTGGCAATTCATTGTCGAGCGCGCCGCTTGGTGGGGCGGCTTTTGGGAGCGTTTGGTGAAGAGCGTTAAAGACGTTTTAAGAGTAACTATAGGAAGATATATCCTAACAACAGAACAGTTAACGACATTTGTAACAGAAGCTGAATCAATCGTAAACTGCCGACCATTAACTTACGTCAGCGATGATCCCTTAGATTTATCTCCTTTGACTCCTGCGAATTTTCTTCTGGGCAATTTTACAACGCCATTATTTCTAAATGTAACTAATTTAAAGGCCAATGACCTACGAAATTCTTGGAAAACACGTCTTCGCTCCACACATCTTTTCTTTAAACGTTGGACAACAGAATACCTTCTTCAGCTAAGATCAGCACATAACATCGGAAAACGTTTTTCAAGTAACCTTAAAGAGGGAGATATTGTTTTGGTCCACGATACGTCCACGCCCCGTGTACTTTGGTAGTTAGCGAGGATCGAGACGACATATCCTGGAAGAGATGGTAAGATTCGTGCCTGTGAAGTCCGTTTTTCCAACGGCACAAAACTCCGACGACCGATACAACTTCTATATCCTTTAGAAGTATCCAGTGAGCATTAGAATGCGCCGGCCGGAAGATGTTGAAAATTTATTATTATAAATCACCTAAATACACTTTAGTATTATATTGATATTTTTCATCGTGTAGCCTATGTTCGTTGAAATAGTTTAATATAGAGAGAGGAAATATAGAGAGATTTGGAAACATAAGGATTGGAGAACTCTCTAGACCAGCGCTTCAAAAACCCTAGCGCGGAGTTAGCTCTGTTAATTATGCTATCAATATCGGAACGGAAATTTAGTTCACTATCACAGATTATTCCTAGGTCACACAAAGAGGTAACGATAGGGACTGGTACGTTGGTTAACATGTATGTTCTCGGGGTGGAGGTAAGACACAATCAACATCATTAATTGTAAGGATGAAAATTAATGGACCGAGGTGGCTGCCCTGAGGGACGCCGGAACGAGCGACAATGGGGTTAGAAATGGATGAGCTTGAAAGAACATTGTATTGACGGTTGTTGAGGTAGGATTGAATCCAGGAGATGAATCTGGGGGGAAGCCTAGGCGATCAAGTTTAAACAGGATAACGCTATGGGAGATCTTGTCAAAGGCTTTACTAAAATCGGTGGCGATAACATCAACATCTTTACCGTTTTCCAGGGCACATAGTGTTTTGGAGACGAATTCGGTAAGGTTGGTGGTTGTAGATCTACCTTTGTGGAAGCCATGCTGGGAGAGGGGGAAAATAGACTTACAGTGGAAGAACATGGAATCATAGACCAATTTTTCGAATAGTTTAGGTATTGATGATAATTAAGCAATGGGTCTGTAGTTGGATACATCGTTCTTGAAGCCTTTTTTGATTATGGGAATAATATAAGAGTTTTTCCATAATTGAGGGAAAACCCCTTGAGTGACCGAGAGGCGGAAAAGCAAAGTAAGGGGTTGAACTAGATGCATGGCACACTTTTTCAGAACTATGGCCGGAATGCCGTCAGGACCGGGGTGAAAGTCATCCGCAAGCCCGTTAATACTGGCGGCGATTTGTTCGGGGTCAGGGTCAAAAGATGTAAACGACGTTTGAGTGCATTTGTCCAAGAATGAAAAGTAGCTAAGGTCAGGTTGGAGCGAATTGTCGCTGAAAGATTTACTGAAGAAGTGTGCCAAGAGGTTGGCGATAACCTGAGGATCTGGTAACCATTGGATTTCGTCTTAGAATTAATAAAGCTATAAAAGCACTAGGGGTCGGATATGAGGCTTGTTTCCCTCCGTTGGAGGTACTCATGGTAGAGGGTATCACAACATTCAGAAAAAGAGGTGTAAGCAGACAAGTAGGAAGAATAGTCAGACTCAGTCAGGGTCAGAACAAAAGTTTGCCAACGTTTATTTCTCCTTTTGCGGAGAGAGCGTAATTCTTTGTCGTACCAAACGGGGGATGAAGAGCAGTTTTTACGAGGAAGAAGAGGGATAGATTGTGTAAGGCAAGCGTGTATTTCCGAATGAAACGCCTCTACAGCAACGTCTATTGGAAGATGTTGAGGGACATTGCCAATGTTGGAGTTTAGGAGCAAGTGATTTAATTTTTCAAAGTCGCCTTTACGATAATTGGAAAAAAGAGAAGACTCGGAGCTTGAAAGGGCGTGAGGGTGTTCGTCGGAGAAAACGAGGAACAGGGGAGGATGGTGACGATCGAGGGATGGTGACGATCGAGGGAGGAGAGGAGATGTTCGCTTTCCGCGACAGCCGAGTTAACTGGGTCTGAGGAAAAGATTAAGTTTAATTGTCTGTCCAGAAATTTCCTCACTCCACTAACTTGAAAGAGACCAGAAACAGAGAGCTGATCGGTAAAAAAGGCTACTTTGGCGGAAGAGGCGTTTAGGTGGACAAAGTGTGAACAGTCCTCAGACAATGACCATTGAATACGGGGGAGGTTAAAGTCACCCAGTACAATGAATTCATTGGAGGCGTTAGCGTTCTCAAGCATGGTGTCTAACGTTTCAATTACGGCCTCGTAGGCTTCTATAGGTTGAGAGGGACGAATATAACAACAAAGTATAAACAGAATACACTTATTCAGTGTTAATTTGATACATACAAATTCAGATATTGAAGAGTCGGAGGTCTTAAACAGGGTGGCATCATAACGGTTGTGAGCAGCTATGAGAACCCCAAGGCGTGGTGGGTCATTGTTGCCTACACAACCGTCTAAACGGAAAATGGTATAGTTAGGAGGGACTAGTTCGTTGTCGAGAATTCCTGATATTAGATTGGTGTCAGTTAAGGCAAAGATATCGTGCGGGAATTTGTGGGAGTTTAGGAAAACATTGGATGTTTTTGTGCGAAGTCCTCTGACGTTCTGGTAATAGACTGACAAGCTGCTGGGGAGAGGTACTTGATCGGAGACCGGTGGTGCATTAGGGGGGAGGTCAGAAATAGAGAAAGCGGGGGGGGGGGGGGGTTAGGACCGAAAGTAGTTTAAGGAGTCGTTACGACTTTTTTGGAGATGGGAAATGCGGCGAGAACTGAACGTTTTCGTAAATCCGACGGTCCCGAAAACGGGACAAGAGGTATCGTCCATCGTTGGAGTCCGCAGAGCGCAAAGGCAATTTAACTGTAGGTGGGATTAGGGGATCGATAAATGAGTTGTGTTCGGATGTAGGAGTTTTGGTTAGCGGAAGGGGCGGGTTAGCGGAGGTAGAAGTAGTTTGAGAAGGGGCGATAGTGAAAGAAGATGATGACTTGCAATAAGGTGGGCATGCGGAGGAAGTAGCGGGTGCGAGGTTAGGTATATGCAGAGGAGGGGTGGGACAGACGGAAATCAAAGTAGAGGTGGTGGGGTGGTCGGAAGATGATGGCTTGTGGCTAGGTGGGCACTCGGAAGAAGTTGGGAGTGCGTGGTTGGGTGGATGCGCTGGATATACAGAATTCGAGACAGTGGTGATAAGGTTGTCGGCTGGGATGGATGTGTTCGAGGGCTTTGCTGTAAGTGGGTCTGAGGGGTTAAGGGTGTGAGAATAAATAAAATTAGGATAATTGATTCTGGTACTTAGCTTAAAGTCTGGAAATGCACCCATTTTGAATTGCCAATTGGAGTTTGGATCACAAGTTGTTACTAGTGCTAATGCTCTTACGATTAGGCTGAATACTAAATTTAGGTATGGGAGAAGGACGTTTGGAATAACCTTTGGGATAGTTAGTAGGATTTGGTTTATTAGAATTTAATTTAGAGTTAGATGCAGAGGGCTTAGGGTTAAACTTAACATACTTCCTGGACCACTTGGATATTTCGATAGTCCCGAGAGTGAAGATTTTGCTGGTGGGGTTACTGATGAGCCACACATACTTGTTCGGGATGGAGATCTTGAAGTTGCTGAATTTTCTTGCGTCCAAGGGTAACTTCAGGCAGCTAACGGGGATGAATGCAAAATTCCTGGAAAAAAAGCTATGTACCCAGGAAACGGTGGCGTTGTGAGGAGCACCCTTAAGGAGGAATGAAGTATGGTCGTTTGATGAAGATGAGTATTTGCTGCCTAGTTTCTTTAATCTCTGTTCCCATTCCAATACCGACCAGGTGGTGCCAAATTTGTTAATCGTAGGTGCGGTGGAAGTGGATTGGGATGACACTAGCCGAGAGACATTGATGACCACATCAGTACCCGTCGCCCGTATATGTCTATTAACGTGGGTTTTATCGGTACAACATCACTGACGGTATTCTGTGAACGTATTGTGGGTAATCGCAACTCTCTTCCGAAGTTCAAGTAGGCTGGAGTATACCCAGTGGACTCACGTGTACTGGTGTTTATTGCCAGCATAAACTCGGCGATATATTGACCTCACATGCGGTGATCGGACTGGATGGATTAAACTATCATAGTGTGAATAACTCGGTCCGTTGTCCGTGATCATAATTCGGGGACAATCAAACTTGGATATTATTCGGTCTTTAAAAGACTTTACTACGGCTGGAGCAGTGGCTTGTCGTAATGGTTGAATCTCGACCCATTTCGTAAATTTGTCCTGGAACACCAGTATCATGGTGTGACCATGTTTTGATCTTGGTAGTTGTTCGATGATGCCTGAAAATAAAACGAATTAATTTTTATAGTACCAAGTGTCGTGAATTATACTCACCTGACTGCCTGGGAATTCTACAGGCACTCCTTCTCCTCTTCCTATATAATGCATATCCTGAAAAGAAAGAAGAGATTAGTTAAAGCATTTTTTAAAAAACAACAAAACAGAAAAAGGTTCCAAGAAATTTGTAACTTACAAAATGTAAACAAATTTCTTGGAGCACAACAACAACAACATGTAATTTTACTGAATACAAAAGCGTAAAAAAAACATTATATGTTGAGACCCTGATGTTATAAAAACACAATTCAGGGATCCTCAGCAAGAATTATATGTGTTTTGAATCCGGGTGCATCAGTTGCAGGTGATTATATCGCAATTTATCACACCTGCGACAGCTGATGCACTTGGTTTCAAGTACACACAATTTATCTTTTCACGCACTTTTTTTGCAAAAAATCGCACACAAGATATCACATGCAATGATTAAAAACGCACTTACCTTTTAGCACACGTAAGTCACTCGTAATTAATCAAAGTTTTGGCGACCACGAACCGAAACTTGAAAACCGCGAACTGACAAGTTCCTAAATTTCTGACAGTGGATGTCATATAAAATTGAGGTAGCTTTTCGCGGGGAATATTTTAGTCATGCCAGAATCGCGGTGAATTGCGTGAATTTTGAATAATTCGCGATTTAATTAATTTATATTTACGCAATGAGTGCGAAAGAGACGCACAAGGTAAAAACGAGAGGGATTTGGGTTTAGTTCGCTAAAATTATGAACTTTTCTGCAATCGCCATTTTATAGGACATTTTTAATTTAATTTAATTTCTATTCAAATCATACGTTTTAATTAATGAAGTTAGGTTAATAAATTCACCAAAATGATAAGGTATCTAGTAAAACCAGTTTGCGAAAAGGTTTTTGTTAGAAATACTTAAATTAATAGCAATTTATAGAATTTTGGAGGGGAAATGGCGATGGAAGAAGATATAAAAGGGGCTTGTAAATGTCAACTCGCTCTCATTGTTAGTAGTGATTTTTCAAAGTGCAAGTGCGATACAAGTTTGTTTAAATTTTTTAGTAAAATTTGAGTTTGGCAGCCATTTTGTTTGAAGTCAAGGAAAAAGGTTTTTATTTTTTTTGTGAATTTGATTTTGTTTTCAATTACTTTTGCGCGTCAAACAATTATTAGTATATATTCTTTTTTTAATCAATTTGATAATTTTTTTTCATTAAATTTTTATTTTCGTGAATTTGATATAATTTGGTGAACAACGAATTAATCAAAACATGCTTAAATTAGCATTTTGATTATAAATAATTGATTGGTGATGGAGTTTTGAGGATTTATTTACCCTTTTTTCTTTGTTTGAATTTTTATATTTTTATTTAATCATTTTATTTCAGTCGTGCATTTAAAATATTTGTTTTTGAGTGTATTTTAGAATAATAATGAAATATGTATTCGCAGAAATAAAAGTTTGAAATCAGTTAGGCCCAATTATTGTGCAGATAATCAATTAATGAAGTTTCATCTGAATAATTTATGCCTTTACGGTAATACTATTCATGTATGGGATTCATTAACAGTTGGTTATCTTCTCGCCCATGTAATAACAGAATAGTTTTTTCATAACCGCTAATTTTAACAGTGAATTCTACTTTTACCGAGTCGTGTAGAAACTTGTACAAAGTGTAGATGAAGATTGACCAAATTTGTATGCGTGTTTCCTTTTTCATTTTTTCCTAAAATTAAATTCGATTTAAATTTTTATTTCAGATTTTTGAAACATTTTGAGGTTATTCTGATATTTCTGTTTTTGCTCTAGTTTTAACTAAAATCAGTGTCGGAAATTAAAGTCCTGCATCGTCCATTTTCAAACAGAGTAATTTTATCGACACTGTTGTTAATTTAAACACTTGTTTAAATTTTTTCAGCAATAATACTATCGTTTTGAACATTTTGTTTGGTGGTTCCATCCAGGAATAGTATACAAATCGTGGTTTTCACTTTAATTTTTGTGTTTTAAGTACATGTTCGGTTTACATACCAACAAAGTCAAAGTCGTGATATATAGTCAGTACCAACGCAATATAAACCAATTTCAAAATGGCGGAGTTAACAAATTTAATAGCACAAGAACAAATAATGCGATCACGGATAGAAAGGCTTATTGAAAATGGATGCAAGACAGCTTTAGTGAAAAGGACTCAAGGATTTTTCGAGTTCAAAAGTTTAGATCTAAGGAAACTATGGAATGAATACAACACAGTAGATATGGCCATTGAAATAAATTTTTCAAAATTAAATACCGAAAAGCCACAAAATTATCTAGAAGAAGACAATTTAAGCATTCTAGAGACAAAATACACGGATTTCCTTAGCGAATTAATTGAAGGCCTTCGCAAAATTTCGAGTTCGTCGGAGACAAACTGCACTGTTGTTTCACCAACAAAGAATTCAACGCCACAACAGGAAGCAATGTTGCCTAGAATATCTTTACCGACATTTAATGGCGAATACGACATGTGGAGATCATTTCATGACATGTTCGTGTCATTGGTGCATAACAACATGAGAATTACTCCAGTATAAAAGTTACATCATCTGAAATCGTGTCTAGTAGGTGATGCAGAAAGATTCTTAAGACATACACTAATAACAGACCAAGACTTCGAGCCAGCCTGGAATGAATTAAAGGAGCGATACGAGAACAAACGTATTCTAGTCAACCATCAGCTGAAAACACTCGTGATCAACCCAAGTTAATCATGGAAACCAAAAGAAGGGTTGAAGTCATTAATAGATGTTACCGAAGAAGTGCTACAACAATTGAAATGTTTGGAAGTCAACACAAGTTCATGGGATGTATTATTGATATATTTGCTAGTACAAAAGCTGCCATTTATCACATTGAAACTGTGGGAAGAAGAACAAGGCTCCAATCAAAAATTACCAGAGTTTCAACAATTTAGATTATTTTTAAATACTCGTTTGAAAATATTAGACTCAATATCAGACACCATTGCATTGAAACCTAAGCAAGCAACACACTTCACGAAGGAGAAAACATTATCCTATCACACTGCTAACAACAACAAATGTCCAGCATGTCAAGGCAAACACTTTGTTGTAAAATGTCCGACATACCAGAAGATGAAAACAGCCAGCAAGCGCAAAACAATTACTTCTTCTGGAAAATGTTTGAACTGTTTCTCCAGCAATCACACAGTCACCAAATGTACGAGTAAATATAGATGTTTTAAATGTCAACAGAAACACCACACTTCATTACACGAAGAAACTTCACTACAACAAGCTCCAAGGAATAATCCACACCAATCCAAAGTACAAGCGAGTTATGCTAACAACCAAAGAAGGCATGATTCCAACGTTCACTCAGAAGCAGCAACTAATAATGAGCATACACAACAAACTTTTGAGCGGCCTGGTCGCTTCCTTGGATGACCTCCGCGCTGGATCACCATCGCCTTCCATCGGCCAACCTGCGGAATCTATCATGCCAATCTTAGACGACATTCGGCGCGGTGTCCGGCACGTCAAGCGGGATCTGGATTCGTGCTCAAAGCCATTGTGAAGAACTTTGAATTAATTGGCTCAGTCGGCTCTGATATTAAGAGTTTAACCACAAAAAGCTATCTCGGTCCCTCTTTTCCTCGGTCTGACACCACAGATGCTTCTGCTTTGAATTCTTCTTCTTCCGGACCTACATCTTCTGATGGGGACTGCTCCACTCTCCGTGATGCAACCTCCGCAGTTCCGCCTCAATCCACCGTGAATGTGATTCCTCCTCATTCCTCCTCGATGCAGCCTGCCTCAGATGGTGATGCTCCTGTTGGTTTGGTCAAGCCCGTTATAGAGAATTCTTCTTCTTCTGGACCTACATCTTCTGATGGGGACTGCTCCACTCTCCGGGATGCAATCTCCGCAGTTCCGCCTCAATCCACCGTGAATGTGATTCCTCCGCATTCCTCCTTAGTGCAGCCTGCCTCAGATGTTGATGCTCTTGCTGGTTTGGTCAAGCCCCACTTCCACCACATTTACGATCAACAAACTTGACACCACCTGGACAGTATCGGAATGGGAGCAGAGACTAAAAAGGCTAGGCAGTAAACATTCATCTTTATCAAGCACAACTCCATTCCTTCTAAAGGGCGCACCTCATAACGCCAACGATTCCTGGGCCCACAGTTTTTTTTTCCCGGAATTTTGGATTCACCCCCGTTAGCTGCCTGAAGTTACTCTCGTCAGACGCAGAGAAATCCAGCAACTTCAAGATCTCCATCCCAAACAAATATGTCTGGCTCATCAGTAACCCCTCCAGCAAATTCTTCACTCTCGGGAACATCACAACTTCTAAGTGGACTAGGAAGTACGTTAAGTTTAACCCTAAGTCCTCTGCACCTAACCCTAAATTAAATACTAAAAAACCTAACCTCACTAACTACCCCAAACGACCTTCTCCCATACCTAAATTTAGTATTCACCCTAACCATAAGAATCTTAGAAATAGTAACAACATAATCACTCCTCACTCTTCCGCACATCTCACCACTAATCCTAAAGCTAGTTATCCTAACTCCAATTGGCAGCTCAAAATGGGAGTATTTCCAATTTTAATCTAAGTACTCCAGTCAAGTATCCGAACTTTATATATTCTCACACCCTTAACCCCCCTGTTCCAGCTACACCGAAGCCCTCGAACACGTCCATTCCAACCGTCAACCCAACCAATACTGTTTTGAGTTCCGTATGTCCAGCGCACCCACCTAACCATGCACTCCCTACTTCTTCCGCGTGCCCTCCTAACCTCAAGCCAACTTCTTCCGACCACTCCACCACCTCTGCTCCGATTCCCGTCTGTCCCACCTCTCCTCTATATACGCCAAACCTTGCAACCGCTACTTCCTCCGCATGCCCACCTAATTCCATGCCGTCATCCTCCTACACTGGCGTCCCCTCTCAAAAAACTTCTAACTCCGTTAACCCGCCCATTCCGCTAGCCGAAACTCCTTTATCCGAACATCATTCATTTATCGATCCCCTTCTCCCACCTACAGTTAAATTGACTTTGCGTTCTGCTGATTCTAGCGATGGACGATACCTCTTGTCCCGTTTACGGGACCGTCACATTTATGACAACGTACGTCTATTTCTAGCCTATCTCCACGACAAACCGAACTCCGTCTGTGTTGAAGGTAAAACCAGCACCAACGTCATGTTAAGTATACAACAAGAAGGCCTGCCCACAGACCCATCAGTCTTACACCAACTTTTCCCTAAATACCATGAATTATTCAATATACCTTCCCATAAGGTTTCAGAAGATCTATCCACCTATGCTGGGTACGTCAGTTCTCGCCGTAATTCCCATCTTCAAAAAAGTCGTAACGACTCCTTAAACTACTTTCGTTCCTAACCCCCTTGATTTCCCTATTTCTGACTTCCCCTCTATTGCACCCGCGGTTTCCGATCAAGATCCTCTCCCCAACAGCTATTATCAGAATGTAAGAGGACTTCGTACAAAAACAACAAATATTTTCCTTAACTCTCACAAATTCCCGCACGATATCTTTGCCTTAACTGAAACCAATCTAACACCAGGAATTCTCGACAACGAACTATTCCCTCCAAACTATACCATTTTCCGTGTTGACGGTTGTATAGGCACCAATGAGCCACCAGGTCGCGGGGTTCTCATAGCTGCTCACAACAGTTATGATGCCACCCTGCTAAAGACCTCCGACTCTACAATATCAGAATTTGTATGTATAAAACTAGCACTAAATAAGTGCCTTCTGTACATCCTCTGTTGTTACATTCGTCCCTCTCAACCACTACACGCCTACGAGCCCATAATCGAAGCGATCGATACCCTGCTTGAGAACGCTAACGCGTCCGATGTATTTATTTTATTGGGTGACTTTAACCTCCCCCGTATCCAATGGTCATTGTCCGAGGACTGTTCTCACTTTGTCCCCCTTAACGCATCTTCGGCCAAAGAGGCCTTCTTTACCGATCAGCTCTCCGTGTCAGGTCTCTTTCAAGTAAGCGGAGTCAGGAACTTCCTGGACAGACAATTAGACTTAATCTTTTCTTCAGACCCAGTTAACTCGGCTGTCGCAGAAAGCAACCATCTTCTCTCCTCCCTCAACCGTCACCATCCTCCTTTGTTCCTCGTTTTCTCCTACGAGCACCCTCATGCCGTTTCCGGCTCCGAGTCTTCTTTATCCTTCAATTTTCGTAAAGGCGACTTTGACAAATTAAATCACTTGCTCCTCAGTTCTAATATTGGGGATATCCCTCAACATCTCCCAGTTGACGTTGCTTTAGAGGCGTTCTATTCGGAAATACACGTTTGTCTTACACAATCTATCCCTCTTCTTCCTCGTAAAAACTACTCCTCATCCCCCGTATGGTACGACAAAGAATTACGCTCTCCTCGCAACAGGAGAAATAAACGTTGGCAAACTTTTCTTCTAACCCAGACTGAGTCTGACTATTCTTCCTATCTATCTGCTTATACCTCTTTTTCTGAACGTTGTGATACCCTCTACCATGAGTACCTCCAACGGATGGAAACTAGCCTCATATCCGACCCCAAGCGTTTTTATAGCTTTATTAATTCTAAGAAGAAATCCAATGGTTACCCTTTCACCCTAAAACTCGAGAATACCTCTTCATCTGATCCTAAGGTTATCGCTAACCTCTTGGCACACTTCTTCAGTAAATCTTTCAGCGACAATTCTCTACAACCCGACCTTAACTATTTTGCATTCATGGACAAATGCACTCAAACGGCGTTTTCATCTTTTGACCCTGATCCTGAGCTAATCGCCGCCAGTATTAATAGGCTTGAGGACGACTTTCACCCAGGTCCTGATGGCATTCCGGCCATCGTTCAGTTAGTCGAACACCTTACTTTGCTTTTTCGTCTCTCGGTCACTCAAGGGGTTTTCCCTTAATTATGGAAAAATTCGTATATTATTCCCATCTTCAAAAAAGGTTGCAAGAACGATGTGTCCAACTACAGACCCATTGCTAAATTATCATCCATACCTAAACTATTCGAAAAATTGGTCTATGATTCCATGTTCTTCCACTGTAAGTCTATCTTCTCACTCTCCCAGCATGGCTTCCTCAAAGGTAGATCTACAACCACCAACCTTACTGACTTCGTCTCTAAAACCCTATGTGCCCTGGAAAACGGTAAAGATGTTGATGTTATCGCCACCGATTTTAGTAAAGCCTTCGACAAGATCTCCCATAACTTTATCTTGTTCAAACTTGATCGCCTAGGCTTCCCCCCCAGATTCATCTCCTGGATTCGATCCTACCTCAACAACCGTCAGTACAATATTCTTTTCAGTTCATCCATTTCTAACCCTATTGTCGCTCGTTCCGGCGTCCCTCAGGGCAGCCACCTAGGTCCATTGATTTTTATCCTCACAATAAATGATGTTGAATGTGTCATCAAACACTCAGAGTTGTCCATTTATGCCGATGACATGAAAATAATCAAACATATCTCCTCCACTACCGACTCTCTTCTCCTGCAAGAAGACCTCGATTCATTCATCACATGGTGCATGAAAAACTTTCTAGAGCTCAATGTCTCCAAATGCCAGTCCATCTCTTATTCCCGCAAGCGTCTTACCACCACCCCGAGAGTCTATATGTTAACCGACGTACCAGTCCCTATCGTTACCTCTTTGTGTGACTTAGGAATAATCTGTGATAGTGAACTCAATTTCCGTTCCCACATTGACAGCATAATTAACAGAGCTAACTCCGCGCCAGGTTTGTGAAGCGCTGGTCTAGAGAGTTGTCCAATCCTTATGTTTCCAAATCTCTCTACGTCTCCTTCGTTAGACCTCTCCTTGAATATGCCAGCCAGGTATGGTCCCCTACACAAACAACTCACATTAATAGGATTGAATCTGTCCAGCGTAGGTTTATTCGCTTCGCTCTACGTGATCTTCCGTGGGTTGACAGATTCAACCTTCGTCCCTATGAAAACCGTCTGAAACTGATAGACTTACAACCTCTAAGCAAACGTCGTGATGTTTCCGACATTATCTTCATTTATCAATTATTAACTGGTGCCATAGACTGCCCCTTAATCCTGCAATCTTTACCCATCTATACCAATCTCCGTAACCTTAGGTCCACTCCCCTTTTCCGACTCGACCGCCATCGCACAAACTACGGTCAAAGCGAACCAATTACCAGGATGTTACGAAAAGTCAACGACCTTTCCTCTTTTGACTTCCATCTGAGTAAATCATCACTCCACAAAGCCTTATATCTTGACCCCGCCCATCTTGATCCTGATCGCCTACTTTAATTCTTCTTCCTTACGCCCTCTGCCAGTAATCAATATATATAGCTCATATTGTAGCTTATACTTTTTACTTATTTTTTCTTAATTATTCATTTATTATAGTCTAGAGAATTAGTATTAAGTTGTAGCTTGTATTTAATTTTTTAATTTTTTAATTTTTTTTTCAATAGCTTGTATTAAGCTTAAATAAAAATAAAAAAAAAATCTTTGTCACAAGACAAAATCAACATGCATTACTATCAACGGCGTAAGTAATGGCACAACATAAGCAAGGTAAACCAAGTTTACTTCGTTGCCTCATAGATCCAGGATCACAATCATCATTCATAACTGAGGCAGCTCGTCAAAAATTAGGTGCAACATGCACATCAACTTCTGTAACGATTACAGGATTGAGCACGAGCTCTACATCGAGAGCGCGAAAGTAAGCATTGCTGAAACCAAAGGCGGATTTTTTGCCACAACGGGTGGTGGAGGCAGAGCAGCTTCAACACTTATCAGGACTTCGGTCTACGCACACATAATACGAGAAGGTATTTGTAGAGGAGCAACAACAGATCCAGTAGCAATCAACACAAGTCTAGGTTGGATCTTACTAGGATCAGCAACACAAGCAGGAAAAAGGAATACCGCTTCCTTTTCAGTCACAACTGTTGACTGTGAGTTAAGGGGAGCTTCTCCTGTAAACGGGGTTTTTCGCTCCTTAATTTCGAGCGTGGATTTAAAAAAAACTATGGGTTGCCTAATCTTGAATTTTTTATGAAATTATTATTCTTTATTAGAGACTGCTACATTGTTAGTTTTATGTAAAAATATTGAGTCGTTCCTGAGATATGGTTGCTCAAAGTGGGACATGTTATTTTCGCAGAGGTAAATGGCGTGCACTGTAGAGCCTCAGGAGTTGATTCTGGAACAAACAATGTGATATGTTTTTTGTTTGTTTTTGAGTCCTCTATGGAACGACGTCTTTGTTTAAAAAAAAATGATTTTTACAAAAACTACAACAAAATTTGCAAAATTTTCATTTTTTTTCAACAAATTTGTTTAACAAAAGTGTGTTAAAAAATTTTTTTATACAACTTTCTCGACGATGTTCCATTCGAAATTTAATACGCTTTAATCTGATATATAAACTTTTAAAATTGGTCAAGCCGTTTTTTAGTTATCGTGCACGCCAGTTTGAAAAGCATGGTTTCGAGAAAAACGCGATTAAAGTATAACTGAGGCTGCAGCTGGAAAAAAAGTCGCATACTAATTTGTCACACTCACACATGCACATTCGCAGTAAAACTATTTTCTAGAAAAGTTCCTGAATCCATAAAATCATTTTTCACTCATAATGAGTTTTCAATAGCACCCAAGAGACGCGTTGACCGCCGGAAAGCGATCATTAGATCGGCGCGTCAAAATCCGGAGGTCGAACACGACGTGACAAAAAAACTCATAACTTCCACAATTTTGTGAATTCCAGCCTGAAATTTTACATGCGTATTTCTTAATGCATATATAATTGAATAACAATGAAAAAAAAACTATTTTTTAACCCATTTACAGGAGAAGCTCCCCTTAAATGAACAAGTGAAGCGATTTTGGGAGACAGAAGAGATCCTCTCAGAGCCACGGCTCACTAAGGAAGAAGAAGACTGTCAATTATATTACAAGCAAACGTACAAACGACTGGAAACTGGACAATACCAAGCCAAGCTGCCATTTGTTAGGACAATCAAGACAGCAAGCAATGTCTAGGTTCCTAGCACTTCAAAGGCTATTTCATAGAAGGCCGGATCTAGAAAAGGAGTACACCAAGTGTCTAGACGAATACCTAGAACTTGGACACATGGAAGAAACGAGTCTTCCAACAGCAAACGAGCCACACTATTATATTCCTCAAAAATTTTTTTTTATACGATGTGGCCAAATCCTAGTGGACAACCCTTTGATGCGTTAGCATGGTTTTGGCCGGGAGGGAATTAGGATAAGGAAAGTGATTAAACTTGAGTCTTGTTTTTGCATTGCTGCGAGCTAGACAACAGCCCAGAGACGGGGGGGATTATTTTAATTTTTTAATCAAAGCTCACGGAGTCATCTGGTCCTGTCTTTAAAGAAAGTAGCACCACTAGTAACGAAAACACAGTCCTGCAGGACATCCTTTTAGAACATCAGGAATTAAAGGGAACATTATAATTTGCTGAGCAAGAATCCATCAAAACATTAGGAATCTTATGGCATCCAGTAGCAGATTACATCACGTTCAAGGTACCTAAGCGGCAAGATCCTGTGAAGTTAACAAAAAGGAAGATCTTGTCAGAAATTGCATCATTGTATGATCCTCTCCGCTGGTTAGCTCCAATTACAGTCGTAGCTAAGATGGTTATTCAGACGTTATGGATAACCGGGTATTCTTGGGACAGTCAAGTAACCGATGCCATAGAAACGCAATGGACAAACTTCATGCACGAGCTACAAAAATTGCCACAATTAAAAATTTTACGTTGGATACAATATCATAACAAAACTCAACTCCAACTGCATGGATTCTGTGACGCTTCAGCCAAGGAATATGCTGCTTCAATATATACAAAAATGTTTATTTATTCTCCTATTGAATTTGTGTTGGCCGAGCGAAACCAAATTTTTGTGACGTAGTTGTCTTGTTTATATTTTGATAGAATGTATCCACTCGGGATATGGAGATAATTTTTTCTAAATAAAATGTGAAGTGTTTTGATGAGGTTGCCTTAGTTTCCGAACGAAAAGTTTCTATAGTGTCGCGAAAAGGTTATTGCAATTCTCGTGTGAAAAGTAAACACAAAATCGGGTGTCGCAGGTGTTATTTTTATAAAGTTTTGTATTCGCAAGTTTCTGGTTGTGTAGTTTTCAGTTATAAATCAGTGAAGCAAGTCAAAGTAAGAGAATTGTGTGTTCTTACAGGTGTACTGTGTAGTGTTAAGTTTGATACCTGAAGTAGCTGCTGCAGTGATACCTCTGCTGCGTGAATTGCGTAGATTTCTGCCGTTTACTTTGCCGGTAGGAGTTTTCGGGAGTCGCCGGAGTATTTAATCCGGGTGGCCCTGTAAAGCTCCTTGCCCGCTGAGTTAACCTCTTCAAAGATTCGTTCAAAAATTTGTTCCCTTTTTTCCACCTTTTCTCTTTGGTTCGGAGTAAAATAAGACAAGCCAAGAGCAGGTAAGCGCACAATAATTAAACCAACTTTAACTTTGACAAATTTTTATTACTCTTATGTTTTCCACGTAGCTGCAAAGATCACACATTCGAGAGAGAGAGACCTACACCTGACGTTTTATTTATAGACTTCTTGTGCTTTTCTGGAAAATTCTAAGTCAAATTTCTAGAAGTTATGTCTTTTTCCTATACTAAGTAATTCGAGCGACATCTTCAGGTAATTTTTTATCTAATTATAATTCAAAATTTCAACTAATAAACCTTAATTTTTATAATTTCAGGTAAAATTCATCTAATCTTTGCTGAATACATCTAAAGGTACTAATTTACAATTTTCAAAAATGTTAGGTTAGGTTTTTGTTTACTCTTTTTGTACATTATTCTAAACATTTCTTTAATTTTTTCTTTAATTTCAGGATCTCCAGGTCTTCCAGATGTGTTTTCCTTGGTTGACCCTCTCCACAGTACGGAGTTTGCAGCGCAATCTGGGGTCCGAAAGGCTGGGGTGACATCTTCAATTAGCTGGGAAGTATTATTGTTCTTATTGAAGTAACACTTATCCAGCGATTTCAGCCACTAGGCCGTCGTAGGACTTCAGGAAGCTACTATTCTCGACATGAGTCTTCCCAGGTTGTAATTTTGTGTGTTCTCTGTGATTGTTTTGGTGTCGGTCTTCTACTGTGATCCTGTAAATATTTAGTGTGAAATTGGGTGTTTTCTCATTTTAGGTAAGGGCCAGGGCTGCCCTGTGGAGGATGAGGAGCGGCTTTTAGGGGGAATGGTGATCGGCTGTAGTGTGGAATCTGCTGGAATAGGTGAGTTGGGAACTGGAGGTGGTTTTGCTTTGTTTTTATTTTGATTATGTCTCTTATTGTGTTTCCTTTCTGTAGCTGTTAGTTGCAATATTTTCTTGTGTGACTTTGTTGTTGTCGCTTGTGTCATTGGATATTGTTCGTCTGTCCTGCTACGTGTTGTAATGGTTGTTATCTATCTTTGTTTTAATAATCTTTCTGATTTTAGCGGAGGCCATAGGAAAAGCCTCCCTCACGTATTTCCGGCAGATGATGAGGACTTGAAACCAATAAACCAAGAACTCGGAATAAAAGCCGGCAACGAGGGAAGAATTTCAGTCTTAATGCTGTTTTCGACGAGGGATTCTTCATCTGAGTTCAGGAAATCAGGTGAGTACTTTCGTTACATTGCTCCCTTCTTTGAAGCTTGAAGTTCCATCCAAGCTCATAGAAATTATTAGCTTCGTAGAGAGCATTTCAGTTTTAAATTGCTAGGTGTTCGCTGGCTAGCATACGCGGCTTTTAATTTGTGGCGCCAATCGGTCGACATGGACTGTTTGAACTTCTCCCCCACGGCACTTCTTTATTTTAAACACCACGTCAGTTACCGCTTCAATAATCTTATATGGTCCATCCCAGTTACACTGCAACTTCTGGCATCGCCCCACTGTTCTTTGCGGGAAGTAGAGCTGATCTATTTCGAAATTTCGTTTGTGTGACCGTAAGTCGTAATAGTTCTTCATGTGGCGACTAGCGGAATTGAGTACTATGCGATTGTGTTCGTGTATCTCGTTCAACTTGCTGACAAGTTTTTCTATGTACTCACTTGTTGGCGCGGCGCTTGTTGGTGGGCTGCCCAAGACCATTTCGAGTGGTAAACGTAGTTCTCTGCCAAATAGAAGTCGAGCTGGGGTCTGCTTGGTGCTATCGTGGACACTGCTACGGTAGGATAAGAGTAAATAGGGCACATACTGGTCTCAATCCCGTTGGTACTTGTCAAGAAACTTGGCTAGATAGTCTAAGATGGTACGATTAAACCGCTCCACCAGACCGTCAGACTGCGGGTGAAGGGCTGTGGTGCGCGTGGTTCTCTATTCCAAATCGATTCATAACTTCTTGAAATACAGCGCTCTCAAAATTTCCGCCCTGGTCCGAGTGTAACTGAAGTGGGGCTCCAAAACGACTAAAAACTGTAACTATCAAGGCATCGGCCACTGTTTCAGCTGTCTGATCTGGGACCGGGATAGCTTCGGGCCACTTTGTAAAATAGTCCATACAAACTATTAAATATCTGTTGTTACGGTTCGTCCGCGGAAGTGGCCCCAATATGTCCACGGCGACTCTCTCGAACGGGGCACCTATGTTGCATAGCTGAAGTGGAGCTTTCGTCCTTGGCTTAGGTCCTTTGCGTGACTGGCATGGAAGGCAACTAACACACCAGTCTTTAACATCTGCACTACATCCCACCCAGTAGTACCGCTGTTGGAGCTTGTTGAGGGTCTTATCCGCTCCATAATGTCCTCCAGAGGGGGCATCGTGTACCTGTCCCAGTACGAATTTTCTCAGCGACTTTGGTACTAGTATCTGCTTGTGGCTCTTATTACCCCGGTCGAGCGTTCGGATCACTACTTCATTTTCTAAGCTCAGCGTGGACCACATGGACCAATGCGCTTTCATTTCTGGACTGTGGTCTTTTATGGACTTCTTTTCGGGCCGATTTCCGGATCGTAGCCAATCTCTTATGCAGCGCCGAGTTGGATCGTCTTCTTGGTGATCGGCTATGCTTTCCTGAGCTGTAACAATGCGAGCGGTGACTGTATCCTTATCATCAAGGCGTTGGCAGTAAGTACAGTTTAGGGTGGAACACGGGCGACGGGACAGGGCATCAGCGTTGAGGTGTTTATTCCCCGAGCGGTGTAGGATTTCGAACTCGAAAGCTTGCAGTTGTTCAATCCAGTTTGCTACTTGACCTTCTGGAGAGCGGAAGTTCATCAGCCATTTTAGTGAAGCATGGTCGGTACGAAAGGTGAATCTCTTGCCTAGCAGGTAGGGCTGAAAGTGAGCTCATGCTTTAACGATTGCGACTAACTCCTTTCGGGTTACGCAGTAGTTCCGCTCTGTCCGGCTAAAGGTTTTACTGTAATATTCTAATACATGTTCCACCCCATCCTTGTTTTGCGATAACACGGCCTCCCAGGCGTGTTGGCTAGCATCTCTGTCGAGGATGAACGGTAAAGACTCGTCCGGTTGCGTTATAATAGGTGCTGTCGTTAGGCTTTCTCTGAGGCTTTGCAATGATTCTTCGCATGCTTTTGACCAGGAAAATTTTTTGTTCTTCTCCGTCAGTTCTGTAAGAGGCTTTGCCATGGCTGAAAAATCTTTTACGAATCTTCGATAGTATGCGCAGGAATGATTGCACATCCCTTTTCGTCCTAGGCACTGGCCTATCGCGGACGGCAGCTGTCTTTTATGGATCTGTTGAAATCCCCTTTTCACTAATCACGTGGCCAAGAAATCGAACTTCCTGCTGGCATAACTGACACTTCCTGGGAGATACTTTAAGGTTAGCTGTCCTCAGGCGTCCCAAAACGATACGAAGGTGGTAGCATCGTTTCGAACGTCGAACAATGTACGATGACGTCGTCGAGATACACTAAACACGATTCTGGTGATATTCCCTGTAGAACTACTTCCATAAGCCGCTGGAACGTAGCCGGAGCGTTGGTAAGTCCGAATAGCATTACGGAGAATTCCCAAAGACCGGTGCCTGTGGTGAAAGCAGTCTTCTGTTGGTCAGTTTCCTCCACTTCCACTTGCCAGTACCCAGACTGCAGATTTAGTGTAGAGAACCACTTGGATCCTCCCAAGGCGTCGAGTGTTAGATCTATTCGTGGTAATACCCATTACCCAAGAGTCCTTTTTCGTAGCTTCGTTTAGACGTCGGTAGTCCACGCAAAATCTTGTAGAGCCGTCTTTCTTCTTAACCAGGACTACTGGAGAGGTCCAAGGGCTGTTGGACGGATGGATTATACCTAAGTCTTTCATTTCCTGCAACAACGCATTGGCTTCTTCGCGCTTGGCAAGTGTAAGTCTCCTCGGTGGCTGCTTTATCGGCTTATGGTCGCCAACATCTATGCGGTGGCGTAGAAGAGCTGTTCGTCCCAATTCGTTTTTAGTATGAGCGAAGACGTCATGATGTTCTTGGAGTAGGCTTCTTAGGGCAAAGTGTTGCTCACTATCGAGGTGTTCCGTGGCTTTCTCGAACAGGTTGAGGAGTTCATATCGAAAATCGTCCGTCTCTTTAATTTCTCCTGCGGCATTGATCACCTCGGCGTGAGTATCGACATTAGCCAAAAAGGTATCGGCGTCCAGTTGTACGGACTGTTGGGACAAATTGGTGACCCGTGCAAGTACGTTCCCATTGTGCGACGAGCAGATTACTGGTTCCATATAAAGGTAAGATGGAAGGCCTTTTGGCGAGAGCAGCACAATTTTTCGATCGCCTAAAAATGGGTTTGAAAGAGGGATGAAATATGTGGATGCTGCTGGTAAAGTGTGTACCTGCAGGGTCCTTACCCGCATTTCCACTTCCTCCTCAACTATTGGGATGTTATCCTTGCCTACCCTGAAGTTACAATTTGCTAAATCGATTGAACACCGGTGTTCTACAATAAAGTCCATTCCAAGAATACAATGGTCAATTATGTTCGCAACGTAGAAGGTGTGAGCTGACCTGAAGTTCCCAATTTCCACGCTTAGATCCACCATTCCTTCAATCCGACTTGTTTCCCCTGTGACATCTCTTAAAAGCGTTAAGCATGGTCGCATTAGGGGGCAGCATGGGAAGCCTTCGAGTAACTGTGTGCGTAAGATGGAATGGGTAGCTCCAGTGTCCACGATCATTGTGGTCGGTTCCCCTTCTATTCGGCCACAGATCCGTATAGAGCTACACACTTTGCTCCGGGTTACAGTGATGACTGGTGGTGGGGGAAGTGTTGAGAGAGCGTCTGTTGTAGAGTCGACGTCATTACTCATGGCGGTAGGTTTTGCGTGTGCGACGAAATTATTTCCGTTTACTTGCGCTTTGTGTCCACTTTGTTTCGGTTCTGTTATGTTAACGTCATAGTGTAGGCTTGTGTCTGGCGTGTTCGATAGTGATTCGGTGTATGAATTTGAGGTGCCGAGCGTGCTGAATGGGTTGTACCCATTATTTGTGTGGTGTATGGAATTGCTGGGCGTGTTAGGTGAGTTATTGGTATTTGGGTTGTCCACATTCTGTGTGTGGTGTATGTTATGTGTGTTTGGCGTGTTCCATGTAGTGTGTGGGATTGTGTCATCGACATTACATTTGTAGTTATGTTTGTCAATTCGCGTTTGGTGGGGAGCATAAGTCGACTTCACTGGTCCTCGCTCCGCAGGATCAGCGCATTGTCGTTTAAAATTGCGTTAGAAGTCTCCCCTATGTCGTGTTTTGCATTGTAAGCGCCTGGTTGAAGTCGACAGGTGGACGGTAGCGAAGGGTCCTGTTTTGTGGACTTACCGTCATAACTGGAATTGTGTCCATTCGAGAGAGAGAGAGACCTACATCTGAAGTTTTATTTATAGACTTCTTGTGCTTTTCTGGAAAATTCTAAGTCAAATTTCTAGAAGTTATGTCTTTTTCCTAATTTTAATTAACTAATAAACCTTAATTTTTATAATTTCAGGTAAATTTCATCTTATCTTTGCTGAATACATCTAAAGGTACTAATTTACAATTTTCAAAAATGTTAGGTTAGGTTTTTGTTTACTCTTTTTGTACATTATTCTAAACATTTCTTTAATTTTTTCTTTAATTTCAGGATCTCCAGGTCTTCCAGATGTGTTTTCCTTCGTTGACCCTCTCCACAGTACGGAGTTTGCAGCGCAATCTGGGGTCCGAAAGGCTGGGGTGACATCTTCAATTAGCTGGGAAGTATTATTGTTCTTATTGATCCAGCGATTTCAGCCACTAGGCCGTCGTAGGACTTCAGGAAGCTACTATTCTCGACATGAGTCTTCCCAGGTTGTAATTTTGTGTGTTCTCTGTGATTGTTTTGAGGTCGGTCATCTACTGTGATCCTATAAATATTTAGTGTGAAATTGGGTGTTTTCTCATTTTAGGTAAGGGCCAGGGCTGCCCTGTGGAGGATGAGGAGCGGCTTTTAGGGGAAATGGTGATCGGCTGTAGTGTGGAATCTGCTGGAATAGGTGAGTTGGGAACTGGAGGTGGTTTTGCTTTGTCTTTATTTTGATTATGTCTCTGATTGTGTTTCCTTTCTGTAGCTGTTAGATGCAATATTTTCTTGTGTGACTTTGTTGTTGTCGCTTGTGTCATTGGATATTGTTCGTCTGTCCTGCTACGTGTTTTAATAGTTGTTTTCTATCTTTGTTTTAATAATCTTTCTGATTTTAGCGGAGGCCATAGGAAAAGCCTCCCTCACGTATTTCCGGCAGATGATGAGGACTCGAAACCAATAAACCAAGAACTCGGAACAAAAGCCGGCAACGAGGGAAGAATTTTAGTCTTAATGCTGTTTTCGACGAGGGATTCTTCATCTGAGTTCAGGAAATCAGGTGAGTACTTTCGTTACAATATATTCGAACAATCGATGAAGATGGTATAATTTCAGTAAACTTTCTGACAACAAAAACTAGAGTCGGTCCAACAAAACCTATCACGATACCACGGTTGGAGTTAATTGGTGCGCTATTGTTAGCCAGACTACTTAAACAAACCATTGAGGACATTCAGTTAGAACCACTTCAAATATATGCATGGACCGATTCAACAATTGCCCTACAATGGATAAGAGAACATCCATCACATTGGAAAACATAGACAACATAGACAACTCAAGAGGACTTTGAGTGGAAGGATTGTTAAATAGTCAACTTTGGTGGCACGGCCCAAAATTAACGAATTAACGAACAAACTGATCTGGAGGCAAAAAAGAATGCTATCTCCAGTTTCTTTATTAAACCAACTGAAGACCTTTTACATAAATTTTCGTCATTCACTCTGTTGGTACGAGTTTTAGCTACAATACAACGATTTATATATAACTGCAAAGATTCAAAGAACAAGAAAATTGGCTTCTTGTCCGGCCTGGACTATCAACAAGCTGAAAGAGCAGTCCTGGCTCAAGTACAACAAGCAGCATTTCCAGACGAACACAGATGCTTGAGGAACAAACAAGCCATCAGTTCAAAAAGCAAACTATTCCAGCTTAATCCATTTTTAGACAATAATAACGTGCTAAGAGTTGGCGGATGATTACAAAACGCAATGATTTCGTATGGACAAAAGCATCCTATCATACTTCCCAGAGATCATCCAGTAACAGCCCTGTTGATCAATAAATTACATCTAGAATGTTTGCATGGTGGACCTTCTTTAGTTCTAGCGCACAGTCGCAGCCAATATTGGATTTTAGACGCTAGAAAAACAATAACAAGTAGGATACATAAATGTTTTCGATGTGCCAGATTTCGGAAGTCAAACACTACGCAGTTAATGGGAAATCTGCCAACAGCACGGGTTAACATAACCAAACCATTCAACAAGGTAGGCATAGACTGCGCTGGTCCATTCATTGTCAAGACATCCCAACTGAGGAATGCTGAACGTGTCAAGGCCTACCTATGCATCTTTGTATGTATGGCAACACGAGCCATACACATCGAACTAGTATCTTCCTTAACGTCAGAAGCTTTTATCGGCGCCCTGAAGAGATTTGTAGCAAGACGAGGATTATGTACAGATATCTATTGAGATTGTGGTACAAATTTTGTAGGTGGTAAGACGATCTTAGACTAGGATTAACAACAAGCAATTAAGGAATCAACAACTGACGCAGCACAATACTTTGCGTCCAAGGTCATTAACTGGCATTTCAACCCACCAGCTACGCCTCACTTCGGAGGAATCTGGGAAGCAGGCATAAAATCAATTAAATTTCATCTGCGTCGAACATTATATAACGCAATTTTAACATTCGAGGAATTTGCCACCGTTCTCACGCAAATTGAAGCCTGTCTGAATTCCAGACCACCTTGCTACGTGAACATCTCTCCAGAAGATTCTAGCGTGTTGACACCAGCCCATTTTTTAACAGTCATTAGCAGCTATACCAGAAGCCAATACAGAAAGGATATCATATGCATCAAGATGGAGTTATATGCAACAACAAGCTAGACATTTTTGGAAGAGATGGTCCAAAGATTACAACAACGACCAAAATGGAATACCAATACTAAAAATTTTCAGAAGGGAGGTTTCATGTTGTTGAAAAGCGAAATGTTGGGGGAATGTTCGATGATGCCTGAAAATAAAACGAATTAATTTTTATAGTACCAAGTGTCGTCAATTATACTCACCTGACTGCCTGGGACTTCTACAGGCACTCTCCTCTTCCTATATAATGCCGATTCTGAAAAGAAAGAAGAGATTAGTTAAAGCATTTTTTAAAAAACAACAAAACAGAAAAAGGTTCCAAGAAATTTGTAACTTACAAAATGTAAACAAATTTCTTGGAGCACAACAACAACAACATGTAATTTTACTGAATACAAAAGCGTAAAAAAAAACATTATATGTTGAGACCCTGATGTTATAAAAACATAATTCAGGGTCTCAGCAAGAATTATATGTGTTTTGAAGCCGGGTGCATCAGTTGCAGGTGATTATATCGCAATTTATCACACCTGCGACAGCTGATGCACTTGGTTTCAAGTACACACAATTTATCTTTTCACGCACTGTTTTTGCAAAAAATCGCACACAAGGCATCACATGCAATGATTAGAAATACTTAAATTAATAGCAATTTATAGAATTTTTGAGGGGAAATGGCGATGGAAGAAGATATAAAAGGGGCTTGTAAATGTCAACTCGCTCTCATTGTTAGTAGTGATATTTCAAAGTGCAAGTGCGAAACAAGTTTGTTTACATTTTTTAGTAAAATTTGAGTTTGGCAGCCATTTTGTTTGAAGTCAAGGAAAAAGGTTTTTATTTTTTTTGTGAATTTGATTTTGTTTTCAATTACTTTTGCGCGTCAAACAATTATTAGTATATATTCTTTTTTTAATCAATTTGATAATTTTTTTTCATTAAATTTTTATTTTCGTGAATTTGATATAATTTGGTGAACAACGAATTAATCAAAACATGTTTGAATTAGCATTTTGATTATAAATAATTGATTGGTGATGGAGTTTTGAGGATTTATTTACCCTTTTTTTTGTTTGAATTTTTATATTTTTATTTAATCATTTTATTTCAGTCGTGCATTTAAAATTTTTTTTTTGAGTGAATTTTAGAATAATAATGAATTGTATGTATACGCAGAAATAAAAGTTTGAAATCAGTTAGGCCCAATTATTGTGCAGATAATCAATTAATGAAGTTTCATCTGAATAATTTATGCCTTTACGGTAATACTATTCATGTATGGGATTCATTAACAGTTGGTTATCTTCTCGCCCATGTAATAACAGAATAGTTTTTTCATAACCGCTAATTTTAACAGTGAATTTTAATTTTACCGAGTCGTGTAGAAACTTATACAAAGTGTAGATTAAAGTGAAGATTGACCAAATTTGTATGCGTGTTTCCTTTTTCATTTTTTCCTAAAATTAAATTCCATTTAAATTTTGATTTCAGATTTTTGAATCATTTTGAGGTTAATCAGATATTTCTGTTTTTGCTCTAGTTTTTTTAACCGACTTCCCAAAAACAAAGAGGTTCTAAGTGCGACGCGTATTTTTTTTTTTAATTTTTTTATTTTTTTTATGTCTGAACAGGCATAACTTCGTAACGCGTCGACCGATTTTGATGATTCTTTTTGTGTTGGGTAAAGTATGTTCACCGATTGGTACCATGTGAAAAAAATTTTTGGTAGGGTGGTGGTGGGGGGTGGCGGTGAAACGTAACTTTGTAACGCTTGGCCCGATTTGGATGGTTCTTTTTTTGTTGTACAGAATATGATCCCCCAGTGCTAATAAAAAAAAATTTGGCCTAGGGTGTTGGGAGGGGGGTGGGAGGAGGGGTAGTCTAACTTTGTAACGCGTGGACCGATTTGGATAATTCTTTTTCTGTTGGGTAGAGTATGTTCCGTGGTTGATACCAGGTTAAAAAAATGTTGGGGGATGGGGGTGGGGAGTGGGATGGAACCTAACTTTGTAACGCGTGGTCCGATTTCGATGGTTCTTTTTCTGTTGTAAAGAGTATGATCCCCCAGTTGAACCGACTTCACAAAAAGCGCTAAAAAGCATAAAATAATTTTTAATTTTATATCTATTACGACATTTTGAAGTCGGTGCAAATTAAACAAATAAAACAACTCCACAACCACAATTGAAAATAATATATAATACTACCTGAATGTTTCAGCTTACGGGATCATAAGAAATGACGATTAAATATTTTTGTTGTAGTTGTTTGGTTTGTTTGATTTGCACCGACTTCAAAATGTCGTAATAGATATAAAATTAAAAATTATTTTATGCTTTTTAGCGCTTTTTGTGAAGTCGGTTCAACTTTTTTTTTAAAAACTATTTTATTTTTTAAACTATTTTATCTTAAAGCAGTTTCGGAAATTAAAGTCCTTTATCGTGTAATCTCTTCTATTTTCAAATAGAGTAATTTTATCGACACTGTTGTTAATTTAAACATTTGTTTAAATTTTTTCAACAATAATACTATTATTTTGAACAGTAGTGGTCCTATAAGGTCAGAACTTACTACCTCCCATGAGCCTCTTGGTTGTAATGTGTTCATTTTCCCAGCGGTTTTCTGTTGAGTTGGCTTATGCTTCGCACATATAATACAATTACGAACATATCTGGCAGCTTCTCGGAACATTCCCGGCCAATAATATAATTTGGCGAGTCGGTTAATGGTTTTTGCTACCCCTTGAAGTCCGGCGGTTGGTGCGTCATGGTTTTCGTATAGTAGCTTCGTTCGAGATGTTCGTGGTATACAAAGTTTCCATTCTTGCTCTGGATTCAGTTCGGTTGGATAACTTTGTCGCTCTTTCTCTACATCTGCGAATTTTGGTCGGTACCATGCACAGGTTTCTTCCGCAGTTAGAGTGGCCATTTCTTTGGCTAGTAATGGTACTTAATTTCGTAATGATATTGCAAGAGTTCTACGGCCCATCGTGCTAATCGTCCGGAGGGGTTAGCCAGTGTCTGGAGCCACTTAAGCGCTTGCTGGTCAGTTATTACTGTAAATTTAAACCTTTCTAGATATGCTCTCATTTTTCGTATTCCCTATACTACTGCCAAGCATTCCTTTTCGGATACGGATTATTTCTTTTCGGTGTCGGTTAACGTTCGACTTGCATACGCAATGACGTGTTCGTTTCCGTCAATTACTTGCGAGAGTACTATTCCTAAACCCTCGTAGGTGGCATCGGTTTACAGGATAAATGGTACTTCGAAGTCTGGGCATGTAAGTACGGGCGCCTCTGTCCGATTTTTCTTTAATATTCCAAAAGATTCTTCTTGTTTCGGTCCCCATATCCATCTTTGCTTTTTCTTTAGCAACCGGTTGAGCGGTACCACGATTTTGGAGAAATCTTTGATGAAGCGTCTATACCATGATGCTACTCCCAGAAATTGTCGGAGTTGTTTATTAGTGGTAGGTGCTGGTATCTCGGTTATGGCATTCAGTTTTTCTGGATCGGTCTTAATGCCTTCAGACGTAACGAGATGTCCTAAGTATTGAAGCTCTTGCTGGCAGAAATTGCATTTGTCGGGGTTCAAGCGTAAATTTGCTTTTCGGAGAGGGTAGAGCACTTCTTGCAAATCTTCAAGATGTTCCTCAAAAGTTCGGCCTAGCACGATAATATCATCCAAATATACGAATGCCCTAGTGTCCATGTCTGGTCCTATGACGGTATCTAGCAATCTCTGAAACGTTGCTGGTGCGGAGTGCAGTCCAAATGGCATGACGGTAACCTGGAACAATCCTCTGCCTGCTACAGTAAATGAAGTAATTGCTTTACTTTGGGTTACTAATGGTACTTGCCAATAGCCTTGGTGCAGGTCCAGTGTAGAAATATATCTTGCCTCTTGTAATTTATCTAAGATATGATTAATCTGAGGCAGCGGGTATGCATTTTTGATTGAGATCTCGTTGATCTTCCGGAAATCGATGCAAAAACGGTATTTGCCATTTTTCTTTTGGGCTAGAACTACTGGTGAGCTATATGGACTGTTGGACGGTTCTATTATATTCTCGGCTAACATTCGGTTGACTTCGGTATTTATTATTTGCTGCATTGCCGGATTTCTTGGAAAATATCGGTGCTTGATCGGTTGGTCGGTTTTAAGTCGTATCTTATGTTCGACTAAGGTCGTCGTGCCTTTTATCTGGTTAATTTTTCCTACTTCGGTTGTTAGGAACTGCTCCAGTTATTCCTTCTGGGATAACTTCTCTATTCAGATCGAATGTACGGTTGTGATTTCTAGTGTTGTATTTACTTGACTCGGTATTTTGGTGAGGTTATTTCTAACCCACACTTATGTAGTTAGTCCATACCGATCAAGATTTGGATTGTCATAGTCGGTAGTATGTGGAATTCATGGTTTATTTTCCATTTGTTGATTTCACAATTTAATTTTATGGCTTTGGAAACTGGTTCAAATGTTCCATTTGCCAGTACGATGTTATGTCTTGGTATTCGGATTATTTGTCCCTTTTTCTTTTCACAAAAATCCGCCATTTCTTTTCCTATGTATGACAACATAGACCTCGTATCCAATAATGCGGTAACTTCCTGACCGAAAATTTTAATAGGCAGGAATGGACGGTTATCTTCGTCTATGCTGTCAGGCAGGACAGACGTTGTGGGTATTCGGAACCTCATCAGGTTCTCACATTCCAAAATTTTAGATTTTGTTTTCCTTCCCTTTAGTTTTGTTTATCACTATTAAAACCCCCTTATATTTTCTGCAATCCCTTTTGTGTTTGTTTATTCCCACATACCTTCTCCCACCCTTTCCCATCCCATGCAAGATAGGTGAAGAAGCTTCTGGGGGAACCTGAAAATGATTTTAGTTGATTTCTTTGGTTTTTTTTCAAAAATATTTTCGTTTTTTTGATTTATGATGAGTTGACATTTTTTTGGAATTATTTTTTTTGATTCTGGCGCAATTAAGTTTTCATTCAGTTTTGCTTATGTTTTTTTGGCAGTAAGATTATTTCTGAATTTTTATTCTTATACCCATTTTTTTTTATTTATCATAGCTCTGATTTTTTTTCTTTTTATTTCTTTCTTTGATCTTTTTTTTGGTTGCCCTCAAACTTGGTTTTGTGCTACGATGTTAGGAGTTGGACTCCCGTTTTACTTCCTTTTTTTTGTTTGACTATTTGCCTAACGTCTAATTTGAGATGTTTCACTCTCCAGCCGGGAAGGTAGCCACTGCTTCGGAAGGCCAAGGGGCAAAGCCTTAGCAGGCTCAAGTCCCCTCCGCTCCAGTAGTGACCCGAAGTAAGTCGCAGAAGGCCCAAATGGTCTTAAACAAAACCTATGGGATGACAAGGCTGTAATCGGACTCGGTCCAAGGCACTGCTGCTACGCAGCAGCTGGACGTGTCTAAACCACCACCGATTTTTAGATTTTGTTTTCCTTCCCTTTAGTTTTGTTTATCATTATTAAAACCCCCTTATATTTTCTGCAATCCCTTTTGTGTTTGTTTATTCCCACATACCTTCTCCCACCCTTTCCCATCCCATGCAAGATAGGTGAAGAAGCTTCTGGGGGAACCTGAAAATGATTTTAGTTGATTTCTTTGGTTTTTTTTTCAAAAATATTTTCGTTTTTTTGATTTCTGATGAGTTGACATTTTTTTGGAATTATTTTTTTTGATTCTGGCGCAATTAAGTTTTCATTCAGTTTTGCTTATGTTTTTTTTGGCAGTAAGATTATTTCTGAATTTTTATTCTTATACCCATTTTTTTTATTTATCATAGCTCTGATTTTTTTTCTTTTTATTTCTTTCTTTGATCTTTTTTTTGGTTGCCCTCAAACTTGGTTTTGTGCTACGATGTTAGGAGTTGGACTCCCGTTTTGCTTCCTTTTTTTTTGTTTGACTATTTGCCTAACGTCTAATTTGAGATGTTTCACTCTCCAGCCGGGAAGGTAGCCACTGCTTCGGAAGGCCAAGGGGCAAAGCCTAAGCAGGCTCAAGTCCCCTCCGCTCCAGTAGTGACCCGAAGTAAGTCGCAGAAGGCCCAAATGGTCTTAAACAAAACCTATGGGATGACAAGGCTGTAATCGGACTCGGTCCAAGGCACTGCTGCTACGCAGCAGCTGGACGTGTCTAAACCACCACCGAACTTTGGGTCAAACCTATCATTAAATGGAGCCTGGGCTTTCCCTCCACCTGCGCAGGCTCAACAAGTCGAGGACCTCCGCCGATCAGTTGTCGGAACATTTGGCGGGTTTTAAAAAAGAGATGTTAGGCTTGCTAAGGACGAACTGAAATATACACCTCCTTCTCAGAGAAGAGGCCGAATAATGGTTCTGGAAACAGTTCTGTCAGACAGACTTGGGCCTGATGCGGACTCTGATGGAACTCCGTCAGAGTTTTGGACAGCTGCGACAGCTACCTCCGCAGAGCCAACGCTATCGTCGGGCACATGATGATGCCACCGCGTGAGGCTGACGTCGTCCAATTAGTCCGACAAAATTTACATCCCCGTATCGGGCAACAATTTTCTACCGTTACTGCTAGATCAATGGACCATTTGCAAAATTTATAATTTATGGCTGAACGCTAGCTACAAGGACGTGACCTATATAGGCGATCAACTAGACCCGACATACACGAACTCGATTGTGACGTCTTTAATATCTACTGTAATCACTAGTCAGGATGATGGCCGTCCTTATGTAAAAGTATTAATAGGCAAGGAATCCATACTAGGCTTGCTCGATGGCGGTGCCAGCGTGAGTTGCTTGGGGCAAGGAGCCCTATAAAGCAGAAGCACCATCTCATTTCCCCAGCAATCCAAAAGCTGATGTACAAAGAACTCGACCGCATGTTTGAGTTAGGGGTAATTGAAGAGTCCAACAGAATTCCCCAGTTGTACTTGTACGTAAAGCTGGGAAGGTCAGGCTCTGTCTGGACTCTCGGAAGTTGAACCTAGTCACTAAAAAGGACGCCTACCTCTTACCACACATCGACGGATTGCTTGGACGACTGTAGGATACGCACTTCATTTCGTCCATTGATTTGAAGGACGCCATCTGGCAAATTCCTTTGGAAAAGCAATCAAGGGAAAAAACAGCTTTTACAGTGGCAAAAAATGTGTCGAGTAATGGAAAAAATAAGTCCTGGTCGTTTGTGCGAGCACGTCTTTGTTTACTTGGACGATTTACTAGTCGTATCACCCGACTCTGATTTCCATCTTAAAACATTACGAGAAGCAGCTGATTGTCTGTGCAGCGCTAAATTGACGATTAACGTCGACAATAGCCGCTTTTGCGTCAAACAAGTCCGCTACGTGGGTTTCATGATTGGAGATGGAACTCTGAAAACTGACCCCGAGAAAGTAGTAGCGGTGGCGGATTTCCCTATAACCCGCTCTGCTAAACAAATCCGTAGATATCTCGGAATGACGGGTTAGTATCAGAGATGCATCCTTAATTATGCGACCCTGGCAGCTAATATTACGGACTGCTTAAATAAGAGCAAGAGCTTCTCATGGACAGACGAAGCGCAACAATCCTTCGACAACCTAAAGCAAGCCATGTGTAGTGCACCAATTTTAACAACACCTGACTTCTCTAAGAAGTTCTATATAGGTATACATATAATTATTTATCCATATATTTAACTGGACTAAATTATCCAGTCACTTTCCAATCCAATGGAATATAAACCATGTTATGAATTACCTTGTCGTTACAGAGTTTTATTCAAGTGAAAAAAGGCTCCTATTGAAGAATTTCATCCTCAAGCGTACATTGACTTACAGCTGGTACAGAAGAAAACTCCAGGAAGTCCGAAATAAACCTGCCGACAATTCCGACTATACAATTTGGAATGATCAACTCTACCGACGCATACGTCCTCCAGGTTCGTACGACACTAGTAACCACTGGAAAATGTGTGTACCAAAAAGAGACCGAACGAGGGTACTGAAAGAGAATCACGACGATCTCACTGCATGACATGGAGGGGTGAACAGGACAATCTGCCGCATAGTCAAAAGTTACTACTGGCCAGGTATCTTCCGCGACATAGCCCAGTATGTAAGAAGCTTCGACTCGTGTCTCCGCCACAAACCCCTGCAACAAAAACCGGCCGGCGAAATGCATGTGACGAGGAGCACCGAACCGTGGGAGACCATCCATCAGTGTGGTCTTCAGGGACCATTCCCCAGGTCAACAAGAGGAAGCACCATGGTTGTAATATTCCAAGATAAATTTACGAAATGGAGGGGTAGTACCTACAACTCCGAGAAGAAACCGCACCGGCCGTGAGTAAAGCCTTCCGAGAGAGAGTGTTTGCCCGATACGGAAGCCCCCGAGTACTTATTTCCGAAAATGGCCATCATAAGTGGACACTTTCAACGCATATTAAAGGAACTTGGAATAACGCATCGACTTACTTCGCCGTATACCCTGCAGTAATCAAAACGATGATAACTCAGTACTTAGACAAGAACCAGAGAAAGTGGGATGAATTGCTACCCGAGTTTATGCTAGCCTACAACACCAGTCAGAGTGAGACAACAGGATTTTCCCCGGCGTATTTAAATTTTGGCAGGGAACCAATTTCCCCGACTTCGATCTTCGCAGAGAGGAATGGCTACCCCAGACACCAATACAATACCCCCACGTAAAAACAGGAAACGTTTTAGGAGATACACCAGATAGTACACCTGGGGGGGGGGGAGCGTTTGAAAAACAGAGGCACCACTACAACACTACAATCTCAGACGGAGATCGTGGTGCCCAAAAGTGGGGGACCTCGTGCTCCGAAAAGAGAGACACCTCTCCTCCGCGCTGAAAAATTTCTCATCTAAACTGGGGGCAACATATGTAGGACAGTACAGAGTTACCAACATTATCTCACCCGTAATCGTGAGAATCGCTGACTTACGAGGGAAAACGCTAGGCAACATCCATGTAAAAGATCTGAAGCCATACATAGGTACCCCCCAGGAGCCAACTAAAGCAGACCTCGAACCGAGACCAATCAGTTTATGCGCAACCATGGGAGAGACCACACAAAGGAAACAATTCTAAGCGATCCAACAACTGATCCAGCCGTTCATAAGCGCGTAATGCCGTCAAAAATCCCCACCGGCCGGAGGGTGGGATGCGTAAAAACGGCACGACCAGTAGCGGCCGCCGAAGCCCAACCGTCCAGATCACAGCCAACGAGCTCCCGCTCAGAGCAAGCCAAAAATCCGCCGACATCCATGGCCAGACAGGACCTAGCCCACAAAAGAAGGCCGGTCGGGTAACCTAACAACAAGTAAGACACCACGAAGCAACCGGAGACAGCGGAGGAAGGGGAAGCAGCAGGTTCGCCAGCCACCAGCCAACAGTTTCCGTCCGCCGCCAGGCAGTTAAATACTTGGGAATAAGGCTGGACTCTAAACTCACTTTTTGGGAACACATTAGGCATGCGGCAGACAGAGCAGCACATACCACAACCCAGTTGAGCAGGCTCATGGCCAACGTGGGTGGGAGGCCCATTAGTGAGTAAGAGGCGACTGCTTATGTCGATCACGCACTCGATCCTATTGTACGGATGTGAGATCTGGGCTGATGCGCTGAAGGTCGAAAAGTACAGGAAACGCATGGCGGCAGTACAGATGAGAGGAGCCTTTAGAGTTGCCTCCGGCTACAGAACGGTGTCGTAGCCGTCACCCGAATAGATCTATTGGCGCAAGAGCGGAAACATCGTCATGACAGGCAGGCCGAAGAAGAGCTCGGGGGATTCACGCCCGAGGATATAGTAAACAGCATGCTCAGAGGTAAAGCGCAATGGGACCGAGTTGCAGTATTTATCCAGAAGATCCTGCAAAAAAAGAAAAAGGAAACCCCAGAAGCACTGGACGAACTGTAGTAGGATAAGACCAAGAACATAAGAAGCCAATGATGGTATAATAGGCACCACCCTGCAGTAATACGAAAAGTTGTCCCGGGGTGGAGCCATGCCTGAAAGAAGGAGGTTATTTAGTGGGCGCGAGTCCCACACACCAACGCAAGGCACCGCCGTGACGGTGCATAAAGCATTTTCCCCCTAAAAAAAATAAATAAATGACGACCCCCGACAGAAGTAATCATGTAATTATTGCAGAGTAGATTTAGTTTTTTCTGGATTACATTGCTTTCTCTTAAGTATACATTTTTTTAATTTTTCATGTATTACAGTTATAAGTCGTATGAAATTCGTTGGAGATGGGACTGATTAATACTCTGCTTTTCTTAATTACGAGTTATCTTTCCAGCCCAAACATTCTTGAATTTAGGCAAAGCACGAGCCGCCATTTTATTTCCCGAAAGCCAAAACCCGTTAACAGTACCGGACGAGAAAAGGTGTTGAGCCTCGCCAGACCTCCCTGGTAAAATAAAATTTACCTGGATCAATTTCCCGCTCCCCGCAGCCGCCTCGAAGTCATAAAAGGCCTCACAACCTGGTAACAGAAAGTGAAAAGACCTGTCAACAGCAATGCAGGAGATATGCGTTTTTAAGCCCCGCCAGACTCCCCGGATGTAGTAAAACTCCACCGAATTTACTATTCTTCGCAGTGGTAAAAGACCAAATTTCCTCATAAACAGCGTGGGAAATTCAGACTGCTGAGTGCCGCCAGAGCTCCCTGGCACTATAGAAGGAGGGCTCACCCCATAACTAAGTCAGTAGTCGTCGACCAGCTCTAGAGGCAAGATCAACTAGGAACAACCGAGGTAAGGAAGGCTGACTATCATGGAAAAGTCAGTCATCACCGACGACGTTTTAGCGAGATCCCAGCATTTGGGGTATATAGGTGGGCCAAATACCGGATAGCCGGCAGTTGAAGACCAGCGTTCGGACGTACACCATGGCCAGCACGAAGCTCCCTACTAGGTGGTAAGATATACACAGGCATAGTAAAGTTTGGGTAGCTTGCGTGCCTCCCCAGCTACAACAAGTTGTATTGAAACACATTTGGATCCACCGGTGGTGGGTAAAATTAGCATATATATTTATTTATTTAAGCTTAATACAAGCTATTACATAAAAATACAAAAAAAAAATACAAGCTATAACTTAATACTAATTCTACAAACTATAATAAATGATAAGTAATAATAAATAAATAAAAAGTATAAGCTACAATATGAGCTATAAATACAGTGGATACTGGCAGAATCATCCAGTATCATCTCAGTCCACATCCACCGCATCCATGGTTAACAAATTTGGCACCACCTGGACTATAACGGACTGGGAACAAAGACTACAAAGACTAGGAAGCAAATACACATCTTCATCAAGTGACCATACTCCATTCCTTCTTAAGGGTGCCCCTCACAACGCCAACGTTTCCTGGGTACACAGCTTTTTTACTCGGAATTTTGCATTCATCCCAGTTAGCTGCATGAAGTTACTTTCGGACACAGAGAAATTCAGCAACTTCAAGATCTCCATCTCGAACAAGTACGTGTGGCTCATCACTAACCCCTCCAGCAAAATCTTCACTCTCGGGACGATCGAAATTTCCAAGTGGACTAAGAAGTATGTTAAGTTTAACCCTAAGCCCTCTGCATCTAAGTCTAAATTAAATATTAATAAACCAAATCCGACTAACTATCCCAAAGGTAATTCCAAACGTCCTTCTCCCATACCTAAATTTAGCATTCAGCCTAATCGTAAGAACATTAGTACTAGTAATAACACAGTCTCTCATCACTCTTCCGCACCTCTCACCTTTAGCCATAAACCTAATAATCCACCACCACTGTTTTGAGTTCTGTACATCCAGTACATCCGCCTGACCATGCACTCCCAACTTCCTCCGTGTGTCCACCTCACCACAATCCATCATTTTCCGACCAACCCACCACCTCTGCTTCGATTTCCGCCTGCCCCGCCGCTCCACTGTATACACTAAACCCTGCACCCGCTACTTCCTCCGCATGCCCACCTAATTATAAGCCACCATCTTCCCTCACTATCGCTCCATCTCAAACTACTTCTACCTCCACTACTTCGCCCCTTCTGCTAACCAAAACTATTTCATCCCAACATCACTCATTTATCGATCCGCTAATCCCACCTACAGTTAAATTGACTTTGCGCTCTGCGGATTCCAACGATGGACGATATATCTTGTCGCGTTTACAGGACCACCGCATTTATGAAAATGTTCGTCTATTTCTAGCCTATCTGCACGACAAACCGAATTCCGTCTGCATCGACGGTAAAACCAGTACCAACGTCATGCTAAGTATACACCAGGAAGGCCTACCCACAGACCCAACCATCTTACACCAACTTTTCACTAAGTTCCATGAATCCTTCAATATTCCTTCCCATAAGGTTTCAGAAGATCTATCCACCTTTTTTGCGTACGTCAGTTCTCGGCGCATTTCCCATCTCCAAAAAAGTCGCAACGACTCCTTAAACTAATTTCGTTCCTAACCCCTCAACTTTACCTATTTCTGACTACCCCCCTAATGCACCTGCGGTCTCTGATAAAGTATCTCTCCCCAGCAGCTTGTCAATCTATTGCCAGAACGTAAGAGGACTTCGTACAAAAACATCCAATATTTTTCTTAATTCCCACAAATTCCCGCACGATATCTTTGCCTTAACTGAAACCAATCTAACACCAGGAATTCTGGACAACGAACTGTTCCCTTCAAACTATACTATTTTCCGTGTCGACGGTTCTGTAGGCACCAATGATCCACCAGGTCGCGGGGTTCTCATAGCTGCTCACAACCGTTATGACGCTACCCTGCTAAAGACCTCCGACACTACAATATCAGAATTTGTATGTATCAAATTAGCACTAAATAAGTTTCTTCTGTACATTCTTTGCTGTTACATTCGTCCCTCTCAACCTCTAGAAGCCTACGAGCCCCTAATTGAAGTGATCGACACCCTGCTTGAGAACGCTAACGCCTCTGATGAAATTATTTTATTGGGTGACTTTAACCTCCCCCGTATTCAATGGTCATTGTCTGAGGACTGTTCACAATTTGTACCCCTTAACGCATCTTCGGCCAAAGAAACCTATTTTACTGATCAGCTCTCCGTTTCTGGTCTCTTTCAAGTAAGTGGTGTCAGGAACTTTCTGGACAGACAATTAGACTTAATCTTTTCTTCAGACCCAGTTAACTCGGTTGTCGTGGAAAGCAACCATCTCCTCTCCTCTCTCGATGGTCACCATCCTCCCCTCTTCCTCGTTTTCTCCTACGAACACCATCATACCCTTTCAAGCTCCGAGTCTTCTCTTTCCTTCAATTTTCGCAAGGGCGACTTTGAAAAATTAAATCACTTGCTCCTCAACTCTAACATTGGCACTATCCCTCAATATCTTCCAGTCGACGTTGCTATAGAAGCGTTCTATTCGGAAATATACGCTTGTCTTGCACAATCTATTCCCCTTTTTCCTCGTAAAAACTACTCCTCATCCCCCGTATGGTACGACAAAGAATTACGCTCTCTCCGCAACAGGAGGAATAAACGTTGGCAAACTTTTCTTCTATCCCAAACCGAGTCTGACTATTCTTCCTACCTATCTGCTTATATCTCTTTTTCCGAACGTTGTGATACCCTCTACCATGAGTATCTCCAACGGATGGAAACTAGCCTCATATCCGACGTTTTTATCACTTTATTAATTCCAAGAAGAAATCCAATGGTTACCCCTCTACCCTAAAGCTTGAGAATACCTCTTTATCTGATCCTCAAGTTATCGCCAACCTCTTTGCAAACTTCTTCAGTAAATCTTTCAGCGACAACTCCCGACAACTTGACCTTAACTACTTCTCATTCTTGGACAAATGCACTCAAACGTCGTTTACGTTTTTCGACCCTGATCCCGAACTAATCGCCGCCAGTATATACGGGCTTGAGGACGACTTCAACCCAGGTCCTGATGGCATTCCGGCCATCGTTCTAAAAAGTGTGCCACGCATCTAATTCAACCCCTTACCTTGCTATTCCGCCTCTCGGTCACTCAAGGGGTTTCCCCTCAATTATGGAAAAACTCGTATATTATTCCCATCTTCAAAAAGGGTTGCAAAAACGATGTGTCCAACTACAGACCCATCGCTAAATTATCATCCATACCTAAACTATTCGAAAAATTGGTCTATGACTCCATGTTCTTCCACTGTAAGTCTATCTTGTCCCTCTCCCAGCATGGCTTTCTCAAAGGAAGATCTACTAACACCAATCTTACTGACTTCGTCTCCAAGACACTATGTGCTCTGGAAAACGGTAAAGATGTTGATGTTATTGCCACCGATTTTAGTAAAGCCTTCGACAAGATCTCCCATAATGTTATCTTGTTCAAACTTGATCGCCTAGGCTTCCCCTCCCGATTCATCTCCTGGATTCAATCCTACCTCAACAACCGTCGCTACAATGTTCTTTTCAGTTCATCCTTTTCTAACCCTATTGTCGCTCGTTCCGGCGTCCCCCAGGGCAACCACCTCGGTCCACTGATCTTCATCCTTACAATAAATGATGTTGAATGCGTCATCAATCACTCAGTGCTGTCCATTTATGCTGATGACATGAAAATAATTAAACATATCTCCTCCACAACCGACTCTCTTCTCCTGCAAAAAGATCTCGATTCCTTCACCACGTGGTGCATGAAAAACTTTCTTGAACTCAATGTCTCCAAATGCCAGTCCATCTCTTATTCCCGCAAGCGTCTTACCACCACCCCGAGAGTTTACATGCTAACCGATGTACCGGTCCCTATTGTTACCTCTTTGTGTGACCTTGGAATAATCTGTGATAGCGAACTCAACTTCCGTTCTCATATTGACAGCATAATTAACAGAGCTAACTCCGCGCTAGGGTTTGTGATGCGCTGGTTTAGAGAGTTCTCCAATCCATATGTTTCCAAATCTCTCTATATCTCCTTCGTTAGACCTCTCCTTGAATATGCCTGCCAGGTATGGTCACCTACACAAATAATCCATATCAATAGGATTGAATCCGTCCAGCGTAGGTTCGTTCGCTTCGCTCTACGTGATCTCCCGTGGGCAGACAGATTCAACCTTCCACCCTATGAAAACCGTCTGAAACTGATTTACTTACAACCCTTAAGTAAACGTCGTGATGTTTCTGACATTCTCTTCATTCATCAGCTATTAAGTGGAGCCATAGACTGCCCTTCAATCCTGCAATCTTTACCCATCTATACTAATCCCCGCAACCTTAGGCCCACTCCCCTTTTCCGACTCGACCGCCATCGCACAAACTACGGTCAAAGCGAGCCAATTACCAGGATGCTTCGAAAAGTCAACGACCTTTCCTCCTTTGACTTCCATCTGAGCAAATCATCCCTTCACAAATCTTTATATCTTGACCCCGTCCATCCTGATCGCATTTCTTAATTCGTTTTCCTTCCAGCCAGATTGTTCCATAATAAGAGCTCATATTGTAGCTTTTTCAATTTATTTATTATTCCATCATTTATCATCTAGTATAGCTTGTAGTAATAGTATTATTATAATGTTATAGCCTTTATTAAGCTTAATTAAAAGGCGTAAGGAAGAAGAATTAAGGTAGGCCATCAGGATCAAGATGGGCGGGGTCAATATATAAGGCTTTGTGAAGGGATGATTTACTCAGATGGAAGTCAAAGGAGGAAAGGTCGTTGACTTTTCGTAGCATCCTGGTAATTGGCTCGCTTTGACCGTAGTTTGTGCGATGGCGGTCGAGTCAGAAAGGGGAGTGGACCTAAGGTTACGGGGATTGGTATAGATGAGTAAAGATTGCATGATTGAAGGGCAGTCTATGGCACCAGTTAATAATTGATAAATGGAGAGAATGTCGGAAACATCACGACGTTTGCTTAGATCAGTTTCAGACGGTTTTCATAGGGTGGAAGGTTAAATCTTTCAACCCACGGAAGATCACGTAGAGCGAAGCGAATAAACCTACGCTGGACAGATTCAATCCTATCAACGTGAGTTGTTTGTGTAGGTGACCATACCTGGCTGGCATATTCAAGGAGAGGTCTAACGAAGGAGACGTAGAGAGATTCGGAAACATAAGGGTTGGAGAACTCTCTAGACTAGCGCTTCACAAATCCTAGCGCGGAGTAAGCTCTGTTAATTATGCTGTCAATGTGGGAACGGAAATTGAGCTCACTATCACAGATTATTCCTAAGTTACAGAAAGAGGTAACGATAGGGACTGGTACGTTGGTTAACATATAGACTCTCGGGGTGGTGATAAGACGCTTCCGGGAATAAGAGATGGACTGGCATTTGTAGACATTGAGCTCTAGAAAGTTTTTCATGCACCATTTGGTGAATGAATCGAGGTCTTTTGCAGGAGAAGAGAGTCAGTTGTGGAGGAGATATGTTTGATTATTTTCATGTCATCGGCATAAATGGACAACTCTGAGTGTTTGATGACACATTCAACATCATTTATTGTGAGGATAAAAATCAATGGACCTAGGTGGCTGCCCTGAGGGACGCCGGAACGAGCGACAATAGGGTTAGAAATGGATGAGCTGAAAAGAATATTGTACTGACGGTTGTTGAGGTAGGATCGAATCCAGGAGATGAATCTGGGGAGGAATCCTAGGCGATGAAGTTTGAACAAGATAACGTTATGGGAGATCTCGTCGAAGGCTTTACTAAAATCGGTTTCGGTAACATCAACAACTTTACCGTTTTCCGGGGCACAGTTTTTTAGAGACGAAATCGGTAAGGTTGGTGGTTGTAGATCTACCTTTGAGGAAGCCATGCTGGGAGAGTGAGAAGATAGACTTACAGTGGAAGAACATGGAATCATAGACCAATTTTTCGAATAGTTTAGATATGGATGATAAGTAAGCAATGGATCTGTAGTTGGACACATCATTCTTGTACCCTTTTTTGAAGATGGGAATAATATACGAATTTTTCCATAATTGAGGGAAAACCCCTTGGCCGGAATGCCATTTGGACCTGGATGAAAGCCGTCCTCAAGCCCATTAATATGTGCAAAGAGGTTGGCGATAACCTTAGGATCAGACGAAGAGGTATTCCCAAGTTTTAGGGTAGAGGGGTAACCATTGGATTTCTTCTTGGAATTAATAAAGTTATAAAAACGCTTGGGGTCGGATATGAGGCTAGTTTCCATCCGTTGGAGGTCCTCACAACGGTCAGAAAAAGAGGTATAAGCAGATAGGTAGGAAGAATAGTCAGACTCGGTCTAGGATAGAAGAAAACTTGCCAACGTTTATTTCTCTTGTTGCGGAGAGAGCGTAATTCTTTTTCGTACGATACGGGGGATGAGGAGTAGTTTTTACGAGGAAGAAGAGGCATAGATTGTGTAAGACAAGCGTGTATTTCCGAATAGAACGCCTCTAAAGCAACGTCAATTGGGAGATGTTGAGGGATATTGCCAATATTAGAGTTGAGGAGCAAGTGATTTAATTTGTCAAAGTCGCCTTTACCAAAATTGAAGGAAAAAGAAGACTCGGAGCTTGAAACGGCATGAGGGTACTCGTCGGAGAAAACGAGGAGCAAGGGAGGATGGCGACGGTCGAGGGAGGAGAGAAGATGGTTGCTTTCTGCGACAGCCGAGTTAACTGGGTCTGAAGAAAAGATTAAGTCTAATTGTCTGTCCAGGAAGTTCCTGACTCCGCTTACTTGAAAGAGACCTGAAACGGAGAGCTGATCGATCAAGAAGGCTTCTTTGGCCGAAGATGCCTTAAGGTGGACAAGGTGAGAACAGTCCTCGGACAATGACCATTGAATTCGGGGGAGTTTAAAGTCACCCAATACAATAAATTCCTCGGAGGCGTTAGTGGTCTCACTTCAATTATGGGCTCGTATGCGTCTAGAGGTTGATAAGGGCGAATGTAACAACAGAGGATCCTCTCATCAAACTTATTGACCTCATGCTAAAAAGCAGGGTCATTATCTCCAGCTTAGGAGGATCCAATATCCAAAGAGTGGTAACTAGAGGTACCCTTCAGGGAGGAATCCTTTCACCACTCTTATGAAACTTAACTCTGAATGAGTTACTCATAGACCTGGAGTTGTCCGGTCACAAGGTTATTGCCTACGCCGATGATATTGTCCTGATATGTTCAGGTAAGCACCCCAATACACTGGCTGAGGTGTTACAGCACGCCCGCTCTAAGTTTTTATTATGGAGTGATTGGTGTGGTCTGGGTATAAACCCAAATAAAAAAAAGAGTTAATACTCTTCTCTCGGAGGCATAAAACACCTCCTATTAATTGCCCTACACTAGACTGGGTTAGGCTGGAACTGTGTAATCAGGTTAAGTATATAGGTCTAGCCCTAGATAGAAAACTTACCTGGAAGCCTAACATCCAAGAAAGAGTACGGAAAGCTACAGTAGCGCTATACTCGTGTAAGAAGGCTATAGGGAAAAGATGGGGTATTGAACCAGGCATTGTGAATTGGCTCTATACAAGTATCATGCGGCCTATACTTATGTATGGGGTGATTGTCTGGTGGCCGGCACTAAATATAGCAACCCATTTCAAAGAAATGGACAAAGTTCAGAAGATAGCAGCAGGTGCCCTGAGAACCACACCTTCTAAAGCCCTGCACACTATTCTCCGCCTTCTACCGTTGGATCTCTTTGGTAAGCAAACCGCATCATCAGCTGCCATTAGGCTTAACTCAATCCAGACCTGGAAGCGAACTGATTTCGGTCACTCCAAAATATTGCACAGTAGAACTGTGAGCAATATCGACTACACCTCGTCCAAGCCTTTCTTTGGAACAAAATTCGATTCCTTCTTTCCCACCAGATCGGAATGGGAGAACTGTTTTCCCCAATGGGGGAACTCAGTGCATCTCTACACTGACGGCTCCAAGTTGGATGGCAAAGTGGGTGGAGGAATATTCTCGGAACATTTGGACCTCGATGTCTCATTCCGCTTAGCTGACCGCCTGAATCAACTAACGCTATCTATAGACAGGGTATGTATTTTCACAGATAATCAGGCCGCTTTTAAATCCATTTCGGAAGCATACAAAACCTCCGAAACGGTTATAATATGTTGCTCAACGCTAAATGACATAGCTGAGCATCTGAAAGTACAGCTCATCTGGGTGCCTGAACATAGCGATATTCCGGGCAATTGCAGAGCCGACGAACTAGCGAGAATCGGTACCACACATCCTGATTCGGACATTAACCACCAGCCGGGTAAACCGCTAGCTACATGCAAACTGGAACTCTCACAGGAGGCTCTCAAGATTGCTAACACTAACTGGCAAGAGGAACACACCTGCCTGATTACCTGACAGATATGGCCAAAGCTTGACCCTAAGCGGTCAAGAGGGCTCATCCTACTCGGACGAAAAATAATTAGCAGTACAGTAGCCGTAGTCACGAGTCACTGCCTCATAGGTAGACACGCCGATAGGCTGGGCGTGCCTTCAAACGACTTCTGTAGGAGTTGCCACGACGAAGAGGAAAAGGAAACCATACTTCACCTCCTTGGTAACTGCCCCGCTTTAGCCAACCGTAGGAACCGGTTTTTGGGCTCCCCCTTCTTTGAAGAGTTAACCGAGCTGGGCTCCACGGATGTCAGAGACCTGACTCGATTTATCAGGAGTTCAAAATGGTTCCCGACGACGAATTAAGGATGAACACCCTCCACAACCCAGTCAAAATTATTTTGACTTCCCGTGAACTGGTTCCACTGGATACAAGAAACTGGTTCCTTAGGTAATTTTATGGGGTTTGTTAAATTTAAGCCTCAATGTGGTACCACAAAGGGTCTCTTAGGCCTAAGTGTGCCTTCTTAGGCAGCCAGTTTAACCTAACCTAACCTAACAACAGAGGATGTACAGAAGACACTTATTTAGTGCTATTTTTATATATACAAATTCTGATATTGTAGAGTCGGAGGTCTTTAGCAGGATGGCCTCATAACGGTTGTGAGCAGCTATGAGAACCCCGCGACCTGGTGGATCATTGGTGCCTATAAAACCGTCAACACGGAAAATAGTAAAGTTTGGAGGGAATAGTTCGTTGTCGAGAATTCCTGGTGTTAGATTGGTTTCAGTTAAGGCAAAGATATCGTGCGGGAATTTATGAGAGTTAAGGAAAATATTTGATGTTTTTGTGCGAAGTCCTCTTACGTTTTGGTAATAGACTGACAAACTGTTGGAGAGATATTCTTGATCGGAAACCGCGGGTGCAATAGAGGGGAAGTCAGAAATAGGGAAAGCAGGGGGGTTAGGAACGAAATTAGTTTAAGGAGTCGTTACGACTTTTTTGCAGATGGGAAATACGACGAGAACTGACGTACGTACCTATGCTACCTGTATAGATCTTCTGAGACCTTATGGGAAGGTATATTGAATGATCCCTGGTATTTAGTGAAAAGTTGGAGTAAGACCGATGGCAGGCCTTCTTGTTGTATACTTAACATGACGTTGTTGCTGGTTTTACCGTCAACACAGACGGAGTTCGGTTTGTCGTGCAGATAGGCTAGAAATATTCGTACGTTGTCATAAATGCGACGGTCCCGTAAAAAAGAGGTATCGTCCATTGCTGGAATCAGCAGAGCGCAAAGTCAATTTAACTTTAGGTGGGACAAGGGGATCGATGTATGAATGATGTTCGGATAAGGGAGTTTTGGCTATCGGAATGGGTGGGTTAACGGAGGTAGAAGTTGTTTGAGACGGGGCGACAGTGTTGGAGGATGACGGCATGGAATTAGGTGGGCATGCGAAGGAAGTAGCGGGTGCAAGGTTTGCTGTATACAGAGGAGGGGTGGGACAGACGGAAATCGGAGCAGAGGTGGAGGAGTGGTCGGAAGAAGTTGGCTTGTGGTAAGGTGGGCACACGGAAGAAGTTGGGAGTGCATGGTTAGGTGGGTGCGCTGGATATACGGAACTCAAAACAGTAGGGTTGTCGGCTGGAATGGACGTGTTCGAGGGCTTCGGTGTAAATGGGAAAGGGGGTTAAGGGTGTGAGAATATATAAAGTTAGGATACTTGACTGGAGTACTTAGATTAAAGTTAGGAAATACTCCCATTTTGAGCGGCCAATTGGAGTGTGTATCACTAGCTTTAGGGTTAATGGTGAGAGGTGGGGAAGAGAGAGGAGTGATTATGTTGTTACTAATTTTAAGGTTCTTATGATTAGGGTGAATACTCAATTTAGGTATGGGAGAAGGTCGTTTGGGGTAGTTAGTGGGGTTAGGTTTATTAGTATTTAATTTAGGGTTAGGTGCAGAGGGCTAAGGGTTAAACTTAACGTACTTCCTAGTCCACTTAGAAATTTTGATGGTCCCGAGAGTGAAGATTTTTCTGGAGGGGTTACTGATGAGCCAGACATACTTGTTTGCGATGGAGATCTTGAAGTTGCTGGACTGCCCTGCGTCTGACGAGAGTAACTTCAGGCACCTAACGGGCGTGAATCCAAAATTCCGGGGAAGAAATCCAGGAATCGTTGGCGTTATGAGGTGCACCCTTGAGAAGGAATGGAGTTTGGTCGCTTGATGAAGATGAATGTTTGCTGCCTAGTCTTTTTAGTTTCTGCTCCCATTCCGATACTGTCCAGGTGGTGCCAAATTTGTTAATCGTAAATGTGGTGGAAGTGGGTTGGGATGACACTGGCGGAGAGACATTAATGGCAACATCACTAACCTTCTCTATAACGGGTTCGTCTGAATCAACAGGATCATCAACATCTGAAGCAGGCTGCACCAAGGAGGAATGCGGGTTTTTAGGAATCACTTTCACGGTTGATCGAGGCGGAGCTGCAGAAGTTGTATCCCGGAGAGTGGATCAGTTCCCTTTAAAAGATGTAGGTCCAGAAGAAGAAGAATTCAAACCAGAAGCAGCTGTGGTGTCGGACAGAGTAAAAGAGGTTCCGAGATAGCTTTTTTTGGTTAAACTCCTGATGCCAGAGCCGACTGAGCCATTTAAATCAAAGTTCTTCTCAATGGCTGTGGAGCACGAATCTAGATCCCGCTTGACGTGCCGGACACCGCGCCGAATGTCATCTAAGATTGGCATGATAGACTCCGTAGGTTGGCCGATGGAAGGCGATGGTGAACCAGCGCGAGGGTCATCCAAGGAAGCGACCAGGCCGCTTAACTTTAAGGAAAGCTCGTAAATCCTGCTGTAAAGAAGCGAAGAGTCGTTGGTCAAAACCTCAGCGATATTAAGCAGCTTGTCCAGTTTTGAGTTTAAAATAAGGTCACTGAAAAAAAAAGTAAACAAGATGAAACTGTGTCAGGTAAGTTATTGACTGGGAAAGATTGGCACTCACTTTGCTGAGACACGCTCAAAACACACGAAACGAGAATACTGCAGAGAAATTGAACAAATTGTAGAGCGATCACGCAACGCATCCGATCGATTAGGAGGTAATTGGAGAAGTGTTTGTTTTGACAAGTGTTTCATGTAAAAAAAGTAAAAATTGAGAATTATATCTTTATTTTCCATATTATTACTATACTTTAACAAATAAACGAATTTCAATCACAAAATGAAGTGACTTCAAATGACGTTTCAATCATATGTTTCCTGTCAAAAATCACGCTGAACTTTTCCAATGTAGAAATATGAGCGTTGAATTGAGCTGTAAAGCCGATGACCACGCCGACGACCAACTCGAACTTTTGGATGTAGAATGGTCTTTACAATTTCATTTTGTAAGTCACAATTTTAATACACTGGAAAAGTGTTTAAAATTTTCTTTGTAGTGAGTACAGTGTTTTCTGTCTATGGAGAAAGGATTATAAGGAATTCCAAAGTGTTTGTATTTCACACAATTTAAAATTTGTCAAAGTGTACAGGTTGAGTAAAATATTTTTTTACAGTACAGTCTGTTTAAAAAAAATCAAAGTGGATTTAGAAGCAGGAGTCTAACTAGATATACTCAACAAAAATTATTAAATTTTGACACGTTTTCATAGATTTTGGACATAGAAATAAGTTCTGTGTTGACTTAATAAGCTTGAGCGAAATATTGCAATTTTTGTTTGACATGATTTTTGTGCTATCAACCACCAATTTTAACAGCCGGAAAACAGTAAGCAAACGATATATTTTTGTTTTTATTTTATTTTACTAAATTAATATATGGTAATAAGAAGTAGCAAGAATGTCTTAAAAAGAAGAACATACATACTGTTGTTACGTCCCCAAAATCGTATGGTGATGGTTTTTCTCCATGTAGTGTTTGTCGTTTCAGAACAAGCGATTCTGCACACTTTGGTCTTTTTCAGATAACCCTCCTCGGTCTGGTGAAGAAGATGTTTGAAGAGTCTGCTCAGCAAGCCGAACCTATTTTGGATTTTTCTTTGTTGGCGTATTAGCGACTATCCCAACAAGTCTTACGTCAAAGTATGCCTCAGCGCCACCTATTAGGATCTAGAGCTACTAGTACAATCAAGTTGTACAGCAACATTTTAATACCCTGGATTGAAGTCTATGGTCATTTCTTCTTCGCCTGGAGTTGCCTGAAAATGTTCCACGTCTATCAGGATTCATTTCCGATACCATTTCGCTACTTATGAGAATCGACGCTGCTCTTTACCATTCACTAAGGATGTTAATATTTTTAATCACTCAAAATTATTCTACTACACACTGGAGGACTTCTAGATTTAAGCTTTATCCATTACCTATTAAACTATCTAAAAAAAAATAGTATATTAACTTGTTTAGGTGATTTTGGTCTATCGTATTTTCTATTATTATATAATCATCATTTTTAGGTATTCATAATTAACTTCACTTTGGATTTTCGTATTTTCTATATTCATTATATTGGGGTAACTCTAAAGAGCCCCTGAACATATTCTTAGTTAAAAAAGATAAAATAATCAATTTCTATGTTTTATTTTTCGTTACGTTTCACGTTTTAAATTTTACTTTAAAATTTCTATGTTTCGTTCTAACATAATAAACGTAGTAGACAATTCAAAATATTTTTGACTTTTTCATATAGCTAAAAAAATTTTGTTTCTAGTTCAATGGGCATTGCAAGACATATCTCCCTGTAAAAATCCTTGTAATTAGTATTAAAAAAGTTAACTTTTAATTCAAAATATAAGTTTATCCGATTTATTTAATTTTTTATTAAAAGTTTTTCAATCTCGAAAACCTTAGAGGTGCTCAAACCTTTTAGGTCAGGTACTGTAAGTGTATCTGTACAAGAATTCCTGGATTGGATTGGGGTCACCGCAAGCGTACGCTACCTCAAATATTGCCGCGTGCAAGGGGACCCTTAAGCCAAAGTCAGGAGCATCAAGATTGCAATGCATATCAGGATTGCTGTTGGTTCCACTTCTCAACACTCGAATAAGAGCCAACTTATGAAAACTTATTAAAATGTATTCATTTCCTTGTACTATAGCTATCCCACCATTAATAAACAGATGGTAGATACTACCGTCTTCTGTACAAGGGATATCACCAAGTGAAAACAGCAGATGACAACAACTAGTCACTCGCTGTGATCACGTCTAAGACCATTCAACATCCATATATTACTCACAACAGATGCTATCCCCACTTTAATAAGCAAGTGGTAGAAACTACGGTCTTCAGTACAAAGGATATCAACATACATCAGAAATAGCAGGTGGTGCACCACTACCACATTGGTGACCCCGACATAGAGGAACACAGCCTGTCAACAACATTCATCATATTTGTAAAAAAAGGTTAGATTAGATTATATAAGTTAAATATTCTTAATTACCAATTATTAATTTTCCTTGTGATAACTAACATTACACTACTCTTTCTCCAAAATTTATATTTATGCGAAAGAACGAAACATAAATTTGTATATTAAAATTGTGAAAGACGGTTCTGACTCTGAGTATGTTGACAGTGCATGCAACACTCCTGTCGCCAGCTCATCGTACCAAATTCGAGCTGTCGCTGTTAAACCAACTCCTTTCTGGAGTAACACAGAACAAAACAAAATATTTCACGGTAATTAGTGCACTCGATGAAAGTATCGTTCGGCTTGTTAGTGACGTTCTGTCAAGCCCTCCCGCAAGCGATAAATATGAGATAATTAAAGATGTATTGATAAGCCGCTTAGCTGGAAGCGAGAGTCAAAAACTCAAACAGCTCTTAACTGAACTGACTTTGGGGGACTCTCAACCTTCCCAGCTATTACGCAAAATGCGCTCATTAGCTCAATCTAAATTAAACGACAGCGTCCTCAAATCATTGTGGATGCAAAGACTTCCAGGTCATCACATGCAAGCTATTCTAACTTGTAATCCAGGTACATCGGATGAGTTAGCCGCATGTACCGAAAAAGTAACTGAACTCAATTTCAAAGCAGAAATAAATAATATTTCCGAAAGCAAATCTTTAAAGGGAACAGAAATTGACACTAAACTAAATTATTTGAACAATCCATTAAAAGCAGAAAGTCTGCACGTGAAAGAAGCCTTCCTCGAAATAGGTCATATTTCAATTTACACCAGACACACATTTGTAAATCCAAATTTTGTTGGTGCCATAGCCGATTCGGATCTAAAGCTCGTAAATGCATAGGTCCTTGCAGTTTTGCTAAATCAAACGAAACGTCCTCCTCCTTTGACGACAAGGGGAGAGGGCTCGACCAATAGTCATCTATACATATTTGACAAAACAAGATCCAACCAATTCTTAATAGACACAGGCGCTGAAGTCTCAGTAATTCCTGCAAACACTTTAAAAAAATTATGTATTTCAAATCTGCAATTAGTTGCTGCAAATGCATCTGCTATTAAAACCTTTGGTAAAAAGCTTCTTACCCTCCATTTAGGACTCCGTCGGTCTTTCCAATGTTAATTTATCATTGCTGCTGTCACCAAACCTATAGTCGGAGCAGACTTTCTCTGCCATTTCTGGCTACTGGTCGACATTAAAAGAAAGGCAATCATTGACCATATAACTAATTTAAGATAATCAGGTCGAATCTTAAAGGGAATCTCGTCAAATCTCTCAGTGTTATACGGAGCACTTGATTCAATTGATACGGGCTTCATTAAACCAGCATGTCATGATGTTACTCACCACATAATAACCCAAGGCCCTGACATTATTATTATTATTATTAAGGGATCGGATCAAGGACTTTCCGCATCCTTAAGTCACTGCGACCAATTTGATCTTTTGTGACCTGATCCAGGTTCAGTATTAGGCCGCCCCGTCAATTTTTAGTTCCTTTATCAGACCCACAATTTTTCTGAGGGCTATCTTGGCTATGTCTGTCGGTGATGGGAAAGCCCCACCAAGGTGTCTAAGCCTCATGCGGCCGAGGGCCTCACAGTGACAGAGGATATGTTCCGCAGTCTCTTCCTCTTCTAGACAGAAACGACAGGTGTCATCATCAGCCAGTCCTAACTTTTTTAAGTGGTAGCCCAGGTGACAGTGACCAGTTAAAAGTCCTGTTATCAGCCTTAAATCTGGTCTGCTGAGTGAGAGCAGCTCCTTCGTTTTCTGTTTTGAGTAGGTTATAAACCTCTTTGCTTGTCTTGACCCTGGGGTATTTATCCAGTATGAGTGCTTACAGTCGTCCTCCCATGACCGGATACGCATTGCTATTCGGCTTTTAGAGTAGCCGCAGAATGGCTCCGATCCAATAAACTGAGAATCCGCACCTTTTTTTGCTAGGTAATCCGCCTTCTCGTTGCCTTCGATGCCCTAGTGCCCTGGTACCCATGCCAGCGTGATGCTGTTGCTCCGGGCCACTTCTTTGAGAGCAGTGAGACAGTCCCAGACGATTTTAGACTCAAAGGTGTAGGATCCTAAAGCCTTAAGTGCCGCCTGACTGTCAGACATAATGTATATTTTAGCACCGCGTATTCCTCTATTGGCAATTTCGCGTGCGCAGATTTCTATGGCATGTATCTCTGCTTGGAAGATGGTTGGTGTAGAACCAAGCGATTTATATATCCTTGATCTTGGTCCGAAGACCCCGATGCCCGTTCTGTCTTCCATCTTGCATCCATCCGTGTACCAAACCAGAGATCCCCGTTCAAAGATATGTCTATTACTAAGCCAATAATCTCTGCTCTCAAGGATCAGCTTGAATGGTATGTCAAAGTTATGCCTCTTCGGCATAATATCTGTTATTGAGTTGATCACCAGATCACCCTTGAATTCTTCAAGGATTTTCCTATGACCAGACCAGTTCCCTGCTGTGAGGAGATTGACACCAGTCAGCCTTATTGCGCTTGAGGCAGCCTCCTTCTTTAGATGTAGATGTAAAGGGGGGAGGTCTAGTAGGGCCTCCATAGCTGCCGTGGGGCATGTGCGCATGGCTCCTGTAACTCCTAGACATGCTGACCTCTGCAGTTTTTGCAGTGTGCATCGCGCTGTCTTTTGTTCTACTTTTGGCCACCACACGAGAGCTGCGTAGGTGACTACGGGTCTTATGATTGTTTCATAGAGAGGGCCATTTTGGGCTTTAGTCCCCAGGTCTTTCCAAAGAGTCTTCGGCAGGACCATAGGGAACTCATAGCCTTCCCTGTAACCCTATTAAGTTGAGGATTCCAAGTGAGTCTTTGATCTAGAATTATTCCTAGATATTTGACCTCACTTGAGAATTCTATCCGTGTTTCTTCAAGAGTAGGAGCCTCTAGCCTTAGCTTCCTTTTTCTTGTGAACGGTATAATGGTTGTTTTACTGGGGTTGACTCTGAGCCGCTCCCTAGTACACCAGGATTGTACCATGTTCAGAGCATTTTGCAGTCTTCTTGAAATGATTCTACCCTGCTTGCTCTCGATAGTAATGACCAGGTCGTCTGCGTAGCCCTGGCAATCGTAGCCAGCGTTGGTCAGTTTGACCAGGAGCTCATCGATAACAAGTGACCACAACAGTGGGGAAAGAACTCCCCCCTGAGGACAACCTCTGGTGGCCCTTACTGTTACCGAATTGTCCTCCAGCCTCGCTGTGATGTTCCGGTTACTCAGCATTGCCCCTATCCATTGGACCGTCGGCAGATCAATACCTCTATCGGTGGCCGCTCCTTCGATGGACGTGAAAGACGTATTGTCAAAATGTAGCGGCGTGTCTTTCAGACAACCGTACCTAATATTTCGGTCTATGATGTTCTCAATTGACTTGAGAAGGAAGGAGGATAGGCTGATCGGCCGATATGCCTTGGGTTGGTCCGCTGGTCGCCCTCCACTCTTGGGTATAAAAGCGACCCTTACCTCCCTCCACGGACTGGGGATGTAGCTGAGTTAATAGCTAGCCCAAAATAGTTTAGTGAGTATTGGCAACAGATCATCTAAACCCTGCTGCAGAAGAGCTGGGAAGATGCCGTCGCCACCAGGATATTTGTAGGCTTTAAAGGAGTTAATGGCCCACCTTACCGTCCCGGCTGTGAAGATTTTGCCCGAGGTGCTCCTCAATCTGCGTGTTGACCCACCGCGCACAAGGAGTGATTGAGTTCCTCTATTTTCCTCTGTCAGTGAACACTCAGGGAAGTGTGTTTCCAAGAGTAGTTTCAGTGTTTCCTCAGAATCAGTGGTGTAAGAACCATCAGTTCTCTGGAGGAGGCCTATGCCATTGGAGTGATCTTTTGAGAGTACTTTTTGGAGTCGTGCTGTTGTAGGCAGATTGTCAATCTCTTCACAGAACTTTCTCCAGGTTTTCCTCTTGGATCTCCTTAATTCTTTGTTATACTCAGTCAGGGCCTGCTTGTAGTCATCCCAGGTTCCTGAGCGCTTAGCTTTATTGAAGAGTTTTCTTGATTTAGCTCTTAGTTTGCTTAGTGTCCTGTTCCACCAAGGCACATATCTAGCTGCCTCTCTGCGTCTGACAGGATTACTATTTTCATAGCTTTGTACGATCAGGTCTTGTAGCTGTATTGAGGCCCTTTCAAGGTCCTCCTGGGATTTTAGCGGGGCATCATCAAGTTCTTGTATGTGCGTCCTGATGTGCTCCCGGTAGATGTCCCAGTTAGTTAGCTTAGGAACTCTGACCGCTTCCAGCTGCACATGAGGGGCCTCCATGTCAAATCTTATATGTTTATGATCTGATAAAGAGGGCTCATCCGACACGTGCCAGTTAGTAATGTTGTTCTCCAAGTTTGGACAGGCTATCGTAAGATCCAGAACTTCTTGGCGAACAATGTTAGTAAAGGTTGCTTTATTGCCTTTATTTAATATTTCGATATTGTTTTTAATGAAATAGTCTAAAAGGTACTCAGCTCGGCTGTTTGTCCCGGTACTTCCCCAGATAGTGTGGTGGGCATTCGCATCGCATCCAATGATGAACTTCCTATTTTGCTTTTGGCAGTAGCACAATAGCTGCGTAATTTCCCTTGGAGGTGGTGGTTGGTCCGAGTCTCCAGGGAAATAGGCAGAGGCTATAACAACCCCCTGTTTTCCCCTGTGCGTCGGCACATCCACTAAAGCTGCTACCAGATCCCTAGTGGTTAGCTCTGGAATAGGAAGAAAGTTAATCTTTGGCTTGAACATCAAGGCAGCACGAGGAGCTCCGTGCTCGCCATCATAGACTAACTTACCCTGTTTTGATGGAAGTCCTTTTATTAGCCTTCCATGAACCCAAGGTTCCTGTATGAGAGCCACATCCAGTCCCTCCAGCACGAATCTCCTGCCAAGCACATCAGTGGCAGCTTTAGCATGATGGAGATTGATTTGGAGGAACTTTAGAGTGACCCTATCGGCTGCCCTTGGCAGAGTGTGACGGCCTTTTTCCTTTGGATCCATCGGTCCTTCGGGATTTTGGCCGGCCCTCTTTTACAGAGCCTTTTAATTGGTAGGTGGCAGGCATATTTTTCCCTGCCACTTCCACTTTCCTGTCTGGTTCAATGTGGGCCTTGGAGGTGCCCGGTACCACAAGTGTCACCTTGGGTGATGTTTAAACCAGATCAGTTCGGGTTGAGTGCAGCCCTGTGCCTGTAGTGGCCGTAGAGCATCCCACTTTTTGGTCTTTAGAGGTTAAGGGAACCAGAGCCGTCTGCCCCGCTGGTTGTTTGGCACCAGCTGCGGTTTTGACCGGTGCTGGAGTCGCCCCACCTCTCGAGACCGTAAGACTTGCTTTAGTGGCCCGCCCCGTCGGGTTTTTAGCTTCCTTGGAGCTAGAACCCGCCGGAGGCTGGGCCTTAGCAAAGCCACTTTTCAGCCTGAGCTGTACCTGCCCGAACATATAGTTGACCTTGAAGGTCTTTTTAAGAGCCTCAGCCGAGAAGTCATCTACTGAGAGGACTACAACAGTAGATGTTCCCTCTGTTTCCCTCTTCAGTATCCTCCAGGCCGAGACCCTTAGTTGATGGTTTTGACCCTCGACTTGGTCAAGGATCTCCCCATTTGTAAGTTCCTGGCTATCCGGGAAGTAGCCTACCAGGACTTTGGAACGGGGAAGTTCCTCCTCCCCGACCGCCCTTAGTTTTGCCCCTTTCCATGGCTGAAGCTCAACCACAGACTGCTTGAGCCATTCTGAGGTGGCCTTATCAGCGCAGTTGATCATCAACCAGCCTGGCTTATGTCCGGTACCATAGAATGCGGGTATAACCTCGCTGTTCTTATTGTCCCGGATTTTTCTGAGGATCGCCCTTTGAACGAGCACGAGCTGCTCGGTCGTTAGTGATACCTCAGATTTGTCCGGTAGGATGCCCATGCGCACTCCTGCCACGACTTCCTTGTACGAGGGGGCTGCTGGAGTCTTGCTTCCCTCTACGGGTGACTCCTGTTTAGCCTCTGTTGTAGTAATTGGAGTTCTCTTCCTTTTGGCCTCTATTGTTCCAGTGGGGGAGTCCTCCGTCCGGCTTCTTTTACCACTGTCTGGTGCCACTACCCTGGGAGCCATCGCTAGTAATCTAGCTGCTTCCGGGTTGTGTCCCTCTGACAACAGTTTTTTGAAGCGTTTTTTGGCAGCTCCGCTAAGGTTTTTCCTCTTTGGTCTGCTGTCTTTCACTTCCTCCTCGGGACTTATCCCTGAGTCCTTTGCGGCCTTAGGTTTGTCAACCGATTTGGTATTGAATTCCTCATCGGACATCAGTGACACGTCAGACAGCCAGGCTGGACTTACACTATCCAGATCCACTTGCATGTCTTCTGCCATTTGAGGCCTTAGGTTGGCCTCCGAGGTTGGACCCTTTGAAGAGGTTCCGCCCTCAGTGTTTTCTGGCAGCTCGGACACCCTGGCAGGACTTACATTGTCCTGGTCCATTGGTTCGTTCGCTGCCATTTGAGGCCTTGTTCCAGCCTCAGAGATTGGCACTTTTAGAGGGGTGCCAAACTCATCATTATTTGAATTTTCTGTATTCATGTTGTTCCCACGAGTAGGGGAGAAGTGGAGGTCCACCGTGACAGAGATCCCCGATGTCACGGCAAGGCTAGATAAAACCGGAGGTCGCCGGTTGCTGGTCTTCACCACTTCACATGGTTCGGAAAAAGAATGGTGAATGGAGACCATACGGTGACTACCGCAGGCTCAATCCCCGAACTGTCCCAGATCGCTATCCCATTCCGCTAATACACGATTTCACATATCACCTACAAAACTGTGAAATTTTTTCAACTTTAGATTTGGCTAAGGCCTTCCATCAAATCGCAGTAGAACTTAAATACATTCGCAAAACTGCAATATGTACACCTTTTGGACTATTCGAGTTCACACGTATGACTTTCGGGCGCTGCTCTACAACAAAAAATCAACAATGTTTGGCAACCTTTAGGCTTTTTCTCTTGTAAATTCAATGACGCGCAATGTAAATACAGCGCCTACGACAGAGAACTGCTTCCAGCATATAAAGCTATCAAGTATTTCCGTTTTCTTATAGAAGGTCGGGTTTTTACTCTGTATACAGATCATAAACCTTTGATTTTCGCCTTCAAGCAAAACCCGGAAAAAACTTCTCCGAGTCAATTACGTCATCTGGATTTCATTGGTCAATAGACTACTGATATCAGATATATTCCAGGACCCCAAAATTTGGTTGCCGATACTCTATCTCGGGTAGAAGAAGTCCATATCCCGGGTACTATTGACTATGAGGCAATAGCTGAATTACAGGAATCAGATTTCGAACTTCAGCACCTCTGTCAAAATTCCAAGTACAAATTCAATAAACTCACAATTTTTGGCACTAACAAAACTATCTTTTGTGAAGTCTCTGAAAAAGGTTCTAGACCATTTATCCCCAAAACATTCAGAAAAAAAGTTTTTGATTCCGTTCATGACATGGCTCACCCTGGAGTAAGAACAACAAACAAAATGACCAAGGCAAAATTTTTTTGGCCATCCATAAACAAAGATGTTAATTCATGGGCTAGCTCTTGTTTGTCTTGCCAAAGACGCAAAATTTCACGGCACGTTGTTAATAATTTTGGAGCATTTCCGGTTTCTTCAGAAAGATTCGAAACAATTCATATCGACCTCGTAGGCCCTCTGCCAATTTTTCAAAATTACAAATACTGCCTGACCATTATAGATCGATTTACTCATTGGCCTGAGGCAATTTTCTTAACTGACATTCATGCAGAAACAGTCGCAGACGCACTTTTACGTGTTTGGATAGCTAGATTCGGCGTTCCTAAAACTATTATTGTAGACCAAGGTACCCAATTCGAATCAACACTATTTACTGAACCTTCAAAATTAATAGGATTCAAAAGAAATAGAACTATGGCATACTATCCACAATCTAATGGGTTCTTAGAGCGATCGCATCGAACTTATAAAGCTGCTCTAATCGCGAACATAGACAGAAATTGGGTCAATTGGGCTGGGACTACGTTCGGTGTTCAGGGAAGATTTTTCAGGAACTCCAGCCGAATTAGAATACGGTCAAACATTACGCTTACCTAACGATTTCTTGACAACATCAAATTTAAAAATCTCCCGTCGAATTCATAAATTTCTTGAAAGAAACAATGTCCAATTTGGGACCGGTCGCTAGCATCAACCACGCCTCTTCCAAATTTTTTAAATTTAAAAAATTGGATTCCTGCTCTCATGTTTTTAAACGAAACGATGCAGTACGGGCATCTTTACAACCGCCTTATAATGAACCCTTCAAAGTTATTAAATATTCCGAACATTTTTTCTCGATAAAAATAAAAATAAAATAAATGTAAAATAATAAAACCCGAGCGATACTTTATCAAATAAAAATACACCGAACATTATACGAGAAACTCTTCAGCCAGCGCCTGAAGACTCGCAACAAAATTGTCAGCACGAAAAGTTAGAACCAGAGCCTTTAAGAAGTGACACTTCAGCTTAACATCCGAAATCTCGCAAATCAACTCCACAAAGAGTAAAATTTTTATCAGACGGAAATATTACCCTACCTAATCGAACTACCCGCTTTGGTCGAACCAAAAAACCACCTATTAGATATCGCTTAACCTTTGGTTTGACTGGCGGGGGAGTGTTGTGGTAACTCTAAACAGCCACTGCACATATTCTCAATTTGTATGTTTAATTTTTCGTTACGTTTCACGTTTTAAATTTTCCTTTAAAATTTCTATGTTTCGTTCTAACAACGTAGTAGACAATTCAACACATTTTTGAATTTTTCATCCGATTTATATAATTTGTTATTAAAAGTTTTTCAATCTCGAAAACCTTAGAGGTGCTCAAACCTTTTAGGTTAGGTACTGTAAGTGTACCTGTACAAGAATTCCTGGATTGGATTGGGGTCATCGCAAGCGTACGCTACCTCAAATATTGCCGCGTGCAAGTGACCCTTAAGCCAAAATCAGCAGCATCAAGATTGCAATGCATATCAGGATTGCTTTGGTTTCGCTTCTCAACACTCGAATAAGAGCCAACTTATGAAAACTTATTAAAATGTATTCATTTCCTTGTACTATAGCTATCCCACCATTAATAAACAGATGGTAGATACTACCGTCTTCTGTACAAGGGATATCACCAAGTGAAAACAGCAGATGACAACAACTAGTCACTCGCTGTGATCACGTCTAAAACCATTCAACATCCATCTATTACTCACAACAGGAGACGAAGTTGGATCAATACGTTGAGCGGCAAGACCAACATGCCATGGGTCGCGGGTTCGAGACCAGATGACCCAGTGAGCTTTTATTAAGAAATTAAAATAATCCACTCCGTCTCTGGGCTGCTGTCTAGCTCGCAGCAATGCAAAAAACAAGACTCAAGTTTCCTCACTTCCCTTACCATAATTCCCAAAAGCATGCTAACGCATCAAAGGGTTATCCCCTAGGATTTGGCCACATCGTATTAAAAAACACAAAAAAAAAACAGATGCTATCCCCACTTTACTAAGCAAGTGGTAGAAACTACGGTCTTCAGTACAAAGGATATCAACATACATCAGAAACAGCACCACTGCCACAATATAAGCGTCAATAACATTATTATTCCTAATTAGCTTACCATATAAACTACTTTGGTTGGAAACTTGAATTACATTATGATATATATTACTTGAATTTTGAATTGTAGCTTAATAACTTCTTTATCTTGTAGAAAATGTAACATGTAAATTGCTTTTATGTATCGATACTATAAGTTGAATTCCATAATGTAAAATTAACATCTTTCGTTGAACACAAGCCACCCAGCTGCAATCCAATAATTAACTATGTCGTGCGAATATCCTGGAAGCTCCTTTTTCCACACGTGAAGTTTAATTTTACACGGAATAGACTTAATATTGAAATCCAGACTTTCTCGAATAATAAAAGCAAACAACCAAGTGAACAGACTACATAATGCACTATCTATTATTAACGAGCGTTATACTGGACTGGAAAAGTATTGAAACGAATATAGTGTAAATTATCCGAACAGTTCTCTGAAAAGGTGTTCAAATAGTGAAATGGAGATAAATTATCTGAACAATTCGCCACAATAAGTGTTAGACAATAAATCACCTTAAAAGTCAAAACAATTGAGAAGACATATAGGATAATTTCAAAATCAACTATCTAACTGAAAACATTGTAAGGTGAAGTAAATGTGAATATTGTCGAAATGGAACTGACGCAGCAAAAGCGGAAATATATGGCCGAAAATGGAGGGATAGCAGGAGGGATAGCCGGGCCAGACAAGGTGACTCTCTCTCTTTTGTTTTTGGTACTTCTGGGGGTCAGTAGTCAGTCTTCTTGGGAGTGCGTATTTTTTTTGAAAGTGATGGATCAGCAAGATTAAAATCAAAATCTAAATCTAATATACTTTAAAATTAAAAAGTGAATCGTGGAAAAAAATTAAAATTTAATGCAAGGAAGTTTGGATTCGGACGGGCAGGAAAATAATACGACTGGCAGAGGAGCACGTGTCGGAAAAGGAGTTACCAGGGAACAAATGAAAAGCTAAGTAGAATCTCTTTTTCTTTGAACTTGCTCATTATTTTAATTCGCGGCTGGGAGGTACCTAACCTTTAGAATATATTATTTTGGAGATCTAGGATTTCTAGAGTAGAGTGCAAAGGGTTCGTAATTCTTTTAATCACTCGCATATTAATAATGTTCTATTAATAGTTGAAGTTGATGAAATGTAAAATGTTCGCAATTTTTTTTCACTAGCATAGTAATAAAGATCTGTTAAACTTGAATGAAGTTTGGGTAATCGATCTAGGATAGCACTTTGGAAGGTTTCGTGGTTTAACCTGCTCCCGCGAAAGACCACGTGGTGCCCTAATCTTTTCTATTTTCTTAAAGTGCAACTCACACCCATCTCCTGAGCTAGTGTGCCCTCACCTGAGGCGTGAGGTAGGAACATTTTCTGGCGCCCAAAACGTGGGGCTCGTCAGGTGAAAAATTCAAAAATACAGGTTAAAAAGTGTCTTAAACTCATTAAAAATTGTATACGGTTCTGAAAAGTTTGCTAGGAAAAACTGCCTGCGAAAAACAGAAACAAAAGTCGTGAAATTATCCCTGAAAAGGAAATCGAAGAAAATGTGTGTTGGATTACATAAATCATAAGTCCATAATCAATCATTAAAATTAGCTTCCAAGCAATTTTAAATGCTGTGTGGTTCCAGGAAGAGGTCTATTCCAATTCCGTAGGATGCCTTTCGGTCTAACTAATTCGGCGGCTACATGGCAGAGACAAGTTGATGAAGTTTTATCCGGAGAGGTTGAGAGTCATGTCTTTGTATATCTAGACGACGCAATTATTGTTACCCAAACCTTCACTGAACATAAGGGTGTACTTAGAGGGGTATTGGCTAGGTTTCATAAAGCGGGACTCGTAATAAACTATGAGAAATGCGAATTTTGTAGAAAGGAACTGTGCATTATAGGATATCTAGTCGCAAAAACGGCCTACAGGTTGATCCAGAACAAGGATTAGAGGTCCGAAGATTCATAGTGATAGTGGCATCGTATCGCAGGTTCATACCTAGTTTCTCTAAACTAATTGCGCCTGTTACTAGCCTGCTCAAGAAAAATCGTAAATTGGTATGATCAGGTGAATGTGAAGAAGCTTTCCGCTCGGTTAAAGATCGACTAGTTACTGCACCGATACTGACCTGTCCCGATTTTAGGTTGCCTTTCTTTGTGCATACAGATGCCTCTGGATACGGCATAGGTGCCGTTCTGACACAGCTAGTGGATGACAGCGAAAGGGTTATAGCTTACTTGAGTAGATCACTTAATAAGCGCGAACGTAATTATTCGACCACTGAGCGTGAATGCCTAGCGGTTCTGTGGGCAGTTGAAAAGTTACGCTCTAATCTCGAAAGAAGCAGGTTTACAGTCGTCACCGATCACGCATCGTTAGTGTGGTTACATAACCTGAAAGATCCAGCAGGGAGGTTAGCACGGGGGGCATTGCGCATGCAGCAACATGATTTTAATATCGTTCATAGAAAAGGGAAAGAGCATTTACTTCCAGATGTACTCTCAAGGTCCGCGCCTGTAGTCGAATGTCTAGCTGAGGAGCCTTCTACAATAGATAAATTGGTTCTTGCGAATGAAAATGAATGTAACTAATAATCCTACAGAATACCCAGATTGGAAACTCGTTGATGATTGTTTATTTAAACATGTTCGTCCAAGATATCCAGCCTTAATGTGCGACTCCGATAACTAGAAGAAGGTTGTCCGTAAAATGGAAAGAAAAGATGTGATATATAAAGCACACGATATTCCAATCTCAGGACATTGCGGAACTCAGAAAATATACACGCGGATTTGTCAAAACTATTATTGGCCAACAATGAAGGCTGACGTCGCTAGGTATGTTAAGAAGTGTAACACTTGTCAAGCAATTAAGCCGGTATGCATGAAACCAGCAGGGTTAATGGCCACACGCAAAATTGCGGAAAAGCCCTGGGAGACCATTAGTATCAACCTGATTGGGCCTTTATCTCGCTCTAGTCGTAGTTACCAATATGTGTTAAGCATTGTAGATCAGTTTACAAAATTCCCGATGTTGTTTCCCATTCATACTGCGACAGTCAATTCAATTTCTTTAGTTCGGTGCTTGATTTAGTTGGATTAACATCCAGTTTTCGGTTGATTTCGAAGGCGTCCAGCAGCTAAAGAAAATCTAACCCTTTGTTGCTGCTGCTGACGAAGAGCCAAAGAGATTTAGATTTTCTTTATTAGAAACGCCGCTCTTGTCAAGAAAATTATATTTCTTGCTCCGCTCGAGTTTTGAACAGTTTGTTTTGAACTTTTTCGTCAATTTCTTTAGTTTTAGAGGAACTAGTATTCCTTCTTTTTGTAGTTCCTAGTACTCTCGTTTGCGATAATGGACCTCAGTTTAAAAGCCGAAATTTCCAGAAATTATGTTGTATAGTAATAATAATAATAATAATGTTAATTCAAATTCCACAATATAACATAATATTTTCGAGATACAAATAAAGACAAAATAAAATAAAACTTATGCAATGAAAATTTCAGAATTAAATTTATATACATATCTAAAAATTACAATATAAACCTAAACAATGACTAGGGTCGTCTGTTGAGGTTGGCATTGTAGGAAAATAAAGAAAAGCAAAGTAAATTAAAATGAAGCATCTCAAAAAACTCACAAATCAGTTATTTAATTCTTTCACTACGCTCATCTCTGTACTTAATCGCAGCATCAACGAACATATAAAGCTTTTTCCAACTTTTCGAATACATGATATGCTATTACCATCATTGAAATAATTCAATTCATTGAGGTTATAATTCAGTTTAAAGACCATGTCGTATACTTTGTTTTGTTCTTTCAACTTTTTGCTCTAACAAAAGATTCAGTTCACACTGGACCAACCTATCAATTAGAGATACATCTAATGCATTCATGTCTAATATTATATTGTTTCTGTCAGCAATTCTTTCCCAATTTTCGAACCAAAATATCTTTTTTAATAACTTTACGCGCTAATATTTTGGATAATCTCTGGTCTTGCATATTGAGCACTTTAATTATGTATCGCATGTGGTTTTTTAGAGTATGTATGTAGATATCTTGTAGGCCGGATTCGAGGCCTAAGATATAATTAGGGGTTTGTATTGGGAGGCGGAACAATTTTTTAACAAAGTACCTGAGCAGTTTTTCCGGCTGTTCGTAATAATGATAACCCCATACCTCTGATGCATAACACATAATTGTTATAGATACTTTATACTTATTGGATATAGGTACTTCTGTTCTGGATAAGAAGTTGTTCCACGCAACATTCATGCTGGCTTTTGCCAAACCTAACCGATCATTCAGATGGGCTGTAAAGGATAAGTTAGGAGTTAGGTTAACTCCCAGATATCTGTATGAATTAATGATTTCGATGCCTTCAACGTTTAGTACCCATTGTTCCTGCTCTCGTCTTCTGCCCCCACTCTTATTAAATATCATTACTTTGGACTTTGAATGGTTAACCTTTAAATTCCAAAGTTCGCAGTAGCTCTGAAGGTTGTCTATCATTGTGCCAAAAACCCTCGGGTCGTCTGCAAGGATTACTACGTCATCCGCGTACATAAGTAGCCTGATATTCATATCATATAAATCATATCATTCATAAATACGCCGCCCTTCAAGCTGTCGTGCAGATCGTTGAGGTAAAGAGCAAAAAGAAATGGACTAGCTAAGCATCCCTGCTTTACTCCCGTAGTGGTTACCAACAAGTCAGAGGTGCTTTTACCATTCCAAACCCTCAGCCCCGTATCCTTGTAATAGCTCCTTAGAACATTCACAAGTTTTGTTTGAAGCACATAGGCTCTCTTGTATAACTCCTACGAATATTATTTATTATTTTTATCAAGAAATATATAAGGAACTTTTCCACTTTCAAATATATTATTATAAGCTAGAACCAACTGCTCAACAAAAAATGGACCTGCGTTTTTGAAAAACTCGTAAGGGATTCGGTCAGGCCCCGGAGCCTTATTGTCCTTAGCTTTCCGTAGAACGAAATTTACTTCCTCCGGAGTAAATGGGGCATCGAGTTCCGCATCAACGACATAGGGTTCAGCATAAAGTATGGGGAGATTTTCGAGATGTGGGTTAAGAAGAGCTTCAAAGTACGATTTGAAGTCAGTTATTTGGATATCTGAGCCGACATTGAATTTTTTAGTTCGCAGCTCATTTATTAAAGCCTACCATTCTTTACTGTCCCGCACGAAAGTCATTCTTTTTGAAAGTGAACTGTAATATATGTCTTTTTTGTTTTTACAAAGGCGCTTAAGAGCTTTATTAGAGTTCAGGTAAAGTTCTCCGGTGAAGATGGAATAGTTTATCCTTAAAAGTGCGAGGTATTTGAAGAAACGTTTCCTAGCGACTAAACAATCATTATCGAACCATTTATTCTTATATATTGGCTTTTTACCTTTTGACGGACAGTACGCGCTGGCATGTATAACTTTTACAAGGTCTTCCACCGAGATATATCTACCCTTCTCATTTACAACACTCTGTAATAAGTGATTGGATTTATTTTGAAAAGACATCCTGTCTTGCTTTTCCCATCTTAGCCTCGGAAGGAGCGGTAAATTTGTTTCTTCCAAATCTGTTCGACCGTTCAGTTCTATGCAAATCGGGAAGTGATCCGAGAATATTTATTTTCAACTGTAAACTTAGCTATTTGTGGTAATAACTCCGGGGACACACAAGCCAGATCGATTATTGAGGCTACACGTCCCCCTACAAATGTATATTCTCCTCCATAATCCCCAATACATCTTCCATTTAAAATGACTAGATTCAAATCGGTTAAAATATCTATAATTTTCCTTCCATTTGTGTTAACTATGCTATCTTTACTTACACGTTCAGATTTTATACTCGTGCCTTGTATAATTTCATCCGCTGCGATTTTTGTGCTTCCCAGTCGCGCATTGAAATCACCTATTATTATTAAGTTTTCGGGTTCACCTAATTCTATTATTGAGACGAGCTTATTAAAATCTTGTTCCCATTGACTTGGACTTAAATAAATTGGCATGACCGTAATAATTTTATTTTGAATATTTAACTTTATTACCTTAGTATCGTTGAAATCTTGAAAGTTTGCCCGCCTTATATTATTCTTGAAACCGAGAAGACTCCCCCCTTTAGCTCTTCCTATATTCGCCCTTCTAACTGCAGGGATCCAGTGTAACTTGTATCCACTAAAATATTTTACAAATTTCTCAATATCTTTTTCTGCAATAAACGTTTCATACAATAAAAATATTTTAAAAGATTTAATATACTCAAAAAAAATAGGAAATAGAACCTTATTATTTAGTCCATGTATATTATATGCTAAAATTTTAAATGCTAGAGTCCTTAATTTCTCAGTAACACTATAAGATCTCAACAGACGAGCCTTATCAATGCAATATTTACTCTATATTTTCTTTTAATAAGTTCAATTTCTGGAAAATCAGTGTTGCACAAATTATTTAGCAAAGATAATCCATCGACGCCTCCGCAGATGAGTTTGTCATTTTTCCATGAAAAGTTATTTCCATTGATAAGCATTCTGTCATCCCTCACTTTAATATTAATTGTTTTATTATATGTCAACAGAGCATGCTTTATTTCGATCAGAGACGACCTTGTCTAGCAGTGTATGTAAGATCTCTGTTTATTGTGATACCAGTGCCCTTTAATTTGTTTACTTTTTGTAAAACTGCATGTACTGAAGCTATCGAATTTAGTTTTGCCACCAAAATGGATTTGTTTTGTCTGACTAGTTCGATAGAGCGTACATCTGTGACATTGGCACCGCAATTTACTTCAAGAACTTCATTTAGTAGTTTTTGAACTGATTGCTCAGGGCTATCAGTTACTTGTAGACCTTTTGCTATAATGATTTCTGTCGCGCTTGACGTTCCAAATTCTTAGTTCGATCGGTTAGCTCATTTTCGCGTTTTGTCATTAAGGCTACGGAGTCTCTGAGACTTGCACATTCTTCTCTAAGGTGTTGTACTTCTTCAAAGATCGACTTTATGTCATCTTTTGTTGCTAGTATCGCCATTTCTGCCTTAATCGTGCTACGGACCGCCTGTTCCAGTTGCTCCAAAGTGAGGTTATTTGTGATAGAGTTTCTCGTGGTCATTATTCCAGCTAGTGATTGTGATCGATGCAGGACGCCTTGTTGTCTCTACAATGATGGTGTCGTCACTTCTGGAGATGAAAGATCCCTTTTGCGCTTTGTGCTATCTTGCATGGATGGATTGTCGAAAGTGACTTCTTCCTGCTTATGGTGGCACACCAACTGAGACTTGAGATCCTGTTTTAGAAGGTATGTTACGCTTCAGCCCCAGTGCCGCTTGCGGTATTAAGTAGTCGCTGTCATTTGATGTTAGCTGTACTCCCTTAAAGATTAAATTTTTACACCTTTGATGAGTTTCAAAGTGTTCTAGTCGTTCGTGATTACACACAGTTAGTTCGGAGATATATATTTTTCTTCTGTAAGATGGTCGCCATATGCAAGAGTATGTACTTCACAGCAGAAACGTAGTTATTTCCAAAGACTTTAAATTTCCGATCTCAATTCTCTCCCAAAAATACCAAGTGAGTTATATTAAGTAAGAAATTTCTAATTAATACGTTAATGTATATGAATACGGAGTAGAAATAAAATATACTGCATACTGCCATCCACAAGCAAACCCGGCAGAAAGAACCAATCAGGTGATCAAGTCCATGCTTCGAGCGTATGTTGCGGAGAACCACCGGTCGTTGGACTCGCACTTGGCAAAAATAGCTTGTGCTATCCGCACTTTCGTTCACGAAGCTACCAAGCTAACGAACTATTTCAAAGTGTTTGGCCGCGAAATGATTTCAGATGGAAAATCCCACAAGGAACTAGGAAATGAAATCTATAACGCGGAATTAAGGTCGAAAGCACTTGAAGTTGTTAGGAGAGATGTTCGGAAAAGGTTAGAGAAGACAGCTGAGAGGAGCAAACACTCCTATAATCTATGTGGGCGAGACGCCAGATACTCTAAACATGATTTAGTCTGGAGAAAGAATTATGTTCTTTCCGACGCCTCCAAATACTTTAATGCTAAATGAGCCCGTAAGTTTGTTGGCCCATTTAAAGTGCGGTGACGATAATGGCAAAACCTAAGGTATTTGGCACACAAAAGATTTAAAGTCCTATGTATCAGGAACATTTTTCACCGTATCGTTTTAAAATTACCAAATATTACAAGACAAAAAGAAAATATGATCAGCAGGTATGTTAATCTAGCGGAAGATGAATGTAGTACTTTCAAGATTTAGGATACGTGTATTTCCATTTCGACTGCGAGTATTTATTAGGGTCTAGAAGCATTTGTTTCCTACTCGGCTATTAGCGACAAACACTTTGCAGCACTTTAATATTTTAAGATTTCAGTGAAATCTCTCGGAGGAAGAGGAGGTGTGTTACGTCCCCAAAATCGTATGGTGATGGTTTTTCTCCATGTAGTGTTTGTCGTTTCAGAACAAGCGATTCTGCACACTTTGGTCTTTTTCAGATATCCCTCCTCGGTCTGGTGAAGAAGATGTTTGAAGAGTCTGCTCAGGACGAACGTTGTTGGCAAGCAGAACCTATTTTTAATTTTTTTTTGGCATATTAGCGACTATCCCAACAAGCCTTACGTCAAAGTATGCCTCAGCGCTACCTATTAGGCTCTAGAGCTTCTAGTACAATCAAGCTGTAAAGCTACACTTTAATACCCTGGATTGAAGTCTATGGTCATTTCTTCTTCGCTTGGAGTTGTCTGAAAATGTTCCACGTCTATCAGGATTCATTTCCGATATCATTTCGCTACTTATGACAATCGCCGCTGCTCTTTACCATTCACTAATGATGTTAATATTTTTAACCACTCGAAATTATTCTACTACACAATGGAGGACTTCTAGATTTAAGCTTTATCCATTACTTATTGAACTATCTAAAAAGAAATAGTATATTAACTTGTTAAGGTGATTTTGGTCTATCGTATTTTCTATTATTATATAATCGTCATTTTTAGGTATTCATAATTAACTTTACTTTGGCTTGTCGTATTTTCTTATATTATCATTATATAAGCGTCAATAACAGATATTCGTAATTAGCTTACCATATAAATTACTTAGGTTGGAAACTTGAATTAATTTTATGATATATATTACTTGAATTTTGAATTGTAGCTTAATAACTTCTTTATCTTGTAGAAAATGTAACATGTAAATTGCATTTAGGTATCGATGCTATAAGTTGAATTCCATAATGTAAAGTAGCATCTTTCGTTGAACACAAGCCATCCAGCTGCAATCCAATAATTAACTATGTCGTGCGAATATCCTGGAAGCTCCTTTTTCCACACGTGAAGTTTAATTTTACACGGAATAGACTTAATATTGAAATTCAGACTTTCTCGAATAATAAAAGCAAACAACCAAGTGAACAAACTACATTATGCACTATCTATTATTAACAAGCGTTATACTGGACAGGAAAAGTATTGAAAGGAATATAGTGTAAATTATCCGAACAGTTCTCTGAAAAGGTGTTCAAATAGTGAAATGGAGATAAATTATCTGAACAATTCGCCACAATAAGTGTTAGACAATAACTCACCTTAAAAGTCAAAACAATTGAGAAGACATATAGGATAATTTCAAAATCAACTATCTAACTGAAAACATTGTAAGGTGAAGTAAATGTGAATATTGTCGAAATGGAACTGACGCAGCAAAAGCGGAAATATATGGCCGAAAATGGAGGGATAGCAGATACAAGCCGGGTCAGACAAGGTGACTCTCTCTCTTTTGTTTTTGGTACTTCTGGGGGTCAGTAGTCAGTCTTCTTGGGAGTGCGTATTTTTTTGAAAGTGATGGATCAGCAAGATTAAAATCAAAATCTAAATCTAATATAATTTAAAATTAAAAAGTGAATCGTGGAAAAAGATTAAAATTTAATGCAAGGAAGTTTGGATTCGGACAGGCAGGAAAATAATACGACTGGCAGAGGAGCACGTGTCGGAAAAGGAGTTACCAGGGAACAAATGAAAAGCTAAGTAGAATCTCTTTTTCTTTGAACTTGCTCATTATTTTAATTCGCGGCTGGGAGGTACCTAACCTTTAGAATATATTATTTTGGAGATCTAGGATTTCTAGAGTAGTGTGCAAAGGGTTCGTAATTCTTTTAATCACTCGCATATTAATAATGTTCTATTAATAGCTGAATGAAGTGTAAAATGTTCGCAATGTTTTTTTCACTAGCATAGTAATAAAGTTCTATTTAAACTTGAATGAAGTTTGGACAATCGATCTAGGGTAGCACTTTGGAAGCTTTTGTGATTTACCCTGCTCCCGTGGCGCCCTAATCTTTTCTATTTTCTTACACAGATCTTATGAGCTAGTGTGCCCTCACCTGAGGCGTGAGGTAGCAACACTGTGTAAATTGTTAGCGTGACCCATTGCTTATATATTCACGAATGTGAAAGAACACATATAGCCGCATGTCATTCAAGAAAAAAAAACGAGGAGGGAGAGTCAATAGTTCATTCTCGACACTTCGAAATAAAACCAATCACCCCCATGGGAACTTGTTAGACTGGCTCTTCGATCAGATTGGGACGAGCACACCAATGATGTGGATGATGGAGTTCGTCGAGAGTTCCCGGACAAACCTGTTGCCTTCCATCCAAGAGCACATTTGTCTACACCGCACAGCATCGGTAACACAGCTGCGAGCACTAGTTACGGAAGTGCATGCATCCGTTCATCGACGCCATCGATGTACAACAGATCGAGAGTAGAGGAATATTACTGTCCGGAGCTATCCATGAGTTATGATGAGGAACAAGCTGAGTTTATGTCGGAAGAAGAACAGCATCTTTCAGCCATCGAATCACCATGCAGCCAGACTGAGATCTGTTGGAATTCCGATACAGATTGTATCAGTGAGCCACAGGGCTTCTTTTGTTACGGATGTGGACGAAAAAGAGTCGTGAAGCCTAGGTGCCCTGTCTGTATCCAGAAAAACTTGAGTAGGGTCAGTGGCAACAGCATCAGTCCTCGACCAGTAGAGTACCAACGGAGGCCAGTAGAGAAGAGTGATAATGTACCGCGGCTGGACGTAACGTACAGAACGTAACGCCACTATACAGGACCTAACTTTGTTTGGTCTAAAAACCGGACTTAACACCTTTATCGGACTCGTTGCGATTGTTAGACCTATCATCAGAGGATGACTTAAACTTGTCTAATGTATTCCCACGCAACAAATGCCAACACCATTGGTGAACATTCGAAATGCACAACCCAGGACTCAGCCATTGGACACCGAAGGGATATCAGCACATCTGCTACAGCGACCTCCAGTATCTGTTGAAGAGCGCACAACACCTACTTGACCTCTGAAGCCATACCATCAACGACTCAGGAAGCTAGACAACGTATATTCGCCGAAACAGATTCCCCGCCCGACACCACGCCACCGAAGAAGCCCAAGAGATTGGCCTCAGATTTCGTGACTGCGCCTCACGACTGTCGGAAAATTGTATGAAGGCCAAACTTTCCTAACTACTCTATTATTGTTTTGTAATTATGTATTATTAATTATTTTTCTAGTTAATTTTATTAATTATTGTAATTTTATATTTTATTTTATATTTATATTTACATGTTAAGTAATCAGCCCTTTGATGAATCTTAAATAAATAAATCAGCAGATAATTTTTTTCTAAAAATTTCGAAACAGATAACAGCATACGACGGGTAAATAAAGTTTGAATTGATGTGGTCGACAATGAATTTTTTTTTGTTTCAGTACCAACCGTCTTGAAGAATGATTCCTAGTTGAATCATAGTTCATAAATGGTTTTAAAGTTTTTTTTTTAAGTTTTCCGTCTCTTCTTACTTCAAGATGAGTTTTGTGATTTAGTCACACTTCCTTCGCCTACTCCTCTCTAGTGTTTGACCCAGACAGCTGTCGTAATAAGGGCTAGACATAGTCGTAGGATGGGGTGGGATAGCCTTTAGAGCTACGCTTATAAGTAAATACATAGAGGATGAAATATTCCACGCTTTTGAGTGCTTTCGCGAGTTCGTTACGGAGCTCCACCCAAAAGGCGACAGGATTCTCCCCATATAAAATCTTGTACGGGCAGAATATGGTGACACATGCTTCAAGCTATGAACTCTTGCGTAAGCTTGGTACATGGGCAGAAACGGATATGCAAAAAGACAAGTCGGATAAGATCGTCCTCATTAGAAAGAGCGTTAAAGCTTACTTAGCCCGCTCATTTGACCAGGGCGAACGAAATTATAACACCAGAGCTAGGCACATTACCTTTCGGCCAGGCCAAGAAGTCTATCATCGTAATTTTACGCTTAGTGATTTCAGAACGCCAAGCTTGCGAAAAAGTTCATAAAATGTAGAATACGCACAAGAAAAGGCAACAATTTATATGAATTAGAAGACTTATAAGGGAAATTAATTGGAATATTTCACACCAAGGATATCCGGCCCTGAAGCCGTCAACACGATGAGGATGGTGTTGTGAGTCTGGCCACACTGGAATTTGTGCCCCTTCTTATGATGGAAAAATATCTACGTAACTGAGTTTCCTTGAAAAAGAAAATAAAGTGTAGGCTTGAGCTGAAATTCTAGCCGGGATCCGCGCCTACTTGTCAGGTAACCATGACAGATGGGACGAACATCTGAGCGCTGTCCCGAGTTCTTTACGGAGCTCTACCCACAAGGCGACAGGATTTTCCCCGTATCAAGTTTTATACGGTCAGCATGCGTCAAGCAACGAGCTCCTGCGTAGGCTTGGTATGTGGGCAGAAACAGATATGCAAGTGGATATGTCGGACAAGATCCTCCTCATTAGAGAGAGCGTTAAAGCTAACCTAGACCGCGCATTTGACCAGGGCGAACGAAACTATAATACAAGCTAAGCCCATTAATTTTCGGCCAAGTCAAGAAATTTATCGGCGTAATTTTACGCTAAGTGATTTTCAGAAGGGCACGAACGCCAAACTTGCGAAAAAGTTCATAAAAAGTAGAATACGTGCAAGAAAGTGCAACAATTTATACGAATTAGAAGATTAGAGGTTGAGCTCAGATTCACCGGCCGCTGTCTCATTAGGAGTACGTCTGGTGGACCTGACTGGGCAAGTCGAGATGACGAACCGGTTGCGCCATTCAGATCAACGGAGATTCGGGTTACCCCAAGTACAAATGTCTGATAGGCACCGTGCCCGAATGGAGTTTTGGCGTGTGGAAATGCTGAAGAGTAAAGAAGAGACCCTTCAAACTAGGCAGTAGGATAGGGCCAGGCCCCTTTTTTTCTTTCCTCATTAATATCCTCCCATCTCATTACTTGTAAATATGATTTTATCTTTTAAGTTTTTTTCGTTATTATTTCGTACATTTTTTTTTATTTCTATTATTATAATTTCCTTTAAGACTTATTTTTCTTATCATTTTATAATATTTTTTTTGTTATAAGTTTCATTGTTATAATTTCTTTAACCCCCATCCTCCTTATTCTCTCCTGTCAACTCTCTCATTTCTAATGAAGTATTCAGAGAATGTGGAATCAGTTCAAAAGAGAGCAGCTTCGCACTTCATAATGTCGTTTCATTCGCACTCGGTCGATTCAGTCTGAACGGAAGCCAAACTAGAGTCCTTGGGCTGAGTGAGCAAATAAAGCAATACTGCAGTTTCATTTTGACGATATTGTGGAAATCCGGAGGCCTTAACTACTCTAAGAGATAAAGGAAGAATCTCTCATGTGCAATCCAGAAAAATCGGAAGCGTCGAAAAAATCAAATAGTAAGTTTTCTAGTAATCTCGTCGGTCTCCAATTACGACAGGCTTCATAAGAATCGCTCCGTCCAAATGCATGTAGATAAGTTAAAGGCTAGCAACAACATGTACGAGTTAATAATCAATTTTGCTTCAATGCATGACTTGGACGTTGAACAAACTGAGCCACCAATGGATTACACTACAAAACACAACATCGAAGACACTTAGAAACCTTACAAGTCGTAACATCCAAGAGGAACTGTGATGCTCGTAACCACACTACGCATCAAGAAACAGATTTCGCTCAACTAACAGACTTTAGTATACGTTATGCCAAATAAAAAGCTCATTCGGAAAGGAAAGCTCTACGTAAGTCTAGAAGCGACATTTCACTGATTATGAAACATACCGTAAAGCGTTGTCAGACAGAGGATACACATAGTGTACTCTCAAAGGCTAGATATGGTTTGGATTTGAGGATTAAACGAGCGCCCCATACGCAACTGGCACCAAAGTGGAAACATTCAAACATCACCGATTGCAGCGACCAACAACAGCAAACTAAGTTAGCTCAGTCTTCCCATTTTAAACTTATCTTAAATTATTAGAGTACCATACAGCCGATACTTAATTACTATACTTTAGCTAACAGCAGTAACTAACTCCATAGTTATGATCACAATATCAGGTAATTGGAATAGATGAACAAACTTCTCTGCAAGAAGACACATTGACTTTTCTTGAAAATTATCTAAGATTGCAAATTACTGTTCCGGAGGTACTGCTTGAAACTAGTTGCAGTGCAAATTTTCCCAAAATTCTAAAAGAGCGAACTTATATAAGGTCAAGTTATGGAATAGATTCAATTGGTAACTAGGGTAGTTATAGACGAAGTGTCAGGTACGTTCCTTCTGCAATAGTTATCTTCAGTGATTTCACACGCATCCATCGGATACCACGTATTGATCACCCAGAAGTCTTGAATGACCCCTATATATATATATATATATATATATATATATATATATATATATATATATATATATATATATATCATAATTAACAATTATAATAGTTACGTGACTCATGTCCCATATCGATGATGCACGCGAAACTTCATTACTACATATGGCAGAGTATTGCTTGATGGACATCGGTAAGGGCTGAACCACAATGCTCCGCGCGTAAACACATATAGTCAACATACACAGTATAATTATCAAACGATTTAAGCCCGGCTTACTCAATTGTGAGACACGATACAGTTAATCTCAGGGCATGGGTGGAGCCACACGTTGAACCTCGAACGTACCTATCATCTAGTTTATCTCTCTTGTCGTGGCTATCAATTTTCTGTCTCCCTTAGCCCCCCAGTCCCTCTCCTTATAACGCTCATCTTTTTTAGCTTCGCTTTCCTTAAAATGTTGTACTATTTCCTGGAAGAGAAATGCCCTGTTATGTGAGCTTGATAATATGCCTGTGCTGTGTTATTGGCAAGACAATACCAGCCAATACACCAACCTTAATGCCGGTGTCTTAAACATCCACGACTGGGAGTCATATTTTGATGGACAGATGTCGCCTGGCATTTTGAGCAACGGGTTTATAGAAACCGGCTGGTAGAAAAAGTATACATTTGAAAGTGTGGGGGGAATCTGTAAAAGACCGGTTGTAGAAAGTTGAGAGAATTGCCGGCTTTCTTTTTGACGTGAACCTTCATAGAAGTAATACAGAACTATTCTTTTGCTTTTTGTGTTTTGTGAAGAAAGTTTGAGGCTGTAGAAAAAACTACAGCAGTACTTGTTTATTGCCCAAAACTGGAAAAAAGAAAATGAAATCTACAATATTACTCGAGGAATAGCACAATTACACGACAGGAAATCAGAGAGCTCATCGGAAACTCATTTTGGCTTTCAAACGGTGAATGGTGAGGAAGATTTGTGAAGATCAAACTATTATTGAACGGTTTTGAGGAAAGAATTCATCTCAACAATTTTCTAAGTCTTCAAGGTACGTTGTAAAATAACCAAAAAAAAAGCGGGAAAGAATTAATCAGTGCACGTGGTTAGTGAACATTTTATAGAAATCCATTTGGCTAGATTGAAAACTTGAAAGAAATGTTTTATTGTATATTGTAAAACAATTATTTGCTCAAATATGCTTCTTTTCTCCTAAGATATAAAAAAGCAGGTAGCACCATAGCATGTCACTACATCCAGAAAGTAATACGTTAAAAAAATAGTTTCATCTTTCAATATTGTAACGATAATGTGAAATCCTGTTAGGGAATTAAAAGCTTGGTTCTTTCCATTATTTCGATTTTCATCACGTATGAAATTGAACGCTGCTTAAGAACGAGGTGTTAAGTTTGATGAGTTGTATATATACCTCATTGTAGAATTTAGGGGATCACTCCTTTGGGAATAAAAATTGCGTATATATTAATAATAAACAAGAAAAATTTACTTTTGTCGGGTTGACATGTAATGTTACAGTACTATTACTTAAAATTCCAGATCAAAAGGTACGAGAATCGTTAAACCAATAGACAGGAACATCAAGGGACAAATATTTATTTGCGAATTAGAACCTACTGTATTTTCAGCAACGTGAAATTTAAACTGGGATATCGCCCCTTAATAGACTTGACAATTACTTGAACTGCAAAAAGAAAAAAAACGCTTACAGGTTTTACCCAAGTATAATCTTGTCAATAGACGGTTGCCTGCAGAAGTGCAAATTCGTGGAGACATATTTCATTGTGCTGCTTGCTAGCTCATTTGGGTACTCGTTATCACTTCACATAGTTAAAAGTTCGCGTAAATTAAAGGAAAAATAGCGACGGATTGTTTTGGATGATGCCGAGAAATGTTTTGAGATGAAAATCTCTCACATTACAGGTGTAAGTTAAATTTTCTGTTGTGCTATTGTGAATTCGGTTGATGTGTTTAAAACGAGAACTTGACGCAAGGACTAAACCATTAGATCGTATGTATAAAGTGATTGAGACTGTGGAATTTCAAAGGAGTATTTTGAGGTAAATGACTAGAAATGATTGGTACATTTGCATCACCTTATTATTGAACAAGAGAATCAAATTGGAAGTAAAGCGTAACAACTCTGATAGATTCATGTGGGAAAGTGGAGAAAGTGCGTAAATATTGTTAACACTATTTGTAGAATCAATTCGTTACATGATTTTGTGTGAATATTCTATTATCAACACTTAAAGATATTCACATTAAAAGATTTATGCGAACGGCTCCGCAAAGGCGCCACCACCGCACGGCGTCAGTTCCAATCGTCTTATTGAGAAAATAAATAAAAAAGAACAAAACGCATAATTTTGTTTACATTTATGCGCAAGAAACTAGTATTACTATTCAAAAGACTGACGCAGCACTATTTTATCAAGGAGAATATCAAAACAAACGTGGAATTGATTTAATACTATATAGAATTAATCCTTCTAACTCAGAAGGCGCACTTCATAGGCAAAAGCCTAGAATCAATTTACCAGAATATAACAATATATTGAGGCAAATGAGATTCCCACACCAGCATGCAAAAAAAAAACATTAGTAATCAAAAATCCAAAACACGCCCACACAAACAATCAGGGGTGCACAGACAACAGAGATCGTTTCAGCAAATCCTTAGTAAGAGTCAGGTCAAAAACAGGACACATATTCACGGCTCTACACATGCGATTTATAGGCTCAGCAGGTAAGGCAACGGAGATTTAATCGCTTCTATTGCTGCTGAGGTGAGGGCCGTCTCCACTCGTTGTGGGGCTTCCACATGGCCTCATGACCCTCCGCCTGTCTTTGAGCCCTCGACTGTCCCTTGGTCATCTCGAAGCCCACGGTTGTCTCCGAGCCCCTGGCTGTTTCCGTTTCCCCGGCTATTCCGGTCGTCTCGGAGACCTCGGCTGTCTCTGAGCCTTCGGCTGCCTCCAAAACTTTGATTGCCTCCGTGCCTTCGGCTGCTCATTCGCCTGTTGTACATGAGGGGCCTGCCGGCAGTTCGCACACCCCCCATGGTGTTGGACGGGCTGCGAGCCGCCGTTCCCGTGCTGCCCGCAGGCGTGCCCGCCGCTCATGCATCGATGTCGCCCCCGTTCCGCCGGCTGTATCATCAAATGACGACGGTCTCGGTTTGGGCGCAGGTTCTGTGCGGGGTGGGGTGAGCGATTCTGTGCCCCGTCTTGCTGTCTCCATGCTGAGACCGGCACAGCGGCCCAGATGTGTATTTGTGTCTAGGGTTCACCCAGATATTTCCGAGACTGATATCGTTAATAACATATCATCATGGGTAGGCGTTCCCGGTAGTATGATCGCCTGTAAAAAAATCAGCCCTTCTCACGGCCACGTTTGCCGCACATATACCACCTCTTTTAAGGTGTTTGTTCCGGAAGATGCTTTTACGGCCGCGCTCTCTCCGCATATTTGGCCCTCGGGATCGTTCGCGAGTTCACCCCTAAAGCCCGATCGGCTCCGGCTTCGCTGCCAAAAACTTGCTAGCCGGATCTTCTTCCAATATGCCAACGTGACTGGGTTGAGATCTAAAACCGCGCTGCTCTCTCCTCTTCCTGTTCGTCCGATGCCGATATTGTTTGCCTGACCGAGACTTGGCTCTGCGCCGGGATCACTGACTCTGAGCTTTTTGGACCCGAGTTCCAGGTTTTTCGGAGGGATCGCTAGCTTTCTGAGCCTTGTTCTCCTGTGGGTGGTGGCGTCCTGTGCGCGGTCAGGGGGGGGGGGGGCATCTCGTGCTCGGTCGTTGACATTTCCGATTCCCGTGACCTTGAGCTTCTGTGCGTTGCCTTGAGATTTCCGGCCAGAAGCCTATTTGTATTGACTGTCTACATTCCCCCTTGTTCACCACTCGCAGTTTACGAGTCGCTTGCCATGTCTGTTGACAGTCTGTCCGACTCCTTACTCCCCTCGGATGATATTGTGCTCTTTGGCGACTTCAATTTTCCCGGCATCAGTTGGGCACATTCCCTCGATGCTGACGGCCTTATACATTCACATACATCTGCTCCTCAATTCGCTTTGACCTTTTTGGACTCTGTAGCCTCTTCCGGCTTCGCTAAATGTTGTGATGTTCCCAATAATTTGGGTAGGTTTCTTGACCTGGTGTTTTCGTCCGACCCTGATGGTAGGATCGTAAGGAGATGCCTGGTCCGCCTGGTTCCTGAATCAAGTCATCACCCTGCTCTTCTGGTCACAATGTGCTTCGACAACGCTGTTATATAGGTATTTATATAAATAATTTTTCTTTCAGTTTTCTTTAATACACTTTAGTAACAATTTAATTTCTTAACACCAGCAACTTAAACTACCTTTACAATTTCTTGATTAATTCGTTTTTCTGGAAATCACTTGTATTAACCTGTCAGTTTTCTCTAACACACTTTAGTAACCATTCAATTACTTTAATACATTTTTATTGAATTGATCGCGTTTTACCACTTGACTCTATTCCCACAACCGACTTATTTCGAAGCTTCAAACAGACTCTCCGTAAAAATCACCGCGACTTCACTATTTCGCGTTTAAAAACAGACTCAGTTCTTAAAATCTTTTTCACGACCACTTACTTGTTTTTTCGACTTGAACTTTTAGATCAAGGTAGAAAGCTTTGAGCTTTCTCTCTCGATCGTATAGCTTCCGTTCAGTCGTTAAACATTAGGTAAGCTTTTGGTCGTGTGTGTGAGAGCTGTTTCCTCTCACTGGCTTGATCAAGTTCAAGCACCGTTAAACCTTGAGCAAGGCGATGTACTTATTGGAATTTGATGGCGAGGCGCTTTTAGCCTGAGACTTGGAATTTTACCCAGGTGCTTTGCCATCATTTTTCATGTACTTTTGCCTTGCTTTGATTTCTAGGAAAATTTTACCCGTTAGCCACTTCGTGAAAGAGGATATGCAATTTCCTCTGGAATGTGTTTACGAAGTGGCTACTTGATGGCTAATTTTCATGTTGGTTTTTTTTTTGTTTGTGGTCATATCTGTTATCCGATGTTATTGACCTCGGATTTCGGATTTTAGACTTGCAACAATCCTTCCTTCTGGGAAAAAGATAACTATTCTTTGGAGAGGAATAGTTATCGTTTAAAAGTGTTTAGTCAGGGGTTTATTTATATTTAAGAGGCTGCAATTGTTAGGCAATTGTACAGTCTTTATTCATCCATGTTTACGTGCACTATGAATTTTGCCGAGAAAGTGTCGCGTGCGGGGTTTACGGTTATATCCCCGCATACAATTCGTAAAGGCAGTCCATGGGAGTTAGTTTCGTCCCTTCGTGCACACTGTTGTTCTACACGAATGCAGCGGTGCGTAGGTATTGGTCCCAAGATTTGGGATTTTCGTCCACTATTGTTCGGAGGTATTCAATTAATGGTCTATGTGCACGTTCTAGTGCGCCATTTGACTCACTCAGAAAATTGCTTCCCTGATCGGTGACAATTCGTTTTGGAATGAGATAGCGCGTTACTATTTCATCAAAGAAAATTCGCGCTACTGTTACAGCTTCTCCATTTGGTATGGCATACCAGTCGACGAACTTTGTAAGGTTGTCCTGGAACGTTAAGATATATTTATTTCCGGACTCTGTTTCCTCAAGTGGACCTACCATGTCGAGGTAGACCTTGTCAAAGGGTTTTTCTGCGATGTCCGTTATAACCATCGGCATTCGGAATTGTGGTGACGCTTTCATCTTTTGGCATTTGGGGCATCGCTTAATGTATTTCTTTATGTCACTAAGCATGTTCCTCCACCAGTACTTTCTTCTGATCCGTTTGTACGTTTTAATTACGCCCTGGTGGCCACCGAAAGGAGAATCATGGTAGTCATGTAAGATTGTCCTGATTTCCTCGGGGTTTGTAATAACTTCAGGGGTTTTGGGTTCATTTGTGTCTGGATCGTTTCCTGGTGGGTCTATTGGTTTTATTTTTTGTTCGGGTTTTGGCGGTTCGTGATCCTGGTTGCTTAAAGAGGGATCCTGTGTCTCGGGGCGCTTGGGTTCTGTTTGGGCATGTTTTGTTTGAGCCCGAGTCACCGCGTTGAATTTTAAGCGACTGTGGGGGGTTGTACCGTTTTCTTCCTCCGAGTCTGAATCCATTTTATGGTGGACTAGGGCCTTTACTAGAAGAGTGGTGTCTTCGGTTTCTTCCCGCGGGATGCGACTGAGTGCGTCGGCATTTGTATTATATTTTCCGGGTTTGTATTCGATTTTATAATCGAACTCGGAAAGTTTGTGGTGGAATCTCACCAAGCGGGAAGTTGGGTCTTTGACGTTAAAGACGCCTTTGAGAGGCTTGTGGTCTGTGTAGACCGTGAATTTTCGGCCATGTAGGTAACATCTGAAGTTACGTGTAGCCCAGGCTATGGCTAGCAACTCTTTCTCTATTGTAGAGTAGTTGCGTTCACCTTTATTTAGTGTACGGCTGGCGTAGGCAATAGGTTGATCGTGTCCGACTTCTCCTTGGGAGAGGACAGCTCCTAAGGAATCGCTTCTGGCGTCCGTGGTTAGGTTGAATGGCTGGGTGAAATCGGGATAGATTAGAAGTGGAGGGGAAATTAGCGATTTTTTAATTACTTCAAATGCCTCTTGACATTTGTTAGTCCAAGTAAATTTCACGTCCTTGCGAAGCAAATTCGTGATTGGACGTACTATCTTTGAGAAATCGGGTATAAATTTCCTGTAATAATTGGCAAGTCCCAGAAATGATTGGACTTGTCTGACTGTTCGGGGAATGGGGAATGTTTGGACGCATGCCGTTTTGCTGGGATCTGGGAGTGCTCCTGTGTTGGAACACTTATGGCCTAAGTAAACAACCTCTCGTCTTAGAAACTGGCATTTCTCGGGTTGCAGCTTCAGGTTGTTCTCTCTTAGTCTGTCGAAGACTTTGCGGAGCTTTTGATTGTGGTCCGCCAGGTTTTTCCCGTAGATGACTATGTCATCTAGGTACACAAAGCATTCCAGGCCTTGTAAACCTGTTAATACGAAATTTATTAGACGTTGGAAGGTAGCCGGGGCTCCTTTGAGCCTGAACGGCATACGTTTGAATTCGTAGTGTCCATAGTTTGTGCTGAAAGCCGTCTTTGGCCTATCTTTGGGGTCGACTAATACTTGGTGATAACCATTGGCCAAGTCGAGGATAGTGAAGTATCGGGAATCACCTAGTTGGTCGAGTATGTCCTCGATACGAGGTAGCGGATAGGCGTCGCCATTCGTTTTTTAGTTAAGTTTGCGAAAGTCGACGACGACGCGCTACCTTTTTTCACCATCAGGTCCCGCTTTCTTGGGACGACTAAGAGAGGTGAGTTCCATGGACTCTTGCTCGGTTGGACTATGTCAGTATTCAACATTTCTCGGAGCTGATCGTTGATAACATTGCGTTGGGTTTCAGGCAATCGGTACATCTTTTGATTAATGGGTGCTTGGTCTTGCACCAGGGGAATGTCGTGGGTGATGGCTTTGGTATGAGTGAGCCTATCACCTTTTAAAAAGAAAATATCATCGTATTCATAACATAGTTTCTTTATGGCAGATGACTCTTCCGCGCTTAAGGTGTCGTCCAGGTTGAGTTCTTGTACTAACCTGGCGAGGCGCGGGTTATGTTGGGGTTCGTCCGGATCGTCACTGTCCGGGTATAAGTGCTTAATGTGTTGCAGAGTGGCCATCTTATCGGCTCTAGTAACTCTGTTCTTGTTTACTTTGTTTTTATTGCTTTTAATTTTCTTAACACTATTGTTTTTAAACGCTGGAGTTTTGTGTGCCGTGATACCTACAGGTTCAGGCATTTGTTGGAACTCGCAAGCGTCTGTCGTTTGTTTTTTTGTGCTTGAGCTTCTGGGCGATGGAGTTTGTCAATCTGGGCTTTCCTTAGGTGCCAGACATTTGTTGTACTCACAAGCGCCAGACGTCGGGGTTTCCTTGAGTGACCCGCAAGCGTCTCTGGAGGGGCTCTTATGCCATATTACATGTTTGGACGTGTTTTTACCTCTAATTGGCTTTGCGGCTACTAGGTCCTTGTGACCGGTTAGAGTAGACCTTTTGTGGGGTTGGTCAGCGCCTTTTTTCCGGCTCGTGGACCGTGTTTGTCTGTATTCTGGGTTTTCTTCATCTAGTTTTGTTTCATCCGATCCGTTGGAGATAGGGATGACGGTGTAGTCTTTAGTGTGGACAAGCGTTATATCGAGGCTTGTCAGAACTACTTGGAAATTGTTAGCGTTGAGGATTCCAATGGGCGCTACCTTGATTCCTGATGAGAGTAAGCTATTTGCCAGGAAGACTCCATCGTCTATCTCCTGTGATAGACAGAGCATTTCTTCAGCCAATTGCAACGGGATTTTGACTACAATCTGGGATCTTGCAGGTATGCAAACAGGTTCGTCTAAGACTATCTGGTGCTGCCTTATTTCGCAAGCCGGATCTTTGGTAGTTCTTTTATTCGAGTGGTGTTCTTGTGTGCTACAGCCAGCATTCTCCAGTTGAGATGCCTTGAGGACACTACAAGTAGAAAGCTTAGCCCTGTTACGGCGTGAATCCATATATTTTCTGATGTGGTGGCCTGAAAATAAAAGATTGTAGAATATACCATAAGATATTTATAAATTACCTCAGTGTACGTCCTCCTTTTCATGTTCTCCGTAAACTCTCGATGAGAATAATTCTGCAAAGGTTTTTATCTTTATTACAGATAATGGGAAGGAGCTACTATTTAAATTTTTTTTTTACGGTCCAACCAGTCTTCGAAGTGCCTTGACTTTCGCTCTATTTTGTTGATGTTTTGGGCTTGTGCATTTCGGTCACTGCCACTTATGTTTTCCCGACGCAGTCAGCTATGGATTCCTAAAAGAAAAGGACTATTAGTCAAATATATAAAAGAACTGTATTTAAGCATACTTACTTGGAACTCGATGATTTGGCGCGAAGCATAAAAACAAACGCATCTTAAATAATCGTTGATAATCTCCACATTAAACGAACTACCTGGACTCGTCATCGGCCTGGAACTAGAATTAAGTTAGTTAGTAAGATTAATTTTTATTAAGTTTTGCTTTAGGTTTACTCTGAAATACGTAAAAATTCAAATGAAATACTTACTGAAGCTGTAAAGATGATGTAAGGCAAGCAAGGTAGCGCGAGCAGTCGATTCAACATCCTAAAAGGGGAAGATAGAAAATGGTATTTATCTTCAATAATCCAAACTAATAGAAAAAGAAAAACTAATTTAATACTCACCTGTCCAGTTTCCTCCCTTTTCTACGCCTCCAGACAGTCACAATAAAACCAAAACATAACCTGCAACATAAACACTTTCCCGACCGATTTTTGCGGATAACTTCAAGTACCCGAAAACGACATATACTGCTATGAGCTATTCGTAACCCAAAGCAAATATTGAAAAGAAATCCCGGACGAGATATCCCACAGGATAAAATTTTGTAAACACGTGAACCGAGCTGTCATAACAGACATTATTTGCAAATTTAAACGAAAAGCGAATTTTAATAATTTTTCCGACCACGGAAAAATGATCTACGAATTTCAAAGAAGATTTTAGAAACAAAATTGGAAAAATAACTTAATCGAATTTGAACCGATTCAAAAAATCTGTCAAAATACTGGGCGGAAGTGCAGATAGTGGCGCTTTTTCAATAAAAGGCTTTGGTATGTGAAGCGGGTAGCTCAGTTTGTTTGAAGTAATCTAAGTACGCGTCACGTCACGTCCGAGGAGTGAAAATAAAAATAATTTTTGAGTTTAAATTATGTTGGAAGCATAAGATTAGTGTCGTGCAGAAGGAGTATTTCCCTTTTTGGTGTTTTGGGGCGAACAGAGGAGTGAATTTTAGAGGAAAAACTATACAATTTTGGAAGGAAAAGTAGAGCAGAAAGGAAGTTTAGAGAGGAAGGGATCTGGATCGGCGAGGATGGATTAAATAATGGGATGGGATCATCAAAAACAAAGAAAAGGGGAAGGAAGCAAAGATAAGTACCATAGCAAGTTTTTTTTATCAATCTTTATCTCAATTTGGTGATTTTTCTTAATTCCTCGCGCTGCTTTGTCTCGTCATTTTAGAGGGTCATTTAGTTCTTTTTCCTTTTTTAAATTCATATTGAGTATTGATTTTCTCTTCTTGCGTTAAATTTGTAAATACATAATTAATTATTATCTTGAGTTACGAGTTTCTTTTACTTCGTGAGTTCGTGGACTCGAAAACCACGTGGCGCCCAACAGGCGTAAAGGTCCGGCGTTTACCCTAACCCTTCTCCAGCGCTAGTCGGGGTACACTTACGCCAAGATAAAAGTGCGTAACAAATTTGGCGACCAACGTGGGGCCTAAACGCCTTAAACAACATTAAAAAAATTATAAAATTTGAACAAAATTTTAAAATTTCAATTTTGAAACGTCAACAGCAGAATTATGCTTTGGATGTTGACGCAACTTTATATCCAAACATCGTAACGACAGTCGAACGTTGAATATCATTTATTTATATGTGCAGGCATATGTTCGGGCAAAGCAGCGCTCTTATCAAACATTTTTCTTATTTTATTTCGTTTCTTTTTTTGAGCAATTTTGTAAATTAAATTTTCTTAAACGAATATAATAAATATACATATAATAAATGTTTAAATCTTACCTGATTCCTTTCGAACGATAATCCTCTTGTTTTCAGGCACCACATAATGATCATATCGCAACGAATTACATTTTTTTAATATGATTTTCACTCATTTTTCATTAACTTTATTTTAAATTTCACACAATTTTGGCTGGTTTTGTTTTCAATGCACTTTCATTCTTTTATTATTTGCAATTCTTCAATTTATATTTTCACATCACTGTTTTATTTAGTTAATATTTTAATATTCCCGATTAAGTTCCGATTGCGTTAAAAATATAAATATAACGACGAAAATACACTACCGCGAGCACGTTTGCACAGCGTCGTTTTGCTTTAATACTATTGTTCATCTTGTTAAAATTGGAAGCTGATAAACCGATGAGAGAATTCATTCAGGAGGAGTATAGCGAATGATGATGAATTTTCGATAATACAGTTTGGATTGCTATGCAAACTAATAACTGACCTACCTCACAGTCTGACCTAGTTTCTTTTGGATGAATTCTCACAGTTATTGCAATGAACCTAATTTGTTGATAGTGCAAATGTTGATGGAGAATTATTTTGTTATTTTGTGCAAGTTAGTTACAGGGCACAGCTGTTTTTGTTTACATTCACGCCGGATAACCTCAGCTCTTTTCCTAGCTAAGTCGTTGGTTGTTTACATTTTTTTTGCGTTGTATATATATTTCCTTTGGGTATTTTTGAGTATTTGACTTTCATTTGTAGGAAATAAAGTGGAATTGGTTATACTAATTTTATTGATTTGTTGGAAAGTGTCAATATTTTTTTTTGAATCTATATGCCAATGTAGATCAATCGTATCAATAAATACGCCTTGTTACTTATATTTTAGATTCACATTATCGATACTCACGTTTCATCGCTGTGCTCATTTCCTGGTGATCCTTTATTACTTATCGGTTGATCTAAATATAATTTTGTGGAGCAATACTTGAGATTCAATATTGAATTGTTTAGGAAATTTTCTTTTGAATTTTTTTTAATACGCCTGCCTTCGATATATCTTTGTTATCCTTTTCAAGAGACTCTGAAAATCGGCGGTATGGAGGTTAATAGGTTAAATAAAGAGGAAATTTCATACGAACTCTCGGTAAGGGGATTACCAGTCGGGAAAGTAGATGATATGCGTGTTAGTCTGAGAGAAGCTCTTAAAGTAGAAAAGGATGGAACAAAACTTATCGCAGATCCTTACCCTTTCAAGTTTTCCGAAGATATAGAGGCATTAAATAAAAAACTAGAAGAAGTTAGCGCGCTCCTTGACGTTTTTAATGGGGATTTTTCCAGCAACGAGTATAAAAACATATCCTCAAAGGTTGAGTGGTCTTTGAGAAGGCTAGATAAGACAAGGCCAGAATCGGAAGAACAAAAAGATGCAAAGGCTAAAATTCGGTCGAAAATAGTTTCACTTTTAGTTTCTCTTAAAGCTAAGTCTTGTGGCAAGAATGAAGAAGACGATTCTTCTGATGATACCGGTGACGCATCCACATCAAGTGTATTCGTTAACACGACATATCCGCGAGTTCCCTTACATAAATGGGAGGTGAAGTTTTCGGGTGAGCATAATCAGTCCCTGAACTCGTTTTTGGAATGCGTGAACGAGTTGTCCGAAGCCCGGGGTATAAGTGAAAAACAGTTGTTCCAATCTGCGCTAGACTTATTCACAGGCCGAGCCTTAATTTGGTATAGGGCGAACAAGTCCAAATCTCAAACCTGGCGTGACTTAGTCAGGGATTTGAAAAAGGAATTCCTCCCATACGACTATGATGACCAATTAATCGAAGAAATAAAAAGGCGAACGCAGGGCAGGGACGCGGTTATCTGATCCTCTAACTGAAGCTCAGCAGCTCCGAATATTAAAACGCAACATCAACCCATTTTACCAGACTCAGTTAGGGTTAGTTGAAGTCAAAACAGTATCGGAGTTAGTTGAGCTAGGACGTCGATTGGAATCTATCCGAACCTCGGTTGAAGCTTATGTACCTCCACCATCGACACGAAACGCTCAGTTGCTTGAACCAGACCTAGCATACGTCTCAGCCGAACGACCTACTATAGCTGCAATACAGGACCAGCAATTAACCTCTAATCGAAGAAGCAATCCAAAATGCTTTCGATGCGGACGTCCCGGTCATTTCGCTCGTTTTTGTCGGGACCAAGGGCGCAATGTAAGGTGCTATGGGTGTGGCGCTCCAGGAATCACGCGACCTAGGTGTAACGATTGCAGAAATGGCACAGATAGTCGAGTACAGCGAGACACATTTAGACAAAGGGGGCCATCCAATGACCAGGACTCAAATAGGCAAACCTCCGAATCAGATCATATTCCGGCCCGGCAAACCCCGGGAAACGCGAGTGGAGCTCGACAATAAAGGGCGGACCGAGCTCCGACGATTTCCAAATAACCGCCCGTAGTAAAAGTTGCGCACCTGATTTCAAATCAAAAGTTAATAGATGTAATGACGCACTTAACACATTAGTGGACTATATCTTTTCGGAAGTAAAGGGTGATGTGCGTCCATATCTTAAAGTGACTATTTTTGGAACTCAAATTTGTGGCTTGCTGGACTCAGGTGCATCGCGAACAACTATTGGTAAACCTGGTTGGGAATTACTTGGAAAACTGGGGCTTAAAGTAGAGGAAGCAAGAGCTGAGACGGTCACACTAGCAGATGGGAAAAAGATCGATGTCTTGGGTACGGTAACCATACCAATAGAACTGGAGGGTCGGATTGCTGTTATAGAAGCTTTAGTTATTCCTGATCTTCCTCAATTTGTTATCTTGGGAACAGATTTTTGGCAGAATATGGGGATATCTGCAAATTTAAGAGCAAATTCTTGGAAATTTCAGGACGAGGACATCGCGCTGAATATTAGTGCACTGCATAGTCATTCCAAGTTAACGAATATTCAGCAGGAAGAATTGACACAACTTATAAGCGTTGCGGAAGCTAAAATGGGAAAGGATTTGGGATGTACCAACAAAGTGGAGCACATCATCCGAACCGACTCACCTCCAATTAAACAAAGGTACTACACAGTATCACCAGCCATTCAAAAAGTAATAAATTCTGAGCTGGGTAAGATGTTGGAGGCTGGTGTCGTAGAGCCCTCGGATAGTGCGTGGTCTTCTCCCGTTGTAATGGCCAAAAAGAAAGACGGTACCTATCGCTTCTGCGTCGACTATCGCAAACTCAATAAAGTTACCAAGAAAGACGCGTACCCTCTTCCTTATGTTTCAGCGACCTTGGATAAACTCCGCGATGCCAAATTCTTGTCTTCACTTGACATCAAATCTGCCTTCTGGCAAGTACCATTGGAAAAAGAGTCTAAGCACTATACAGCTTTCACTGTACCTAACCGTGGCCTATTTCAATTTAAAAGGATGCCTTTTGGGCTCAGTAATTCTCCGGCGACGTGGCAACGCTTAATAGATAAGGTTTTAGCAGGAGGTTTAGAAGGTCACGTATTTGTATATCTCGACGACGTCATCGTTGTCACCCAGACTTTTGAGGAGCACATAAAAGTTTTAGGCGAGGTCCTAGAGAGGTTATACCAAGCGGGACTAGTAATTAATTATAGTAAGTGTGAGTTTTGCCGCACAGAGTTAAAGTATTTGGGATATATTGTAGGGGAACAGGGACTACTAGTCGACCTTGACAAGGTGAAGTGCATCCTTGACATTTCACCTCCAAAAACTGTGTCTGAGGTGCGGAGATTTATTGGAATCGTGGCTTGGTATCGCCGATTTGTTCAGAGTTTTTCCTCAATTATAGCGCCAATCACCGATCTGTTGAAGAAGAAAAAGAAATTCTTGTGGTCATCGGAATGCGAAAAAGCTTTCCGCTTAATAAAAGAAAAGTTAGTTTCAGCACCTATTCTAAATTGTCCGGATTTCAACTACCCTTTTATAATACATACGGACGCCTCCGGGTACGGGGTAGGAGCAGTGTTGACGCAAAATATAAACGGGGAGGAAAGAGTGGTTGCTTATTTAAGTCGTTCTTTAACGAGATGCGAAAGAAACTATTCGACCACCGAACGTGAGTGTTTGGCGGTACTATGGGCTATAGACAAGTTGCGTCCATACATTGAAGGATCCACATTCACAGTCGTAACAGATCATGCGTCGCTTATTTGGCTTCACAATCTGAAGGATCTCACTGGGAGATTAGCCAGGTGGGCTATGAAACTTCAGCAATACGACTTTACAATTATACATTGCAAGGGTAAGGAGCATCTTTTGCCCGACTGGTTATCGCGGTCAGTTCCTGTGTTAGATTGCGTGAATCACTCTGTAACAACCGATAAATGGTATGTCAGGATGGTCAAGGATGTAGGCAAAGAGCCGTCTAAATTTCCAGATTGGAAAGAGGAACATGGGATCTTGTGGAAACATTGCAAACCAAAATACCCTTCCTTAGCTATTGAGGCCGAAATCTGGAAACAGGTAATTCCCAAAACGAATAGGAAGGATCTTCTCCTCAAGGCCCATGACATTCCTACCTCAGGTCACAGCGGAGTTCAAAAGACCTATGCTCGACTCGCTAATGAATATTATTGGCCAAGGATGAGAGCAGACGTTGCTTCCTATGTGAAAAATTGTAAAATTTGTCAAGCCACTAAACCTGAACGGAAGAAACCGATAGGACTGATGGCTCCTCGTAATGTAGCGGAGAAGCCTTGGGAATGTGTGTGTATCGACTTGGTTGGTCCTCTTCCCCGTTCAAATCGCGGCTTCGTCTACATACTTACCATTGTCGATCAATTAAGCAAGTTTCCTATGTTGTTCCCTTTACGATCTGCAACAGCTACGTCAATCATTCGAGCCTTAGAGGATCACGTGTTTTTAGTTTTCGGTGTACCAAGAGTCTTAATTTCTGATAATGGTTGCCAGTTTAGGAGTCGCGAGTATAAAAAACTTTGTGATAATTATGGAGTTGAAACTAGGTACACAGCTTTATATCACCCACAAGCAAACCCAGCAGAGAGAGTTAATCAGGTCATAAAGTCGATGCTAAGGGCGTACGTTTCGGAAAACCACAGAGTTTGGGATCAGCATTTGGCAAAGATTGCCTGTGCAATCCGAACATCTACGCATGAGGCTACCAAATTGACCCCTTTCTTTATAAACTTTGGCCGAGAAATGATTTTGTACGGAAGATCTCATAAGAAACTTGGTTGTCGTGATGTTTATAATCCTGAATTAAGGTCGATAGCTTTAGAAGAGGTGATAAAAGATGTTAGGCAAAGATTAATGAAAGCTTCGGAATCTGCTCGACATAGATATAATCTTAGAAGAAGAAATGAAAATTTTTTAGTCAATGATATGGTCTGGAGACGAAATTACGTTCTCTCTGAAGCTGCGAAGTACTTTAATGCAAAGCTTGCTCCAAAATATATAGGCCCATTTCGAATAGCGAAAGTAATATCACCGTGGACATACGAATTGCGGGATAGTAATGGTAAAAACGCGGGTACCTGGCATGGTAAGGATCTGAAAGCGTATTACACTGGAGATGACTAGTTTTGCGGTAGTAATTTTTTTTAAGGTCGCCCTAATAAGGTATCCAATCAGCTTCACTGAAAAATTACAGAGTATCGATTCATCGCTTAAGTTAGTCCGCAACCGCGATGGATACTCTTTCGAATAAGTTGGAATAACTCTAATATAAAAATAGATTATTCTCATATAATGTAGACTTAAGTTTTGAATTATTCGCATTATCTTTAATTAAGTTTCAAAATAACTTTTCTGTTTTAGGAAAATTAGGGGACATTATTAGGCTAAGATATTTTTTTTTTTGTAAGAGGTATCCATGTTAACGTGCGTTCTGTTTAATATATTAAATAGCTCTATAAAATCGACTTGGTTTATGTCAATGAAGTATAAGGCCAGATCACCAAGTAAAGAATAGGACCAGGTAATCAGTACAGTATGAAAAGAAGAATGAGCTTTGAATTTTTTTTATTTTTTTTACATAGAATATATTATATAATTTTTGTACCATAGTAAATATAAAAGTAGGCGACATCTTTTTTTTTGTGAGATTTCTACGAAATCTCCATGGGGGAAGAGGTGGCGTATTACGGCGTGAATCCATATATTTTCTGATGTGGTGGCCTGAAAATAAAAGATTGTAGAATATACCATAAGATATTTATAAATTACCTCAGTGTACGTCCTCCTTTTCATGTTCTCCGTAAACTCTCGATGAGAATAATTCTGCAAAGGTTTTTATCTTTATTACAGATAATGGGAAGGAGCTACTATTTACCTTTTTTTTACGGTCCAACCAGTCTTCGAAGTGCCTTGACTTTCGCTCTATTTTGTTGATGTTTTGGGCTTGTGCATTTCGGTCACTGCCACTTATGTTTTCCCGACGCAGTCAGCCATGGATTCCTAAAAGAAAAGGACTATTAGTCAAATATATAAAAGAACTGGATTTAAGCATACTTACTTGGAACTCGATGATTTGGCGCGAAGCATAAAAACAAACGCATCTTAAATAATCGTTGATAATCTCCGCATTAAACGAACTACCTGGACTCGTCATCGGCCTGGAACTAGAATTAAGTTAGTTAGTAAGATTAATTTTTATTAAGTTTTGCTTTAGGTTTACTCTGAAATACGTAAAAATTCAAATGAAATACTTACTGAAGCTGTAAAGATGATGTGAGGCAAGCAAGGTAGCGCGAGCAGTCGATTCAACATCCTAAAAGGGGAAGATAGAAAATGGTATTTATCTTCAATAATCCAAACTAATAGAAAAAGAAAAACTAATTTAATACTCACCTGTCCAGTTTCCTCCCTTTTCTACGCCTCCAGACAGTCACAATAAAACCAAAACATAACCTGCAACATAAACACTTTCCCGACCGATTTTTGCGGATAACTTCAAGTACCCGAAAACGACATATACTGCTATGAGCTATTCGTAACCCAAAGCAAATATTGAAAAGAAATCCCGGACGAGATATCCCACAGGATAAAATTTTGTAAACACGTGAACCGAGCTGTCATAACAGACATTATTTGCAAATTTAAACGAAAAGCGAATTTTAATAATTTTTCCGACCACGGAAAAATGATCTACGAATTTCAAAGAAGATTTTAGAAACAAAATTGGAAAAATAACTTAATCGAATTTGAACCGATTCAAAAAATCTGTCAAAATACTGGGCGGAAGTGCAGATAGTGGCGCTTTTTCAATAAAAGGCTTTGGTATGTGAAGCGGGTAGCTCAGTTTGTTTGAAGTAATCTAAGTACGCGTCACGTCACGTCCGAGGAGTGAAAATAAAAATCATTTTTGAGTTTAAATTATGTTGGAAGCATAAGATTAGTGTCGTGCAGAAGGAGTATTTCCCTTTTTGGTGTTTTGGGGCGAACAGAGGAGTGAATTTTAGAGGAAAAACTATACAATTTTGGAAGGAAAAGTAGAGCAGAAAGGAAGTTTAGAGAGGAAGGGATCTGGATCGGCGAGGATGGATTAAATAATGGGATGGGATCATCAAAAACAAAGAAAAGGGGAAGGAAGCAAAGATAAGTACCATAGCAAGTTTTTTTTATCAATCTTGATCTCAATTTGGTGATTTTTCTTAATTCCTCGCGCTGCTTTGTCTCGTCATTTTAGAGGGTCATTTAGTTCTTTTTCCTTTTTTAAATTCATATTGAGTATTGATTTTCTCTTCTTGCGTTAAATTTGTAAATACATAATTAATTATTATCTTGAGTTACGAGTTTCTTTTACTTCGTGAGTTCGTGGACTCGAAAACCACGTGGCGCCCAACAGGCGTAATGGTCCGGCGTTTACCCTAACCCTTCTCCAGCGCTAGTCGGGGTACACTTACGCCAAGATAAAAGTGCGTAACAAATTTGGCGACCAACGTGGGGCCTAAACGCCTTAAACAACATTAAAAAAATTATAAAATTTGAACAAAATTTTAAAATTTCAATTTTGAAACGTCAACAGCAGAATTATGCTTTGGATGTTGACGCAACTTTGTATCCAAACATCGTAACGACAGTCGAACGTTGAATATCATTTATTTATATGTGCAGGCATATGTTCGGGCAAAGCAGCGCTCTTATCAAACATTTTTCTTATTTTATTTCGTTTCTTTTTTTGAGCAATTTTGTAAATTAAATTTTCTTAAACGAATATAATAAATATACATATAATAAATGTTTAAATCTTACCTGATTCCTTTCGAACGATAATCCTCTTGTTTTCAGGCACCACATAATGATCATATCGCAACGAATTACATTTTTTTAATATGATTTTCACTCATTTTTCATTAACTTTATTTTAAATTTCACACAATTTTGGCTGGTTTTGTTTTCAATGCACTTTCATTCTTTTATTATTTGCAATTCTTCAATTTATATTTTCACATCACTGTTTTATTTAGTTAATATTTTAATATTCCCGATTAAGTTCCGATTGCGTTAAAAATATAAATATAACGACGAAAATACACTACCGCGAGCACGTTTACACAGCGTCGTTTTGCTTTAATACTATTGTTCATCTTGTTAAAATTGGAAGCTGATAAACCGATGAGAGAATTCATTCAGGAGGAGTATAGCGAATGATGATGAATTTTCGATAATACAGTTTGGATTGCTATGCAAACTAATAACTGACCTACCTCACAGTCTGACCTAGTTTCTTTTGGATGAATTCTCACAGTTATTGCAATGAACCTAATTTGTTGATAGTGCAAATGTTGATGGAGAATTATTTTGTTATTTTGTGCAAGTTAGTTACAGGGCACAGCTGTTTTTGTTTACATTCACGCCGGATAACCTCAGCTCTTTTCCTAGCTAAGTCGTTGGTTGTTTACATTTTTTTTGCGTTGTATATATATTTCCTTTGGGTATTTTTGAGTATTTGACTTTCATTTGTAGGAAATAAAGTGGAATTGGTTATACTAATTTTATTGATTTGTTGGAAAGTGTCAATATTTTTTTTTGAATCTATATGCCAATGTAGATCAATCGTATCAATAAATACGCCTTGTTACTTATATTTTAGATTCACATTATCGATACTCACGTTTCATCGCTGTGCTCATTTCCTGGTGATCCTTTATTACTTATCGGTTGATCTAAATATAATTTTGTGGAGCAATACTTGAGATTCAATATTGAATTGTTTAGGAAATTTTCTTTTGAATTTTTTTTAATACGCCTGCCTTCGATATATCTTTGTTATCCTTTTCAAGAGACTCTGAAAATCGGCGGTATGGAGGTTAATAGGTTAAATAAAGAGGAAATTTCATACGAACTCTCGGTAAGGGGATTACCAGTCGGGAAAGTAGATGATATGCGTGTTAGTCTGAGAGAAGCTCTTAAAGTAGAAAAGGATGGAACAAAACTTATCGCAGATCCTTACCCTTTCAAGTTTTCCGAAGATATAGAGGCATTAAATAAAAAACTAGAAGAAGTTAGCGCGCTCCTTGACGTTTTTAATGGGGATTTTTCCAGCAACGAGTATAAAAACATATCCTCAAAGGTTGAGTGGTCTTTGAGGAGGCTAGATAAGACAAGGCCAGAATCGGAAGAACAAAAAGATGCAAAGGCTAAAATTCGGTCGAAAATAGTTTCACTTTTAGTTTCTCTTAAAGCTAAGTCTTGTGGCAAGAATGAAGAAGACGATTCTTCTGATGATACCGGTGACGCATCCACATCAAGTGTATTCGTTAACACGACATATCCGCGAGTTCCCTTACATAAATGGGAGGTGAAGTTTTCGGGTGAGCATAATCAGTCCCTGAACTCGTTTTTGGAACGCGTGAACGAGTTGTCCGAAGCCCGGGGTATAAGTGAAAAACAGTTGTTCCAATCTGCGCTAGACTTATTCACAGGCCGAGCCTTAATTTGGTATAGGGCGAACAAGTCCAAATCTCAAACCTGGCGTGACTTAGTCAGGAATTTGAAAAAGGAATTCCTCCCATACGACTATGATGACCGATTAATCGAAGAAATAAAAAGGCGAACGCAGGGCAGGGACGAGTCGATCGGGATGTATGTAGCGGTTATGATGAGCATGTTTTCGCGGTTATCTGATCCTCTAACTGAAGCTCAGCAGCTCCGAATATTAAAACACAACATCAACCCATTTTACCAGACTCAGTTAGGGTTAGTTGAAGTCAAAACAGTATCGGAGTTAGTTGAGCTAGGACGTCGATTGGAATCTATCCGAACCTCGGTTGAAGCTTATGTACCTCCACCATCGACACGAAACGCTCAGTTGCTTGAACCAGACCTAGCATACGTCTCAGCCGAACGACCTACTATAGCTGCAATACAGGACCAGCAATTAACCTCTAATCGAAGAAGCAATCCAAAATGCTTTCGATGCGGACGTCCCGGTCATTTCGCTCGTTTTTGTCGGGACCAAGGGCGCAATGTAAGGTGCTATGGGTGTGGCGCTCCAGGAATCACGCGACCTAGGTGTAACGATTGCAGAAATGGCACAGATAGTCGAGTACAGCGAGACACATTTAGACAAAGGGGGCCATCCAATGACCAGGACTCAAATAGGCAAACCTCCGAATCAGATCATATTCCGGCCCGGCAAACCCCGGGAAACGCGAGTGGAGCTCGACAATAAAGGGCGGACCGAGCTCCGACGATTTCCAAATAACCGCCCGTAGTAAAAGTTGCGCACCTGATTTCAAATCAAAAGTTAATAGATGTAATGACGCACTTAACACATTAGTGGACTATATCTTTTCGGAAGTAAAGGGTGATGTGCGTCCATATCTTAAAGTGACTATTTTTGGAACTCAAATTTGTGGCTTGCTGGACTCAGGTGCATCGCGAACAACTATTGGTAAACCTGGTTGGGAATTACTTGGAAAACTGGGGCTTAAAGTAGAGGAAGCAAGAGCTGAGACGGTCACACTAGCAGATGGGAAAAAGATCGATGTCTTGGGTACGGTAACCATACCAATAGAACTGGAGGGTCGGATTGCTGTTATAGAAGCTTTAGTTATTCCTGATCTTCCTCAATTTGTTATCTTGGGAACAGATTTTTGGCAGAATATGGGGATATCTGCAAATTTAAGAGCAAATTCTTGGAAATTTCAGGACGAGGACATCGCGCTGAATATTAGTGCACTGCATAGTCATTCCAAGTTAACGAATATTCAGCAGGAAGAATTGACACAACTTATAAGCGTTGCGGAAGCTAAAATGGGAAAGGATTTGGGATGTACCAACAAAGTGGAGCACATCATCCGAACCGACTCACCTCCAATTAAACAAAGGTACTACCCAGTATCACCAGCCATTCAAAAAGTAATAAATTCTGAGCTGGGTAAGATGTTGGAGGCTGGTGTCGTAGAGCCCTCGGATAGTGCGTGGTCTTCTCCCGTTGTAATGGCCAAAAAGAAAGACGGTACCTATCGCTTCTGCGTCGACTATCGCAAACTCAATAAAGTTACCAAGAAAGACGCGTACCCTCTTCCTTATGTTTCAGCGACCTTGGATAAACTCCGCGATGCCAAATTCTTGTCTTCACTTGACATCAAATCTGCCTTCTGGCAAGTACCATTGGAAAAAGAGTCTAAGCACTATACAGCTTTCACTGTACCTAACCGTGGCCTATTTCAATTTAAAAGGATGCCTTTTGGGCTCAGTAATTCTCCGGCGACGTGGCAACGCTTAATAGATAAGGTTTTGGCAGGAGGTTTAGAAGGTCACGTATTTGTATATCTCGACGACGTCATCGTTGTCACCCAGACTTTTGAGGAGCACATAAAAGTTTTAGGCGAGGTCCTAGAGAGGTTATACCAAGCGGGACTAGTAATTAATTATAGTAAGTGTGAGTTTTGCCGCACAGAGTTAAAGTATTTGGGATATATTGTAGGGGAACAGGGACTACAAGTCGACCCTGACAAGGTGAAGTGCATCCTTGACATTTCACCTCCAAAAACTGTGTCTGAGGTGCGGAGATTTATTGGAATCGTGGCTTGGTATCGCCGATTTGTTCAGAGTTTTTCCTCAATTATAGCGCCAATCACCGATCTGTTGAAGAAGAAAAAGAAATTCTTGTGGTCATCGGAATGCGAAAAAGCTTTCCGCTTAATAAAAGAAAAGTTAGTTTCAGCACCTATTCTAAATTGTCCGGATTTCAACTACCCTTTTATAATACATACGGACGCCTCCGGGTACGGGGTAGGAGCAGTGTTGACGCAAAATATAAACGGGGAGGAAAGAGTGGTTGCTTATTTAAGTCGTTCTTTAACGAGATGCGAAAGAAACTATTCGACCACCGAACGTGAGTGTTTGGCGGTACTATGGGCTATAGACAAGTTGCGTCCATACATTGAAGGATCCACATTCACAGTCGTAACAGATCATGCGTCGCTTATTTGGCTTCACAATCTGAAGGATCCCACTGGGAGATTAGCCAGGTGGGCTATGAAACTTCAGCAATACGACTTTACAATTATACATCGCAAGGGTAAGGAGCATCTTTTGCCCGACTGGTTATCGCGGTCAGTTCCTGTGTTAGATTGCGTGAATCACTCTGTAACAACCGATAAATGGTATGTCAGGATGGTCAAGGATGTAGGCAAAGAGCCGTCTAAATTTCCAGATTGGAAAGAGGAACATGGGATCTTGTGGAAACATTGCAAACCAAAATACCCCTCCTTAGCTATTGAGGCCGAAATCTGGAAACAGGTAATTCCCAAAACGAATAGGAAGGATCTTCTCCTCAAGGCCCATGACATTCCTACCTCAGGTCACAGCGGAGTTCAAAAGACCTATGCTCGACTCGCTAATGAATATTATTGGCCAAGGATGAGAGCAGACGTTGCTTCCTATGTGAAAAATTGTAAAATTTGTCAAGCCACTAAACCTGAACGGAAGAAACCGATAGGACTGATGGCTCCTCGTAATGTAGCGGAGAAGCCTTGGGAATGTGTGTGTATCGACTTGGTTGGTCCTCTTCCCCGTTCAAATCGCGGCTTCGTCTACATACTTACCATTGTCGATCAATTAAGCAAGTTTCCTATGTTGTTCCCTTTACGATCTGCAACAGCTACGTCAATCATTCGAGCCTTAGAGGATCACGTGCTTTTAGTTTTCGGTGTACCAAGAGTCTTAATTTCTGATAATGGTTGCCAGTTTAGGAGTCGCGAGTATAAAAAACTTTGTGATAATTATGGAGTTGAAACTAGGTACACAGCTTTATATCACCCACAAGCAAACCCAGCAGAGAGAGTTAATCAGGTCATAAAGTCGATGCTAAGGGCGTACGTTTCGGAAAACCACAGAGTTTGGGATCAGCATTTGGCAAAGATTGCCTGTGCAATCCGAACATCTACGCATGAGGCTACCAAATTGACCCCTTTCTTTATAAACTTTGGCCGAGAAATGATTTTGTACGGAAGATCTCATAAGAAACTTGGTTGTCGTGATGTTTATAATCCTGAATTAAGGTCGATAGCTTTAGAAGAGGTGATAAAAGATGTTAGGCAAAGATTAATGAAAGCTTCGGAATCTGCTCGACATAGATATAATCTTAGAAGAAGAAATGAAACTTTTTTAGTCAATGATATGGTCTGGAGACGAAATTACGTTCTCTCTGAACCTGCGAAGTACTTTAATGCGAAGCTTGCTCCAAAATATATAGGCCCATTTCGAATAGCGAAAGTAATATCACCGTGGACATACGAATTGCAGGATAGTAATGGTAAAAACGCGGGTACCTGGCATGGTAAGGATCTGAAAGCGTATTACACTGGAGATGACTAGTTTTGCGGTAGTATTTTTTTTTAAGGTCGCCCTAATAAGGTATCCAATCAGCTTCACTGAAAAATTACAGAGTATCGATTCATCGCTTAAGTTAGTTCGCAACCGCGATGGATACTCTTTCGAATAAGTTGGAATAACTCTAATATAAAAATAGATTATTCTCATATAATGTAGACTTAAGTTTTGAATTATTCGCATTATCTTTAATTAAGTTTCAAAATAACTTCTGTTTTAGGAAAATTAGGGGACATTATTAGGCTAAGATATTTTTTTTTTGTAAGAGGTATCCATGTTAACGTGCGTTCTGTTTAATATATTAAATAGCTCTATAAAATCGACTTGGTTTATGTCAATGAAGTATAAGGCCAGATCACCAAGTAAAGAATAGGACCAGGTAATCAGTACAGTATGAAAAGAAGAATGAGCTTTGAATTTTTTTTATTTTTTTTACATAGAATATATTATATAATTTTTGTACCATAGTAAATATAAAAGTAGGCGACATCTTTTTTTTTGTGAGATTTCTACGAAATCTCCATGGGGGAAGAGGTGGCGTATTACGGCGTGAATCCATATATTTTCTGATGTGGTGGCCTGAAAATAAAAGATTGTAGAATATACCATAAGATATTTATAAATTACCTCAGTGTACGTCCTCCTTTTCATGTTCTCCGTAAACTCTCGATGAGAATAATTCTGCAAAGGTTTTTATCTTTATTACAGATAATGGGAAGGAGCTACTATTTACCTTTTTTTTACGGTCCAACCAGTCTTCGAAGTGCCTTGACTTTCGCTCTATTTTGTTGATGTTTTGGGCTTGTGCATTTCGGTCACTGCCACTTATGTTTTCCCGACGCAGTCAGCTATGGATTCCTAAAAGAAAAGGACTATTAGTCAAATATATAAAAGAACTGGATTTAAGCATACTTACTTGGAACTCGATGATTTGGCGCGAAGCATAAAAACAAACGCATCTTAAATAATCGTTGATAATCTCCGCATTAAACGAACTACCTGGACTCGTCATCGGCCTGGAACTAGAATTAAGTTAGTTAGTAAGATTAATTTTTATTAAGTTTTGCTTTAGGTTTACTCTGAAATACGTAAAAATTCAAATGAAATACTTACTGAAGCTGTAAAGATGATGTAAGGCAAGCAAGGTAGCGCGAGCAGTCGATTCAACATCCTAAAAGGGGAAGATAGAAAATGGTATTTATCTTCAATAATCCAAACTAATAGAAAAAGAAAAACTAATTTAATACTCACCTGTCCAGTTTCCTCCCTTTTCTACGCCTCCAGACAGTCACAATAAAACCAAAACATAACCTGCAACATAAACACTTTCCCGACCGATTTTTGCGGATAACTTCAAGTACCCGAAAACGACATATACTGCTATGAGCTATTCGTAACCCAAAGCAAATATTGAAAAGAAATCCCGGACGAGATATCCCACAGGATAAAATTTTGTAAACACGTGAACCGAGCTGTCATAACAGACATTATTTGCAAATTTAAACGAAAAGCGAATTTTAATAATTTTTCCGACCACGGAAAAATGATCTACGAATTTCAAAGAAGATTTTAGAAACAAAATTGGAAAAATAACTTAATCGAATTTGAACCGATTCAAAAAATCTGTCAAAATACTGGGCGGAAGTGCAGATAGTGGCGCTTTTTCAATAAAAGGCTTTGGTATGTGAAGCGGGTAGCTCAGTTTGTTTGAAGTAATCTAAGTACGCGTCACGTCACGTCCGAGGAGTGAAAATAAAAATCATTTTTGAGTTTAAATTATGTTGGAAGCATAAGATTAGTGTCGTGCAGAAGGAGTATTTCCCTTTTTGGTGTTTTGGGGCGAACAGAGGAGTGAATTTTAGAGGAAAAACTATACAATTTTGGAAGGAAAAGTAGAGCAGAAAGGAAGTTTAGAGAGGAAGGGATCTGGATCGGCGAGGATGGATTAAATAATGGGATGGGATCATCAAAAACAAAGAAAAGGGGAAGGAAGCAAAGATAAGTACCATAGCAAGTTTTTTTTATCAATCTTTATCTCAATTTGGTGATTTTTCTTAATTCCTCGCGCTGCTTTGTCTCGTCATTTTAGAGGGTCATTTAGTTCTTTTTCCTTTTTTTTTAAAATTCATATTGAGTATTGATTTTCTCTTCTTGCGTTAAATTTGTAAATACATAATTAATTATTATCTTGAGTTACGAGTTTCTTTTACTTCGTGAGTTCGTGGACTCGAAAACCACGTGGCGCCCAACAGGCGTAAAGGTCCGGCGTTTACCCTAACCCTTCTCCAGCGCTAGTCGGGGTACACTTACGCCAAGATAAAAGTGCGTAACAGCCCCTGGGGCCTCCGTGCTACCTGTTAGTGTTTCTACTTCGACTGCGTTTTGTCCGATGCAAATGTTAGGGGTATAGCAAACTCTTCGGGGTTAGTTTCCGTGCGAGGAAACCTGAGCGCCATATTTGGACCTTCAACATTACAATTATTTGCTAGGAAGTCATTTCCTAACAAACAGTCGTCCGTGAGACCTGGAAGGTTTTGAATGACTTGGAAATTGCAGGGTATTTTGTGCTTCAGTGTGAAGTTTCCCTGGCAGCTTCCCAAGGTTTTTCCAGTACCAAACGGCGTTTATAGTGTGTACACCTCCTCGGTATTGATGTCGTCGAGGGACTGTAATGCCTTTTTCTTAATAATACTAACCTCAGCGCCAGTATCCACTACCAATTTGGTTTGGCCGTGTAGGCCGATGTCCAATGGAAGTTTTTCGGTAGAGATACTAGTCTTGGGCGTCTGAGGTGACCCTTGTTTGTTTTGCGGAGGGTTTATAGTCGAGCCGGGGAGTTTTGGGTCGACTGTGCGTCGTTTCCCGGATTCTGAGACTCCCATTTCTGTTTTTGTTGGCAAACGTCAACAGAGTGTCCGCGTCGGCCACAGAAATTACATTTGACGCTTATGTTATACACTCGGGGGCCGCTGGAGGGTCGTTGCTCTAAGCCTGGCCTGTTTTCTCTAGGGGGTCTTCTTTCATGGCTTGTGTCTTGGATCTTAGCAGAATGGTTGGTTCTGCAATCGCGAACATCATGCCCATAATTTTTGCAATTTATGCAGAAAGGTGTGTTTTAGCTACATGTAATGTTTTGTGCCGGTGTACTGGAGTTCGGTCGTCTGTTTCCAAGCCTGTGGTCCCTTTGCTGAAATGGAGGGCGTTGTGATGGGTTCGGAGTGTATTGTTGGTGTTGGTAATTTAGTGGTGATGTCCTAGGGGGTACCTGTAAAAAGTTTATTTGACCATGGGCTAACGGGTTGGTACCTGTGTGTGTGTCATAAGCTTGTGTGTGGGGTAATGTTGGCATTTGTGAAAGTGGGGATTGTATGAATAGGGCGCTTTGCTGGAGCCTCTCCATGTCCAGCGCCTTTTGTATTAGTTCGTCCACTGTAGCATCGCCTATTGTAAGGAGATACTGGCACAAATGCGGGTTACCTACTCCGCTTTTCAGTGCGTTTTTAGCGAAGTCTTCTAACTGAGTCTTCACTGTGGATGCTGCATTGCCGTATTTGGTGTCGGCAGCTTCTTTGCAAAGGACCAACAATTGTTTGAGTCTGGTCGTGTATGCATTTAACGTTTCTAGGGGTAGTTGTCGAGTTGTGATTAGTTTATTTACCAACTCTTGATAGGTTTCCCTAGGTAAGTATGCCCTATTTAGACGTTCTTCCACTTCTTTGAAGGTGGGTGGAACGTCTGAGGCGAAGAGTTGATACGCTTCACCTGGGATTCTGGTGGGCAGAATTTGTAGGAAAGCTGATTGCTCCTCTGTGGTTAGGCATTGCTGTGTCTGTTTACAACAACCTATAAAAGTTTGGAGCTCTTGGCTCAACTGAGGGCTATTTGCGCCAGAGAACAAAGGAACAAGCTGTGCCGTTAGTTTGGCTACTTTGGCGTAATCTACCATCTTGGAGTATTTGTAGGTTGTTGGTGGTTTATACTCGGGTAGACTAAGCAGGCTTTCCTCGTGACTGGTGTCCGTCAAGGATACTTCCAGCCAATCGTATAGGAGGTCTTCGTCGGTCGGTTCGGGTTTGGTCTGATCGTCGGTGTCTTTACTTGGTGAGGCTCTTACAAGTACACTGGCCTCTTTACAATTATTATCTCTTAAATTATCTTCCTTAACTAATTCGAACGAGCGCGAGGTTCCCTTAAATTCGGCGATGTCCGCCTTAAATCTCTCTGTATCCTCCTGATATTTTTTCACTAATGCGAGTCTATCCTCGCGGTTTTGTGTGAGTTTTTTTATCTAAAACGTCACACTGAGGTACAGAGAGTTTATCGGAGTCCCGCGCTTTCTCGAGAACCCTATCTAAATACCTATTTAAACTTACTGTACTAGCGGCTGTAGGAAGGGGTAGAACTGTGCCGCTTCTAAGCCTTCTTCCTTCGAATTCTTTGGGTGAAGGGGGTGGACGTTCGCTATTTGTTGGGGGTGTCCTCTCTGCGGGGAACTTGGTCCTCGGTGCGGCTTTCGGTGGGGAGTCACCTTCCGACTCCGATATACACTACGAATTGTTGGTGGTTGCAAGGGGGGCTAGTAGCCTACTTAGGTACTCCCTTGCCGTAGTTCACTGTTGATAGAGGGGCTAATTCAGCCGTCTTTGGGTTTCCCTGTGATGTGATCTGAAAGGGGGCTTTTGGCCGTCTTCGTTTTTCCTCTCAGACCTACTGCTGTGCAATTACTGGTGGAGGCGAGTTGTCCCCTTGATCGCCTCTTTGTCTAAAGCTGCGGACGGGTTGACCTTTGAGTTGTCCGATCTGGAGGTGGCCTTCTTTCCAGTCGTCCGTCTAGGGTTGATTTGCAGGAGAGCCGATGATCCTGTAGGATGGTTCTTGGGTTTCCTACTACTCCTTTCTGGTCACGGCGAAATCCTCAGCTCTTTTAAAGATGGTGCCTTTTGCACTTGTTAAAAAGGGCAACCGGTTGCTCGCCTGGAGCAGAGGCAGATACAGTTGTTTAGCCCTGAGCGTTGGGGGTGACTTACTGGGCTATTGACTACCCAGCAGTGGCCAAAGGATCCCCTTTTATTCGATATTAGATCGAGGGTTTTAAAGCGTTTACGGTTTGTACCAACCAAGCTTCCTCGATCCTACTGGCTGCGCCAATTTTTTGTTATATAGGTATTTATATAAATAATTTTTCTGTCAGTTTTCTTTAATACACTTTAGTAACCATTTAATTTCTTAATACCAGCAACTTAAACTACCTTTACAATTTCTTGATTAATCCGTTTTTCTGGAAATCACTTGTATTAACCTTACAGTTTTCTTTAGTACACTTTAGTAACCATTTAATTCCTTAACACTAGCAACTTAAACTATCTTTACAATTTCTTGATTAATTCGTTTTTCTGGAAATCACTTGTATTAACCTGTCAGTTTTCTCTAACACACTTTAGTAACCATTCAATTACTTTAATACATTTTTATTGAATTGATCGCGTTTTACCACTTGACTCTATTCCCACAACCGACTTATTTCGAAGCTTCAAACAGACTCTCCGTAAAAATCACCGCGACTTTACTATTTCGCGTTTAAAAACAGACTCAGTTCTTAAAATCTTTTTCACGACCACTTACTTGTTTTTTCGACTTGAACTTTTAGATCAAGGTAGAAAGCTTTGAGCTTTCTCTCTCGATCGTATATCTTCCGTTCAGTCGTTAAACATTAGGTAAGCTTTTGGTCGTGTGTGTGAGAGCTGTTTCCTCTCACTGGCTTGATCAAGTTCAAGCACCGTTAAACCTTGAGCAAGGCGATGTACTTATTGGAATTTGATGGCGAGGCGCTTTTAGCCTGAGACTTGGAATTTTACCCAGGTGCTTTGCCATCATTTTTCATGTACTTTTGCCTTGCTTTGATTTCTAGGAAAATTTTACCCGTTAGCCACTTCGTGAAAGAGGATATGCAATTTCCTCTGGAATGTGTTTACGAAGTGGCTACTTGATGGTTAATTTTCATGTTGGTTTTTTTTTGTTTGTGGTCATATCTGTTATCCGATGTTGTTGACCTCGGATTTCGGATTTTAGACTTGCAACAACGCCGCTGCATCTCCTCCCGTACTCGGTGACTTCTATTTCAACTTTAAACGCGCTGACTTCTCGTGCATTGATGACTGGTTGCTTTCCTGTGACTGGTCGGGCGTGTCGGGAGAGCGTGACGTAGATCTGGCTACGAGCGCTTTTTATGATCTTCTTTACACTTGTTTTACCCGGCTTGTTCCCATTAGCATTTCTAGGTCCGGATCCCCTCAACTGTTTCATCCCTGGTTTGATGGTGCCTCACGACATCTGAGGAACTTGAGGGGTAAAGCTTGGAGGAGGTTTTGTACCTCAGGAAGCCATGAAGACTATTTGGCGTACTCTGACCTTTGCCACCGTTTCTCTGCTCCTATGCCGAGTACCTGTCTAATATGAGAATTACGTTTCGTAGCGACCTCAAACAGTTCTGGAAATTTATCAACTCGAAGCGCAAATGTGACGCCTATCCTGCTTCTTTGAGGTACTGTGGCTGCGAGAGTGACGACGCTCCCACAATTTCTAATTTGTTCGCGGATTTTTTCCGTACCTCCTTCTGTGATTCTCTCTGTGATATTCCCTCTCCTGATTTTATCCACTTGACGCGACTTCCGCCTACCTCTCTTGAGCCTAATGACTTAGTTTTCGACGATGCACACGTTGCTGAACACTTATCTAAGTTGGCGGAGGGCTTCACTTGTGGTCCGGACGGTTTACCCGCTTCCTTTCAAAAGAAATGCCATTCATCTCTTGCCAGCGTCCTTTGTTACTTGTTCAATCTATCTGAAGTCTGGCCGCTTTCCTGAAATTTGGAAGACTCCTGTGTTGATTCCCTTCCATAAAAAAGGGAATATGTCCGACGTCTCTAACTACCGACCGATCGCTAGCCACACCGCAAAAGTTTTTGAGTCTCGCGTTAGTGACGTTCTTCGATTTCATTGCAAGCCTTTCATGGGTCTTCCAGCATGGTTTCCTCAGGGGGAGGTCCACGACCACCAACCTCCTCGAATTCATTAATTATTCTTTACCAGCCGTCGATGCGGGAAAACAGGTCGAATGTCTATTTACAGATTTCAGTAAGGCTTTCGATAGGATCGACCATGGTATCCTGGTCTATAAATTGACTCTTCTTGGGTTTCCTTCCTGTTTCATCAACTGGCTGTCCTCTTACCTGTCAGGTCGCACCCAGCGCGTCCAGTTTCGGGGAGTTCTCTCTGATCAAATCCTTGTCACTTCGGGGGTGCCACAGGGCAGTATCCTTGGCCCACTCCTCTTCATCCTATACGTTAATGATGTTTCGCTTCTCCTGACCCGCAGTAAGATTCTGTGCTATGCGGATGATGCTAAGATTTTTCGCATTGCCTCCCACGAATCAGACTGCAGTACCTTGCACTCTGACCTAGCTGTGTTTCACGACTGGTGTGTGCGCAATCGCCTTCCATTGAATGCCGACAAGTGCACCGTTATGACCTTCTCCCATAAGAGATGCCCTTTCCTCTTTGACTACACCGTCGATTGCGTTACCTTGGGCAGGGTCGATAAGATGAAGGACCTAGGTGTGGTCGTCAATTCTCGCCTTTCATTCGAGGATCATGTGGACTCGATCGTTGGTAGGGCCAATTCGATGTTGGTTTTCGTTAAAAGATGGTCTAAGGAACTCGATGATCCCTACTTAACTAAGCTTCTCTACTGTACCTTCGTCAGACCGGTCTTGGAATACGCTAGCCCCGTATGGGCTCCCTATTTCGCCGTTCATGTCCGCCGGTCCGCCGCGTCGAGGCAGTACAGCGCAGATTCCTTAGGTTTGCTCTCCGTGGACTTCCCTGGATTGATCGCTGGGGCTGATTTCTCTTGACTCCCTTGAAAAGAGGCGTAACATCTCCAGACTATTATTTTTGTTTGATTTATTGCAGGGAACAATAAATTCACCTGATTTACTGGCGGCCGTTAACATCTCTATCCCGCAACGCTCCTTGAGGAATCGCAACTTCCTGCACATCTCTAGTCATCGTACTCTGTATGGGATGCACGAGCCCATCACTTCGATGTCTCGCCTCTTCAACCAACACTTCGCCAGTTTCGACTTAAATCTCTCCAGGCTGCAGTTGAAGGGCCTGCTTAGACAGTGCCTTGGTTGACGTGAGGTTGCGGATGGTGTGAATTGCGGTCCTTGTTCGTTTTCATTGGCTTGTTTTTTCGGCTCTAGTGTGTAGTTTAGTTTATAAGTTTTTCACTTACGCTGTAGTAATCTCTGTGATGAATCTGAATAAATGAAATGAAATGAAATGAAATGAAATGAAAGAAACCATACCTGCGAGAGTGCAAGAGTCTATGTTCGAGTTCAAAAGCTGGTGAATAAAGACTAGGTCAGCAACTCAACGTCGTTCTTCCAACAATCGGAGGCGATCCACATAAGGAGGAAGCCTAAGTGGATCATTCCATGGAAGGTCTCTTAGTGCGAACCTAACAAAGTTCCGCTGCACCGACTCAATGCGTCTGGACTGAACAGTATAGCAGGGAGACCAAACCTGAGATGCATATTTGAGAATTGGCCTGACCAAAGAAAAGAGTAAGTGAATTAAGGTCTTCCGATCAGAAAACTCCCTTGACCACCGCTTTACATAGCCAAGAACTGAATTACTCCTAGAAACAATGTAGTTAATGTGCAGAGTGAAATCGAGTTTACGGTAGCTTCACTCCAAGGTCAGTGACGGACTGCACCCGACATATATTAGTTTCCGCAAAGGAATAAACAAAGACGAGCTGGCTACCCTGCGGTACGCCAGATGTAGCCCTAACGACTCTGGATAGAGTATGACGGAAACATACTCGATATACCTGTCTTTTAAGTTAGAGAAGATCCAATCGAGCAATAAAGGCGGAAAACCCAACTTTTCAAGCTTAAGCATAATCACAGAGTGGGGAAGTTTACCAAATGCCTTGCTTAAGTCGGTGTAGACGCAGTCAGTCTGGAGACCTTGCATAAAGGCAGAGATTATGTGGTATGCAAATTCAAGCAAGTTAGTTGTCGTCGATCTACCGGGCAAAAAGCCATGTTGATTAGATGAGATTAACCCCTTACACTGCCCTACAAGCTGTGAATATATAACAGATTCGAACAACTTGGGTATGCAGGAAAGCTTTGCGATTGGCCTTTAATTTGTTATTATGTTTTATGCCCCTTTTTATAAACAGGAATTATAAAGGAGCTCTTCCATAACGTAGGAGATCTACCGGCCTGAAGAGATTTGTTGAAGATGAGTTCCAGTGGAGTGAGTAAGCCGTCATAACAGCATCTCAAGAATGCAGGTGGAACAACATCAGGACCAAAAGAAAAGTCCCTTCTAAGTTCCTTGATACGATCTATAATAATATCACGAGATATAATGGGCAAAGCAATGAAAGCAGCGGGACAATCGTTCATATGATCAAACTCTTCCAGGGAAGGCACAAAATTGCCTGATGAAAAGGCGCCCTCGAAAAACAATGCAAAGTTGTCGGCTATATCGGGCGCGCTGCAACTAGAGGATCCATTGTACCACATTGTAGATGGATAATTATTAGTTTTCTTCTTCATATGAACAAGTTTAAAAAAGGTACGAGGATCCATATGCAAGTTATCGCGAACATTATCGAGGTATTCCCTGAATAAGGATGATGATAACGCTAAAAAGCTGTCATGACAATAAACGAAATCACAATAAGTTGATGTGTTTCTACAGCGTAAGTAAGTTTTCCATAGTCTATTTTTCTTATTTTTAAGTCCACGTAGTTCTCTTGTATACCACGGGGAAGACTGACAGGATGATCTTGACCGCTTGAGTAGTACACACAAATTAAACAGATCATAAATCCTATCATTAAACACGAAAACGCACTCGCCGATATCGCTATCATCAAAAAGAGATGCGAAATCGATCGATAGGATCCTGTTTGAAAGATCAGAGAAGTCCGCCCTTTTAAAATCAAGAACGTATTGATCTACGTTGGGGTCGGCAGTATAAGAACCATCGTAGCAAAAAGAGATGAAAATGGGCGGATGCAAACTGTCAATAGCGGATAAGTTCCGAAAAGTCGGTTCGACTAAAGTGTTACTCGAATCAGAAGAAAAGATAAGATCTACCTGTCTTCCCATAGAGTTCTTTACATCACTCAATTGGTGTAAAGAGGAGATGGCGTCAAGAAAATGGGAGTCTTTAGCAGTAAGACAATTAAAGGGAAGGTAGTCATCGTCATCAGCGTTGAGTACCCATTGAACGCTGGGTAAGTGAAAGTCACCAAGAAGGTTGATTTCATCCTTTGGGTTTGTCATATTACTAATAAAATCTAGGTTAAGAATTAAAATATCGTAAAGACTTCTACCATCTACATCAACATAGTTCTTCAAGTTTGGAGGGATACAACAACAAAGCAGGAAAATGTGCATCTTCATCAGTGATATCCTAAGAGCTAAAAGCTCAATTGTGCGCGTGTCGGAAAAAGCAGGTATATCAACCAACCCGCAATCCAAATGCAATTTGCATGCGAACCATGGAGTCAGAGTATCTATCCTTACAAAAAATCTGATAGGACTCGTCAAGAATTTCAGCATCATTAAAACCGTTATGAAGCCAGGTTTCGGTCAGAGCGATGACGTCGCAACAACAGGCAAGAGACGCCTGAAATAACTGGCTTGTTCGTGTTCTTAGTACCCTTACATTTTGGTAGTAAAGGGATAGCGTAAATAGCTTTTTTGGTTGCTAACAGTTGTTCTATTCTGAGTGCTTCTCGCGACCCTACGACGGGGCACAAACTCGTGAGCTATGATATTCTCGGGCCAGAAATCGGGGGCAGACATTATTTCAAAAAGATCCGGGGACGATGTCAACTTAAAAGACGACGTGAGTCTTTGAGAATGACGAGATCCTAGAAGTTGACAACGGAGGAGTATAGAGCCTTCAGCACCACTCCTCTCCCTCACGTAGCCAATAACGTCGTCAAGTCGATAGATCAAGTCGGGATACGAAAAAGGCTCGGTGGTTGCGCAATCCTCAGATTGAAACCCTCATTTTGAGACACATTAATATATCGCAACGGTAAAGTCTCTGGCGATGAGAGGTGATTATACTGAGAGACACAGCCTCGAACCTCCGAGTCAGAGCCACGTTCAGACAGACAAGTTGTCTGCAGGGGCACGGGGAAGACCCCTACTACAAGCAGAAACAGCCTTAACATCCGTCACAATAGCCCCAATTAGGTCACCATTGGCTGAAACAGCCGCCGACCAAGCAGCGACATCGGCTTTTACATTTCTGACAGTACGACGTATGTCGTCAACGGACGTCTGGAGACGAAGTTGGATCAATGCGTTGAGCGGCAAGACCAATGTAGCAGTAGCTACAAATTTAATATTTTATATTTTAAGTAAAAGTTTATTATTTGATTATATTATTAATAAAATATTTATATAAGTTTATTATTTGATTATATTATTAATAAAATATTTATATTAAAATCTACTTTAATAATATCCAATCAGACTGTACTGTCAAAAATATTTTAGTCAACCTGTACACTTCGATAAATTTTGAATAGTGTGAAACACAAACACTTTAAAAATTATCATAATCATTTATTCATTGACAATAAAATACTGTACTCAATACAAAGAAAATTTTAACAAACTATCTATGTATATAACGTAAAGTAGGATACAAAATAAATTGTAAATAATTTTAGTCTAGCCAGAACAACCGAACTGGTAACAATTAAAATAACTAAAAAAAAATTTAAAAAGTTTTTCCTTATTAAAATGAAAATATATATTTTTTTTAAATAAAATGTATCTAGACCATTTCTAGATATAAAGAAGTATTAGGAAGGAGGCTCTACAATAAAAGGGACTTCATTAAATCTAATTTGAGCCCCATTTACATCCCTATCACTTCATTGGAATGGTGAGAAAAAAAGAAATATATTTTCATTTTAATAAGGAAAAACTTTTTAAATTTTTTTAGTTATTTTAATTGTTACCAGTTCGGTTGTTCTGGCTAGACTAAAATTATTTACAATTTATTTTGTATCCTACTTTACGTTATATACATAGATAGTTTGTTAAAATTTTCTTTGTATTGAGTACAGTATTTTATTGTCAATGAATAAATGATTATGATAATTTTTAAAGTGTTTGTGTTTCACACTATTCAAAATTTATCGAAGTGTACAGGTTGACTAAAATATTTTTGACAGTACAGTCTGATTGGATATTATTAAAGTAGATTTTAATATAAATATTTTATTAATAATATAATCAAATAATAAACTTTTACTTAAAAGATAAAATATTAAATTTGTAGCTACTGCTACATTACTCCCCCCTCACACTTTAAAAATTATCATAATCATTTATTCATTGACAATAAAATACTGTACTCAATACAAAGAAAATTTTAACAAACTATCTATGTATATAACGTAAAGTAGGATACAAAATACATTGTAAATAATTTTAGTCTAGCCAGAACAACCGAACTGGTAACAATTAAAATAACTAAAAAAAATTTTAAAAAGTTTTTCCTTATTAAAATGAAAATATATTTTTTTTAAATAAAATGTATCTAGACCATTTCTAGATATAAAGAAGGGCTAAAATTTGAGGCCTCACAACTGAAGGGACTTCCCTCGATTCAATTTGGCTCCAATCCTATACAAACAACTTCAACCAACATGCCATGGGTCCCGGGTTCGAGACCAGATGACCGTGAGCTTTTATTAAGAAATAAAAATAATCCACTCCGTCTCTGGGCTGTTGTCTAGCTCGCAGCAATGCAAACAAGACTCAAGTTTCCTCACTTCCCTTACCCTAAATTCCCTTCCGGCCAAAACCATGCTAACGCATCAAAGGGTTGTCCCCTAGGATTTGGCCACATCGTATAAAAAAAAAAAAAAAAAAAACTACCGCAAATAACGGCGAAGAACCCACAGAAGAGGAAATGGCGGGATCAAGGTTAGCGATCACAATCTGAACATCAGTAAGCGAATCAGAAACCGCCACGACCCCAGACGATAGCTCATGTGATCGCTTCAAGAGTGCACAGGAGTTTGACTCCAAAGTCCTGGTAATCTCCAACAACTTGTCCACCTTGTTGGAAATTATATTGGTGTCATCGGACAGGAGCTGAGGATCGTTCCAACGGGCGGAAAACAAACCGACCCTATCAGCAACGAGGGCCAGATCACCAGAGAATGTCTCGATTACGCCCCTCGCCAGCCTAAGGACATGGCATGGTCTGATGTCCGAGCATTCACGACAGGTAATGGAGCCAGAAGACCCAGAACTGGAGCCTAAGCACGAAGAGTAGAACCACGGGCCACAAACGCCATCACAAGCAACCCCATCCCGGGTAATTTCATTGGCACAAACCCCACAAACAGGCATATTTTTATATATAAGATAAATGAAAAATGTGAACAGTGATATGTAATAATAAAATAAATAAAAAATAAGCGGAAAAAAAGAACAAGAGAGAACAAAGAAGAGAAAAGTGAGTGCACACTCGCATCAACAGCACGACAGTCACACGTACGTAGGTAATAAACAGGTAGATAAATAATTTAATCACACAACAGAAAAACAATTAGACGAAATAGACAGTACCCAAAATCAACAAGCAAATCGAATAAATAAACAAAAATACAGCCAGCAGTGAAATCAAAACACAGGCAAAAAACAGATTTAAGCAAATACACACTTCCACCGAAATAATGCAAGCACGCAACGGTATCAGACGAGCAATGTGTTTGAGGACTAGCAAAAGGACTCACGAATTCCACACATTTCCTGAATACTTTCGTAAAAAAGTAAGAAAGTCACTTGCCAAAAAAGAAATCCACGCTCGCAGGGTTCGAACTCGCGATCACGGCGTTTACGATCAAATTCTTAACCTTGACACTAAAGTCCACATGAGCTTTTGGGTTTCAAAAATGAAAGAGTTTACACTTAAAAAAAGACAATCTCGTTTATTTCAATTTTCTTCACTGATAAATCCACTGAGTTCTAATTATATAAATTTAAGTTTGTTTGATTTCAGAGTTTAATTCACATTTATTTAGGTTTTATTAATGTCAAATGCACCGAACGAACACGATTTCAAATTAAATTAATGATTTCAATAAACTTTTTCGATTTGAGCACACAACTTGACCGTCTTTGATCCGAGATAAAACCAGACTCATCCTGCATTCACTGTACTACCGTTCTCTTCCTCATTTTCAACTCACTTTTACCAAATATGGATATGAATTCAAATTCAAATTTTCAACACCATATTTGGTAACATTTTAAGGAATAATTCCCCTTCTCAGGTCTTTAAATTAGATAGTGCGTACATTTTTGGACTCAAATGCTAATCTATGCAGTGCATTAGAAGTGTCAATTCAACATGACACTCGATGATTGTTTAGAATCGTAAATAAATTCAAAGCGCAAACAATTTAAACGTGAAAAGCGAAAGGACGCTTATAGCGGAAAAAGTGCACAAAAGTGAAAAGTATTCTCACGCATCATATTATCCACCTCATAATAGTGAAAAAGCCACAGGAAATGTGGATGGCGCAGTTGCTAAGAGCATATATACCGTTAACACGGCTACGACTTAGCATTGAAAGTAAGTAAGGATAACAAAGAGCATACAAGTGAAAGTAGTTCGATACTGAAAGCGAAAGGACGCTAAAAAATAAAAATTTATACAAATTCAATAGTCGAAAGTGGAAAGCGGAAGGACGCTAACCAAATAAAGAAACAAAAGTAGAACAAAACATCACAAAACATCATGAACAACAATAAAACACCCTCCAAGGAAAGGGTGTCGTTAAGTACAGGTGCGTTAAGTGCTCTTAACAACAATAATATAATAATAAATGGAATAAACACTAGTAACTGGGACTACCCAATCAGCTCATTAAGCATTGTGCCCTCAGCAACTACCACAGTCGTAACCTACACAACGGCATCCCCAGTGTTATCAACCGGAATGATACAATGCGCCACTAAAAATAGCAGAAACAGTAAGCAAGAACAAAGAACTGGATGAAAAGAAAAGAGTGAGCAAAGGCCTACAAATTCAGAAGAAAGAAGGAATGGAAAAGGGCAAACTAGTTACCAAACACACCCCAATTAAAAAGAAATACGCTAGGGAAACAATACGCACAACTCTCCTACAAGTATGTAGCTCAGAAGATGCAAGGCGGAAACAGATACTACAAAAAACCAAAGCGGAAGTGAAAAATTACGACAAGGACACCATAGAGAACTCCAATACCAACTCCGACGTCAACATGGACACGGAAGAAAAAGGAAAAGATGAATTCTGTATTACCCCAGGAGGAAAAAGTACATGCAGAAGTAGCAGTCCCACTGAAGAGGAGGAAAACAACATCAAAAAGAAGAGAATAACGGAAAACAGGTACGCAATATTAGATAGTAATTATAAAGTATCCCACTTACTTGTACAAATAATAATAAGTATGAACTGAACTCTAATTATAAAATAAATAATAGTAATAAGGATTCTTTCCATAACTTAAATCAAATACAATTTAGCAATCAAAGCCAAACCATTCACAAGAAAACCGCGTCATATCTAGAACCCGGGCTCAGTCCAGAGGTCACAAACACGACCCACAATATTATAGACATTATAGACACAAACACAAACTTTGCCAACAGACAAAATACAGACCAGGTACCAAACACAAACACAGTTGCGTTGAACACTCAAGATAAAAATGGGAATGAAAGGAAAAAATACCTTCCACCTATAGTTGTGGAAGCGGTAAAATACAAGGGAATAGGAGAATCCCTGAGAAATAAAAACATACACTTCAAAGCCAGGGCTTACGGCCCTAATAAAGTAAAAATATTTATGTCTAACAAAGAACAATACGACATTTTGATAATGGACTTGGAGAAATTTAACTTCTCTTTTCACCACTATACGAAAAAGGATGAAAAACCAATATCATTACTCCTTAAAGGAATTCACCACTCGTACGCCCCAGAGGATATTGAACAAGAACTCAAACACTTGTTCCCAGATATCATATTGCAAGCGGTACACAGATTTGAGACTCCAATATCAAAGAGGATAATAACATGTACCATCTCAATATGTTCAAGATAACGGTTGCACCGGGTCAAAACATAGATGACATTATAAAAAGAAAAACTTTCTTGAACCAAATTGTTAGTTGGGAAAAGCCAGCAAGTCAAGGACCAGTACAGTAGAAGGAGTAGAAGAGTAGAAGGAGATTTGTATGTGTCAAATGAAGCCTGGAAACTGCCAATTAACTGAAGGAGAAAAGCTACTTTGCGCAAATTGCGGTTCCAACGGTCATCCTGCCAGCTATAAAGGGTGCCCATACTACAGCAGATACTCAAAAAGAAGCAAAGAGAATCTAACGAATAAAAGGCAACACATCTCAAGAGACAATATAATTAAACCAGGCATCTCATTCGCGGACCACTTCAGGAGTCAACCAGAGCAGGACAATGCAAACTTCCCACCTCTAATAAACGAAAACTGGATTAACAAGAGGAATGATTGCAATATCATGCTCATAACACCTGTAACTACAGGATCATCTAGCCAAGGCAGTGTCGGAAATGCACTAAACAACTTTTTACAATTATCGAAAAAATTATTCGGTATATCAATGTTCAGACTTGCAGAATTAATAAACGAATTTAATTTAATGTCTAGCAACAACCCTCTATATGAGATACAAGTAATGTACCTAGAATTCTCGAACAAACTCTTCAATCTTGGATTCAAATAAGAAGCTAAAACTAAACCTGCTGGAACTAATCGTTAACAGCTTAATAAGGAACACGAGAAGAATCCAATTGTACGACTACATCAGAATACATGATATTGACATTGCATTCATATTAGAAACAAGATTAAATCCAATACATAGGTTACAATACAAAAATTACCAGGTAATCAGAAACGACGCGGAACAAGGTGTCATGCTAATAATAAGAAGCTTCTTTAAATATGAGATAACTAACCTCGAAACAAGTATCCCCAATATAGCAATTGAAGTTTATGTGACTTGTAATAAAATTCCCAAAAAAATACTCATAGTTTGTATTTACATACCAGGGAATTGCCCCCTAGAAACACTTACAAACTTTCTAAGTATCCTCACAGACCTAACAGAAACATTTGATAATATAATACTGGGCGGAGACTGGAACGCAAGGCACAAATCCTGGAACGACACAAAAAACAACAGAAATGGAAACAAGATTAACAAATGGTTAGAAAACCCGAGTAGTTTAAATTACCATATTTTATCACCGCAGAAAACAACATTCCCGAGGAGCGGGTCCATAATTGATCTATACATGGTCAGTATGACTCTACAAAACCTATTCACAATTGACAAATGCGACACACTTAACTCACCCTCGGACCACTACGGCGTATTACTAGTAATAGAAACAAAAAACACTAAAATCGAAATAAACGACCCACCAAAAAGATTCATATACAATAAAGCTGACTGGGAGGAATTTAGGAGAAAACTAGATACACAGCTAGCGGAATACCGTATTGATAATAGCAGGAATCTAGGAAACGAAGAGATTGATCAAAAAATGCTTGACCTAACTAAAAAGGTGTCTAAAGTAAATTACAAAATAGCATACCAAAATATCAAACAAAGTACAAAATACAGTAACGTACCGCCATATATAAGAGATACCCTCAGACTTAAAAGAAGACTACAACGAACGCGTAAGAAATCCTAGACAGGACATATAACCAAAATTCTAGAGATTATAAAAGATTGTCGATGCACATAGACTTGATCAACAAGAGACTAGAAAGGCAAGTGAAATAACATTTCGACCAAAAGCTTAGCAAGCACCTGCAAAAGATTCGCCCTGGACCTGAAGCCTTTCAGGAGATTAATAGAATCACTGGAAGGAAAAAAGGAGAAACTGTTACATCAATCATATCAGAAATTAACGGACAGACTAAGGAAACAACGGACAGGAAAGTGATGTGCGAAACGTTCGCAAAATTCTACAGCAACCTTTACAGGAAAAGGACACCCAACCATTGTCAACAACTTACAACGAACGTGACGGAAACCCTTACCCAATTCCGAGAACAATACATAGACGAAAACGGGAATATAACGACAATCACTACATTCAGCCAGGAAAACCCAGCTGACAAACCAAGAGTTCAAGAAGAAGAATTTGCAAACATAGAAGAAGTGAAAGGCATAGTAACGACAGTCAATAGGAAGAAATCTTTCGGGCCAGACGAAATACCAAACATAGTGGTAAGAAACCTATCAGATAAAGTTATAGAAATACTTAACATAATAGTAAACAACTGCATAAATAATTGCTACTTCCCGCTACAATGGAAAACAGCGAAACTCATACCTATTCCCAAAAAACCTAAAGCTAAATTTGTAAAAGAATTCAGGCCTATATCGTTACTGTCAAATGTTGGAAAAATACTAGAAAAAATCATGGCAAACAAACTAGACAACTTCGTGAGTGGAGAAAAGATAATACCGGACTACCAATTCGGATTCAGAAAAGGACACTCAACAGTCGACGCCTTAACAAAAATTCACACGGAAATAATACAAAATCTAAGAAACACTGAAGTAACAACAATATGCGCGCTAGACATTGAGAAAGCATTTGATTCTGTATGGATTGATGGTGTTATATATAAATTACTAACATACGGAACACCGCACAAACTCGTCCTCTGGATATGGAACTTCCTAACAAACAGGAAACTAAAAGTAGCAATAGGTGAGAATGAGTCGGAACTAATTAACGTACTCTCAGGGGTCCCCCAAGGGTCTATTACGGGGCCAAAACTATACAACCTTTTTCTCATGGATTTTCCACATATCAAGCAAGACCAGAATGGTGTTATTCAATCGCAAGCAATTCTTTAGGCTGATGACACACTAGTCGTGTCAAAGCACACAGATCCGTTCAGAGCAGAACAAATGCTAAACGAACACTTAATGGAAATTCATGAATTCTATAAAACATGGGATATTAAAATAAATACTGACAAATCTGAACTCATCTGCATACGAAACGCATTTGACAATAACAGACTAAAGAGATATGACGTGCTAACAAAATGCAAAATAATAGCTGCTAGAATAGGCAATGACTTTGTACCGTTGAAAGACGAAATAAGGTACCTTGGAGTACAATTAACTAAATTACTTAAGTTCAACAAACATGGAAGGAAAGTAATCGGAAAAGCTAGGAAAGCATTTTATTCATTAAAATTTCTATTTTATAATGATTCACTTAGTAGTAAGACAAAAATTCTAATGTACAAGCAGTTAATTCGACCCATACTAAGTTATGCATTCCCAATTTGGTTTAATATATCACCAACTGTAGCTAAAGAATTAGAAACATTAGAAAGAATGATAATCCGACTAGCAATACACAAAAATTATAAAAGTAGAAGAAAGAAACATAGTAATAAGTACATTATGAATGAAGCGAAAATAAAACCATTAATGCTGTACCTAAAAGAAATGATCCATAAACATAATAATATAATAAAACACAACAACAATAATATAATAGCAACAACCCTCTATATGAGATACAAGTAATGTACCTAGAATTCTCGAACAAACTCTTCAATCTTGGATTCAAATAAGAAGCTAAAACTAAACCTGCTGGAACTAATCGTTAACAGCTTAATAAGGAACACGAGAAGAATCCAATTGTACGACTACATCAGAACACATGATATTGACATTGCATTCATAGTAGAAACAAGATTAAATCCAATACATAGGTTACAATACAAAAATTACCAGGTAATCAGAAACGACGCGGAACAAGGTGTCATGCTAATAATAAGAAGCTTCTTTAAATATGAGATAACTAACCTCGAAACAAGTATCCCCAATATAGCAATTGAAGTTTATGTGACTTGTAATAAAATTCCCAAAAAAATACTCATAGTTTGTATTTACATACCAGGGAATTGCCCCCTAGAAACACTTACAAACTTTCTAAGTATCCTCACAGACCTAACAGAAACATTTGATAATATAATACTGGGCGGAGACTGGAACGCAAGGCACAAATCCTGGAACGACACAAAAAACAACAGAAATGGAAACAAGATTAACAAATGGTTAGAAAACCCGAGTAGTTTAAATTACCATATTTTATCACCGCAGAAAACAACATTCCCGAGGAGCGGGTCCATAATTGATCTATACATGGTCAGTATGACTCTACAAAACCTATTCACAATTGACAAATGCGACACACTTAACTCACTCTCGGACCACTACGGCGTATTACTAGTAATAGAAACAAAAAACACTAAAATCGAAATAAACGACCCACCAAAAAGATTCATATACAATAAAGCTGACTGGGAGGAATTTAGGAGAAAACTAGATACACAGCTAGCGGAATACCGTATTGATAATAGCAGGAATCTAGGAAACGAAGAGATTGATCAAAAAATGCTTGACCTAACTAAAAAGGTGTCTAAAGTAAATTACAAAATAGCATACCAAAATATCAAACAAAGTACAAAATACAGTAACGTACCGCCATATATAAGAGATACCCTCAGACTTAAAAGAAGACTACAACGAACGCGTAAGAAATCCTAGACAGGACATATAACCAAAATTCTAGAGATTATAAAAGATTGTCGATGCACATAGACTTGATCAACAAGAGACTAGAAAGGCAAGTGAAATAACATTTCGACCAAAAGCTTAGCAAGCACCTGCAAAAGATTCGCCCTGGACCTGAAGCCTTTCAGGAGATTAATAGAATCACTGGAAGGAAAAAAGGAGAAACTGTTACATCAATCATATCAGAAATTAACGGACAGACTAAGGAAACAACGGACAGGAAAGTGATGTGCGAAACGTTCGCAAAATTCTACAGCAACCTTTACAGGAAAAGGACACCCAACCATTGTCAACAACTTACAACGAACGTGACGGAAACCCTTACCCAATTCCGAGAACAATACATAGACGAAAACGGGAATATAACGACAATCACTACATTCAGCCAGGAAAACCCAGCTGACAAACCAAGAGTTCAAGAAGAAGAATTTGCAAACATAGAAGAAGTGAAAGGCATAGTAACGACAGTCAATAGGAAGAAATCTTTCGGGCCAGACGAAATACCAAACATAGTGGTAAGAAACCTATCAGATAAAGTTATAGAAATACTTAACATAATAGTAAACAACTGCATAAATAATTGCTACTTCCCGCTACAATGGAAAACAGCGAAACTCATACCTATTCCCAAAAAACCTAAAGCTAAATTTGTAAAAGAATTCAGGCCTATATCGTTACTGTCAAATGTTGGAAAAATACTAGAAAAAATCATGGCAAACAAACTAGACAACTTCGTGAGTGGAGAAAAGATAATACCGGACTACCAATTCGGATTCAGAAAAGGACACTCAACAGTCGACGCCTTAACAAAAATTCACACGGAAATAATACAAAATCTAAGAAACACTGAAGTAACAACAATATGCGCGCTAGACATTGAGAAAGCATTTGATTCTGTATGGATTGATGGTCTTATATATAAATTACTAACATACGGAACACCGCACAAACTCGTCCTCTGGATATGGAACTTCCTAACAAACAGGAAACTAAAAGTAGCAATAGGTGAGAATGAGTCGGAACTAATTAACGTACTCTCAGGGGTCCCCCAAGGGTCTATTACGGGGCCAAAACTATACAACCTTTTTCTCATGGATTTTCCACATATCAAGCAAGACCAGAATGGTGTTATTCAATCGCAAGCAATTCTTTAGGCTGATGACACACTAGTCGTGTCAAAGCACACAGATCCGTTCAGAGCAGAACAAATGCTAAACGAACACTTAATGGAAATTCATGAATTCTATAAAACATGGGATATTAAAATAAATACTGACAAATCTGAACTCATCTGCATACGAAACGCATTTGACAATAACAGACTAAAGAGATATGACGTGCTAACAAAATGCAAAATAATAGCTGCTAGAATAGGCAATGACTTTGTACCGTTGAAAGACGAAATAAGGTACCTTGGAGTACAATTAACTAAATTACTTAAGTTCAACAAACATGGAAGGAAAGTAATCGGAAAAGCTAGGAAAGCATTTTATTCATTAAAATTTCTATTTTATAATGATTCACTTAGTAGTAAGACAAAAATTCTAATGTACAAGCAGTTAATTCGACCCATACTAAGTTATGCATTCCCAATTTGGTTTAATATATCACCAACTGTAGCTAAAGAATTAGAAACATTAGAAAGAATGATAATCCGACTAGCAATACACAAAAATTATAAAAGTAGAAGAAAGAAACATAGTAATAAGTACATTATGAATGAAGCGAAAATAAAACCATTAATGCTGTACCTAAAAGAAATGATCCATAAACATAATAATATAATAAAAGAACACGAGAATTGTTTATTACAAGAATGTTATATAAATCAAAAAAATGTTAAAGGTAATGAAGAATATTATGTATCACCGATTAATTATAGTGACCAAACAGCAAAAGAATTTTTAGATGAAAAGGATCCTAACATAGATATACCAAAATATTATGTTAAAAATACTGGTACAAATCATAGAGGCTAAGATAATAGATAAGCAGAAAATCAAAAAAAAAAATACCTAAATACCTAATACCAACATTCAAGTAAGAAGAATAATGCTATTAAGTTTATAATTAGCTAAACAAGCTAATTAACAAATGTAAGAAAGCAAATAAATCAAAGTAATTCATTTTCAAATCTTTGTCGATAAAGATGACGGTAGTGGGCGCTACTATGTAATATAGGGAAACAACCAGACTGTGAGGTGAGCTCGCACACTCGCAGCCATAGCTGCAACTATGGTGAGAGCACCTACACAGTCGAAAGTTGTACAGATAAGAGTTACTTGTCGGTGGAGCTATTCACGAAACTGATATGACAATTACTCTGTTTTAGGTTAAGATGCAAGTCTAGTCTGTCAAACTATGACAAGCAAAAGTGTAGAAAATTCCACGATGCAGGAATAATTCATTTAAAACTGAAACAGGATAGCAATTATTGTTAAAGTAAAAAAATAATAACATATTTTGTGAACTATAGAAGATAGTCATATCTTTGTTTAAATACCTAGTGGATAAGAAAGAAACTCTGTAATAAAAGTGTATTGTGAGACATCAATAAACGGCATTGCTAAATTGCTAAAAAAAAATCGATGATTGTTTATTTTTACGTTTTGTACATAAGGTAAGTAGTTTTGTGTTTAATGTGTGATTTATTAGTGACTTCGACGTTGTGTTTAAATGGGAATTCGTATAAATCGTGTTCGTCCGTTTAGATTTAACTTTAATCTACAATTATGTTTTATTATGTTTTACAATTTCAGATAACATAGCCAAGAAAACAATGACTGTCAAGTGGAACTTACAACCTTTTCAGATAAGTATATTATACAATGTTGAAAAATTTTGATTCTTTGGGTATCATTCCAGGTGCTCCAGCGTCGAGGTGGTCGTCCGTCTTATTTGGCCTAAGCATACTCCCCGCCTTGGAATCACAAGTTCCAATAGGTACACAATGATATTTCAAGATATTTTCGCACTGACTCTGTAAAAATACAACAACAACAACAGGGTAGGAATTCTCACGAATTCAGACAACCTGGTTGCCTTGTAATTACGCAAAATTGTAAAAATGTGTTGAGCTTGAATTTAACAAGTGTGTGTTCAATCGGTTGAAGGAAATGCCAACCGTTTTACAAAATTTTTACTCATGGCATTCCAAACGCTATGAAGTGTCAAAATCACATGCCAGCTCCCAGCCAGGCGGCTGAGTATTTAGATGCAAGCTCCGGGGAACGGCATGGGAGAATTACAGATCATGCGCACAAACTTGACATATTTATTCGTTGCTATGAAATATTTTTCTGTTGCCACAACATATTTGGGGCATGCGCTTAATTTATTGAAACGGTTAGGCAACCAAATTGTGTGAGAATCGCTACCCAGGTCTCCAATCAGAAAATGAGCCGGTGTGAGAGAAGTGAGGTCCTTTGAATCGCTGCTTATAGCACAGAGTGGCCTCGAATTTAAGCAAGCTTCAATTTGGGTGAGCACTGTTGCTAACTCTTCGTTAGTTAGAATATTATTCCCTAAGATTCTTTTCATTTGATGCTTAGTAGATCTCACACCCGATTCCCACAAGCCCCCAAAATGAGGAGATGCAGGGGGAATAAAATGAAATGACACGCCTTCACTTTCACTTGCGCGCTCAGATCCGTGATAATTTCAATGTGGATTGCTCTGACTGCCATACAAACAAAAATAGCGATATAGCCCTTGTAGGTTTTGGATCCTCTGCCTCGGTATCTTCGTATTTCAATCGGTCCATAATAGTCGATGCCTACATGAGAAAATGGTCGAGACATAGTCACTCTAGGACGTGGAAGATTGCCCATGAGCTGAGATTGAAGTTGTGCCTTTTGCTTGCAACAGAAAATACACTTATGTATTTGTTGCCTTACAGTATTTCTAGCATTCAGCAGCCAATATCGTTTTAAGAGGATTCGTATCATGAGTTGCGGTCCACCGTGGAAAGTATCTTTGTGAGTTTTATCAACTATTAGCTTTGTTAGGTGGCATTTATCAGGCAAGATTATTGGGTATTTTTCATTGAATGTCAATTCTGCGTTTTGTAATCTGCCACCCACTCGTAACAACCCATCTGAATGTATAAATGGAGTTAACTTCAACACTCGACTACTTCCTTTCAATGCTTTATTTAATTTAAGGAGTGAGAGTTCCTCAGAAAAATGCTCAACTTGAATTCTCTTCAACCAGATGATTAACACAGATTCTATTTCCTTTGCTGTGAGATATCCCTTTTGTCTTGTTTTGAAACGGTAGCAATAAGCGGTAATTCTGAGCAACTTCATTAATGAGGAATAATTTTCCTCCATCTTGTCCGATGCAAGAACTTGTAAACAACTGATGGCTGATTTTCTAGTTTCCATATTGGTTTCGGAGATATCTTGTTGACGAGGCCAATGTGCCTTAGGTTTCTCCAGCCATTTTGGTCCATTCCACCACAAAGAGAATGATTGTAGGCCACTAGGCATTATACCCCTACTAGAACAATCAGCAGGATTTTCTTTAGAGGGTACATGGCTCCAGGTTGCTTCGCCTATTAATTCATGTATTTGCGATACTCTATTCGCTATAAATGTTTTCCATTTTGATGGGTGGCTCTTCAACCAAGCCAATACAATTTCCGAATCAGTCCACGCATGCAAAGAAACATTAGTTGTCTTAAGGGAGCTTACCACATATCTGAGGAGTTTAGCTAGCAGAACGGCGCCACAAAGCTCTAATCTGGGCAGGGAAACAGTTTTCACGGGAGCTATCTTTGTTTTTGCCATTAAAATATTGACATACCTATAGCCTTCGGAATCCGTCGTACAAATACAGACTACTGCCGCATATGCTTGAAGTGATGAATCGCAGAATCCATGTATTTCAACACCATGATTGCATTCAGTGAAGTGTACCTATCGAGGTATAGATATCGTTCTCAATCCTGTGATGCCTTCACGAAAGGTGAGCCACTCTCTTTTCAGATTCCCTGGTATGTCTTCATCCCACTCTAGCTTCGCGAGCCATAATTTCTGAATGAAGATCTTTGCTACTATTATAGAGGGTGCTGCCCAGCCCAAGGGATCAAATAGTTTTGCTACGTCTGAAAGGATAGTTCGTTTGGTGTACACTGTTGGAGCATCAGTAAATTTTACAGAATAACATAGTGTGTCCTGGGATGTATTCCAACATAGGCCCAAAGCCTTTACCTGTTCTACTCCTTCGACATTCAAGGTGACTTTCCCCTCTCGATGCTCTTCTGGTATAGTTTTCAACAGACACGGGTGATTATCTGCCCATTTGCGTAAAATAAGTCCACCTGATTTCAAAAGAATGATTAATTGGTTTTGTTTTTCGATCGCGGTTTCCAAAGTATCAGCTCCTGAAAGAAAGTCATCAACATAAAATTCTAGGGCTTCACGGCACCGAGACAAGACCGAGACTTTGGCAGATCTCGGTCTTGGTCTCGTCAAGGTGAAGACGATCTCGCTCTCGATCTCGATCTCGGCGAGATAAAGGCCAGTCTCGGTGCGATCTCGCGCTCGGCAAGATAAAAAAAGGGTATTTCGGTGGAATAACGGGGAGCGAGGACAAGTGATATATCTATGTATATATGCATTTTCTTCATATTCCCATCGTCAAAATAAGGTAGCAAAGGCTCTTGTTTGCTATTGGGGATAAAGCGCAAATATCTGAAGAAGGAAATAATGTAGAAAGAAGCGATTGGGGAGAGCAGTATATACTTATATGCCCCATAAATCACACAATTGGAATTTTTCGGAGCGACATAAAAGCTGAAACAACTAAAAAAAAATTTTCCACAATAAAATGATAAAAACTAATATCTCGTCCACTCTCGTCACCTCAATCTCGCTCTCGGTATCGTACTGTTACCAATGATATTGGTCTCGCTGCCGGTCTCGGTATCGTGTCGAGACCGATACCGGCAGCGAGATTTATCTCGAGTATCGTGAAGCCCTATAAAATACTGACAAAGTGGCCTCGGCACCAAGCGGGTATTTGTCCTTCTCATCCATGGCTAGTTGTTTCAAGACTCGCATTTATTTATTTATTTACAATGTTTCATCAAAATGCTGATAACTACAAGAGAAAAAAAAAGAAAAAAAATAAGAACAATACATTAAAAAACTAAATAAGAACAATATAATAAACTATATAAATTTAAAGATAACGAGAGAATATATGAATAGAACATGAAAATACAAAAGTGTATAAATGATATATGTATAAAAAGCATAAAGTAGATAAAGTGAAAAGCAAAAAGTAACCTCAACAAAACTGACTCCTCACTTGATTACGCGATAGATGAAAATCAATGCAATCAAAAGAAGAATTAAAAAATCGCGACATCGACGTGATAGGCTCATTTAATCCATAATTCGTGCGATGAAAAGGTAATTGAAGGAAGTCGTGTTTCCTCAAGGAGCGAGTTGGAACCGACAAGCCAAAACAAGCCAAGAGAACAGGAGAGTCTATAGACCCCCGAATGCAGTCGAAAGCAAAAAGGATCCTTGCGTTACGTCGCCTCTTTTCAAGTGTATCCAAGTGCAGGAGTTCAAGTCAATCAACATAAGGAGGCAATATACGGAAGTTATTCCAAGGAAGGCCACGAAGAGCGAACCTAACAAACCTCCGTTGAACAGCTTCAATGCGATTGATATGTGTCTCATATAACGGCGACCTGACTGGAGAGGCAAATTCCAGGATAGGCCTGACAAAAGTGCAATATAAGAGCTTTGTAATGTAAGGGTCATCAAATTCCTTAGACCACCTCTTCACGAAACCAAGAGTCATATTAGCCTTGTTGACTATGGCATCAAAATGATCCTCGAAAGAAAAATGGGAATTGAGCCAGACACCTAGGTCCTTAGTCTTAGTAACTCTTGTTAAAGGACAGCCCTCTATGGAAAAGTTAAATTGAAAGGGAGACCTTTTTCGTGAGAAAGACATAGATGTACACTTTCCGATGTTTAGGGGAAGGTCATTAATGGAACACCAATTCTGAAAGGCGTCCAAGTCAGAATTTAAAAGAAGGCAATCAGCATTGCCAGAAAATGCGAAATAACTTAGCGTAGTCGGCATAATAAAGAATATTTGAGTGAGACAGAATCATTGATAAAAATTATAAATAACAATGGCCCGAGGTGGGAGCCCTGCGGTACACCGGAAGTGTGTAAGAAACCCGCTGAGTGCGTTCAGATAAGTACGAGTGAATCCAATTTACAAAAACTTGTGGAAACCCGAGTAGGGAGAGTTTGAGAATTAAAATTCTGTGATTAATTCTATCGAAAGCCTTGCTGAAGTCAGTAAAAATACAGTCAACTTGCTTACCATCTTCAATTGCAGAAATACAAAAGTTTGAAAATTCCAATAAATTGGTTGCAGAAAAGGCTTGCAGTGGGAGTATAGAACATCGCAAATAAGTGCCTCAAAAATCTTTGATATACAACTAAGATTAGCAATTGGTCTATAGTTCGAGATTTCACATTTATCACCTTTTTTGTGGAGGGGAATAATTAATGAGGTTTTCCAGGCTTTCGGAAAAATACCGCAGCGAGTTGAGAGATTAAATAAGTAACACAAAATAGGAGCAAGAACTGAACAACATCTTTTCACGAGTGCTGCGGAGATACCGTCAGGACCAATTGAAAAACTATCAGTCAAGGTAGAGATTTTCTTCAAAATCATAACTTCGTCAAGTAAAAGGTCTTTGGATTCGAGAGAAGTCGGTGGAAACCTCGTCAAATGGGTAAAATCCTTAAAGCTAACATCACAGGTATCGTACAAAAACGCAGTTTTAAAAAAGTCAGCAAAAAGGTTTGCTATCGTCAGGGGCTCATTGCTTTCACTGTCTCCGAAAGACAAAGAAGATGGATAGCCATCAGAATTTCGCTTCAAGTTCACGAACTTCCAAAATCGCTTAGGATCGACTCGTAGGGATGCTTTCATTCTGTGAATATAATTATTGTAAGAAGACACTAAGTCAGACAAAAATTGACTGCGTAAATTGGAATAAGCTACATAGTCAGCGTCGCTCCTAGAGGAAGAAAACCTCTTCCAGGCTTAACATTTGACATTTCTTAAATGTTTTAAGGAACTGTCGAACCAAGGCTGGTTAGATCGTAAGTTATTCGATTTAGAAATAGGGACACAGTAAGTAAAACAGATAGACAATAAATTATAAAAAGAACTTACAGCCACATTAATATCTCGTTCATTGAGGACGCTACTCCAATCACAAGCTGAGAGCCAGTTGTTAATTACGGAGAAGTCAGCCTTGCTGAAGTTATAACAAACGTCATCTGGCACACAAGAAGCTATCACAACTGGATCAGTGAAAAAAGTAATATAAAGCTCAGGGTGATGATTCGATTCAGGAACAATAGTCTTATCGATGTACTAGTAGGATCAGTAGAAAAAACGAGGTCGAGGAACGTACCGTGACTGTTGGAAACACTGCAAGTCTGCCATAAACCAGAAGAAGCAAGGCCATCTACAAAAGAAAGAGCAAACTGACTGGCAGACCGAAAAGAAGGAACCAAGTCATCACTCGAGTGAGAGAGCTCCCAGCCAACGTCAGGCTGGTTAAAGTCACCCAAAAGCAACAATTCGTCGGAACGCATCAGGGCATGTGAGAGGTCATCCAGGCAGGAGGCAAATCTTTCATAAACATTAGATGGAGAACCTGGAGAAATATAGGCGGTCGAAATGAACAATGTTTTACCAGGCAGTCTAATAGCGACAAATAAAACCTCCAATTCTTCGGAGTTCGGGATGTCAACCAGTCTGCATGGAACATCACGACGCACAGCGCAGAGAACACCGCCTCCAACGGGCGCATTAGCCAAATCAGCGAAACGATCACGGCGAAAAACAATGTACTCAGAGCTGAACAGCTCCGCATCCAAAATTCCCTGACACAGCCACGTTTCCGTCAAAAAAATTACATTGAAGCAGAGATCACAGGAGCCATTAAAGAGCCTAGCCGTTTTGGAACGAAGACCAGTTACGTTTGCATAGTAAATCGAGATTTCTGAAATCCGTTTTTTGAGGACGCATCATCCAAGCCGAGTCGAGTTTTTGGGATGAATTCACGTACAATGGAATTTCGGGGCCATATCTCAGGAGAAAGAACTTCATTAAATAAATCATCCGGAACCAGCACTTTGAACGATGAAGTAAAAGAACAGCCAGAATGATAGCGTGAGGAGCTAATCCGTCTTCAGGCAACAGTGCCCGGGGCAGCGCCAGTACGAGAGAGAAGATGGGCGATAACCTCGTCCTCAGTAGTATCGGGATGAATTCTAGATAAGAAGACATATTTCGGAATCTTGGCTGGCCGTACAGTGCTGATGTTGTTGTCCATAATCGTTCCGGATCATGCATATTAGAGGCAGAAGCCGACTCAGGAATACTTCGCGCAGGACCCAGTCTAGAAGAAGGGGAGCCATCGACCGGCGCTCAGACACCAGAGGAAATGCAACCGACCGACTGAGGAGTCACAGAAACGCGGGATTAGTTCACCTCGTCAACAGTCCCCAAACATGAACCGCTCTCACCCACAGCAGCAGACGCAGCAGCTTTAGTCAGAAGAGCCCTCACTTCCGATGAAAAAGAGCGAATAAGATCCGTATTACCACTAACGGCCGATGACCATGAGTCCATGTCAATTTTAAAATTCCTAACACTACGGCGTATATCCTCGCAGATTGGCAGAACCGGGCTGGAACTGGAAATGGACGAATGTTCGGAGTTGGCAATAATCCCATATATGTCATCTATGGAGTTGGACATAGTCGAAAATCTCTGCGAGAGCTCGTGATACCTGCTAAGCAACATATCATAATTATCATTGGTCTTGTCCAGAGCCTTAATGATGTCGTCAGTTTTTTGATTTAAAACGCCGATATCCTCAAATAAATTCTGAAAGCCAGATAGGCTCGAGTTAATGGCAGCCATTCCATTGGCAATGCAGCCTTGCTCAGCAAAAATATTCTCAGAGATACTTTTCATCAATCTCAGCACATGACACGGCTTAATATTGATGCACTCCTTGCATGTCGCGTTAGAAGACGAGGCTGATTTGATGCTCCGCTTTAGGCAAGTGGGGTGAAACGAATTGCCACAAACACCATCGCAAACAATAGCGTTATCCAAAATTTCCTTCGAACAAGTCTTGCAAGAGCTCATAATTAATGTGAAAAATAAGCAAAATATTGTTAATAAATGAAAACAATCAACAGATTGGGAAGCCGTGGAATTAGCGAAGACAACAAGTAGAATAAACAAAATACCAAAACGTAAGCGGCGAAAAATACGGCGAAAAAAGGTTGATGTCCAAACTAGTGGTTGATCAGTCCACTGAGGGAGAGATGGCGCTCGCAACAGCAGAACAAAAAACAAAAGTCACAAAAACAATGCAGGAACTATTCGAGCATCTCCAGAAAAAGCCGTCGAAACACAACAGGAGCACAGGCAAACGTAAAGCGGAGAGTTCAGACAGCAATGCAGAGCCAGCAGGAGAACAACAGCCAATGACAGCGCCAATCCAGTAGCCGCCCACTCAACGGGCACACTCCGGAGCAGTCCCACAGGAGTCCGAGAAGGAGAAACAAAAAACAAACAGTGCAGATGTAAGGGCCTCGGCAGAGGCATATACCAGAAAGTGTACCTCCGAGACAGAAGTATTTCGCAGGAAAAACAATCCAACTGCATCTCTCCAAAATCCAAAATGCAAGAGGCTGCGAGGATCGCTGGAACCAATATTAAATGAAACCACTTCAGCAACAAATACGCACCGCAAACGAATAATATTAGCGCAACTAAAAAAACAAATAAAAGCAGTTGAAAAAACTCAAAAATCACCAAAACTCAGAATAAATACAAGAAGAACATCTGACAGCTGCAACTTCTTCTTCTTCTTCTTGCCAAATATGGAGCGCTTTTCGTGCCAAACGTCACAGTCAAGAGCTTGTAATTATGAATGGGATCCTCCACAGATTTTCTCCAGACAATTCCTTGGAAGTTGGCATGTTCAGGCTTTACGCGAATCTGTCGGTACATCTTTTCGATGTCCGCTGTAAAAGCAAATTGGTTTTTTTGCCATCGTAATAGTAGACAAGCTAGTTCATCTTGCGTTGTTGGACCTTTAAGTAAGATATCGTTCAGTGAAACTCCGCTTGTAGTTTTTCTCGAAGCATCAAATACAACTCTTAACTTTGTGGTAGAGCTTTCTTCTTTCAGTACTGCGTGGTGTGGTAAATAATACTGAATAGACGAATTCTCCTGAAATGGTACTGTCTCCATGTGGTTTAAAGATAAGTATTCTTCCATACATTTGCTGTATTCGAGTTGAAGATCAGGGTCTCGACAAAATCTTTTCTCCATTTGCAATAATCTAGATATAGCACTTGACTGTGATCTTCCAAGGTTGCTGAGAACTCCTTCATCTTGAAAAGGTAACGCGACTTCATACCTACCATCTTTCAAACGTCTATGGGTGGTCTCCAATATGGCTTCACATTTTGTTTCCTCTTCCGTTAAATGTTTTTCGGTTTGTATTTACTCCAATTGGCAAAATTGTTTCAATTGTAGATCTAAATCAGCTAAAATGTGAAAATTATTGACATAAACTCCCATACTGTTGTTACTACTAACTTCTCCAGACAAAATCCAACCGAAAATAGTATTCTGTGCAATTGGTGTTCTTTTAGGCCCTTTAACAAGACCCGTTCGAATGATTTTAGCATATGCATCTGCGCCGAGCAATAAATTGATCTTTCCAGGCTTGTGATAGACTGGGTCCGCTAATTGAAGACTTCTAATGTGCTGCCAATCTTGAATTGGAATTTTGCGAGGAGGTAGTAGATGCGTTAACTTTCTCAGGACTAGACCGTCCACTTTTATTTTTACTTCATCATCATTTAGTGGTGCTAAAATCAAGCTAACCTTTGCAGTCACCTGTCCAGCATTTGATTGTCCTATCCCTTGAACATTTGCATGAATGGATTCCCTTGGTAGTTGAAGATCTTGAATAGCTGCTTCAGTCACAAAAGAAGCTTGGGACCCTTGATCTAGTAAAGCACGAAGAATTTGCTCTCTTCCGGATGTAGTCACTACGCGTACCAAAGCTGTTGTTAGCAAGACTTCCCTGTGCGTATGAATGTCGTTGATGAAAAATGAGCCGATATTTGAGGAATTGCAATTATTGTTTAGTGACACGAAAGGAGACAATGATGCTGATAATGGAGAATGAGTGCTGACTTGACCTGACTCCAATTGAACACTAGCTGACGACGTCGATGGGGTTCTTTTGGATGCCTCTGAGTTCAAGTTTTGACTGAAATGTTCAACTGATGTTTCAGAAGATATGTTATCTCCTCTTCGATGTAGAGCAGTATGGTGTCGTCGTTTACAATGGAAACACCTTTGAGTACTGGGACATTTTGCGAGTAAATGACCTCCTCCTCAACAGTTCATGCACAAGCCCCTTGATTTTACAAGTTCCAATTTTTTAGGAAAACTCAAAGCGCTGAATTTTAAAGAGACTACTTCTAGCGCTCGAAATCTGCTTTCCAAAAACTCCTTTAAATGATTCCATGAAGGTAGTTCCCTTTGTTTTGAAATACTTTGTTCCCAAAGGGAATGCGATTCCGATGACAACTTTTGTACAGTGATGTAAACAATTAAAACATCCCATTCTTTGGTTGACACATCTAAATTTTCTAGTGCTTGTAGGCATTCGGTCGTTGTGTCTAACAAATATTTTATCCCATTTGCTGAGTCATGTGATAATCCAGTTTGTGAAAGCAATGTTTTCAAATGTGCATTCACCAGCACTCTTTTATTATCCTATGGATCTTTCAATAATTTCCATGCTGTCTCATAATTACTTTCTGTTACCTGAAAATGCCGCAATAAATTTTCTGCTTCGCCACTTAAATGCATTTTTAAGTACTGAAGTTTTTGCACTGCTGGTAATGAAATATTTTCATGTATCAAGGTACGAAATAGATCAAAGAATGCTGGCCACTTTTTATAATCTCCTGTAAATTTATCCAGCGCAATTTTTGGCAGCTTAATCGAGCTTTCAACCTTCGGGTGATCTGTTTTGGTTTCATTTTTCTCTTGTATGTTAGACTTGCTCGATTGAGGATATTCTTTGTGAAATCTTTCTTCAATTGCGGTATAACTATTTATGAAAGATGTTTCCATTTTTGAAAAGATGTCGTCTTCGATGTATGAAATTGTTTTTCCTTCCTGCTCAGGATCCATTGCAATTTTTAATAATAATTCACGATGAGTACGTTTCGCGTCATTCCACATTTCTTGGAATTCCTTTAGTCTTTTAATATAATACGCGGGAGTTCTACGATCTTTGCCATCTTTAGTATAATTTTTAAAAAACCTTTCCATTTCCTCTTTATTGGCAACTTTCTTGCAAATATATAACTACTAATATAAGAAAGTTCTGATTGACTAACCGAATTACGATGATCGCACACTTCTGTCTTTGATTCCTGTGGCTGCAGATTTTGTAGTTTTTCGAATATAAGCTTTGTAAACTTTCCCAATGAATTCTCAAGTTCAAGCCTTTTAAATCCTTGCTATCCGGCTCAAAGGACCAATGTTTGAGGACTAGCAAAAGTACTCACGAATTCCATGCATTTCCTGAATACTTTTGTGAAAAAGTAAGAAAGTCACTTGCCAAAAAAGAAATCCATGCTCATAGGGTTCGAATTCGCGATCACGGCGTTTACGATCAAATTCTTTACCTTGACACTAAAGTTCACTTGAGTTTTTGGGTTTCAAAAATGAAAGACTTACACTTAAAAAAAGACAATCTCGTTTATTTCAATTTTCTTCACTGATAAATCCACTGAGTTCTAATTATATAAATTTAAGTTTGTTTGATTTCAGAGTTTAATTCACATTTATTTAGGTTTCATTAATGTCAAATGCACCGAACGAACACGATTTCAAATTAAATTAATGATTTCAATAAACTTTTTCGATTAGAGCACACAACTTGACCGTCTTTGATCCGAGATGACACCAGACTCATCCTGCATTCACTGTATTACCGTTCTCTTCCTCATTTTCAACTCGCTTTTACCAAATATGGATATGAATTCAAATTCAAATTTTCAACACCATATTTGGTAATATTTTAAGGAATAATTCCCCTTCAGACAGGGCTCTATCTCGCTTATTTGTACACATAGTTTTCTCAGGTCTTCAAATTAGATAGTGCGTAAATTTTCGGACTCAAATGCTAATCTATGCAGTGCCAGATTGTTATATCGTACCCGTATTTCGAAGTGTTTGTGTGTTAATGGCATCTTCGCAAATGGTGTCTATTTGAAGGGGTTTTTTTTAAGGAGAAAAGCCAGGCGTTCTGCTGCGATAACTGCTTCCAATAGGAAGTTTGTTTTAAGGTTGAAATTTCACATTTGGGATTAATTGTTTCTTTTTTTATCAAATTTACTTCGCATTGATTCATGTTTGTATTTGTATTAAGGATAGGTGATGAAATTCTACAATATAGATGTGTATGGTCTATTGTTGCACAATTGTGGATATCTGGGAGTGTTAGTTCAAGATAGTGTTCACGATTGTAGTCTATTAATATGTATTCTTTTGATAGCTACAACCGATAGCTTAAATATGACGTTATCACGAGGTTATGTTTTTCGGTCTGAAACAACGCAGCAGGGAATTTGTCGGACACTATGACTACTTGACAACATTAATAATTATTAAACAATTCAGCAAAAGTGAACCATGCATGTATTGAAAAACAAAATTGCTTACGTACGGCATGTTCGCGGTGGTAGAGAAACTCATCACAGCATTATTTTTGTTGAACAAAATATTTTTGGAATTTCTTATTAAATTATCTTGTAAATGCATTAAAACTAAATATGTATTCATCAAGAAAGAAAAATGCATGTATTTGGCATATTTCGATCATGCTCACTTGAGAACGCAGCACTTTTGAAAAAAGTCGAAGAGAAAGTTTGGTAGACTCGCCAAAAGGAAGCCACTCACGAAGTTTCAAGTATGTATTAATCATTAAAAATAAATGGTGCTGTCCCGCGGACTATTATGTTTACATTTGAATTAACTCCGCCGTTCGTTTGAGTTTTGGGTTGCCTTTGCTCTAGGCCTGATGCGTGCTCTAGAATATGGGATTTAAGGGATGAAAGTGATTTATCCGTATGGAACTTTGCCAACGTTTGGAGTTGTGTATTCGACAATCCGTCTTCAATTGCTCGAACAGCTTGGTTCTCGTTGTCTTTTAATAAAGATTTCAAGAGCAATCTATCTGTAGTGTATGAGTGCGTAGCTTCATTAAATTTGGACAAAGTTGTATTTAATCTTTGGAAAAAATCCTTTATACTCTCACCCACTCTTTGCTTGGAATTAGTTAATTTTCGACTGAAGGGTTGACCGTGAGGCTTTGTCCTCGAAATGTTGTATCAGGAACGGCTTTAATTCGGGCCAATCTGATATATGGTTACATCTGAACACGTTGTAAGCTTCTGCAGATAATTTACATCTTATGACACTAAGAAGGGCGCGTTTTTCATTAGTTGTCGATGTTGTTGCGTATACGTCGTCGCAACTACATATAAATTTGTGGAGATCCTTTTGGTTTCCACTGAAATGTGGTATTAATAATTTTGCATCGGATAGAGAGAAATTTCTGTATTCCCTGAAGGATACATTAACAGATTGCTCTTGACTATTTTTATTTATGTTGTGGTTCAAAAATAAAAAAAAAACTAATAGAAGGGACTAATAAAAAAAAAGTTAGCACAATGGAAAGAACTTTTGGCACTTTTAAAATTATTGAATTATTGAAACACTTAAAATCACCTTTTATAATCAAAAAGAAAATTTGGAAGGCACTTTATAATTTTATATTAATTTTTTTGTTATATATAAATATGTATATAAAGTGTATGAAATGTTAATTAAAGTATACAAAATTATATATATTTTTTGGAATAGATAATAAGGAAATCTACCTTGTTATTTATATATATATTTTTTTCCTGTCCTGTTGACTGCGTCGGTCGTCCTGGCCGACGTATTCTTGAAGGATGGAGATGACTTTATGATTTAAATGGCACGTCGGACGTCCAGGCCGACGATTTCTTCAAGCTTCTTGGGTTGATGTTTTGGTGATCAGATGGTACGTCGGGCGTCCTGGCCGACGAATTCTTGGAGTCTTCCTTCAGGGTTCGTCTTGTTTGAGGCAGGGATGAAGCCTCGCGTATTCCAACGGTGCGAGACTCTGGCCTCGTTAAACTTTTGTTTCTTTTATCTCAAATTGTTGTATCTTTATTTACTTATTTATTTACGAATAGCGGTATTTTATTTATTATTATTTTATTTTTTTTTATAATTTTTGTAGGACACTGGTTTTTTGTTTATAATTTTCTTTTTTTTTAGTCCGCTTCCACCAATTTGTTGCGGTTTTAATTATTATTGCATTTAGAGTTCACTTTTTTTTTCATCCACATAGAGAGGGAAACAATCAAAAGAAAATTTTATAATTTATTTTACAATAAATTGTAAGTTGATTTTGGCTGAAGGCACTGATTTTTATAACACTTTTTTTTTCCGCTGCCACCTTAGATAAGCACTGGTAAAGTTGTTCACGGAGCTGTCAAAAGCTGTTCACAGACCTGATAAGAGCCATCCATAGACCCATTCAGATCAGTATAACCCAGTTCAAACGGGTCTATGAACAGCTTTACCAGGTCTAAGAACAGCTCTTATCAGGTCTATGAACAGGTTTACCAGGTCTATGAACAGCTATATCAGGTCTACTATCAGCTTTAACAGGTCTAGAAGAACAAAATCAATTGTAGCCTCCAAGACCGAAAACCCAAAATCCAAGATGGCCGACAGGTGCCTTATCTTACTAAACAATCACCGACCTTGACCTTTGACCTTCGGAATCACGCTTTCTTATCTCTGCACCTCCCCAAATTGTTATGGGGTTTCTGGACCATTGAAAATGTGCAAAAATGTGACGTCAGACCTCGCCTTTGACCTTCGGAACCTCAGCCATTTCCTTATCTCCAGTGCAAATCAAAGAAGAAGAAGATCAATTGTAGCCTCCAAGACCGAAAACCCAAAATCCAAGATGGCCGACAGGTGCCTTAGCTTACTAAACAATCATCAACCTTGACCTTTGACTCTCTCACCCACCTTTCCCTCTACGTCCTAGTTACGGACGGCTGTCCGAAATACTAGGGCCTATGCCGTACATGATAGCCTATGCCATATATGATGAGCCTTGAACCATCTTGAAGCTGAGGTAGGTTTTTCGTCAGGGGCATGATTTTGTCGATTCCTTTCATCCTTTATTGTTATTTTTACCCTTTAATAATTGTGCTTCCTTTTTTATATGCCTTCGTGTTTTGGTCCTAATGACAAAAAGAGAGCCCGCAAATCTATTGCCGGGTGAGTAAGCCGAAGGAGGCTAACTAGGCGGGCCCCTCACTTCTTCGGTGATATCCATCAGCCTGCACGGCACGTAATACGCTCACCCTGGCAATCCCTGAATCTTTCCCTATCCCTTTTGGTTGTGAGCATGGACTTGGTCGGGGTTCTCACATCCCTCCATCCAATTCGTTTTCTCATGCTATCGCTTGATGGCTTAATTCCCTGTCCCTCGACGACTAGGTATTGACAGTCCAATGGATGAATCCGGGACGGTGGCCTCAAAAGTTGTAGCGCTCCAAGGAAACTGTGTCCACTGCAGATAACCCTGTAATTAGCTTCAGTCTTTCTGGGCTACCATCCGTTCCTGAATCCCTCTTCTTGAACTGCCGATCCTAGTCGATCGAATCCCATCTCTTTAATCGAGCTTGTCTGAATTAATGCAGAGCCATTCCGGAACCACAAGCTTTTGGCTTCATAGACGTCGTTCTTGTCTGGGTGGTTCGGTCTTCTAATATTAGTCAGCCGGAATTTGGGCAAGGTTTGATTCCAGATTTTTTTTTCTCTCCATGTCCATGTCAATTTTAAAATTCCTAACACTACGGCGTATATCCTCGCAGATTGGCAGAACCGGGCTGGAACTGGAAATGGACGAATGTTCGGAGTTGGCAATAATCCCATATATGTCATCTATGGAGTTGGACATAGTCGAAAATCTCTGCGAGAGCTCGTGATACCTGCTAAGCAACATATCATAATTATCATTGGTCTTGTCCAGAGCCTTAATGATGTCGTCAGTTTTTTGATTTAAAACGCCGATATCCTCAAATAAATTCTGAAAGCCAGATAGGCTCGAGTTAATGGCAGCCATTCCATTGGCAATGCAGCCTTGCTCAGCAAAAATATTCTCAGAGATACTTTTCATCAATCTCAGCACATGACACGGCTTAATATTGATGCACTCCTTGCATGTCGCGTTAGAAGACGAGGCTGATTTGATGCTCCGCTTTAGGCAAGTGGGGTGAAACGAATTGCCACAAACACCATCGCAAACAATAGCGTTATCCAAAATTTCCTTCGAACAAGTCTTGCAAGAGCTCATAATTAATGTGAAAAATAAGCAAAATATTGTTAATAAATGAAAACAATCAACAGATTGGGAAGCCGTGGAATTAGCGAAGACAACAAGTAGAATAAACAAAATACCAAAACGTAAGCGGCGAAAAATACGGCGAAAAAAGGTTGATGTCCAAACTAGTGGTTGATCAGTCCACTGAGGGAGAGATGGCGCTCGCAACAGCAGAACAAAAAACAAAAGTCACAAAAACAATGCAGGAACTATTCGAGCATCTCCAGAAAAAGCCGTCGAAACACAACAGGAGCACAGGCAAACGTAAAGCGGAGAGTTCAGACAGCAATGCAGAGCCAGCAGGAGAACAACAGCCAATGACAGCGCCAATCCAGTAGCCGCCCACTCAACGGGCACACTCCGGAGCAGTCCCACAGGAGTCCGAGAAGGAGAAACAAAAAACAAACAGTGCAGATGTAAGGGCCTCGGCAGAGGCATATACCAGAAAGTGTACCTCCGAGACAGAAGTATTTCGCAGGAAAAACAATCCAACTGCATCTCTCCAAAATCCAAAATGCAAGAGGCTGCGAGGATCGCTGGAACCAATATTAAATGAAACCACTTCAGCAACAAATACGCACCGCAAACGAATAATATTAGCGCAACTAAAAAAACAAATAAAAGCAGTTGAAAAAACTCAAAAATCACCAAAACTCAGAATAAATACAAGAAGAACATCTGACAGCTGCAACTTCTTCTTCTTCTTCTTGCCAAATATGGAGCGCTTTTCGTGCCAAACGTCACAGTCAAGAGCTTGTAATTATGAATGGGATCCTCCACAGATTTTCTCCAGACAATTCCTTGGAAGTTGGCATGTTCAGGCTTTACGCGAATCTGTCGGTACATCTTTTCGATGTCCGCTGTAAAAGCAAATTGGTTTTTTTGCCATCGTAATAGTAGACAAGCTAGTTCATCTTGCGTTGTTGGACCTTTAAGTAAGATATCGTTCAGTGAAACTCCGCTTGTAGTTTTTCTCGAAGCATCAAATACAACTCTTAACTTTGTGGTAGAGCTTTCTTCTTTCAGTACTGCGTGGTGTGGTAAATAATACTGAATAGACGAATTCTCCTGAAATGGTACTGTCTCCATGTGGTTTAAAGATAAGTATTCTTCCATACATTTGCTGTATTCGAGTTGAAGATCAGGGTCTCGACAAAATCTTTTCTCCATTTGCAATAATCTAGATATAGCACTTGACTGTGATCTTCCAAGGTTGCTGAGAACTCCTTCATCTTGAAAAGGTAACGCGACTTCATACCTACCATCTTTCAAACGTCTATGGGTGGTCTCCAATATGGCTTCACATTTTGTTTCCTCTTCCGTTAAATGTTTTTCGGTTTGTATTTACTCCAATTGGCAAAATTGTTTCAATTGTAGATCTAAATCAGCTAAAATGTGAAAATTATTGACATAAACTCCCATACTGTTGTTACTACTAACTTCTCCAGACAAAATCCAACCGAAAATAGTATTCTGTGCAATTGGTGTTCTTTTAGGCCCTTTAACAAGACCCGTTCGAATGATTTTAGCATATGCATCTGCGCCGAGCAATAAATTGATCTTTCCAGGCTTGTGATAGACTGGGTCCGCTAATTGAAGACTTCTAATGTGCTGCCAATCTTGAATTGGAATTTTGCGAGGAGGTAGTAGATGCGTTAACTTTCTCAGGACTAGACCGTCCACTTTTATTTTTACTTCATCATCATTTAGTGGTGCTAAAATCAAGCTAACCTTTGCAGTCACCTGTCCAGCATTTGATTGTCCTATCCCTTGAACATTTGCATGAATGGATTCCCTTGGTAGTTGAAGATCTTGAATAGCTGCTTCAGTCACAAAAGAAGCTTGGGACCCTTGATCTAGTAAAGCACGAAGAATTTGCTCTCTTCCGGATGTAGTCACTACGCGTACCAAAGCTGTTGTTAGCAAGACTTCCCTGTGCGTATGAATGTCGTTGATGAAAAATGAGCCGATATTTGAGGAATTGCAATTATTGTTTAGTGACACGAAAGGAGACAATGATGCTGATAATGGAGAATGAGTGCTGACTTGACCTGACTCCAATTGAACACTAGCTGACGACGTCGATGGGGTTCTTTTGGATGCCTCTGAGTTCAAGTTTTGACTGAAATGTTCAACTGATGTTTCAGAAGATATGTTATCTCCTCTTCGATGTAGAGCAGTATGGTGTCGTCGTTTACAATGGAAACACCTTTGAGTACTGGGACATTTTGCGAGTAAATGACCTCCTCCTCAACAGTTCATGCACAAGCCCCTTGATTTTACAAGTTCCAATTTTTTAGGAAAACTCAAAGCGCTGAATTTTAAAGAGACTACTTCTAGCGCTCGAAATCTGCCTTCCAAAAACTCCTTTAAATGATTCCATGAAGGTAGTTCCCTTTGTTTTGAAATACTTTGTTCCCAAAGGGAATGCGATTCCGATGACAACTTTTGTACAGTGATGTAAACAATTAAAACATCCCATTCTTTGGTTGACACATCTAAATTTTCTAGTGCTTGTAGGCATTCGGTCGTTGTGTCTAACAAATATTTTATCCCATTTGCTGAGTCATGTGATAATCCAGTTTGTGAAAGCAATGTTTTCAAATGTGCATTCACCAGCACTCTTTTATTATCCTATGGATCTTTCAATAATTTCCATGCTGTCTCATAATTACTTTCTGTTACCTGAAAATGCCGCAATAAATTTTCTGCTTCGCCACTTAAATGCATTTTTAAGTACTGAAGTTTTTGCACTGCTGGTAATGAAATATTTTCATGTATCAAGGTACGAAATAGATCAAAGAATGCTGGCCACTTTTTATAATCTCCTGTAAATTTATCCAGCGCAATTTTTGGCAGCTTAATCGAGCTTTCAACCTTCGGGTGATCTGTTTTGGTTTCATTTTTCTCTTGTATGTTAGACTTGCTCGATTGAGGATATTCTTTGTGAAATCTTTCTTCAATTGCGGTATAACTATTTATGAAAGATGTTTCCATTTTTGAAAAGATGTCGTCTTCGATGTATGAAATTGTTTTTCCTTCCTGCTCAGGATCCATTGCAATTTTTAATAATAATTCACGATGAGTACGTTTCGCGTCATTCCACATTTCTTGGAATTCCTTTAGTCTTTTAATATAATACGCGGGAGTTCTACGATCTTTGCCATCTTTAGTATAATTTTTAAAAAACCTTTCCATTTCCTCTTTATTGGCAACTTTCTTGCAAATATATAACTACTAATATAAGAAAGTTCTGATTGACTAACCGAATTACGATGATCGCACACTTCTGTCTTTGATTCCTGTGGCTGCAGATTTTGTAGTTTTTCGAATATAAGCTTTGTAAACTTTCCCAATGAATTCTCAAGTTCAAGTCTTTTAAATCCTTGCTATCCGGCTCAAAGGACCAATGTTTGAGGACTAGCAAAAGTACTCACGAATTCCATGCATTTCCTGAATACTTTTGTGAAAAAGTAAGAAAGTCACTTGCCAAAAAAGAAATCCATGCTCATAGGGTTCGAATTCGCGATCACGGCGTTTACGATCAAATTCTTTACCTTGACACTAAAGTTCACTTGAGTTTTTGGGTTTCAAAAATGAAAGACTTACACTTAAAAAAAGACAATCTCGTTTATTTCAATTTTCTTCACTGATAAATCCACTGAGTTCTAATTATATAAATTTAAGTTTGTTTGATTTCAGAGTTTAATTCACATTTATTTAGGTTTCATTAATGTCAAATGCACCGAACGAACACGATTTCAAATTAAATTAATGATTTCAATAAACTTTTTCGATTAGAGCACACAACTTGACCGTCTTTGATCCGAGATGACACCAGACTCATCCTGCATTCACTGTATTACCGTTCTCTTCCTCATTTTCAACTCGCTTTTACCAAATATGGATATGAATTCAAATTCAAATTTTCAACACCATATTTGGTAATATTTTAAGGAATAATTCCCCTTCAGACAGGGCTCTATCTCGCTTATTTGTACACATAGTTTTCTCAGGTCTTCAAATTAGATAGTGCGTAAATTTTCGGACTCAAATGCTAATCTATGCAGTGCCAGATTGTTATATCGTACCCGTATTTCGAAGTGTTTGTGTGTTAATGGCATCTTCGCAAATGGTGTCTATTTGAAGGGGTTTTTTTTAAGGAGAAAAGCCAGGCGTTCTGCTGCGATAACTGCTTCCAATAGGAAGTTTGTTTTAAGGTTGAAATTTCACATTTGGGATTAATTGTTTCTTTTTTTATCAAATTTACTTCGCATTGATTCATGTTTGTATTTGTATTAAGGATAGGTGATGAAATTCTACAATATAGATGTGTATGGTCTATTGTTGCACAATTGTGGATATCTGGGAGTGTTAGTTCAAGATAGTGTTCACGATTGTAGTCTATTAATATGTATTCTTTTGATAGCTACAACCGATAGCTTAAATATGACGTTATCACGAGGTTATGTTTTTCGGTCTGAAACAACGCAGCAGGGAATTTGTCGGACACTATGACTACTTGACAACATTAATAATTATTAAACAATTCAGCAAAAGTGAACCATGCATGTATTGAAAAACAAAATTGCTTACGTACGGCATGTTCGCGGTGGTAGAGAAACTCATCACAGCATTATTTTTGTTGAACAAAATATTTTTGGAATTTCTTATTAAATTATCTTGTAAATGCATTAAAACTAAATATGTATTCATCAAGAAAGAAAAATGCATGTATTTGGCATATTTCGATCATGCTCACTTGAGAACGCAGCACTTTTGAAAAAAGTCGAAGAGAAAGTTTGGTAGACTCGCCAAAAGGAAGCCACTCACGAAGTTTCAAGTATGTATTAATCATTAAAAATAAATGGTGCTGTCCCGCGGACTATTATGTTTACATTTGAATTAACTCCGCCGTTCGTTTGAGTTTTGGGTTGCCTTTGCTCTAGGCCTGATGCGTGCTCTAGAATATGGGATTTAAGGGATGAAAGTGATTTATCCGTATGGAACTTTGCCAACGTTTGGAGTTGTGTATTCGACAATCCGTCTTCAATTGCTCGAACAGCTTGGTTCTCGTTGTCTTTTAATAAAGATTTCAAGAGCAATCTATCTGTAGTGTATGAGTGCGTAGCTTCATTAAATTTGGACAAAGTTGTATTTAATCTTTGGAAAAAATCCTTTATACTCTCACCCACTCTTTGCTTGGAATTAGTTAATTTTCGACTGAAGGGTTGACCGTGAGGCTTTGTCCTCGAAATGTTGTATCAGGAACGGCTTTAATTCGGGCCAATCTGATATATGGTTACATCTGAACACGTTGTAAGCTTCTGCAGATAATTTACATCTTATGACACTAAGAAGGGCGCGTTTTTCATTAGTTGTCGATGTTGTTGCGTATACGTCGTCGCAACTACATATAAATTTGTGGAGATCCTTTTGGTTTCCACTGAAATGTGGTATTAATAATTTTGCATCGGATAGAGAGAAATTTCTGTATTCCCTGAAGGATACATTAACAGATTGCTCTTGACTATTTTTATTTATGTTGTGGTTCAAAAATAAAAAAAAAACTAATAGAAGGGACTAATAAAAAAAAAGTTAGCACAATGGAAAGAACTTTTGGCACTTTTAAAATTATTGAATTATTGAAACACTTAAAATCACCTTTTATAATCAAAAAGAAAATTTGGAAGGCACTTTATAATTTTATATTAATTTTTTTGTTATATATAAATATGTATATAAAGTGTATGAAATGTTAATTAAAGTATACAAAATTATATATATTTTTTGGAATAGATAATAAGGAAATCTACCTTGTTATTTATATATATATTTTTTTCCTGTCCTGTTGACTGCGTCGGTCGTCCTGGCCGACGTATTCTTGAAGGATGGAGATGACTTTATGATTTAAATGGCACGTCGGACGTCCAGGCCGACGATTTCTTCAAGCTTCTTGGGTTGATGTTTTGGTGATCAGATGGTACGTCGGGCGTCCTGGCCGACGAATTCTTGGAGTCTTCCTTCAGGGTTCGTCTTGTTTGAGGCAGGGATGAAGCCTCGCGTATTCCAACGGTGCGAGACTCTGGCCTCGTTAAACTTTTGTTTCTTTTATCTCAAATTGTTGTATCTTTATTTACTTATTTATTTACGAATAGCGGTATTTTATTTATTATTATTTTATTTTTTTTTATAATTTTTGTAGGACACTGGTTTTTTGTTTATAATTTTCTTTTTTTTTAGTCCGCTTCCACCAATTTGTTGCGGTTTTAATTATTATTGCATTTAGAGTTCACTTTTTTTTTTCATCCACATAGAGAGGGAAACAATCAAAAGAAAATTTTATAATTTATTTTACAATAAATTGTAAGTTGATTTTGGCTGAAGGCACTGATTTTTATAACACTTTTTTTTTCCGCTGCCACCTTAGATAAGCACTGGTAAAGTTGTTCACGGAGCTGTCAAAAGCTGTTCACAGACCTGATAAGAGCCATCCATAGACCCATTCAGATCAGTATAACCCAGTTCAAACGGGTCTATGAACAGCTTTACCAGGTCTAAGAACAGCTCTTATCAGGTCTATGAACAGGTTTACCAGGTCTATGAACAGCTATATCAGGTCTACTATCAGCTTTAACAGGTCTAGAAGAACAAAATCAATTGTAGCCTCCAAGACCGAAAACCCAAAATCCAAGATGGCCGACAGGTGCCTTATCTTACTAAACAATCACCGACCTTGACCTTTGACCTTCGGAATCACGCTTTCTTATCTCTGCACCTCCCCAAATTGTTATGGGGTTTCTGGACCATTGAAAATGTGCAAAAATGTGACGTCAGACCTCGCCTTTGACCTTCGGAACCTCAGCCATTTCCTTATCTCCAGTGCAAATCAAAGAAGAAGAAGATCAATTGTAGCCTCCAAGACCGAAAACCCAAAATCCAAGATGGCCGACAGGTGCCTTAGCTTACTAAACAATCATCAACCTTGACCTTTGACTCTCTCACCCACCTTTCCCTCTACGTCCTAGTTACGGACGGCTGTCCGAAATACTAGGGCCTATGCCGTATATGATAGCCTATGCCATATATGATGAGCCTTGAACCATCTTGAAGCTGAGGTAGGTTTTTCGTCAGGGGCATGATTTTGTCGATTCCTTTCATCCTTTATTGTTATTTTTACCCTTTAATAATTGTGCTTCCTTTTTTATATGCCTTCGTGTTTTGGTCCTAATGACAAAAAGAGAGCCCGCAAATCTATTGCCGGGTGAGTAAGCCGAAGGAGGCTAACTAGGCGGGCCCCTCACTTCTTCGGTGATATCCATCAGCCTGCACGGCACGTAATACGCTCACCCTGGCAATCCCTGAATCTTTCCCTATCCCTTTTGGTTGTGAGCATGGACTTGGTCGGGGTTCTCACATCCCTCCATCCAATTCGTTTTCTCATGCTATCGCTTGATGGCTTAATTCCCTGTCCCTCGACGACTAGGTATTGACAGTCCAATGGATGAATCCGGGACGGTGGCCTCAAAAGTTGTAGCGCTCCAAGGAAACTGTGTCCACTGCAGATAACCCTGTAATTAGCTTCAGTCTTTCTGGGCTACCATCCGTTCCTGAATCCCTCTTCTTGAACTGCCGATCCTAGTCGATCGAATCCCATCTCTTTAATCGAGCTTGTCTGAATTAATGCAGAGCCATTCCGGAACCACAAGCTTTTGGCTTCATAGACGTCGTTCTTGTCTGGGTGGTTCGGTCTTCTAATATTAGTCAGCCGGAATTTGGGCAAGGTTTGATTCCAGATTTTTTTTTCTCTCCCTTTAACTTTTGTGCACCATCTGCACCTGACTTAGAAGCGCCTCGTCGGCGATCGTCCGGTTTAGAGAGAGAGGGTGAGAGAGTGGTTGGAGAGGAGGGTGACCACCTATTTATACACTACATTTTTTTGCTTTGTGACTAAAATATTAAAACAGTTTTTGCTTGTTGGTATCTACCAATTTTGATAGTATTGTTTGCAGTTGTGTTCAAGCCGCAACAACTTGATTTTGATTGCTTGGAGATACCAGTTGTTTTGCGCTTCCCTTTATTGTTTATATATTCTTTAGTTTTTCAAGTTTATAGATCCATTTCCTTTTAGAACATTTAACGTTTGACAAGTAAAAACTTATTGATTCACATTTTTTTCAATTTGTTGACTTTTACTCTGCCTTGGCTCTTGGGCTTAGCGTTTCGTGTGGGACACCAGATAAGATATAATGCTGCGTTCACGACCAGAATGAGTTGCTGGAGCTACTGCTCTACCCCTTTGCTCAGTGTGCCAAAGTGGTGATTTCAATCCCAGCACTTCTCCTGTCGTTACTCCTTGTGCGCATGTATTTCACCAGAAATGTCTGGCCCAGTGGCTCGAGAGGCAACCTAGCTAGTCGGCTAGTCTCGCCCACTCCACTATTGAACAGGACTGTTCCAGCCGCACCGTCCAACTCGCGAACGCAGGAGTCAAGCCCTGAGCAAGTAAGCCAGCCGCCATCCCCAAGCGTGCAAGCCTTACTAGCGGGATTGAGAGGAGAGCTGTCTGATATGATAACCCGTCAGATCAGTCAGCAGCTGCAAGGCCTACAACTCCAGTAGCCTCCTGAAAATATTGCACCAGCATATTACCCACAGTATCAGCAGCCTGAAGTATCGGCTCCGGCTTCAGAACTTACAGTCGCTAAGACGAAGGCTTCGCTGGCTTATCCCAGAATCCAATTTCCTGGACATTGTGAAGGACAAATTACTGCCATCTACGCGGCCAGACATCTGTCAATACCACATATACAATATGGCATAACTGCAGTCCCTTGTGATGCCCATAGAAGGAGCTCTTCGTGGAACAAGAGTAATGAGGCAGCAAAATAATATGCGACGGGTCGAAGAGGTGAGTGTGGAGCCTTACAGACATTGGTCGGCCGACACATACAACACCTTGGCTCAGATTGGCGACAGCCTCGCATATGATAGCCAAACGGAGGATTACTCAGCACTATGACCCATGTTGGAATTGCGGGCAGGTTGGACACTGGCACCGGCAATGTGCATCACCCAACAAGGGAATATATTATTACGGCTGTGAAATGCGCGACGTATATATTAATAATTGCACAGCTTGCAGTCGAAAATCGTCGCGTCGAGGCGGGAACAAAACCAGAAGCTCCCGCCGCAACCAGCCTCAGTCCAACCCGAACCGCCGAGCAATTGACCAACAATAGTCAATTCAACAAATTAACTTATTTCCGCCAAAAGCACCTCACTGACAGTAACAGAGACCCCAGCTCCAGGACGACTTACTGTAGCAATTAACAGAACAGTTACACAGAGAAAACCTAACGAGTTTCCAAGCAAGCCGTATCACGTTCAGCTTCAGGAATATATAGCTGGCAGAGATCGCATTTTCGCAGAATCAGTTGGAGGTATCACGGCCATCCCTAACCAACACACAACCCCAAAGCCCAAACGGTCCACTAGAAGACTACGCGAATTCTTGCGACGAGTCAAGGCCTTATCTTATCTGGCATAACATTCATACCGCGAGATATTCGGCCATATGCCCGAGTCAAATTACTAGGACAGGAAGTTAACGGGCTGCTAGATAGTGGAGCGAGCGTGAGTTGCCTGTGAGGTCAAGCAGCTCGGAAGCTGATCCAAAAAGGCCAGGTTTCAGTTAAAAAGTACGCAACATCTGTCAACACAGCTGATGGAACCTCTCAGCAGGTATGCAGCCATCTGGACACGGATATAGAATTCCGCGGCAACCGACATATCATTAGGTTATATGTTGCATCTAGTTTGTCACAGAACCTATATCTTACAACACACCATCGACGTCGGAGGAGCAACACCGGTTAAACAGTGACACTATCCGGTCTCACCAGTCGTACAAGCCTTAATGGAAGCAGAACTTGAGCGTATGAAGGATCTCGGAGTAATTGAAGAGAGCCAGAGCCCGTGGAGCTCTCCAGTGGTACTAGTCAGAAAGCCAAGTTACAAGTGGACAAGTTATTACCACCAGACCAGAAGGATACAGTGTTCGTTTATTTGGACGACCTTCTTGTGGTGTCGAAGGATTTGTCTGAACATCTGACGACCCTTTCACCTTAAAGAAGACTGACAAGTTCTCCTGGACCGCTGAAGCCCGAGATGCATTTGTAGACCTCAAGCATAAACTAACAACAGGCCCATTGCTCATCAGCCCTGACTTCCGCAAACCCTTCGTCTTTCAATGTGACGCAAGTCAAGAAGGAGTCCGAGGAGTTCTTCTACAAGCAGATGAAGAAGGCATTGAGAGGCGCATCGCTTACATGTTACAGAAACTTAAATCCGCTCAGCGCAACTACAGCTTGAAAGAGTTAGAATGTCTAACCGTGGTCCTAAGTGTAAAGAAATTTCGTGCGTATATAGAATTAATGCCTTCAAGATCGTGGCAGACCATGCGAGCTTGAAGTGGCTCATGATTCAAAGAACCTATTTTGTCGGTTGCCCCGCTGGAGCTTGAAGCTGCAGGCTTTCGATTTCGAGATCGAGCCCCGACGTGGCAGTCAGATTGTTGTTCCTGATGCACTCTCCAGAGTGTTCGAACCTAACCTCTCGGAGATCGAAGTATCTCCACTTATAGACCTCGCCTCTCCGGAGTTCGAATCGTCAGATTATGGGGATCTGAGGGAACACATTTTGACTAACAAGTCCAAACTTACCGATGTTCACATACTGTACACATATGTGTACATCCGTAAGCTGCCACGTACCGGCGACTCTGTCTCGGAGGATTAGGCCTGGAAGCTGTGGATTACTTCGGGACTCGTCGAGCAGACAATGCGTCAGGCTCCTGCGCACGGCGGTGTCGGTAAAACACTTGAACAAATACGTCGATACTGTTATTGGCCCAGAATGACAACACAAGTCCGAGCATATGCCAATTACTGTCCAATCTGCAAAGATACCAAGGCTCCAAACTCCGTCCTCCCCTCCGTCCACTCATGCGACAGCCGCCAAAATCAGAACGTCCTTGGCAACGCCTATATATAGATCTTCTTGGTGCATATCCCCGATCAAGAAGCGGAAACACTTCGATTCTTATTATATTGGATCACTTTTCCAAATTCCCATGTATATACCGCCCCATATTCCCCTCAGGCCAACGCAGCAGAACAAGTCAACCGCTCTATTCTAGCCGGCATCCGCGCTTACTTGTCAGGTAACCATTACAGATGGGACGAACATCAGAGCGCTGTCCCGAGTTCTTTACGGAGCTCCACCCACAAGGCGACAGGATTTTCCCTGTATTAAGTTTTATGCGGTCAGCATATGGTGATGCATGCGTCAAGCTACGAGCTTCTGCGTAGGCTTGGTATGTGGGCAGAAACAGATATGCAAGTGGATATGTCGGACAAGATCCTCCTCATTAGAGAGACCGTCAAAGCTAGCCTAGACCGCATATTTGACCAGGGCGAACGAAACTATAATACAAGCTAAGCTTATTACTTTTCGGCCAGCCCAAGAAGTCTATCGGCGTAATTTGACACTTAGTGATTTTCAGAAGGGCACGAACGCCAAACTTGCGAAAAAGTTCATAAGTATAATACGTGCAAGAAAGTGCAACAATTTATACGAATTAGAAGATTTACAAGGGCAACTAATCGGAATATACCACACTGTAACGTTTTATTATTTTTGGCTCCGTTCGCACATTCAAATTACTTGTTGTAAATGCTAACTTAGTAGGTCGGAACAATTTTGTTTAAATAAATTGTGTATATAAAGTCAGAAAATTGTTCCATTGGTTTAGTCTTTCAGTCAGTCTCTAAGAATGTTGTTCGAAATATTATAAAATAAAATATTAAAAATAAATTAAATTAAATTCGTTTTTTAAAATAATAATTTAATTCGAATTTTTAATAGCAACTTTTTGGAGTTCTGCCCTCTCGAGGCCCCTTGGAGTTGTGTCCTCTCAAGGCACCTTTTTTGGAAGTGAAGGACCCCACCACTATACTGTCGTGGATACTGAGATCAACTCCAGTACTCACAATTGGTGACCCCGACGTGATCTGAAGAGATTGGAAGACTACAATTCTTTTTGTGAACTTGATGAAGTTGCCCCCCACCAGTGGTAAGGCATACTTCCATCAAAACACAAATCCGTTATACAGCCTCAACGAATATTTAGCAGTCATACCGAACTTTCATCCAAAAATCAGTAGCTCTAACAGTCTTAAACTGTTAGCAACCATTTCAACAAAATTCTGAGAAAGCCTCACCCAGACAGTTCAGACACCTCGACCTCATCGGTCAATTTTCAAAGGATATCAGACATATATCCGGTAAAGAGAATGTAGTCGCTGACACGTTATCAAGGCTTAATGAAATCAATATCGTCGGTGCAATAGATTTTGAAGCTGTGGCAGACGCACAGGTGAATGACACAGAACTTCAACATTTAATTCAAAATTCTTCTTTGAAAATGATTAAAGTAAAATTAGTTAATTCAGAAAAAGAAGTATTTTGTGATACCTCAACCAAAAACATGCGTCCTTATATCCCCATCAATTTTCGAAAGGAAATATTTTCAATTATTCACAACTTAAGCCATCCAGGGATAAAAGCATCAATTAAACTTATGGTCAATAGAGTTATTTGGTCTTCAATAAAGAAAGATGTTAAAGAATGGAGCAGAAGTTGTTTACCATGTCAAAGAGCTAAAATCTCAAGACATGTTAATCCTCCCATCGCTGATTTTCAACATGAAACAGAAAGATTTAACACAATTCATAAAGATTTAATAGGCCCTATGCCAAATTCATAAGGATTCAAATATTGCCTAACAATCATCGACCGATATACTCGCTGGCCAGAGGCAATTCCAATCGAAAACATTAGCGCAAAAACAGTAGCTTCTGCATTATTAAAGAACTGGATATCTAGATTTGGCATTCCATCAAAAATCATTACGGACCAAGGTAGACAGTTCGAGTCAACTTTATTCATGGAACTAGTCAGATTATTAGGTATTAAGCGTTGCCGAACAACGGCTTACCACCCTCAAGCTAACGGTTTTATAGAACGTTGGCACCGGTCGCTCAAAGCATCATTAATGTACTACCAAAATTCAGAGTGGACAAAATATTTACCACTTATTCTCTTAGGTTTCAGGTCAATTAGTAGTGAAGAATTCCGATTTTCTCCTGCAAAATTAGTCTATGGAGAAAATTTACGGTTACCCGGCGATTTTTTTAATAGCACGAATTCTTTAAATAACTAAGATGAATTCGTTAAACAACTCGAACATCAATTTCGAAATATACAACCGTCACCGGCATCTCGGCACACACTTTAAAAGGTTTTTATTTTCAAAGATTTGAAAAATTGTCCTTTCGTTTTTATGAGAGTTGATAGCACTCGAGCTAGTTTACAACCTCCTTACGAAGGACCTTACGAGGTAATATTAAGAAACGAAAAATTTTACAAAATTCTGATTAGAGGAAAAGAAGTTAACGTTTCTATTAATCGATTGAAACCTTGTTTTACAAATTATTATTTAAAAGACTCTGAGGACACTTCACGTTTTAGAAATGCAAATTCACCAGAAGTTATACATAGGTCGCAGTTGCCAGTGTCAAACGACCATTCACCTAACAACCAAATTAATTCAAGGGCGTCTTTACAGCCAGCGCTCAAGAGCCCAGTAAATTTGGTAAACAACCAAAGGTCTAGTCATAATCCATTACATAACTCACAAGACTTAAGTGATAACATTCCAACACAGAGAACATTAGAGCCAGTGAATGATGATCTACCACAAAATAGCCGAATAAACCAAAGGGTGTCTTTTCAGCCAGTGTTCAAGAACTCAGGAACATTGGCAAATACTAACAAATCACACATAAGACAACCCCAGACAGTTAATGACAAAATTATTATAAAACGAACCGTGAGATTTAATCCAAAAATCAGATTTTCACCTGGTGGAAACACATATTTCCCTATCAGAAAGACAAGATTTGGACGCACCACAAAACCTCCATCACGTTTCGCCCAATCCTAAGGATTCGCTGGCGGGGGAGTACTGTGGTGACAGTACAATTGTATTGCCAAAACCACTTTAACAATTGTAACGTTTTATTATTTTTGGCTCCGTTCGTACATTCAAATTACTTGTTGTAAATGCTAACTAGTAGGTCGGAACAATTTTGTTTAAATAAATTGTGTATATAAAGTCAGAAAATTGTTCCATAGGTTTAGTCTTTCAGTCAGTCTCTAAGAATGTTGTTCGAAATATTATAAAATAAAATATTGAAAATAAATTAAATTAAATTCGTTTTTTAAAATAATAATTTAATTCGAATTTTTAATAGCAACTTTTTGGAGTTCTGCCCTCTCGAGGCCCCTTGGAGTTCTGTCCTCTCAAGGCCCCTTTTTTGGAAGTGAAGGACCCCAACACTATACTGTCGTGGATACTGAGACCAACTCCAGTACCCACAACACCAAAGATATTCGTTCCTGAAGCGAGAACACGGTTAGGAGTAGCGTTGTGAGTCAGGCCACATTGGAGTGTTTGTCCCCCTTCTAATGATGAAAAAATGTCTCCGTAACTGAGTTTCGCTGAAAAGTAAGAGGAAGTGTAGGCTTGAGCTGAAGGAGGGAGGTACACATGCACCAAGGTCCAGTCTGCACTGCAAGACTCACGACCCCAATTTCTTTTGTGCGGAGAAGCATCTCGGCTACTCTGTGGGGAATCGCTAGGGCGCACGTGTCTCTCATCAGGACGTCGGGCCAGTCCTGGTGAAACTACCACATTGGTTGAGCTCAGATTCACCGGCCGCTCTTTAATTAGGAGTACGTCTGGTGGATCTGACTGGGCAAGCAAAGATGACGAACCGGTCGCGCCATTCAGATCAACGGAGATTTGGGTTACCCCAAGTATATCTTCTCCTAACCTACAAATGTCTGATAGGCACCGAGCCCTCAGCAAATCTTACCGGTGCAAACCCTTTGTTTGCGCCTCAGGCTAAATCATGTGTCATGCATCCCTTAGTAACATCACTTAGCAATTTTTTCCAGTCCAGTAGTCAAAACTAGCCTCGGCAAAGATTCGATTGTGCACCATAATGTCTCACCACCAAACCGAAATTAATCAGTATAATCCCGAGCCAACTGTATCACCTGCACTTGTTTTGCGCATTGACCCAAATCAGGTTCCTACGAATTAAAATTTCCAGTGGTAAGTAATCGCCTGCGGCGGAGTATTCCATACCCAAAGCTAACACGGCAATATTATGACATCCAGCTAGCACATAACAGGAGCAGACGTCTCGCCGGGTTCATGCATTCAACATTTCATCTTGTCCCCTATATTGTGTTAATCTCAATCCTTTTGGTATTCTGGATTTTTCTACACTATATATATGAATACATAATATTTACTGAGCTAACGCCATAATCTTTGCTTCTGGTTCTGCCCTTCTGTATGCGTGCTGTGACAGGTGCGGATGCTCAATAAACACCACGTCCTTTTTGTATCTACGACCACTAAGGTAACTAAAGTCATCGAGGTCAGGTGCGATATAAACAGATATGGTACGTACCAAAGCAGGTTATCAAGTAAATTAGACACAAAGCATAGTCCTTGTTTTACATCGATATCGGTAGAATTATGAATGGAGTTTTGGCGTGTGGAAATGCTGAAGAGTAAAGAAGAGACCCTTCAAACGAGGCAGTAGGATAGGGCCAGGCCCTTTTTTTTTCTTTCCTCATTAATATCCTTCCATCTCATTGCTTGTAAATATGATTTTTTGTCTTTTAAGTTTTTTTTGTTATTATTTCGTAAATTTTTTTTATTTCTATTATTATAATTTCCTTTAAGACTTATTTTTCTTATCATTTTATAATATTTTTTTTTTTATAAATTTCATTGTTATAATTTCTTTAAATCCTCCTTATTCTCTCCTGTCAACTCTCTAATTCTCTCTCATTTCTAATGAAGTATTCTGAGAATGTGGAATCAGTTCAAAAGAGAGCAGCTTCGCACTTCATAATGTCGTTTCATTCGCACTCGGTCGATTCTGTCTGAACGGAAGCCAAACTGGAGTCCTTGGGCTGAGTGAGCAAATAAAGCAATACTACAGTTTCATTTTGACGATATTGTGGAAATCAGGAGGCCTTAACTACTCTCAGAGATAAAGGAAGAATCTCTCATGTGCAATCCAGAAAAATCGGAAGCGTCAAAAAAATCAAATAGTAAGTTTTCTAGTAATCTCGTCGGTCTCCAATTACGACAGGCTTCATAAGAATCGCTCCGTCCAAATGCATGTAGATAAGTTAAAGGCTAGCAACAACATACGAGTTAATAATCAATTTTGCTGCAATGCATGAATTGGACGTTGAACAAACTGAGCCACCAATGGATTACACTACAAAACACAACATCGAAGACACTTAGAAACCTTACAAGTCGTAACATCCAAGAGGAACTGTGATGCTCGTAACCACACTACGCATCAAGAAACAGATTTCGCTCAACTAACAGACTTTAGTATACGTTATGCTGAGAACCAAATAAAAAGCTCATTCGGAAAGGAAAGCTCTTTATATTGAATAAACGCTTAATCCTAATATCACAGTCAAAATTCAAAAACAAAAATTCAATAAATAATTCAAAAAATTCAATATAAATAATAAATTCAAAGAAAGTAAATAAATAAAATCCACAGCTAGTTCGGTGCTGGTTTGGTGCCTTCCGGAAAGAAGAAGAAGAGAGAGATTTATAAAATGCAATTCAAAATTAAGTTTTTGAAGTGAAAAATAGAATTAATTTTCTATTTTAATAAAATGCAGAATTAAGTTTCTGCAGGAAAAATACAGAAATGCAGAATTAAGTTTTTGCGGGAAAAATTACAGAAGTAAGTTTCTGCGATAATATTTACAGAAATAAGTTTCTGTGGTAGGATTTGCAGAAGTAAGTTTCTGCGACAGGATTTTTACAGAAGTAAGTTTCTGTGGCAGGATTTGCAGAATTAAGTTTCTGCGACAGGAAATTTTCAAATTAAGTTTTCAAAATCACGGATGGGATTGTTTCAGTTTGAATACTGAACAAGGAATGAGGGTGCCATACTGAAAATCTCGCCGGTTTATATAGCTCCAGGTTAGCGGATTTAAACTCTTTTCATTCATGAGTTCGCCTGGTAGTACTATTTTACTTTAATGTTAATGTCATTCACAATGAAAATGTAAAGTGACATTTGCAAAGTTGACAAGATGACAGCTGTTTTGGTGGCAGAAATTTTGGTAAGTTTTTATTTTGTAAAATAATTATTAATTTATTAATTTCTTGTTTATTTCAGCTTGATAGTTTTTGTTGGAGGGATGGTCGGAGCAGATTAGGAGAATAATATGCACTTCCCGTGCATTTAGATAAGTTTTTCTCAAATTTTAACCAAAAGTTTGTTTACTTTGTGGTTTATTTATTTGCAGATTGGAACACATATAGGACGAGGAAAGGGGCAATTTGAAAGTAACAGGAGGACATTTGGACACCGGGGGATTGTTTAACGAGTATAATTTTAATGAAATTAAGCTTTCATTAAATATTTTTCTGTTCAGGCAATAATTTTTGGAGGGACTGAACATCCTCCCGCCTCCAACAAAATTAGATTTTTTGTGGTATATATATGTATAATATAGTGGTTTAAATAAATGAATAAACAAATATATGCCTTTGTAATTTTTGCCCCTCTTAGTGATGAGGTTTTCATTTCGATTGGGCCTGCATAATCGACGCCAGTGTGTTGGAAGGGTAAGGACGTGTTGACTCTAGCAGCTGGGAGAGAACTCATCAGTTGAGAGGAGGGTTTGGCATTGAATCGAAAACACGTAATACATTTATGAATGCGATATCTAATTGTGTTGCGGGCATTAAGTAGCCAGTAAGAATTACGTAGTGTGTTTAATACAACTTCAGTGCCTCCGTGCAGAGTGTAATTGTGAATATGATCGATAAGGATATGAGTAATATGATGTTTATTTGGAAGGATTATAGGATGTTTTAAGTTATAATTTAAATGTGCTTCTGTCAGCCGACCTCCTACACGTAGGATATTCTCAGAGTCTAGTATTGGATTGAGTGACAGAATTCGACTTTTTTTAGGAAGGGGCGGATTTTTTTGCAAACATGTAATTTCGGTAGAAAAAATTATGTGTTGGAGAGTTTTTATTAGGCATCGTTCTGAATTTTTGAGATCGGAGACTGATAAATACTGAGTAGTTGGGTGTTGTTTGCGCATGCTGTTTATAAATCTAAGGCAGTATGCGGTTATACGAATAGTTTTCTGGAATGATGAGTATTTGGTTAGTAAAACTATGTGTTCGTTGATTAAATTAGGGAGTGTTTTCGATTTTTTAGACTCTAATGCAGTTTGGATATCTGTGTTTCGTTGAAACCAAAATTCCTCATCTTTATGTAACCAGTCTGGTCCGTTCCACCATATTGAAGTCGTTAATAGTGCTTTTGGTAGAATTCCTCGTGAGGCTATGTCTGCAGGATTTTGTTTTGATGGAACGTGTTTCCAAATTGCATTTGGTATGTTCTCGTGTATATCGGAGAGACGATTGGCTACGAATGTTTTCCAAGTTGATGGATGTTTCCGCAACCATGCCAGAGCTATGTTAGAGTCTGTCCAGGCTGTCACTTTGATCTCCTTGAGCTCTAAATCGATTGTGACTTGTTTTATCAGTCGAGAGAGTAAAACAGCGCCACATAACTCTAGACGAGGCAACGAAACTGGTTTGATAGGAGCGACTTTGGTTTTTGCTGTAATTAGTTGAACTTTGGAATTGTTGTGTTCATGTATTTTTAAATATAGTACAGCTGAGTAAGCATTATTGGAGGCATCGCAAAAACCGTGTAGCTCTATCTCTTTTATACTGGGCTCATATCCCAGCCATCTTGGAATTTGAATATCTTGCAATGTATTCAATTGAGCTTTGAAATTACTCCATTCTCTTGTAATTTCATTAGGTACTATGTCATCCCAATCACATTTTGTAAGCCAGAGTTTTTGTATTAAAATTTTGGCTGTTATTATACATGGTGCCAGCCATCCTAATGGATCAAAGAGAGATGAGACTTCAGAGACTATTATTCGTTTCGTGTATGTATTAGTTGATTCAGGAATTTTAACTTTAAAGGAGAAATGATCTGTCGTTGGATACCACCGAATGCCGAGAGTTTTAATGGATTCGTGTTCTGAGAATTCTAAATTCGTTTTTAGCTCTCGGTGTTCAAGGGGTATTCTGTCTAGTAGATCGGGATGGTTGGCAGTCCATTTTCTCAAATTAAAATTTCCTTTATGTAAAGCCTCGATAAGCTCCTGTTGAAGTCGTTGAGCTTCATTGAGGTTATGGGCACCGGTAACCAAATCGTCGACGTAAAAATCTTTCATTATACTCTCTGCTGCGAGTGGGTAGTTGTGAGCTTCATCCTTTGATAACTGCTGCAAAGTTTTAATGGCGAGGTATGGAGCTGGTGCGGTTCCGAATGTGACTGTTGTCAGAGCGTAGTCCTTTAATTCTTCATTTGGAGTATTTCTCCAAATTATTCTTTGGAAATTCTGGTGTTTAGGTGCCATTTGGATCATCCTATACATTTTTTCAATGTCAGCTGTGAATGCGTATTTATATAATCGCCATCGTAATAGGGTGGTCCAAAGAGTTGGTTGTATAGTTGGTCCAATTAGCAGTTGCTCATTTAGAGACTTTCCATTTGACGTATTCATTAATGCAAGTTTTATATAGATTATATAGCTCTGGATTAGATGAAAGTTTTTTCTCTATTTGTAGAAATTGTCTGACTGCCATATTTCTTGATTGACCGAGCTGCGGTGCAGTTTGCTCCTTAAATGGTAATTGTACTTCGTATTTTCCGCAGGGCAAACGAGTTGTTGTTTTTTCATAGAGTTTTTCACATGGCTGATCTTCTGGTGATTGTTTGGAGCTAATGTGACACTCTTCGATTTCCCAAAATCGTTTTAACTGATTATCCAACTCAGTTTTTATTGAAGTATGAGCGGTTAATACTGTCGTGAGGATATTCTTTGTTTCTGGGATTGCTCCCATTAAAATCCATCCTAGCTTTGTATTTTGAGCTGTAGGTGTGTTGAAAGTTCCCCTTTTGATTCCATTTATTATAATGTTGGCATAAATGTCAGCTCCGAGAAGAATGTCGATCTCTGCTGGAGTTGAAAAAGTGGGGTCAGCCAGAGGAAGGTTATGTATGTGTCTCCAATTTGAGACTTTAAATGTTTGAGCTGGTGGTAATATGTTGATTTTTTCGATTATCAACATGTTAACCTTCATTTTAAAATTCGAGTGTAGTGAATTGATGCTGACTGTCGTTTGTTTTGAGCTTGTATTAGTAGGAGTTGTGCCAAGCCTAATTAGTTGGTGATTTGTTGGTAATCCTTTGAGCTGTAATCGTTTACAGGCTCTTTCTGTTATAATGGATACTTGTGATCCAGAGTCTATTAATGCTCGAAAGATCATCGTAATTCCACATGGGGCAGTAATATTTATTAGAGCTGTAGAGAGTAAGGCTCTTTTAGTATTAGAAGTGAACAAATTTTGAACTTGTTGTTCATTAGCTTCGATGGTGGATGGAGACTTTGATTTTTGAGTAGATTCGGTGGTTGAATTTGTATTTGAAAAGTTTTGTTCATAGTGAAGCAAAGAATTGTGATTTTTGCCATAGTGGTAACATTTTTTGTTACTAGGGCATTGTGAAGTTGTATGGTTGGACGAGAGACAATTTTTGCACAAGTATTTGTTAATAACAATTTCATGTCGTTGTCGAATGCTTAAATTTCTAAATGTAAATATAGTTTTTAAATTGGAGCTGAACTCTTGCTTTTGTTTAAGAGGCATACGTTGGTTTAGGGGGAAGGCTTTTCCTTCCTTCGGTTAGAGCTTCAAGCATTCTAAATCTCGTTTCGAGAAATGTAGTGAATTCTGTATAAGTTGGGAGTTCAGTATTGTTTCGTAACTCTTGTTCCCAATGATAATGAGTCTCTGGTGGTAATTTCTGGATTAGTATGTGTATGTGTGTGTATGTGTAGTAATTCGAGAGCTTGTAGCTCATGAATACATTCCTCAGTTTTATCTAAAAACGATTTAATATTGGTTGATGTCTCAGTTTTAATTTGAGACTGGCTTAGGAGATCCTTCAATTGCTGATTTACGAGATATCGTTTATTATTGTATCTCTTCGTGAGAAGTTCCCATGCCTTATCATAATTGCTCTCAATTATGTCAAATTGTCGCAGAAGTCTTTCTGCTTCCCCAGAGACATTTGCTTTTAAATAATGTAATTTTTGGACCTTGCTCAGATTTTTATCTAAATGTATAAGGGCGGAGAATAAATCATGGAAAGATCTCCATGTTTTGTAGTTGCCATCGAACTTGGGTATGGCAATAGGTGGTAGCCTGATTGAATTTGACTGTGATGGATTAGTTTCGGGAGAACTATTGCTCTTAATGTACTCTTTAAGCCCATCATTAAGATCAGTTAAGAGATCGAAATATGCCTCTTCAGTGATTTCGTATATATTTTCGGAGTTGTATTTGTTCTCCTTTGCATCCGTGTATGCCCATATATCGATATGGTTTGCAGAGAACTGTTCCCACAACTCTTTAATAAAGGCGAGACGGGCTTCAAAATAGCCCTGGTTTCATCTGCTTTTACCGGCCTTTTTATGGTTGATGGCGGCTTTATTCATTTGTTCCTTTAAAGCATATTGCTTAGTAAGGATTTTTTCGAGTGAGGACATTTTGAACTTAGGGCAAATCCGGCTCGAAGGATCAATGTGCGGGCTGTGCGCAAATAAGGGGGAGGTGCCGGAATTAAAAAATGCCCAATCAAAATTTTAAGTTCAAAATGTTTATTACAAAATTCAAAAATTCAAAATAAATTCAATATAAACGCTTAATCCTAATATCACAGTCAAAATTCAAAAACAAAAATTCAATAAATAATTCAAAAAATTCAATATAAATAATAAATTCAAAGAAAGTAAATAAATAAAATCCACAGCTAGTTCGGTGCTGGTTTGGTGCCTTCCGGAAAGAAGAAGAAGAGAGAGATTTATAAAATGCAATTCAAAATTAAGTTTTTGAAGTGAAAAATAGAATTAATTTTCTATTTTAATAACATGCAGAATTAAGTTTCTGCAGGAAAAATACAGAAATGCAGAATTAAGTTTCTGCGGGAAAAATTACAGAAGTAAGTTTCTGCGATAATATTTACAGAAGTAAGTTTCTGTGGTAGGATTTGCAGAAGTAAGTTTCTGCGACAGGATTTTTACAGAAGTAAGTTTCTGTGGCAGGATTTGCAGAATTAAGTTTCTGCGACAGGAAATTTTCAAATTAAGTTTTCAAAATCACGGGTGGGATTGTTTCAGTTTGAATACTGAACAAGGAATGAGGGTGCCATACTGAAAATCTCGCCGGTTTATATAGCTCCAGGTTAGCGGATTTAAACTCTTTTCATTCATGAGTTCGCCTGGTAGTACTATTTTACTTTAATGTTAATGTCATTCACAATGAAAATGTAAAGTGACATTTGCAAAGTTGACAAGATGACAGCTGTTTTGGTGGCAGAAATTTTGGTAAGTTTTTATTTTGTAAAATAATTATTAATTTATTAATTTCTTGTTTATTTCAGCTTGATAGTTTTTGTTGGAGGGATGGTCGGAGCAGATTAGGAGAATAATATGCACTTCCCGTGCATTTAGATAAGTTTTTCTCAAATTTTAACCAAAAGTTTGTTTACTTTGTGGTTTATTTATTTGCAGATTGGAACACATATAGGACGAGGAAAGGGGCAATTTGAAAGTAACAGGAGGACATTTGGACACCGGGGGATTGTTTAACGAGTATAATTTTAATGAAATTAAGCTTTCATTAAATATTTTTCTGTTCAGGCAATAATTTTTGGAGGGACTGAACAGATTGTGTGGCCTGTGATGGTATTTGTGGTGATACTTTCCATGTCACTTGTCTGGACCCCTCCACTGGTCTATCTACCTGTAAGGATTGCTCCAATATTAGGCCATGTCACGTTTTACGCCTGATGAAGGTAGTTGTCGCTACGCTCTCCACCGACCAATCATTCATAGCAGATAAGGTCAACGAGGTATCTTCAAACTTGGCCAGACTTCAGATTTTGTCCGATGACTGCGTCGGTTTAAATTCAATACTGGACAAGCTGCTTCATATCGCTGAAGTTTTAAGCAGTGATTCGTCGCTGCTATCCAACAAGATTTACGAGGTATCTTCGAAGTTTAGCGGGCTGGTCGCTTCCTTGGATGACCTCCGGATAATGCAAACTGCATCTTGTTCACCATCGCCCTCAATCGGCCAATCTGCTGAGTCAATAATGCCTGTCATAGATGACATTCGGCGCGGTGTCCGGTACATCAAGCAGGACCTAGATTCATGCTCTACAGCCATTGGGAGAAACTTTGAACTCATTGGCTCAGTTGCCTCTGATATCAGGAGTTTAACTTCAAAATGCTCTTCTTCTTCTCATCTGTCTGACGCCATAGCTACTTCTGGTTTAGACGGTTACATCTCCGAATAGGAACTGTCCCATTGCAGTTCCACCTCGATCAACCGAGAAATTGGTTCCTACAAACCCGCATTCCTCCTTGGCGCAGCCTGCTCCAGATGTTGATGCTACTGTTGGTCCGGTTGAGCCCGACATGGCGACTGATGCTGGTGTTATAATCAATGTCTCTCCACCAGTGCCATCCCAGTCTACTTCCACCGCATCTACGGTTAAAAAATTTGGCACCACCTGGACTGTATCGGAATGGGAACAAAGACTAAACAGACTAGGCAGCGAATACTCATCTTCATCAGGCGACCATAATACATTACTTCTTAAGTGTGCCCTTCATAACGCTAACGTTTCCTGGATACATAGATTTTTTTCCCGGAATTTTGCATTCATCCCCGTTAGCTGCCTGAAGTTACTGTCGGACGCAAGGAAATTCAGCAACTTCAAGATCTCCATCCCGAACAAGTATGTGTGGCTCATCAGTAACCCCTCCAGCAAAATCTTCAATCTCGGGACTATTGAAATTTCCAAGTGGACTAGGAAGTATGTTAAGTTTAACCCTAAGGCCTCTGCATCTAACCCTAAATTAAATACTAATAAACCAAATCCTACTAACTATCCCAAAGGTAATTCCAAACGTCATTCTCCCATACCTAAATTTAGTATTCAGCCTAATCGTAAGAACAGTAGTACTAGTAATACCATAATCTCTTATCACTCTTCCGCACCTCTCACCTTTAGCCCTAAACCTAGTGATCCTAACTCCAATTGGCAGCTCAAAATGGGAGTATTTCCAAACTTTAATCTAGGTACCCCAGTCAAGTATCCTAACTTTATATTTTTTCACACCCTTAATCCCTCGGTTCTTCTTACACCGAAGCCCTCGAACACGTCCATCCCAGCCGTTAACCCTACCACCACTGCTTTGAGTTCTGTATATTCAGCGCATCCACCTAACCTTGCACTCCCAGCTTATTCCGTGTGTCTACCTAACCACAAGCCATCATTTTCCGACCACCCCACCACCTCTGCTTCGATTTCCGTCTGTCCCACCCCTCCACTGTATACACCAAACTTGGCACCCGCTACTTCCTTCGCATGCCGACCTAATTACAAGCCATCATCCTCCTTCACTATCGCCCCATCTCAAACTACTTCTACCTCCACTAATTCGCCCCTTCCGCCAACCAAAACTACTTCATCCCAATAATTATTCATTTATCGATCCCCTAATCCCACCTACAGTTAAATTGACTTTGCGCTCTGCGGATTCCATTGATGGACGATACCTCTTGTCCCGTTAACGGGACCGCCGAATTTATGAAAACGTTCGTCTATTTCTAGCCTATCTGCACGACAAACCGAATTCTGTCTGTATTGACGGTAAAACCAGCATCAACGTCATGTTAAGTATACACCAAGAGGGCCTGCCCACAGACCCAACCGTCTTACACCAACTTTTCACTAAGTACCATGAATCATTCAATATCCATTCCCGTAAGGTTTCAGAAGATCTATACACCTATGCTGCGTACGTCAGTTCTCAGTTCAGTTCAGTTCTCGCCGCATTTACCATCTCCAAAAAAGTTGCAACGACTCCTTAAACTACTTTCGCTCCTAACCCCCCTGCTTTCTCTATTTCTGACCTCCCCCCCCTAATGTATGTACCTGCGGTCTCCGATTAAGTACCTCTCCATAGCAGCTTGTCAGTCTATTACCAGAACGTAAGAGGACTTCGCACAAAAACATCCAATATTTTTCTTAACTCCCACAAATTCCCGCACGATATCTTTGCCTTAACTGAAACCTCTCCCCAGCAGCTTGTCAGTCTATTACCAGAACATCCAATATTTTTCTTAACTCCCACAAATTCCCGCACGATATCTTTGCCTAGGAATTCTCGACAATTCCCTCCAAACTATAACATTTTCCGTGTCGACGGTTGTGTAGGCACCAATGATCCACCAGGTCGCCGGGTTCTCAAAGCTGCTCACAACCGTTATGACGCCACCCTGCCAAATACCTCCGAATCTACAATATAACAATTTTATATATCAAATTAGCACTAAATAAGTGTCTTCTGTACATTATTTGTTAATAATTTTTTTTTTTTTTTATGTATATATGGCTCTTTATTTGGCACAATCGTTATAAAGCGTAAAAATCCTACAAAAACTAGCTACCCTAAAAATCACATAAACATTAAAAAGACACAGTAATAAAGATCAAAAAGAACATAACAAAAAATGACTCAATAGACCACGTTACTGTAAATAGGTTAAATAAAAAGGACTCTAAAACTTGAAGACAAAAACCTGTAAAAAAGAAAATACAAAAAAATTTTGAAATGCCTCCAAGCAAGTGCCAGCTCTAAGAAAAGTTCCTTAAAAATTTTGACAAAATTCCGAAACTAAACCTAGAGCTAAACCTAAAACGAACGAGCACAATGAACCGAAACCGAAAACTTAAACTAGAACATGATTGTCTGAGTGCTCCCAGGGGGTAGATGCAGCACCGGGCGAAGTTCCTACTTCGGGAACCACTGCTCCCAAGCAAATGCCCTCTCCGTAGAGCCGTTCGCCACTTTTCTAGTCCTCCGGGAGCACTCATCCAAACATGTTCTAAACGAACGCACAAAAATTTTGAACCGATTAGAGTCCCGCGGGACCAGTCTGCAGAGTCATTGACGTCTGCAAACTGCTCCCATCATCCTCCCAGTTCTACGATTCCAACGTGAGACTTGTCCTTTCCGCAGCACTTGCAGCAATACCAAAGCGAAGAGGAGCTTCGTGGACAAGCTGCTGCAAGTCTGTGGCCTGTTATTCCCAGTGAAAGACGAGGCTTCCGTTCCGCACCGACGATAAAGGTTGCTAGGTGCAGTTGAATGTGTCGGCCTTCATTACCATGAACTCTAGGCGTAATCGCCTCTTCAATCTGGCAACGAAGTGGTTCTTAAGTGCGTGTGTGTGAAACTGTGGGTTAGTCGGCTGTTGCCCAGGCTCGATCCGCATGCAGTACAGATGAATTGTCGATTTAGCAAGTGTTAAGATAAAGCTTAACAAGCAATTTACCTGGTTACATGTCCTTGTCCCCAGTAAAAATGACGTTCTTGTAATGCTGAATGTCGGGCAGATATGCTGGCACATATCGCGAACAAGATTATTAATGTCGCACAAGGTCGGGCATGTGAAGTATCTGTGGAACAGGGTTCCTTCACCACCACAAACCGTGCAGACTCTTTGAATTCTTCGATCGATATGTGACAGCTGGTTTGGATGCACGAGGCTGTGATGAAGCAGTTTGAATGCCACATCAGAGTCTCTGTAATTGGACGGATAACTATAGATGACTCTGCTAGTTATGGTCCCCATTACTCCCAAGTCCACCCCAAGATGTGCGCGCCATCTATTAACCCCTAAGTTATCCGTAGGATTTACTCCTACGAAGAGCTCGCGCAGCCTACGTGAAGTGAGTGTACTGAATGTCGTGTGCGGTGGTCGATTCGTTACAAATGCGTTTATCACCTCAGTGCTAGGTTCCCTAGTAGAGAGACGACTAAAACGCTCTCGGGCTGTATCCACCAATTCGTGTAATTGTGTTGTGTGGGGGTGTATAAGTGTGTTCCCAGAAGCATCAATGATGTCTCCAAGAACTGTGAGTTGTCCTGTATCGGCCGTTACACCTCGAGCATTACTAAACACCGAATCTACTAACTCAGGGTTCAACCTGATCGGAATTGCTGAGAAATCCCCGTACCCAAGTCCATTCCATCGCAAATGAAATGTTGGTCTTATTCTGCCCCAGGTTGTAATCGTGGAGATCATGTCCTGGGACCAGTCATACGGATATGGTGGGCGAACCGAGAGCAGATAGTAGTGCTCCCCTGCGCCGCTACCCCCCATAGAACTTACCCACAGCTGCGAAATTAAGTTATCTCTTTGACAGAACACTCGTTGGAATGCCCGTACCTGAAGACAACGAAATTTCACGACCATGTCTGTAAGACCCAAACCACCCTCCGCTACTGGTCGGCAGAGCGTGCTTTCAGCGACCCATCGTCTTCCTCCCCAGAAGGCGTCAACGACCTTCGACTGTAAAAGTTTTACGAAGCCTTCTTCGAAGCACTCTGATTTTAACAGATGCACGATGGACGAGGTAATCAAATAATTGACAACGACCGCACGTCCTTTCAGCGAAAGTGGATGCAGTCTAGTCCGCCACGAATTCACAGCTCCGGAGAGTTTCTTCAGAGCCATGCGGCTATTATATGTTTTACCATCGAGCCCCACATATACACCTAAATATTTCAGGCAAGTATTCGTCCATTGTATGCCGAGGGGAGAATCTGTTCGATTCCGCCACCTCCCACACCATAGGCCTTGGCTTTTGCTTAGGTTAACCCTAGCGCCCGCTAATCGCTCATATTGTTCGAAAACCCTACGAGCGACTGGAAATGCTTCATCTTTCGTTACAAATATAGACAGGTCGTCCGCATACGCTAGAATAAGTGGCCTTATAGTAGTGTATGGTAAGTGAATTGAATATTGTCTCAACGATTGACGAAGATTTACTAGCAGCGGCTCCAGTGAAAAGTCATAAAGCATTCCTGACAACGGGCATCCCTGCCTGATACCCCGACGAAACGGAATAGGAGACAATATATGCCCATTATGCTTTATGAGAATCACTGAATCTCTATACAGACCCCTGATGATCTCAATCCATTTGGACGGAAGCCCAAATTTATCGAGCACTCTCAGTAGATACTCATGAGAGACGCTATCAAACGCCTTTTCTTGATCCAAAGAGATCATGGCCATTTGCGAACCAGTTTTTTCGTGGTAGGCGAAAAGATGCTTTGCTACGGCGATGTTGTCGTAGATACTACGACCTGGAATGCAGTAGGACTGTGACGGGTGTATTACTGAGGCAATCACTGAGCGAAGTTGAGTTCCCAGTGTTTTGCAAACTATTTTGTAGTCGACATTACACAGAGTAACTGGCCTCCAGTTTCCCATCCTCTGAAGATCCCCCTTCTTAGGTATTAGACGCATAACGGATCTCCGCCAACTTGAGGGAAATTCGGTATGTCCAACCACTGCAGAATTAGAGACATCCAAAAGGTCCGGAATCAAAAGATTCCTAAAACGAACAAAGAATTCTGGAGTTAGACCATCATAACCAGGAGAAGTATGACGTCGAAGATCCTTCGTTGCGGTAAGCATATCATCGAGAGTAAGCGTTCTGTCCAGGAATTCTCTACTATCATCAGAGAAAGTAGGAACATGATGAAAGAATTCATCGTTGGACGAGAATGTTGGCAACGTCGATGCAGCATAAAGCCGCGTGTAGTAGTTGCGAATATAATTCGCAAGTTCCTCTCCGTATAGGATCTGGCCCGATTCGGCAAGAATCGAGTCTACTTCACAAGAAGCGGTACGACGTCGAGTTGTCTGGAAGAAGTACTCGGTCGGAGACTCGCCCTCTCGCAACCAGCGCGACTGGTTTCGGAGCACAAACTCCAAGCTATGCTTGTAGTTTTGTGCTGTCAGTCGTTCTTTAAGTCTCTCGTATTGTGCGAGTAACTCTGGTTGCGCGGGCAGAAGCTTTGAAGCTTTGAAGCCTACCAACATCCCACCAATGGCTAAGGTTTGAATAAATATTCTTGTTATCACGCCATTGGTGCCAAAACTGAATGAATTCTTCGATGAACTGCTCTGAATTTAACAAGTTATTGTTGAAAATCCAGTAAGCAGTTCGCTTTTCGACCAAAGTGCTAGTCACCACAACAAGAAGGTGATCACTTAATGAACACACTTCATGAGTGACACTAACGAAAAAGTTAAGAAGGCTAGACGAGACGTAAAGTCTGTCTATCCTCGAACCCGAAAAGCTACCCTGGACATTTCGGGAAACCCTTGTGTATGACCTAGTCGTTGGATTAAGCCAACGGTAGACATCCACAAGGTTGCTATGTCTGACTAGGCTCGATAATCGCGCGGCGTTCACCGAGTTGAATTCAACTCTAGAATGACGATCGATTAAAGAATCTAGTGTGCAGTTGAAGTCACCACCAAGGATAACCTCACCACCGAAGTTCGTAATATGCGACAGGATTGAGTCCAACACCTGTCTTGCAGTATCCTGGTCATGCGGCAGGTACACGTTTACTACCCTTAGCGTTTTGTCCCCTAAGACGAAATCCAAGGAAGACGCGAAACCTGGAAAGATGTCTGTGTATACAGGAGACATCAGTGTAAAGCTGTGGGACACAGCAATTGCCACACCGGAACCTCTACGGGGTGTTTCTGTGGCAAAGACTGTGTAACCCTTGTGTAGATTTGGATTTTGTTCTAGACGTGTAAAATTGTTTTGTGTAAAATTCGTCTCCTGTATAAGTGCAATGTCCGTATTCCATTGTCTTATGTCTTCAAAAATACTGTGTAGTCTAGTGGGTGCACTTAAGCCCCCTGCATTGATTGATGTTATCCTACACATTCAAGAAACAGCAAGAACTCAAACAATGACTGTACGACTCTAATGATGAAGAGCCCTGTCCAGTTGGAGATCCTCAAGGATTCCCGAGACTTTATTAAAGAGGCGCTCGCACCTCGACACCTCATTGTACTTGGCCTTCTTTTTGGCCTCTGCCATGAGGAGTTTCAGTTGGGGCAGGATCCTGGCTGGGTCTCCAAGCTCACGCCTGAGAATGGTCAGGATCCTGTCCGAACTCTTCTTGTAGTGAAGGCTGTCGAGGAGCGAGCGCAGCTTCTCCCTCAGAACCTCCACCAAAGCAGGATCCACTTCAAAGCGGCTATTAATCGATATGGAACTTCCACACGATTCATAGCCGCTTTGGGTTGGACCGGCCGTCTCGAGAGCAGAGACAACCTCTACGTCCGAGAGAACTTCAGTGACATCCATTAGAGTCACTAAAGGTACACTCGAAGCGCAAGGTGTAGCCTCTTCCCCCGATACCCTCCCAGCGCTCACTGCCTTCTTCGGTGGTGGCTTCACCTCCTGGTCAGGCTTTCCTTTCGTCTTCCTCTTCATCCTCTTCTTCTTTTTCTTCTGACTTCCACTTGTGACCTCCTCGTCCGAAGTGTCTGCCTTTTCTTGTGTTGGGGTAGCACCGTTTATAGCCGGCGTCGGAGTTGCCTCAGGGAGTGGTTTCTCAGACACCTTAGTGGCAGGCTGCTCCAAGAGAACAGGCCCAGCACCGGGCGAAGTCACTGTTTCGGAAACCTTTGCTGGTGCAAGTGCCTCCTCCACAGTGGCCTCAGCCACTTTCCTGAGCCTCTTAGGACACTCCGCAATAAAGTGCCCTGCCTGATGGCAAGCATGGCATTTCGCTTCGGTGCTTACCTCAATCCAGGTCATCGATCCCGCGACACTCCAGTAAAAACCGTCTGGAAGCACACACCCCTGGTTTAAAGTGACGTGTGCTTCACGGCTTAAACTCAAGATGCCGCGACCGAGTCCCTCGTCCCCAATTCGTAGTGGCACTGCCCGGACCTTGCCGTGGATCTTTCCGAACCTTCCTAAGAAGGCCTCAAGATCCTCAGACCTGGCGTGGAGGGGGACCCAAGAAAAGCAGACTCTCGTCGGCTTCACTGAAACCGGGTATGGCTGGAGGTGTCTACCACCCACGTCGATGCCCTCAAGCATCAGCTTAGTGGCTGCGTCGATGGTAGTGGTATAAACCTCCACCATACCGCGGCCAACCAGTCCGAAAGAGAAAATGTTCTCTATCGGGACCACCAGTGACAAGGCTTTTAAGTATGCACTTTGTGTGCACCCACGAAGGTGCTCAAAGTGCATACCATAACGATCATCCTGCCACTGACAGTCGAAAAGTCCTTGAAGTCCCGCGACCGTCTTGGGACGAGACTTTCCCAAGTCTGCCGGAGGCTGACGTGGAGTCACGTAGCTACCCTGTATAATGATTTGGGAACTTTTCTTAGAGCTACCACTCACCTGTTGGGCGTATCTTGTCCCTGCTACTACCTCTACATTAACAGGCGCTGGTCCTCTTGGCACTGGTTTTGTAACTGGTCCAGTCTTCTTGGTCCCAGTGAGACTTGGGCGCATGATGACCGGATTTGGGGGAGGAGCTGCTTTTGAGGCAGCCATTACCACATCCTTCAGTTTGGGAGCTGAAACGATATTGTTAATTGTGGCAGATGCCACAGGCACTTTAACAGCTGGTGCTGCCGAGTTCTTTGCTGCTTGGGCTGCTGCCGTTTCTAGGGTTGATACAGCTGACTCCGTTGCGCAGTTCGCCAATAGCGCACTAGTGGCGGATGCCACCGAGGACATTACAACCGTCGCTGCTCCATTTGATGCGATGCTGATATTTTTTCTTGCTGCTGTTGAAGCTTCCACAATTTTGGCCTTTTCAGTTGTGCCCTTAATAGCCTCTTCTGTGGGCTCTTTAGTTTTTAAAAATGAACCGAGGTCTACTTTCTGGCCTCGTTCCCTTTTTTTCCTTGTATTCGGGGGTTTTTTCTTTCCCCCAGATTCACTTTCGCTACTGCTACTCATACTGAGTGCAGTAGCAAATCGAGTAGGATTTGAAAAAATCTCAGACGACCCGATAGTAAGTTTGACAGGTCAATAAATTAATTAATTTAATTAATTAATTTTCAAATATGGTAAAGTGCCGAAGCTGTCAAAAAAAAAAAACCAAAACTGAATAAAAAAGCCAACACGACAAAATAGGAAATGAGAAACGGAAGAAAAAAAAAATAGAACGATGAAACGTAACGGAACACAACTTAAACTGTCTGTTTCTTTAAATTGTCCTTCACTATGGCTCACTTGTCACAAAATGTTAACATTTTCAGTCTTTTTCAATAGTTTATGTAAAATATCCCGTCTTTTTGTTTTTAATTCACTTCCACGCGTTCCTAGGCACAACTAGTATTTTTCCAAATTTTTTCTATTTCCTTTTAATGGCACTTTTTTTTTTTTTATTCACTTTCTTCGACACTTTCAAAAACACGTCCGCACATTACTATATTTCAATAATAATAATTTTTTTTATGTATATATGTTACTTTAATAGGCTCATCGTTATAAATCGTATGTATATTGTATAAAAACTAAAAAACTCCCTAACTACTCTGTAAAATGTAAAAATATCAAAAAGTTTATAAAATCAAGGCACAAAAATCACAAAATATCACTGTAAAAAGACTCAAAAAATAGCAAAAGGGCTCAAAAACATATCACAAAATCGCAAAAGGCTCAGGAACATATCAAAAAGTATAAAATACACTTGAAACATGTCAGAAGGACGAAAAAAGACTCAAATTTGTTAAATAATAGATAAAACCTGCCAAAATGTGAAAAAAGAAAGTTAAGAAATGTTGAAAATTTAAATCAAAATTTGAGTGAGGTGAGTGGAAGTTCCGAAAAGTATTATATAATTTTGAATTGTGTTGCCGAAATATGTTTTAAAAAACTAAAAGACCTAAATAAATGAATTTAAGTCACCTGGTTTCTGAGCCTGAATGATCCCCGGAGGTAGATGCAGCACCGGGCGAAGACGCTACATCGAGAATACCTACTTGCATGCAAGCAGCGACGCTCTCCGCAGAAGTCTTCGCAACTTTTCTAGTCCCCTTGGAGCACCCCGCTTCAAGAGTCCCAGGTGAGCGTACTAAAAATTTTGATGATAGAGTCCCGCGAGAGCAGTCTTCAGAGTCATGGACGTCCGAAAACTGCTCCCATCATCGCCTCAGTTCAATTTTTCCAACGTAGGACTCATCTTTCCCGCAGCACTTGCAACAGATCCAAAGCGGAGAGAAGCTCCGTGAAAAGGTATTACAAGGCTGCGGCCTATTGTCACCAGTGAAAGACAAGGCTACCATTCTGTACCGACGCTAGCGGTTGCCAGGTACAGTTGAATGTGTCTGGCTCCGTTACCAGGTATTCAAGACGAAAACGCCTTCTCAACCTGGCAACAAAGTGGCTCCTAAGTGCACGTGTGTGTATCTGTGTGTCAGTGGCCTGTTGCCCAGGCTCGATCCGCATGCAATACAAATGAACTGTTGATTTAGCTAGTGTAAGAACAAAGCTAATTAAACAATTCACCTGGCTGCATGTCCTTGGCCCCAGTAAAAACGATGTTCGAGTAATGCCGAAACGCGGGCAGATTATCTGGCACAAGTGACGGACCAGTAGCATCAATTCGCACAAGGCCGGGCATGTGAAGTATCGGTGGAACAAAGTTCCTTCACCCCCACAAACCGTGCAGACTCTTTGAACGCTCTGGTCAATGTGCGACAGCTGATTTGGATGCACGAGGCTATGATGTAACAGTTTGAATGCCACATCAGAGTCTCTATAATTGGACGGATAACTGTAGATCACTCTGCAAGTCACCCCTCCGATTACTCCCAATTCTACCCCGAGATGTGCGCTCCATCTATTAACACCTAAGTGTTCTGCAGAAACGCATCTGCAAATAGATCGCGCAGCCGACGTGACGTCAGTGTACTGAATTGCGTGTGCGGCGGTTGATTCACCACAAAAGCGTTCACCACCTCTGTGCTAGGCGACCTGGTACTGAGTTGGCTGAAACGCTCTCGTGCTGTATCAACCAATTCCTTTAATTGTGTTGTATGTGGATGTATTAGTATGTTCCCAGAGGCATCAATGATATCTCCGAGAACTGTAAGCTGTCCTGTATCGGCTGTTACACCTCGAGCATTACTGAACACCGAATCCACTAATTCAGGATTTAACCTGATCGGTATAGCTGAAAAATCCCCGTACCCGGTCGTGCGGATAGGGTGGGCGGACTGAAAGCAGATAGTAATGCTTTCCTACGCCGGCACCCCCCAAGGCGCTTACCCACAGCTGAGAAATCAAGCTGTCTTCAAACCGGAACACTCGTTGGAATGCTCTGATCTGAAGGCAACGAGTTTTAACGACCATGTCCGTAAGACCCAATCCACCCATTGCTACTGGTCGACAGAGCGTGCTTTCAGCGACCCATCTTCTTCCCCCCCAAAATGCGTCAATTATTTTTGCCTGCAAAAGTTTAACGAAGCCTTCCTCGAAGCACTCCGACTTAAGCAGGTGAACGATGGACGAGGTAATCAGGTAATTTACAACGACTGCACGTCCTTTCAGCGAAAGGGGGAACAATCTAGTACGCCACGAATTCACTGCTCCGGAAAGTTCCTCCAGAGCCATACGGCGATTACGTGTTTTACCATCGAGCCCGATATACACACCTAAATACTTCAAGCAAGTATTGGTCCATTGTATGCCGAGGGGAGAATCTGAACGATTCCGCCACCTCCCACACCACAGGCCTTGGCTTTTGCTTAGGTTAACCCTAGCGCCCGCTAATCGCTCATATTGTTCGAAAACCCTACGAGCGACTGGAAATGCATCTTCTTTCGTCACGAAAATAGACAGGTCATCAGCATACGCTAGAATAAGTGGCCTTATAGTAGTGTATGGTAGGTGAACTGAATATTGTCTCAACGATTGACGAAGATTTACTAGCAGCGGCTCCAGTGAAAAGTCATAAAGCATTCCTGACAACGGGCATCCCTGCCTGATACCCCGACAAACGGAATAGGAGACAATATATGCCCATTATGCTTTATGAGAATCACTGAATCTCTATACAGACCACTGATGATCTCAATCCATCTGGACGGAAGCCCAAATTTATCGAGCACTCTCAGTAGATACTCATGAGAGACGCTATCAAACGCCTTTTCTTGATCTAACGAGATCATGGCCATCTGCGAACCAGTCTTTTCGTGGTAGGCGAAAAGATGTTTTGCTACGGCGATGTTGTCGTAAATAGTACGACCTGGAATGCAGTAGGACTGTTCCGGGTGTATAACCGATGCTATCACTGAGCTTAATATCGTTCCGAGTGCTTTGCAAACTATCTTGTAGTCGACATTGCACAACGTAACTGGCCTCCAGTTTCCCAGCCACTGAAGATCTCCCTTCTTGGGTATTAGACGCATAACGGATTTCCGCCAACTTGAGGGATATTCGGTATGTCCAACCACTGCAGAACTGAAGACCTCCAATAGGTCTGGAATCAAAAGATTCCTGAAGCGTAGAAAAAATTCTGGAGTTAGACCATCATAACCAGGAGAGGTATGACGGCGAAGATCCTTCGAGGGTTAATGCTCTGTCCGGGAATTCTCTACTTTCATTAGAGAAAGCAAGAACGTACTGGAAGAATTCATCCGTGGACGTAGACGTTGGCAACGTCGGCACAGCATATAGCCGTGTATAGTAGTTTCGGATATAATCCGCAAGCTCGTCTCCATGTAGGAGTTGCCCAGATTCGGCAAGAATTGAATCTACTTCACAAGAAGCGGTACGTCGTCGTGTTGTCTGGAAGAAGTACTCGGTCGGAGACTCGCCCTCTCGCAACCAGCGCGACTGATTTCGGAGTACAAACTCCAAGCTATGCTTGTAGTTTTGTGCTCTCAGCCGTTCTTTTAATCTCTCGTATTGCGAGAGCAACTCTGGTTGGGCGGGCAGAAGCGTACCAATCCGGGTTACTTCGGCCGTCAAACTCGATGCTATATACCTGCTTCGATTGAATCTCGTCTCAATAAATGAGCGAATCTGAAGCTTTCCAACATCCCACCAATGACTAAGGTTCGCGTAGTCATTTTTCCTTTCTCGCCATTGATGCCAAAACTGAATGAATTCTTCAATGAACTGCTCTGAATTCAACAAGTTATTGTTGAAAATCCAGTAGGCACTTCTCTTTTCGAACAAAGTGCTAGTCGCCACAACAAGAAGGTGATCACTAAGTGAGCACACTTCATGAGTGACACTATCGAAAAAACTAAGAAGACTAGACGAGACGTAAAGTCTGTCTATCCTCGAGCCCGAAAAGCTACCATGGACATTTCGAGAAACCCTTGTGTATGACCTAGTCGTTGGGTTGATCCAACGGTAGACATCGACAAGGTTGAGCTGTCTGACTAGGTTCCGCAATCGTCCCGCGTTCACTGAGTTGAATTCAACTCCGGAATGGCGGTCGAGTGCAGAATCCAGTGTACAGTTGAAGTCACCCCCAAGGATAACTTCACCACCGAAGTTCGCAAGATGCAACAGGACAGAGTCCATTACCTGTCTTGCAATATCCTGGTCATGCGGCAGGTACATGTTTACTATCCTTAGTGTTTTGTCTCGCAAGACGAATTCTAAGGAAGACGCGAAACCTGAGCAAATGTCTGTGAATACAGGAGACGTTAGTGTGAAACTGTTGGACACAGCAATTGCCACACCAGATCCTCTACGAGGAGCTGGTGTGGCAAAAACTGTGTAACCTTTGTGTAAGATAGTGTTGCGTTCTAATTGTGTAAAGGTGTCTTGAGTAAAATTTGTCTCCTGTATTAGTGCGATGTCTGTGTTCCAGTGTTTAATGTCTTCAAATATTGCCTGCAAGCGTGTGGGTGCACTGAGACCACCAGCGTTAATCGATGTTATTTTACACATTCAAGGAAATATTCGAACTCAAACCATGATTGTTCGACTCTACGGATGAAGAGCTTTGTCGAGGCGACGATCCTCGAGGATATCCGAGACCTTGTGGAAAAGGCGCTCGCACCTCGACACCTCATTGTACTTTGCCCGTTTTTTTGCCTCAGACATCAACAGCTTTAATTGGGGAAGAATCCTAGATGGATCCCCAAGCTCTCGCTTGAGGATGTTCAGGATCCTCTCGCCGCTCTTTTTGTAATGCAGGCTGTCGAGGAGCGAGCGCAATTTCGCCCTAGGCATTTCTTCTAAATCGGGGTCGACCTCAAAGCGGCTACTCATCGAAGCGGTACTACCGCACGATTCGTAACCGCTCTGAAGAGGACCAGCCGTCTCCATAGCGGATACCACCTCGCTCTCTGACAAAACATCAGTGGGATCCGCAGATTCCGCTGGTGCCACAATCGGAGAGGAAATATTGGCCTCCTCCGCAGAGACACTCCTCTTTCCCTGCGCCTTTTTCGGTGGAGGTGGCATTGCCTCCCGATCCGGCCTTTGCTTGGCCTTTCTCTTCATCCTCTTTTTTCTCTCTGACACTTTGGTGAAGTTCTAGTCCGAGCTCACGACTTCCTTTCGCGTAGGCGTAGCGCCGTTTATAGCCAGGTTCGGTGTTATCTCCTGGGGTGTTTCCTCAGGCGCTTTTGCTGTGGCTTGCACTAAGAGAGCGGGAGGTGCATTGGGCATAGGCACTGCTGCTAGAGCGACTGCTAGTGCAGAGATGCTCTTCACAGTAACCTCAGCCACAATCTCGGACCTCTTAGGGCAATCCGCAGCAAAATGCCCTACCTGATGGCAGGCGTGACATTTTGCCTCGGTGCTCACGTCTATCCAAGATCTTGACCCAGACATACTCCAAAAGAACCCGTCCGGAAGCACACACCCCTGGTTTAGAGTGACGTATGCTTCCCGACTGGAGCTGAGAATGCCCCGGCCAAGACCTTCGTCACCAATTCTTAACGGAACCGCACGGACTTTGCCTTGGACCTTACCGAACCTTCGTAAGAAGGCTTCGAGGTCCTCTGGCTTAGCCCGGAGCGGAACTCGTGAGAAGACGACTCTCGTCAGCTTCACCGTTACTGGGTAGGGTTGAAGGTGTCTACCACCCACATCAACAAGACCAAAGGAGAATATTTTCTCCAATGGGACGACCAGTGACATGGCTCGAAGGTATGCACTTTGTGTGACTCCACGGAGATGCTCAAAGTACATACCGTATCGATCATCTTGCCACTGGGCGTCGAAAAGCCCTTGAAGCCCCGCAACAGACTTTGGTCGAGACTTCCCCAAATCAGCTGGAGGCTGACGAGGAGTTACTTAACTACCCTCTACAGTTATATATGAGCTCTTATTATGGGAACTTCCACTCACCTGCTGGGCGTAGCTGGATCCTGCTACTACCCTGCCTGTATTAGCTGGGGTTCCTGTCTGTGGCACTGTTTTGCTGGTCCCGGCTTTCTTGGCACCCGAAAGAATCGGGCGTAAAGGTGGTGCCGGGTTCGGCGGTGGCGCTGCTTTGGAAGCAGCCTTCACAACTTCACTGAGTCGCGGGGCTGCTGGTGACGCTGTCTTTGTGGCTGTGGCCACAGAGGTTTTAGCAGCTGTTGCTGCTGACACTTTAGCGGCGGATGCCGCTGACGTCTTCGCAGCGGTAGCTGCAGTAGTTTTAGCAACGGAAGTCGCTGGCACTGGAGCGGCGGATGCTGCGCTTGTTGAAGATACGATAGGCGCTGGCACTGGAGCTGTTGTAGCGACGGTTGCTGCCACAGTGACATTGCTTGCCACTGAACGTCCTTCTTTGGCCTCTTCAGTGGGCCCTGTTGTAGCCTTTTCAGTGGGCTCTACGGAGGTTAAAAAATCTACGAGGGAAACTTTTAGCTCTCGTATCCTCTTTTTCTTCATGTTGGGGGGTTTCTTTTTCCCCGCGGAGTCGCTGCTACTGCCGCTCATTTTTGAGGGCAGCAGCCGGTGTAATTTAAATTTTTCTTTTTTAAAATTTGAAAAGAAATTCTTTCCTGGCTACTAGATCTTTGAAATATGGAAGAAAATAGCCGTTGCTAGGCAACGTGATTTCTTATTTTGCTGAAATCAACAACTGAGATGGTTGCTTAGCAACTGCTTGAAAAATTAATATTTTATGCAAATTTCCACAGATATTGTTTATATTTAATAGTTTTATATCACAACACTTTCAATATTTTTTTTCACTTCACTTGAAGATTTGTCCCTTAGCTACAAGATAAACTAATTTTCACTAAATTCCGTTGATAATTACCGACGTTTTGGACACTTTTTTAAGGAGCTTATTGACACTAGATGTTGGCACTTTGACTCAACAAATAATAATAATTTTTTTTTATGTATATATGTTACTTTAATTGGCTCATCGTTATAAATCGTATGTATATTGTATAAAAACTCAAAAAAACTCCCTAACTACTTTGTAAAATGTAAAAATATCAAAAAGTTTATAAAAACAAGGCACAAAAATGACAAAATATCACTGTAAAAAGACTCAAAAAATAGCAAAAAGGCTCAAAAACATATCACAAAATCGCAAAAGGCTCAGGAACATATCAAAAAGTATAAAATATACTTGAAACATGTCAGAAGGACGAAAAAAGACTCAAATTTGTTAAATTTTAGATAAAACCTGCCAAAATGTGAAAAAAGAAAAGTAAAGAAATGTTGAAAATTTAAATCAAAATTTGAGAGCCACCCGGTGAGTGGAAGTTCCGAAAAGTATTCTATAATTTTGAATTATGTTGCCGAAATATGTTTAAAAAACTAAAAGACCTAAATAAATGAATTTAAGTCACCTGGTTACTGAGCTTGAATGATCCCCGGAGGTAGATGCAGCACCGGGCGAAGACGCTACATCGAGAATACCTACTTGCATGCAAGCAGCGACGCTCTCCGCAGAAGTCTTCGCCACTTTTCTAGTCAGCTTGGAGCACCCCGCTTCAAGAGTCCCAGGTGAGCGTACTAAAAATTTTGATGATAGAGTCCCGCGAGAGCAGTCTTCAGAGTCATGGACGTCCGAAAACTGCTCCCATCATCGCCTCAGTTCAATTTTTCCAACGTAGGAGTCATCTTTCCCGCAGCACTTGCAACAGATCCAAAGCGGAGAGAAGCTCCGTGAAAAGGTGTTACAAGGCTGCGGCCTATTGTCACCAGTGAAAGACAAGGCTACCATTCTGTACCGACGCTAGCGGTTGCCAGGTACAGTTGAATGTGTCTGGCTCCGTTACCAGGTATTCAAGACGTAAACGCCTTCTCAATCTGGCAAGAAAGTGGCTCCTAAGTGCACGTGTGTGTGTATCTGTGTGTCAGTGGCCTGTTGCCCAGGCTCGATCCGCATGCAATACAAATGAACTGTTGATTTAGCTAGTGTAAGAACAAAGCTAATTAAACAATTCACTTGGCTGCATAACCTTGGCCCCAGTAAAAACGATGTTCGAGTAATGCCGAAACGCGGGCAGATTATCTGGCACAAGTGACGGACCAGTAGCATCAATTCGCACAAGGCCGGGCATGTGAAGTATCGGTGGAACAAAGTTACTTCACCCCCACAAACCGCGCAGACTCTTTGAATGCTCTGGTCAATGTGCGACAGCTGATTTGGATGCACGAGGCTATGATGTAACAGTTTGAATGCCACATCAGAGTCTCTATAATTGGACGGATAACTGTAGATCACTCTGCAAGTCACCCCTCCGATTACTCCCAATTCTACCCCGAGATGTGCGCTCCATCTATTAACACCTAAGTGTTCTGCAGAAAACGCATCTGCAAATAGATCGCGCAGCCGACGTGATGTCAGTGTACTGAATGGCGTGTGCGGCGGTTGATTCACCACAAAACCGTTCACCACCTCTGTGCCAGGCGACCTGGTACTGAGTTGGCTGAAACGCTCTCGTGCTGTATCAACCAATTCGTTTAATTGTGTTGTATGTGGGTGTATTAGTATGTTCCCAGAGGCATCAATGATATCTCCGAGAACTGTAAGCTGTCCTGTATCGGCTGTTACACCTCGAGCATTACTGAACACCGAATCCACTAATTCAGGATTTAACCTGATCGGTATAGCTGAAAAATCCCCGTACCCAATTTCATCCCATTGCAAATGGAATGCCGGTCTTATTCTGCCCCGGGTCGTGATCGTAGAGATCATTTCCTGAGACCAGTCGTGCGGATAGGGTGGGCGGACTGAAAGCAGATAGTAATGCTTTCCTACTCCGGCACCCCCCAAGGCGCTTACCCACAGCTGAGAAATCAAGCTGTCTTCAAACCGGAACACTCGTTGGAATGCTCTGATCTGAAGGCAACGAGTTTTAACGACCATGTCCGTAAGACCCAATCCACCCATCACTACCGGTCGACAGAGCGTGCTTTCAGCGACCCATCTTCTTCCCCCCCAAAATGCGTCAATAATTTTTGCCTGCAAAAGTTTAACGAAGCCTTCCTCGAAGCACTCCGACTTAAGCAGGTGAACGATGGACGAGGTAATCAGGTAATTGACAACGACTGCACGTCCTTTCAGCGAAAGGGGGAACAATCTAGTCCGCCACGAATTCACTGCTCCGGAAAGTTTCTCCAGAGCCATGCGGCGATTACGTGTTTTACCTTCGAGCCCGATATACACACCTAAATACTTCAAGCAAGTATTGGTCCATTGTATGCCGAGGGGAGAATCTGAACGATTCCGCCACCTCCCACACCATAGGCCTTGGCTTTTGCTTAGTTTAACCCTAGCGCCCGCTAATCGCTCATATTGTTCAAAAACCCTACGAGCGACTGGAAATGCATCTTCTTTCGTCACGAAAATAGACAGGTCATCAGCATACGCTAGAATAAGTGGCCTTATAGTAGTGTATGGTAGGTGAACTGAATATTGTCTCAACGATTGATGAAGCAGCGGCTCCAGTGAAAAGTCATAAAGCATTCCTGACAACGGGCATCCCTGCCTGATACCCCGACGAAACGAAATAGGAGACAATATATGCCCATTATGCTTTATGAGAATCACTGAATCTCTATACAGACCACTGATGATCTCAATCCATCTGGACGGAAGCCCAAATTTATCGAGCACTCTCAGTAGATACTCATGAGAGACGCTATCAAACGCCTTTTCTTGATCTAACGAGATCATGGCCATCTGCGAACCAGTCTTTTCGTGGTAGGCGAAAAGATGTTTTGCTACGGCGATGTTGTCGTAAATAGTACGACCTGGCAGTAGGACTGTTCCGGGTGTATAACCGATGCTACAACTGAGTTTAATATCGTTCCGAGTGCTTTGCAAACTATCTTGTAGTCGACATTGCACAACGTAACTGGCCTCCAGTTTCCCAGCCTCTGAAGATCTCCCTTCTTGGGTATTAGACGCATAACGGATCTCCGCCAACTTGAGGGAAATTCGGAATGTCCAACCACTGCAGAACTGAAGACCCCCAATAGGTCTGGAATCAAAAGATTCCTGAAGCGTAGAAAAAATTCTGGAGTTAGACCATTATAACCAGGAGAGGTATGACGGCGAAGATCCTTCGTAGCGGTAAGCATATCGTCGAGGGTTAATGCTCTGTCCAGGAATTCTCTACTTTCATTAGAGAAAGCAGGAACGTACTGGAAGAATTCATCCGTGGACGTAGATGTTGGCAACGTCGGCACATCATATAGCTGTGTGTAATAGTTTCGGATATAATCCGCAAGCTCGTCTCCGTGTAGGAGTTGCCCAGATTCAGCAAGAATTGAATCTACTTCACAAGAAGCGGTACGTCGTCGTGTTGTCTGGAAGAAGTACTCGGTCGGAGACTCGCCCTCTCGCAACCAGCGCGACTGATTTCGGAGTACAAACTCCAAGCTATGCTTGTAGTTTTGTGCTCTCAGCCGTTCTTTTAATCTCTCGTATTGCGAGAGCAACTCTGGTTGCGCGGGCAGAAGCGTACCAATCCGGGTTACTTCGGCCGTCAAACTCGATGCTATATACCTGCTTCGATTGAATCTCGTCTCAATAAATGAGCGAATCTGAAGCTTTCCAACATCCCACCAATGACTAAGGTTCGCGTAGTCATTTTTCCTTTCTCGCCATTGATGCCAAAACTGTATGAATTCTTCAATGAACTGCTCTGAATTCAACAAGTTATTGTTGAAAATCCAGTAGGCAGTTCGCTTTTCGACCAAAGTGCTAGTCGCCACAACAAGAAGGTGATCACTAAGTGAGCACACTTCATGAGTGACACTATCGAAAAAACTAAGAAGACTAGACGAGACGTAAAGTCTGTCAATCCTCGAAAAGCTACCATGGACATTTCGAGAAACCCTTGTGTATGACCTAGTCGTTGGGTTGAGCCAACGGTAGACATCGACCCGAGTTAATTTTCAAAAATAAAAATAAAAACAAACTACTTGTACACTTGAGCAATGTAAGAAATATAAAAATTTCTTAACATGATCGGCGTTTCTAATGAAGAAAAGTTAAACTCCTTTGGCTCGTTCTCAACAGCAGCACCAAGTGAATTTTTGCTGCACATTTTGTGCAATTTGTGAAAATAATTTTACCGCAAGGTTAGCGTGACAGTGAAAGTGATCTTTATTTGATACAGCTGTCTAGATCGGTTTTTAAAATATTTTGTGTTGGAGTTCAATCTAGTTTTCGTTTTTTCGCGAAGGCGTCCAGCAGCTGAAGAAAAGTTAACCCTTTGGTGCTGCTGTTGAGAACGAGCCAAAGGAGTTTAACTTTTCTTCATTAGAAACGCCGATCATGTTAAGAAATTTTTATATTTCTTACATTGCTCGAGTGTACAAGTAGTTTGTTTTGATTTTTATTTCTGTCTGACTAGGTTCCGCAATCGTCCCGCGTTCACTGAGTTGAATTCAACTCCGGAATGGCGGTCGAGCGCAGAATCCAGTGTACAATTGAAGTCACCCCCCAAGGATAACTTCACCACCGAAGTTCGCAAGATGCAACAGGACAGAGTCCATTACCTGTCTTGCAATATCCTGGTCATGCGGCAGGTACATGTTTACTATCCTTAGTGTTTTGTTTCGCAAGACGAATTCGAAGGAAGACGCGAAACCTGAGCAAATGTCTGTGAATACAGGAGACGTTAGTGTGAAACTGTTGGACACAGCAATTGCCACACCAGATCCTCTACGAGGAGCTGGTGTGGCAAAAACTGTGTAACCTTTGTGTAAGATAGTGTTGCGTTCTAATTGTGTAAAGGTGTCTTGAGTAAAATTTGTCTCCTGTATTAGTGCGATGTCTGTGTTCCAGTGTTTAATGTCTTCAAATATTGCATGCAAGCGTGTGGGTGCACTGAGACCCCCAGCGTTAATCGATGTTATTTTACACATTCAAGGAAATATTCGAACTCAAACCATGATTGTTCGACTCTACGGATGAAGAGCTTTGTCGAGGCGACGATCCTCAAGGATATCCGAGACCTTGTTGAAAAGTCGCTCGCACCTCGACACCTCATTGCACTTTGCCCGTTTTTTTGCCTCAGACATTAAGAGCTTTAATTGGGGAAGAATCCTAGATGGATCCCCAAGCTCTCGCTTGAGGATGTTGAGGATCTTCTCCCCGCTCTTCTTATAATGAAGACTGTCGAGGAGCGAGCGCAATTTCTCCCTAGGCATTTCTTCTAGTTCGGGGTCCACCTCAAAGCGGCTACTCATCGAGGCGGTACTACCGCACGATTCGTATCCGCTTTGAATAGGACCAGCCGTCTCCATAGCGGATACCACCTCGCTCTCTGACAAAACATCAGTGGGATCCGCAGATTCCGCCGGTGCCGCAATCGGAGAGGAAATATTGGCCTCCTCCGCGGGGACAGTCCTCTTTCCCTGCACCTTTTTGGGTGGAGGCGGCATTGCCTCTCGATCGGGCCTTTGTTTCGACTTTCTCTTCATCCTCTTCTTCCTATCTGAAACTTTGATGAACTCCTCGTCCGAGCTCAGGACTTCTCTTCGCGTTGGCGAAGCACCGTTTACAGCCAGTTTCGGCGTTATCTCCGGAGTTTCCTCAGGCGTTTTTGCTGCGGTTTGTACCAAGAGAACGGGCGTTGCACTGGGCGTAGGCACTGCTGCACTGCTGGTGCAGAGATGCTCTCCACAGTACCTTCGTAAGAAGGCTTCGAGGTCCTCTGGCTTAGCCCGGAGCGGAACTCGTGAGAAGACGACTCTCGTCGGCTTCACCGTTACTGGGTACGGTTGGAGGTGTCTACCACCCACATCAATGCCTTCAAGCATAAGCTTGGTGGCAGCATCAATGGTGGTGGTATACACCTCTACCATACCGCGTCCAACAAGACCAAAGGAGAATATTTTCTCCAATGGGACGACCAGTGACATGGCTCGAAGGTATGCACTTTGTGTGACTCCACGGAGATGCTCAAAGTACATACCGTATCGATCGTCTTGCCGCTGGGCGTCGAAAAGCCCTTGAAGCCCCGCAACAGACTTTGGTCGAGACTTCCCCAAATCAGCTGGAGGCTGACGAGGAGTTACATAACTACCCTCTACAGTAATATATGAGCTCTTATTATGGGAACTTCCACTCACCTGCTGGGCGTAGCTGGATCCTGCTACTACCCTGCCTGTATTAGCTGGGGTTCCTGTCTGTGGCACTGTTTTGCTGGTCCCGGCTTTCTTGGCACCCGAAAGAATCGGGCGTAAAGGTGGTGCCGGGTTTGGCGGTGGCGCTGCTTTGGAAGCAGCCTTCACAACTTCACTGAGTCGCGGGGCTGCTGGTGACGCTGTCTTTGTGGCTGTGGCCACAGAGGTTTTAGCAGCTGTTGCTGCTGGCACTTTAGCGGCGGATGCCGCTGAAGTCTTCGCAGCGGTAGCTGCAGTAGTTTGGAGCGGCGGATGCCGCGCTTGTTGAAGCGACGATAGTCGCTGGCACTGGAGCTGTTGTAGCGACGGTTGCTGCCACAGTGACATTGCTTGCCACTGAACGTCCTTCTTTGGCCTCTTCAGTAGGCCCTGTTGTAGCCTTTTCTCTCGTATCCTTTAGCTCTCGTATGCTCTTTTTCTTCATGTTGGGAGGTTTCTTTTTCCCCCCGGAGTCGCTGCTACTGCCGCTCATTTTTGAGGGCAGCAGCCGGTGTAATTTAAATTTTTCTTTTTAAAATTTGAAAAGAAATTCTTTCCTGGCTACTAGATCTTTGAAATATGGAAGAAAATAGCCGTTGCTAGGCAACGTGATTTCTTATTTTGCTGAAGTCAACAACTGAGATGGTTGCTTATCAACTGCTTGAAAAATTAATATTTTATGCAAATTTCCACAGATATTGTTTATATTTAATAGTTTTATATCACAACACTTTCAATATTTTTTTTCACTTCACTTGAAGATTTGTCCCTTAGCTACAAGATAAACTAATTTTCACTAAATTCCGTTGATAATTACCGACGTTTTGGACACTTTTTTAAGGAGCTTATTGACACTAGATGTTGGCACTTTGACTCAACAAATAATAATAATTTTTTTTTTATGTAGATAAGGCACTTTATTAGGCACAAACGTTATAAAAGTAAAATTGTAAAATTCCTAGAAAAAGACACATAAAAGAGAAACTTAACCTATAAATTGTAACCTATGTATATAATAATTAATAATAATATAATTGTATATAAACAGCAACAAAAAATGGTTAAGGAACAATGAACGAAAAAGAACAATAGAGTAAAAAAGAACAATAAATAACAAGAGCAACTAAATGAACAGGAACAGTAATATAGTAAGAACGATAGACAAACGATAAAGAATAACGGACAAGAATAAACCACGTAGTATCAAAATTTCTAAAAAGGAATAAAAATGAACGACAAATTTAGAAGGCCACCCGGTAAGTGGCAGCTCCAGAAAGAGTTCCTTTGAATTTTGAAAAAATTTTAAATTTATCCTAAACTGATGAAAAACTAGCCGAAAATAAAACCAAAAATTTTGAATAACTATAACACTGTACACTGAGTGTTCCCGGGGATAGACGCAGCACCGGGAGAAGTCGCTAAATCGAGAACCCCTGCTTGCGTGCAAGCAAAAACGCTCTCCGCAGGGACGTTCGCCACTTTTCTACTCCCCCGGAACACTCAGCATCAAGTGTTCTAGACGAACGCACGAAAAATTTTGAGCGCGATAGAGTCCCGCGGGACCAGTCTGCAGAGTCGTGGACATCTGCAAACTGATCCCATCATCCTCTCAGTTCTTCTTTCCCAACGGGAGAATCACTTTCCCCGCAGCACTTGCAGCAAATCCAAAGCGGAGAGAAGCTCCGTGGACAAGATGCTACAAGGCTGCGGCCTATTGGTACCAGTGAAAAGTGAGACTGCCATTCTGCACCGACGCCAGCGGCTGCCAGGTACAGTTGAATGTGTCGGCGTTCGTTGCCAGAAACTCGAGACGGAGTCGTTTACTCAGCCTAACAACGAAGTGTCTCTTAAGTGCACGTGTTTGTAACTGTGTGTCAGTGGCCTGTTGCCCAGGCTCGATCCGCATGCAATACAAATGAACTGTTGATTTAGCTAGTGTAAGAACAAAGCTAATTAAACAATTCACCTGGCTGCATGTCCTTGGCCCCAGTAAAAACGATGTTCTAGTAATGCCGAAACGCGGGCAGATTACCTGGCACAAGTGACGGACCAGTAGCATCAATTCGCACAAGGCCGGGCATGTGAAGTATCGGTGGAACAAAGTTCCTTCACCCCCACAGACCGTGCAGACTCTTTGAACGCTCTGGTCAATGTGCGACAGCTGATTTGGATGCACGAGGCTATGATGTAACAGTTTGAATGCCACATCAGAGTCTCTATAATTGGATGGATAACTGTAGATCACTCTGCAATTCACCCCTCCGATTACTCCCAATTCTACCCCGAGATGTGCGCTCCATCTATTAACACCTAAGTGTTCTACAGGAAACGCATCTGCAAATAGATCGCGCAGCCGACGTGATGTCAGTGTACTGAATGGCGTGTGCGGCGGTTGATTCACCACAAAAGCGTTCACCACCTCTGTGCCAGGCGACCTGGTACTGAGTTGGCTGAAACGCTCTCGTGCTGTATCAACCAATTGGTTTAATTGTGTTGTATGTGGGTGTATTAGTATGTTCCCAGAGGCATCAATGATATCTCCGAGAACTGTAAGCTGTCCTGTATCGGCTGTTACACCTCGAGCATTACTGAACACCGAATCCACTAATTCAGGATTTAACCTGATCGGTATAGCTGAAAAATCCCCGTACCCAATTTCATCCCATTGCAAATGGAATGCCGGTCTTATTCTGCCCCAGGTCGTGATCGTAGAGATCATTTCCTGAGACCAGTCGTGCGGATAGGGTGGGCGGACTGAAAGCAGATAGTAATGCTTTCCTACTCCGGCACCCCCCAAGGCGCTTACTCACAGCTGAGAAATCAAGCTGTCTTCAAACTCTGATCTGAAGGCAACGAGTTTTAACGACCATGTCCGTAAGACCCAATCCACCCATCGCTACTGGTCGACAGAGCGTGCTTTCAGCGACCCATCTTCTTCCTCCCCAAAATGCGTCAATTATTTTTGCCTGCAAAAGTTTAACGAAGCCTTCCTCGAAGCACTCCGACTTAAGCAGGTGAACGATGGACGAGGTAATCAGGTAATTGACAACGACTGCACGTCCTTTCAGCGAAAGGGGGAACAATCTAGTCCGCCACGAATTCACTGCTCCGGAAAGTTTTTCCAGAGCCATGCGGCGATTACGTGTTTTACCTTCGAGCCCGATATACACACCTAAATACTTCAAGCAAGTATTGGTCCATTGTATGCCGAGGGGAGAATCTGAACGATTCCGCCACCTCCCACACCACAGGCCTTGGCTTTTGCTTAGGTTAACCCTAGCGCCCGCTAATCGCTCATATGGTTCGAAAACCATACGAGCGACTGGAAATGCATCTTCTTTCGTAACGAAAATAGACAGGTCATCAGCATACGCTAGAATAAGTGGCCTTATAGTAGTGTATGGTAGATGAACTGAATATTGTCTCAACGACAGACGAAGATTTACTAGCAGCGGCTCCAGTGAAAAGTCATAAAGCATTCCTGACAACGGGCATCCCTGCCTGATACCCCGACGAAACGGAATAGGAGACAATATATGCCCATTATGCTTTATGAGAATCACTGAATCTCTATACAGACCACTGATGATCTCAATCCATCTGGACGGAAGCCCAAATTTATCGAGCACTCTCAGTAGATACTCATGAGAGACGCTATCAAACGCCTTTTCTTGATCCAATGAGATCATGGCCATCTGCGAACCAGTCTTTTCGTGGTAGGCGAAAAGATGTTTTGCTACGGCGATGTTGTCGTAAATAGTACGACCTGGAATGCAGTAGGACTGTTCCGGGTGTATAACCGATGCTATCACTGAGCTTAATATCGTTCCGAGTGCTTTGCAAACTATCTTGTAGTCGACATTGCACAACGTAACTGGCCTCCACTTTCCCAGCCTCTGAAGATCTCCCTTCTTGGGTTTTAGACGCATAACGGATCTCCGCCAACTTGAGGGAAATTCGGTATGTCCAACCACTGCAGAACTGAAGACCTCCAATAGGTCTGGAATCAAAAGATTCCTGAAGCGTAGAAAAAATTCTGGAGTTAGACCATCATAACCAGGAGAGGTATGACGGCGAAGATCCTATGTAGCGGTAAGCATATCGTCGAGGGTTAATGCCCTGTCCAGGAATTCCCTACTTTCGTTGGAGAAAGCAGGAACGTACTGGAAGAATTCATCAGTGGACGTAGATGTTGGCAACGTCGGTGCAGCATATAGTTGTGTGTAATAGTTTCGGATATAATCCGCAAGCTCGTCTCCGTGTAGGAATTGCCCAGATTCGGCAAGAATCGAATCTACTTCACAAGAAGCGGTACGTCGTCGTGTTGTCTGGAAGAAGTACTCGGTCGGAGACTCGCCCTCTCGCAACCAGCGCGACTGATTCCGGAGTACAAAATCCAAACTATGTTTGTAATTTTGTACTCTCAGCCGTTCTTTTAATCTCTCGTATTGCGAGAGCAATTCTGGTTGCGCGGGCAGAAGCGTACCAATCCGGGTGACTTCGGCCGTCAAACTCGATGCTATATACCTGCTTCGATTGAATCTCGTCTCGATAAATGAGCGAATCTGAAGCTTTCCAACATCCCACCAATGACTAAGGTTCGCGTAATCTTGTTTCCTTTCTCGCCATTGATGCCAAAACTGTATGAATTCTTCAATGAACTGTTCTGAATTCAACAAGTTATTGTTGAAAATCCAGTAAGCAGTTCGCTTTTCGACCAAAGTGCTAGTCGCCACAACAAGAAGGTGATCACTAAGTGAGCACACTTCATGAGTGACACTAACGAAAAAGTTAAGAAGGCTAGACGAGACGTAAAGTCTGTTTATCCTCGCACCCGAAAAGCTACCCCGGACATTTCGGGAAACCCTTGTGTATGACATAGTCGTTAGATTAAGCCAACGGTAGACATCGACAAGGTTGAGCTGTCTGACTAGGTTCCGCAATCGTCCCGCGTTCACTGAGTTGAATTCAACTCCGGAATGGCGGTCGAGTGCAGAATCCAGTGTGCAGTTGAAGTCACCATCAACGATAACTTCACCACCGAAGTTCGCAAGATGCGACAGGACAGAGTCCATTACCTGTCTTGCGATATCCTGGTCATGCTGTAGGTACACGTTTACTATCCTTAGTGTTTTGTCTCGCAAGACGAATTCTAAGGAAGACGCGAACCCTGAGCAAATGTCTGTGTATACAGGAGACGGTAGTGTAAAACTGTTCGACACAGCAATTGCCACACCAGATCCTCTACGAGGAGCTGGTGTGGCAAAAACTGTGTAACCTTTGTGTAGAATAGTGTTTCTTTCGAGTTGTGTAAATGTGTCGAGTGTGAAATTTGTCTCCTGTAAGAGTGCAATGTCAGTATTCCAATGTTTTATGTCTTCAAAAATTGCGTGTAGACGTGTAGGTGCACTTAAGCCCCCAGTATTCAGAGAGACTATCCTACACATTCAAGGGGAAAGCTGAACTCAGATTATGAGTGTACGACTCTATTGAAGAAGCGCCCTGTCCAGGCGCTGCTCTTCGAGGGCGTCCACAACTTTATTGTAGAGGCGCTCGAGCCTCGACACCTCATTGTAACGAGCCCGCTTTTTAGCCTCTTGCTTTAAGAGCAATAACTGAGGTAGGATCCTGGCCGGCTCACCAAGCTCTCGCTTGAGTATAGCCAAGATCCTGTCTCCACTCTTTTTGTAGTGGAGACTGTCGAGGATCGTGCGCACCTTCGCCCTCGGCACCTCCACCAAATCGGGGTCCACCTCGAAGCGGCTATTCATCGACGCGGTACTGCCGCACGATTCGTAGCCGCTCGAACCTCGACGTCTGAGAGGGCATCAGTGACATCTTCTGATGCCACCGACGCCGCACTCGGAGCGACAGGTTTTGCCTCCTCCATCGAAACCCCCCTCTTGCTCAGCACCTTCTTTGACGGAGGTGCAGGCATGACCTCCTGGTCAGGCTTTCGCTTTGTGCGCCTCTTCTTCTTTCGCTTCTTCTGTCCAGATTTCGTGAGCTCCTCATCCGAGCTCACTGCTTCTACCCGTGTTGGGGTGGCACCGTTTACAGCCAGGACCGGAGTTGTCTCTGGAGTACTTTCCTCGGGCACTTTTTCTGCAGTTTGCCCCAAGAGAGCAGGCGCAGCACTGGGCGAAGGCACTGCTGCGGGCACAACTGCAGGTGCAGGTGCACGCTCCACAGCGTCTTCAGCCACTTTCCTCTCCCTCTTGGGACACTCTGCAGCAAAATGCCCTACCTGATGGCAGGCGAAACATTTTGCCTCGGTGCTCACCTCAATCCAATTTCTGGACCCGAGCATGCTCCAGAAGAAGCCCTCTGGAAGCACACATCCCTGGTTTAGGGAGACGTATGCTTCCCGGCTTGAGCTGAGGATGCCCTTGCCCAGACCTTGGTCCCCAATTTTGAGTGGAACCGCTCCAACTTTGCCGTGGACCTTGCCAAACCTTTGCAAGAAGGCTGCGAGGTCCTCTGGCTTAGCTCGAAGTGGGACCCGGGAAAAGCAGACTCGCGTCGGCTTCACTGTCACCGGGTACGGTTGGAGGTGTCTACCACCCACATCGATGCCCTCAAGCATCAGCTTCTTGGACGCTTCAATGGTGGTGGTATACACCTCCACCATACCGCGTCCGACTAGACCAAAGGAGAATATCTTCTCCAATGGGACGACCTGTGACAGGGCTCGCAGGTATGTACTTTGTGCAACTCCACGGAGGTGCTCAAAGTACATACCGTACCTATCGTCCTGCCACTGGGCGTCAAAAAGCCCTTGAAGGTCCGCGCCTGATCTAGGCCGAGACTTGCCTAAATCAGCCGGGGGCTGACGAGGAGTCACATAGCTACCTGTAATAGTAATAAATGCACTTTTATTGGAGCTGCCACTTACCTGCTGGGCGTAACTAGTCCCTGTTACTACCCCGGAGCTGGTTTGTGTTGTTCCGGCTGACACTGGGTTGCTGGTTGCTGCTTTCTTTGCACCAGAAAGACTTGGGCGCATTGGTGACGTCTTTGGTAGTGGAGCTACCTTGGAAGCAGCTTTCACCACGTCGACTAATTTTGGAGCTGGAGTTACTCCTTTCTTTGCAGTAGATGCTGCAGACACAATTGCAGCAGATGCCGCAGGCACAATTGCAGCTAATGCTGCAGTCACAATTGCAGCAGATTTTGCTGCGGTCACAATTGCAGCAGATGTTGCTGCAGTCATAATTGCAGCAGATGTTGCTGCGTTTTTCGCAGCAGATGTTGCTGCGTTTCTTGCAGCAGATGCTGCAGATGTCGAGGCGACCGTAGTCGCCGACGTCCTGGTTGGGGATGTCGCCGATGCATTTGTGACGGATGTCGCTGAACTTGTCGCATAAGTGGCTGTGGCCTTGCTGGCTGCTACTCCTCCTTCCTTCGTCATTTTGGCCTTTTCTGTGGGCCCTAATTTTGCCTCTTCAGTGGGCACTTTCACTTTTAGAAAAGAGCCGAGGTCCATTTTTTTCCCCCGCTCCTTCTTCTTCCTTAAATTGGGGGGCTTTTTACTCCCCCCGGTATCGCTGCTGCTACTGCTACTCATTTTGAGTGCAGTAGCAGAAATGCTTTAAAATTTTTTACTCCCTGTCTACTTTATCTTGCAAAAATTATGCTGTAACCATGGGAACCGAGAAATCAACAAAAAAATTTCCGAGAATGTCACAATTTTTCTCACTTTTACAAATTTTATTTTTAGATATTTTAATTAAATGTTTATAAATTCACTGTTTTTATTTCATACGATTGTTCACTTTTGCTTTTAGCACACTTTTGTCCACTTTTTCCACTCTTCTCTGCACAAATTCTCGTTTTTTAAGGCACTTTTTCACACTCTAATTCGTCACTTCAAAAAAACACGTCCGCTTACTCCCGATTATTCAATAATAATAATTTTTTTTTTTATGTAAATATGGCACTATATTTGGCACAAACGTTATAAATGTAAATGTAAAAATGCTATAAAAAGAGACAAAAAAGAAACTACTTAACCTATAAAATGAATACTAAGATTAACAAAAAATGGTTAAGTAACTATAAGAACAATATAATGAAGAAGAACAATAAATATAAAGAACAATAGATATAAAGAGAAAACAAATGAATACGAAAAATAAAAGAACAGGAACAAGAAACTAACTTAGAAGAACAATAGACATCAGCAAAAAAACCGCGTAGTATCAAAATGAATGAAAAGATATAAAGAAAAATCAAAAAGAAATTTTAAAAGCCACCAGGCAAGCGGCAGCTCTAGGAAGAGATCCTTAAATTTTGAAAATATTTTAAATTTAACCTAAAGTGACGAAAAAAATAGCCAAAAATTAAACCGAGAATTTTGAATAACTAGAACACTGTACACTGAGTGTTCCCGGGGATAGACGCAGCACCGGGCGAAGTCGCTAAATCAAGAACCCCTGCTTGCGGGCAAGCAAAAACGCTCTCCGTAGGGACGTTCGCCACTTTTCTACTCCCCCGGAACACTCAGCATCAAGTGTTCTAGACGAACGCACGAAAAATTTTGAACGCGATAGAGTCCCGCGGGACCAGTCTGCAGAGTCGTAGACATCTGCAAACTGATCCCATCATCCTCTCAGTTCTTCTTTCCCAACGGGAGAATCACTTTCCCCGCAGCACTTGCAGCAAATCCAAAGCGGAGAGAAGCTCCGTGGACAAGATGCTACAAGGCTGCGGCCTATTGTCACCAGTGAAAAGTGAGACTGCCATTCTGCACCGACGCAAGCGGCTGCCAGGTACAGTTGAATGTGTCGGCGTTCGTTGCCAGAAACTCGAGACGGAGTCGTTTACTCAGCCTAACAACGAAGTGTCTCTTAAGTGCACCTGTATGTAACTGTGTGTCAGTGGCCTGTTGCCCAGGCTCGATCCGCATGCAATGATTTAGCTAGTGTATGCATGATTTAGCTAGTGTAAGAACAAAGCTAATTAAACAATTCACCTGGCTGCATGTCCTTGGCCCCAGTAAAAACGATGTTCTAGTAATGCCGAAACGCGGGCAGATTACCTGGCACAAGTGACGGACCAGTAGCATCAATTCGCACAAGGCCGGGCATGTGAAGTATCGGTGGAACAAAGTTCCTTCACCCCCACAGACCGTGCAGACTCTTTGAACGCTCTGGTCAATGTGCGACAGCTGATTTGGATGCACGAGGCTATGATGTAACAGTTTGAATGCTACAGCAGAGTCTCTTTAATTAGACGGATAACTGTAGATCACTCTGCAAGTCACCCCTCCGATTACTCCCAATTCTACCCCGAGATGTGCGCTCCATCTATTAACACCTAAGTGTTCTGCAGGAAACGCATCTGCAAAGAGATCGCGCAGCCGACGTGATGTCAGTGTACTGAATGGCGTGTGCGGCGGTTGATTCACCACAAAAGCGTTCACCACCTCTGTGCCAGGCGACCTGGTACTGAGTTGGCTGAAACGCTCTCGTGCTGTATCAACCAATTGGTTTAATTGTGTTGTATGTGGTTGTATTTGTATGTTCCCAGAGGCATCAATGATATCTCCGAGAACTGTAAGCTGTCCTGTATCGGCTGTTACACCTCGAGTATTACTGAACACCGAATCCACTAATTCAGGATTTAACCTGATCGGTATAGCTGAAAAATCCCCGTACCCAATTTCATCCCATTGCAAATGGAATGCCGGTCTTATTCTGCCCCAGGTCGTGATCATAGAGATCATTTCCTGAGACCAGTCGTGCGGATAGGGTGGGCGGACTGAAAGCAGATAGTAATGCTTTCCTACTCCGGCACCCCCCAAGGCGCTTACCCACAGCTGAGAAATCAAGCTGTCTTCAAACCGGAACACTCGTTGGAATGCTCTGATCTGAAGGCAACGAGTTTTAACGACCATGTCCGTAAGACCCAATCCACCCATCGCTACTGGTCGACAGAGCGTGCTTTCAGCGACCCATCTTCTTCCCCCCCAAAATGCGTCAATTATTTTTGCCTGCAAAAGTTTAACGAAGCCTTCCTCGAAGCACTCCGACTTAAGCAGGTGAACGATGGACGAGGTAATCAGGTAATTGACAACGATTGCACGTCCTTTCAGCGAAAGGGGGAACAATCTACTCCGCCACGAATTCACTGCTCCGGAAAGTTTTTCCAGAGCCATGCGGCGATTACGTGTTTTACCTTCGAGCCCGATATACACACCTAAATACTTCAAGCAAGTATTGGTCCATTGTATGCCGAGGGGAGAATCTGAACGATTCCGCCACCTCCCACACCATAGGCCTTGGCTTTTGCTTAGGTTAACCCTAGCGCCCGCTAATCGCTCATATTGTTCGAAAACCCTACGAGCGACTGGAAATGCATCTTCTTTTGTAACGAAAATAGACAGGTCATCAGCATACGCTAGAATAAGTGGCCTTATAGTAGTGTATGGTAGATGAACTGAATATTGTCTCATCGACAGACGAAGATTTACTAGCAGCGGCTCCAGTGAAAAGTCATAAAGCATTCCTGACAACGGGCATCCCTGCCTGATACCCCGACGAAACGGAATAGGAGACAATATATGCCCATTATGCTTTATGAGAATCACTGAATCTCTATACAGACCACTGATGATCTCAATCCATCTGGACGGAAGCCCAAATTTATCGAGCACTCTCAGTAGATACCCATGTGAGACGCTATCAAACGCCTTTTCTTGATCTAACGAGATCATGGCCATCTGCGAACCAGTCTTTTCGTGGTAGGCGAAAATATGTTTTGCTACGGCGATGTTGTCGTAAATAGTACGACCTGGTATGCAGTAGGACTGTTCCGGGTGTATAACCGATGCTATCACTGAGCTTAATATCGTTCCGAGTGCTTTGCAAACTATCTTGTAGTCGACATTGCACAACGTAACTGGCCTCCAGTTTCCCAGCCTCTGAAGATCTCCCTTCTTGGGTATTAGACGCATAACGGATCTCCGCCAACTTGAGGGAAATTCGGTAAGTCCAACCACTGCAGAACTGAAGACCTCCAATAGGTCTGGAATCAAAAGATTCCTGAAGCGTAGAAAAAATTCTGGAGTTAGACCATCATAACCAGGAGAGGTATGACGGCGAAGATCCTTCGTAGCGGTAAGCATATCGTCGAGGGTTAATGCTCTGTCCAGGAATTCTCTACTTTCATTGGAGAAAGCAGGAACGTACTGGAAGAATTCATCCGTGGACGTAGATGTTGGCAACGTCGGCACAGCATATAGCCGTGTGTAGTAGTTTCGGATATATTCCGCAAGCTCGTCTCCGTATAGGAGTTGTCCAGATTCGGCAAGAATCGAATCTACTTCACAAGAAGCGGTACGTCGTCGTGTTGTCTGGAAGAAGTACTCGGTCGGAGACTCGCCCTCTCGCAACCAGCGCGACTGATTCCGGAGTACAAAATCCAAACTATGTTTGTAATTTTGTACTCTCAGCCGTTCTTTTAATCTCTCGTATTGCGAGAGCAATTCTGGTTGCGCGGGCAGAAGGGTACCAATCCGGGTGACTTCGGCCGTCAAACTCGATGCTATATACCTGCTTCGATTGAATCTCGTCTCGATAAATGAGCGAATCTGAAGCTTTCCAACATCCCACCAATGACTAAGGTTCGCGTAGTCATTTTTCCTTTCTCGCCATTGATGCCAAAACTGTATGAATTCTTCAATGAACTGCTCTGAATTCAACAAGTTATTGTTGAAAATCCAGTAAGCAGTTCGCTTTTCGACCAAAGTGCTAGTCGCCACAACAAGAAGGTGATCACTAAGTGAGCACACTTCATGAGTGACACTAACGAAAAAGTTAAGAAGGCTAGACGAGACGTAAAGTCTGTCTATCCTCGAACCCGAAAAGCTACCCCGGACATTTCGGGAAACCCTTGTGTATGACCTAGTCATTGGATTAAGCTAACGGTAGACATCGACAAGGTTGAGCTGTCTGACTAGGTTCCGCAATCGTCCCGCGTTCACTGAGTTGAATTCAACTCCGGAATTGCGGTCGAGTGCAGAATCCAGTGTGCAGTTGAAGTCACCCCCAACGATAACCTCACCACCGAAGTTCGCAAGATGCGACAGGACAGAGTCCATTACCTGTCTTGCGATATCCTGGTCATGCTGTAGGTACACGTTTACTATCCTTAGTGTTTTGTCTCGCAAGACGAATTCTAAGGAAGACGCGAACCCTGAGCAAATGTCTGTGTATACAGGAGACGGTAGTGTAAAACTGTTCGACACAGCAATTGCCACACCAGATCCTCTACGAGGAGCTGGTGTGGCAAAAACTGTGTAACCTTTGTGTAGAATAGTGTTTCTTTCGAGTTGTGTAAATGTGTCGAGTGTGAAATTTGTCTCCTGTAAGAGTGCAATGTCAGTATTCCAATGTTTTATGTCTTCAAAAATGGCGTGTAGACGTGTAGGTGCACTTAAGCCCCCAGTATTCAGAGAGACTATCCTACACATTCAAGGGGAAAGCTGAACTGGGATTATGAGTGTACGACTCTATTGAAGAAGCGCTCTGTCCAGGCGCTGCTCTTCGAGGGCATCCACTACTTTGTTGTAGAGGCGCTCGAGCCTCGATACCTCATTATAGCGAGCCCGCTTCTTAGCTTCTTGCTTTAAGAGCAATAACTGGGGCAGGATCCTGGCTGGCTCACCAAGCTCTCGCTTGAGGATACTCAAGATCCTGTCCCCGCTCTTTTTATAATGGAGGCTATCGAGGATCGCGCGAAGTTTCGCCCTCGGCACCTCCACCAAATCGGGTTCCACCTCGAAGCGGCTATTCATCGACGCGGTACTGCCGCACGATTCGTAGCCGCTCTGAGTCGGACCGGCCGTCTCGGTAGCGGAGAGAACCTCGACGTCCGAGAGGGCATCAGTGACATCTTCGGAGCGACAGGTTTTGTCTCCTCTGCCGAAACCCCCCTCTTGCTCAGCACCTTCTTTGACGGAGGTGCAGGCATGACCTCCTGGTCAGGCTTGCGCTTTGTGCGCCTCTTCTTCTTTCGCTTCTCCTGTCCAGATTTCGTGAGCTCCTCATCCGAGCTCACTGCTTCTACCCGTGTTGGGGTGGCACCGTTTACAGCCAGGACCGGAGTTGTCTCTGGAGTACTTTCCTCGGGCACTTTTTCTGCAGTTTGCCCCAAGAGAGCAGGCGCAGCACTGGGCGAAGGCACTACTGCGGGCACAACTGCAGGTGCAGGTGCACGCTCCACAGCGTCTTCAGCCACTTTCCTCTCCCTCTTGGGACACTCTGCAGCAAAATGCCCTACCTGATGGCAGGCGAAACATTTTGCCTCGGTGCTCACCTCAATCCAATTTCTGGACCCGAGCATGCTCCAGAAGAAGCCCTCTGGAAGCACACATCCCTGGTTTAGGGAGACGTATGCTTCCCGGCTTGAGCTGAGGATGCCCTTGCCCAGACCTTGGTCCCCAATTTTGAGTGGAACCGCTCGAACCTTGCCGTGGACCTTGCCAAACCTTTGCAAAAAGGCTGCGAGGTCCTCTGGCTTAGCTCGAAGTGGGACCCGGGAAAAGCAGACTCTCGTCGGCTTCACTGTCACCGGGTACGGTTGCAGGTGTCTACCACCCACATCGATGCCTTCGAGCATTAGCTTCGTGGATGCTTCGATGGTGGTGGTATACACCTCCACCATACCGCGTCCGACCAGACCAAAGGAGAATATCTTCTCCAATGGGACGACCTGTGACAGAGCTCGCAGGTATGTACTTTGTGCAACTCCACGGAGGTGCTCAAAGTACATACCGTACCTATCGTCCTGCCACTGGGCGTCAAAAAGCCCTTGAAGATCCCCGCCTGATTTGGGCCGAGACTTGCTCAAATCAGCCGGGGGCTGACGAGGAGTCACATAGCTACCTGTAATAGTAATAAATGCACTTTTATTGGAGCTGCCACTTACCTGCTGGGCGTTACTAGTCCCTGTTACTACCCCGGAGCTGAGTAGTATAAATATGGGGTTTCTGGCGCAATGTGCAATGTGCAGGTCAAAGGTCAAGGTTGCTGATTGGGTTTTCGGTCTTGGAGGCTACAATTGAGAGATAAGGAAAAGAGATAAGGATTTTCGGTCTTATAGGCTACAATTGAGAGATAAGGAAGAGAGATAAGGATTGTCGGCCATCTTGGATTTTGGGTTTTCGGTCTTATTGGCTACAATTGAGAGATAAGGATTGTCGGCCATCTTGGTTTTCGGTCTTATTGGCTACAATTGAGAGATAAGGATTGTCGGCCATCTTGGATTTCAGTCTTATAGGCTACAATTGAGAGATAAGGATTGTCGGCCATCTTGGATTTTGGGTTTTCGGTCTTATTGGCTACAATTGAGAGATAAGGATTGTCGGCCATCTTGGATTTCGGTCTTATTGGCTACAATTGAGAGATAAGGATTGTCGGCCATCTTGGATTTCGGTTTTATAGGCTATAATTGAGAGATAAGGATTGTCGGCCATCTTGGATTTTTGGTTTTCGGTCTTGTAGACTACAATTGGTCTTCTTCTTCTTCTTCTTCTTTGGTTTGCATCTAGACTTAGATCTAAACCTTGGATCTGAACCTAGATTGTTTAGTAAGATAAGACACCTGTCGGCCATCTTGGATATTGGGTATTCAGTCTTGGAGGCTACAATTGATGTTGAAGATAAGAGTTTGTTGTTTTGAGTCTTTAATTTCGAAGTACCGCTTTATCAGCTAAATGAAATAACATGAGGCGAATTTAATTGGATTGAAGATAAGAGTTTGTTGTTTTGAGTCTTTAATTACGAAGTACAGCTTTATCAGCTAACTGAAATAACATGTTGCGAATTTAATTGGAAAAACAGAATATTGCGTAATAAAGATTTCACCACTTTGAGTAAATAGATGAAGATTATTTTTTATTTCGTTTGCAAATTCTTATTTCTATGATATCATTTGTTTTCAAGCAAGTTTTAACATGTTTTTCTGGTCGAGCTGTGATTGATAAGCGAGCTGGTGACTGCGTTGAAATTAATAATTTGGCGGCAATGTTAAGGTCGTTGGGTGATAAGGTTTTGTAGATGAACCTGACCTCGTGCTGAAAATAAGAGGTTGTTGTTTTGAGTTTTTAATTACGCAGTACAGCTTTATCAGCTAAATGAAATAACATGATGCGAATTTAATTGGAAAACAGAATATTGAGTTCTTGTATAAATATCAAGCGTTCTTAGGTAGTCTTTTAGTATTCATAGTGAAGTCAACCAGTGAAATTCTTATACTTAAAATTCAGGTTCTAAGACAGATTGAAATAATAAAAAATTTAAAATGTATCAGCAACCGATCAACGAAGCAGTCATCGAAGACTTCGGAGTATTGGAGGAGTTAAATTCTGCAAATTTTAAGCCTGCACTCGCTGTTAAAGATATGGAAGAGTCTCAGAATTTCAAAATCATAAGCTGCAGAAGAACAACAACAAAATATGGACCCAGGATCCTTTTAGAACTGGAGAAGTACCATGTTTTTTTGCCACCTAGGTTCGACGCTAAAATTTCTGATCATACAATTGAGAAAATGAACGATGGAGGCTTCTTTGTTGAAAGAAAAGCAGCAGGTGGCAGCTATTTTAATTTAATGTTTTCTAAGATAGCACCTAGCACTGGCTATTATTTAAATTTATAAATAAATAAATAAAAGTACTTTTATTAAATATATGTTTTTGTTTCATTTTACCTCCTCCAATTCTCTAGCTAAAATTAAAAAAGTCCAACAATTTTGCTTGATTGAGATTTGAATCTGCAAAAAAAAAATACTTTAACAAGTCGCCAGCGGTCTAATAATTTCCTAATCTAGCTGCTGAACCGCGGGGTCAGTGGAGTACTTTTAAAAGTCACAATTCTTAAGAGATTTTGAATGGATGCTATAAATACCTGTATCTTCATAAAAAACGTCAGTCTAGAAAAGATGTTTTGGTCTGAAACAGTAAAGGCAGACAGTAAATTTTGTGTCTGCGAAGGAGGGTGGAACAATTTTAGAATTGTTAATGTAAGTGTGGATCCTAATGATGTTTTAGAAGTATACATGACTCCAGAAGATGGAAACAGGAGTCTAATATTACGCTTGAGATCTGGCGAGCCAATTACTTCCACATTTCATTTTGATTTTAATTTTACGCCCTGGCAGCATGTAAAGTTAGAAGTCTACGGTAATTGAATTGGTATAGAATCAAGCAAATATCTCTCCTTATATTGATTTTAGGAGGTGACATTGTATTGGTTGGGGAATCACAAGATCGCACAGTTAGATATAAAGCTACAAATCATTTCCCCAGGAACTGTCCCTTTGGTGATGAGGATGATTGGAATTGGAATCATCCTATGAAAATTAAAATGGAAAATAAAAAAATTGAGGGAGATGCTATAAATATATCAACATCATAAAATTCATTTAGTTCTTGAGTTCAAGTCAACATATTAACATTAAAAATGGCTAGACGTTCAACAAGTCTTTTGCTTTTATCACTATGCATCTTACACATCAATAGCTTACAGATCCCGTTAAGTGTAAACCTAATGGATCAAAGTAGTAGCAATTTAGATTTTGCACTAACTCTACCCAATAACGATACTATACAAATTGGCTTATCTTTTAAATTGATGACTTACAGTAACGCTAGCAATCCCAAAGAAGATGTAGTTTCTACTTCAAAAGAAAGTAATGACGAGCAAATTCCTACTACCACATCAAGGATCACTACGAATGATAATCCTAAAAAGAAATTTGTGTCTATTGACGAGGCCATCGAAGGTTTCAGGCAAGAACTATTAAAGAAAGAATTGGATATTGCAGGAATTATTGAGAGCAAAGATATCTTTTATAGGCACTTTAAACTTGAATTCGATGACGAAACTATGCTAACCATTCGTTGTACATATGACAGTAATTACGTAACTCGCTCACTGAAGATATCATGCTATGAATATCGCGAGTTTGAAACTGAAAGAATTCTAAGTAGTGGTGAAGTAGAGATGGTGAAACAAGTTGATGCTAATTATAAAAGCGATGTGGAATTAGTGAATTTGAGAGGAATGAAACAAACATATCAAATGAATATTTCAAAATAAGCAGCTATAAAAGGAAGTGTAATTAATTTTTAAGACAGTTCAAAATGGAGCACATTCATACAAAAATAATTTGGGATAATATTTGCAAATTAATCGAATTAACAGATTATAATAAACTTATTGCTGAATATAAAAAGCGAGATTTATTGACTCCTGCTATCAAAGAGGTTATAAATGTAAAGCCAACATCATTTTTCATTTATTTATATATATTATAATTATTTTTTTGATAGAACGAACTTTTGTTTGACGATTATCAAAAGCATGGGAGGTTCTTTCTTAAGATTTCTAAATCTGATTCAGCAGCATATAAAGAATTCAAGGATATTTGTAGGAGTTTGGACCTTCAAGATGTTTTGCTTTTGCTACAAAAAGAAGAAGAGAAGGCCAAAGTAGTTGGAGAAAAAGTAGTTCAATTCAATATCATCCCAAAGATACATTTCGTTCCAATATACGATCGCAAGGGTCCCTGGCAAACATTTGCGTTGGACAGATTTCGATTTCAAGAGCGAATTCGGAATATGAAGGATATTTTGGATCCCATTTTATTCATCTCGCATAGAAATAAAATTTATAGGTTAAGATTTAAAAATTTTAAATAAAGTAATAAAATAAGAACTCAAGTACTTTTAATATAAAATATATATTTGTATAACAATATTATAATACATTATCTTTCTTAATCCAAGAGTTGTGTTTTGATGAAAATCCGAGCCATTTAACATAAACTTTATCTGCGGTTCTCTTCAATATTTTTTCTACGAGGTAAACATCAGGATTCTTCGTCTTTTGGAGCTCCATTTCATAAAAACTACCCTTTATTGCGGTTCCTTCATGATCTTCCAAGAGATATGTTACAGGATTCGTTATCTGAATTTTTGCGATCTTGAAGATCTCTGTAGTCCAGTTTGGTGTATACCCCTTTTCAAATACATGTTTATATTTACTAATGCGAACAAAGTCTCCCATCTTAAATTTTGGCAAATGAAACGTCTTTAAATGATTGTAAACTGTTGATAGCAATTTCTTCTCATTCTGCTTTGTTACATCACGTGGTCTCATTTTTATTGTTCGATGATTACTTGAGTTATATTTTACGAGTAATTTCTTAACCATATCTATCCATCGGTATGAGCCCTGCATACTAAACTCTTTCCACATCATGCTTTTCAATGTTCGATTAAATCGTTCAACTATAGATGCTTTTAAAGGGCTGTATGTAGAAAAATGATTAATGCAGGAGTTTTTCATTAAGTTTTGAAATGAGCTATTGAAAAACTCTTTTCCATCATCAGTTTGTAAATTTGTGGGAGTCCGACCTTCTTTTAGTATGGATTTCATAGCTTGAGTAACTTCGACACCGGTCTTTCTTTTAATAGGAATTGCCCAGGCATATTTAGAAAACCCATCTATTACAGTTAATAAAAAATTATGTCCATTATTGCTTGAAGTATAAGCACCCATTTCAACTAAGTCGGCTTGCCATAGATCATCTATTCCCTTAATTATAACACGTCTTCTTATGAAATTTTTTCTGGCTGGTTTATGAAGCTCATTAACTACTTGTGTTTTATTCATTTTGAAATTGTCAGAGATTCTACATTAATTAACGCCTTTAAAGTGTCTTTCATTTCTTGTATATTTAGATCTATATATTTCATCAACTTCTCATTAACGTCAACAATTGCTTCATTTGCATATAATTCGGCTGCTCTCTTCAATCGCTCTTGCAGATTCGTAATTGTTTCATTCGTATACAATTGACTAGTGTTTTTATCTTTTTCACTTGTTATATTGATTATGTTGTATAACTCCTTTAATTCTCTTTGTAGTACAGCACTTTCCTTATGTATTTGCTCAGTTAGATTGTTGCTGACTAACTGGATTTTTTCATTAACGTAGGAATTACTTAAATGTATGATCTTGTCAGCTACATCGTCAACATATGTTTTATTGGTTGCATCATCCCTATCTAGAGGGCTCTTAAGGTATTTCAAATTTTTAAAACTTAGATTGAAATCTCCACTTTCAGTGAGCTTAAAGCCCACGCCACTTAGACCTTGTATTCCTTGTTCTCCTTGAGGACCAGGTTCGCCTGGTAAGCCTCTAGGACCACGCTTGCCAGTAGATCCTAACTTTACCTTTTTAGAATATCTCCCAAACTTGTCGACACTCATTATTACATTAAAACTGAATATGATTAAAGATGTTATTTATACTATAATGCCGCCTTCTTTTAACTCTTCAATAATTGATATAATTTCATTGTTGTGATTAGTATGCCCAGCACTTTGTGATGCTATTAAGAGACGAAGTCTATCCACAAGTTCATTAGGATCATTCCAATAAACATAATCAATATTATTCTTGGGTATATGCATCAAACCCTTGCCTTCATGAGAAACCAGTTTACTTATAATTTCTAAGTACTTTAAAGCTCTACTTCCTTTTATTTGACCAGCCGCTTTATGATCTCTTTTATAGGCGTTAGTTTCTTTTAAGATAGCTTGATAATTTTCCAAGTCATCCTTACTATACAAAGTTTTTGCAGGTTGTTTCATAAAAAGCAATTCACATAGACCTAGCGTTATTTTATACGATTTTCCGTTAATAAGGAAAAAATCTTTCTCAATTACAATCTTTGAATTTCCAATTTTCCATTCGTTATCATCATCTAAATAAACTCCATAAGTGTTGTCAATTATCAAGCTTTTTTTAAGGTATAGATCTAAATATTTATCAACTATACCGCTTGATAAATTAAGAGGAGAATCTCTCTTTTCCATCAAAGTTCTAGAATGTGTAGGTGTTGCAAAGTTATCATCTTCCGACATTAAGGAATAATCTGAACGTTTTATAGGTGTACTGGTCGGCTCCATTTTCATTTTCGGAAGTTTCATTTTAGGAGTAAGCTTTATATTACCATAGTCATCATCATCATCATCTCCATATTCTTCTTTAATTTTAGTCTCATGCTTTGCTTTTGTTATGAACTCATGAAGTGGTTTTGTTATGGGCTTAAATGTCTCCTCAAGACGAGTTTCAGTTTCAACTCGTCCAGTTTTCACAGCGCGAAATTTCTTCTTAATAGCATTTCTAGTTTTAATAAGATTTTTTAATAGTTCGTCTCTCTTTTTAACCATCTTTGTAATAAGATTTGAACTGGTCTGTGAACTGGGTTATACTGATCTAAATGGGTCTATGGATGGCTCTTATCAGGTCTGTGAACAGCTTTTGACAGCTCCGTACCAGCTCTATAAAACAGCTCAAACGGGTTTATGAACAGCTTTACCAGGTCTATGAACAGCTTTACCAGGTGTATGAACAGCTATATCAGGTCTTCTACCAGCTTTAACAGATCTATTACCAGCTTTAGCAGGTCTATGAACAGCTTTAACTGATTTTCTTTACTAGATCTTCTAAAATTATAGCGAAATGTATGTATCGATTCCTTTTCGATAACGTCCTTTGTTCAACAAACTATCTTTATCGATTACTAAAAAGCCATAATTGTCTCTCCAACAAACACCGCAAATACTACGAAATTTTTCGAAGGTCATGTCTGTGTTAACATGATCATTATATATATGCCTAAGATTCATATCATCTTGTTTAAATAAAATAAGAAAGTTAGCGTTGTCACGTATTAAGTGCTTCGGTATATGGGTATAAGTCTGACAGAGATAGAAACTATCAATATTATTATGTCTACCCATGCAAAAATAATCACGTATGTTATTTTGTTTCCCACATGCTACATCATCGAAAATAAAAATTGAATTCTGTTTAGCTTCCTCAGGAGATATAACTTCGCAATTATCAGAAAACGTGTAGTAGCCCAGACCAACAATAGGACTTATCAACTGTTCTAGATACTGATATTTGGGTTGATGTAGTGATTTTGAGTAGATGTAAATATTCTCCAACTTGAGTCCATTTGGATGTTCTATAAGACCAATCATAAGATTGGTTTTACCGCAGTTTGAAGGTCCCACAAGAATACCTCTTATATTATTAGGTATAAGCGAGCTATGTCTTTTGAATTCATTTGTAGATTTAATATCAAGATTTTTTATTGATAAAGAGTCCTTCTGCTTCACGAACTTCATTATTAGAACTGAAATATTTATTACACAACACTGAACTTTTATATCAGTCATCAACTCAATGTGCTGTTGTGAGGACGTCTAAAAGGTTTATCTTATCAGTTGAATGATTGATCATTCAAAGAATCAAAATCGTTCTCGCCAACGTAAATGTCGAAGAGGAGGCGGTTTGTTAAATACAGCAATTAGCAATTTACCATTTCAATTTCATTTGCCTGGATATCAATATTGCGGTCCTGGTACTAAACTACAAAAAAGATTAGCAAGGGGTGACCCTGGAATTAATCCTCTTGACGCAGCTTGTAGAGATCACGATATCGCATATTCTCAACATAAAAATATCGAAGATCGTCATATTGCTGATCGTATATTATCCGGTAAAGCTTGGGAACGAGTGACATCTTCAAACGCATCCCTTGGTGAACGTAGCAACGCCTGGCTTGTAACAAACGCTATGAAGGCGAAAGTAAAATTTAGAATGGGGTTAAGAAAAAAACCTAAAATTCACTCTAGGAAGCCAAAAAGAAAATTAACTCTACAAAAAGGAGTTCATGAAGCAAGAAATATTTTAAAGTTAAAAAAGCCTGATTCCTTAAAAGAAGCTATAGGTCTTGCACTTGCTGCTACTAAAAGTGTATTTAAGCGAAAGAAGAAGGATGTAAGACCCCCTCGAATTATTCCGATTCCAAAGGCTGGAGGAGTGCTACCTCTAATTCCTATTTTTGCTGGTCTTTCAGCACTAGGTGCTTTAGTGGGAGGAGTATCAGGTGTCGCAAAGGCTGTTAATGCTGCAACAAATGCTAAAGAACAGCTAAAGGAGAGCAATCGACATAATAATACGATGGAAGCTATTGCATTAGGAAAAAAGGGAAGCGGCTTATATTTGAAGCCATACAGAAAAGGACTTGGTCTATTCTTAAATCCGCCTCCAAAAAACGTCTAAAACTGCTACCTAATCGAGCATTAAATGAAATCGATTTATATAAATATGCGAATAATTTACCACATTTTAGAGGTGTTTTTATGCTTGATGCTCTCCCCAAAAAGCCTAAAAAATATGAGTGTGGAATAGTAAATTTGGACTCTATATCAGGTCCTGGTAGTCATTGGGTAGCATATTACAAAAGTGAATCCAAAAAAGAATACTTTGACAGCTTTGGAAACTTGCAACCGCCAAAGGAAATATTAAGCTATTTAGGAAAAAACATTGTTTACAATTATAAGTCTTACCAAAATTATAATATGATAAATTGCGGTCATTTATGTTTAGAATTTTTATATAATCATTACAATAATAATAAGTAACTATAAATTTAATAGTATAATTATACATTGTAAGATAACAACTATAAATAAACTTTACATAAAATAACATCTGCATTTCACTTTGAGCTACTATGTCATTAACACTGACTTTGACTGGGGATTCATCTGTGCTTACAGTTGAATACTTTCCTCCGTTGGACTTAAGTTCAGAATACGTTTGCGGACTTATTGATTTACAGACATATAATTCAATTCCTAATGTGGACAATAGAAATAACTTACTTCATCTGGATGATGATGATGAAATTAAAATTCCAGAAGGCTCCTATGAAATTGATGATATTGCAGGATTTATCAAAAAGGAGCTAACTAAGACGAAAACTAAACCTATAGTACAAATAACAGCTAATAATAACACCTTGAAAACAGAAATCAAAAGTTCTACCCGAGTATTTTTGAATAAAAATAACTCTATTGGATCATTATTAGGATTTAGTAAACGCGTTCTAGAACCTAATATTTCATATCAATCTGATTTACCAGTAAATATAATAAAAGTTAATGTGATTCGAGTTGAATGTAATATAGTATCAGGCTCTTTTATAAATAATCAACAAGTGCATACATTACACGAGTTCTCTCCTACGGTAGGTCCGGGATATAAAATAATTGAAGTTCCCAAGAATGTCATTTATTTGCCACTGAACATCAAACGGATAAGTTCTCTTACGCTGAAGTTCGTGGATCAAGACGGTGATCTAATTAATTTTAGAGGAGAAACGATTACAGTGAGATTGCATTTGAAGCCGCAGCATGTTAATATACAATAATACCATTGATAATAAATACAAACACAAAAGTGTTAACTCTTCTAGTCAGCCTAAAGCCACGCAACAGTCAGGAATAAAGCTAACAGTCGCTAACAAGCAATTCTTAAAAACTCTTGGTCTTAAGTTAAAAAATGAGTGAAATACTCGATATTACTCAAGGTGCTACCTATGATAATAGTATTACAAAAGTTGAGTATCACAGCTACTCTCCGTTTTTAGCATCATATAAGAATAGCGATGAAGTTCGAATATCATTACAACATCAGGATTTGTATATTTTACCAAGTGAAAGCTCCTTATATATAGAAGGTGCGATAACAAAATCAGATGGATTGGCCTCAACAACGGCAAAATTAACTAATAACGCCATAGCTTTTCTATTTGACGAAATTCGCTATGAATTAAATGGCGTAGAAATTGATCGCACGAGAAATCTGGGATTTGCTACAGCAATAAAAAATTATATATCTTTAAATCAAAATGAAAGCAATGTGTTACTAAATGCTTCCTGGTCTCCAGATAATTCAATATTACCTACAAGAGGATTTTTCAATTTTTGCATTCCTTTAAAGTTGTTGCTCGGCTTTGCTGAAGACTATAAGAAAATTGTTATAAATGCTAAACATGAACTTATATTGATTCGAAGTAGAGGCGATGAAAATGCTTTTATATCACCAAACGATGAAGTTAAAATAGATATTTTCAAACTACAATGGCGAGTACCCCACATAAGTGTAGCTGATGAAGAAAAACTATCGCTGCTTAAGTTAATCGATACTGGACGGCCAATACAAATGAGTTTTCGTAGTTGGGATATATACGAATATCCTATATTACCTACAACTGTTGATCATAATTGGACAATTAAAACATCTACTCAGTAAGAAAAACCTCGATATGTAATTTTAGCACTTCAAACGGATCGAAAAAACGAGAAAAGTAAAGATGCAAGCAAGTTTGATCATTGCGAACTTTCAGATGTGAAGCTTCACTTAAATTCTGAAACATTCCATATGAAGACTTAAACATTAAATTTGATCGTGAGAGATATGCTTTATTGTATGATATGTATACGAAATTCCAACAATCGTATTATGGGCGGATGCATCAACCGCTGCTTACCCGAGAGAAGTTCAAGGAAAGCGCTCCAATTGTTGTTATCGATTGCTCACATCAAAACGAGGTGATCAAATCAGGACCAGTCGATATTCGTATACAGTTTAAAACACTTAGTAATATTCCCGCAAACACAACAGCTTTTTGTTTGCTTTTGCATGACAGAATAGTCGAATATAGTTCATTGACGAGTGAAGTTAGAAAAATAATTTAAGGCAACAAATGGCTGCAATTGTGGATATTCAAGGATTTAAAGACGATCATAACAAGTTTATTGTGAAGGAATTGGCAATTTTGACAAACGGAAACCAAATACAGCACTTTATTTTTCAATCTCCATTCAGATTTAAGGATTTAACACCTGCAAAGAGAAGAGAAGCGAAATGGCTGCATGATAATTATCATGGATTCAGATGGACCGATGGATATATTCCCTATCATCAATTACGTGCTATAGTGATGCCTTTAATAAGAAACAAAATACTGTATGTGAAAGGTTGTGAAAAAGTTTGCTGGATCAAAAATACATTTGGTGAAGGTGTAATAGTATATAATATGGAAGAAGAATTGCAGTGTCCAAAATTATCCTCTCTTAAAATTTTTTATAAAGTACCATGCTGTTTAACTCATCAGGGACAATGCGCTCAAGAAAATGTTTATCTTTTAAGAAATTTTCTAGAAAAATAATAAAATTTAGAAATAAGAAATAAATGTCTTATAATTTTATACTAATAAAAGTCTCTGTTTCTGTTAATGTTAAAATAGCATTTTATTAATTTACTCATTTATTTTCCTTCTACATACATTTATTCATAATTCTTATTTTAACAATTTTTAGATAATCTATAGTGTCCCCAAGCGTATGTTTGAATACCATCTTCTCTTATAAATCTTTTATCGTCAAATGGACTCAACGCTACTTTATTAATATATTCCGTATATATTGTATGAAATTTACTTCTAAATCCTAACATGTTGACATAAAATAATTTTTTCTTATATAAACAATCTCTGTAATTATCTAGAGTTAAAGTATTTACAGCTGTTTTTTTAATACCTTTAGCTTTCTTTATTTCGGGTTTTTCTTCAATACTTAAAGAGTATAGCTTAGATCGTAAACCTATAAACTCAGTCATAATTCTTCCTTTATTCTCATCTTTCATTAAACCTAAAACCTTTTTATTTACTAACGGTATATTATAAGGATTGTCGTGGGGATATTCTGATGTATCGAATCTTTCATTAATATCTAAAATAATATCATTATAAAAATCGTTAGCAGAAATAGAATATATAAAAGAATCTGTGTCCATATAGTTTAAGGAGACCATATCTTTGTATTTAGGTTTCATATATTCATAATGAAAGTTATACATTTTTAGCTTTGATAGCTCTAAGACTGTAAAGCCTAAGTAAATTGGTTTATTATAAATTGTGTAAACTCTTTTTAATTGAACTGCAGTCATATTTGATGTAAAATGAGAAAGACTATGAAAATTAGGTTTTGCTATAAGAGCACGCAATCCCTGATGTCTACCACGGCTTTCCCACTCTGTTGCAATTTTTACATCTTTCCTTTTATCTACATTTTCCATAGTCTTTCCATACACCGAATTATTTAATAATTTAAAAAAGTCTTTTTCAAAATTATTTTTTGCGGCAGTTCGATGGAAATTATTTAAATCAATGTAACTCTTTAACCAATTTGATTGTTTAAACATTAAAACTCGATGAATACGCTGCAGTTCTAATCCGTGCTTCACACACTGTTGTAAATTTCTATAGTGTATAACATAATTATATTTATTTTCTAAATCAGCAATCAACTTTTTAATCTTGGCTTGAGGAGGTAATTTATTTTCAGGACAAAAGGGAAGATCATTATGATCGTCATGAGATAAATCTGGATAAATTAAATCAACTTCTAAAATATATCCTACCTCTGAATTTTCAGGAATTTTCATGAAATCTATATTATCAAAGTTATCTACCCAAACAAAACCTGCATATGGAAGTGATTCCGACATAGCCCATCCATATAAATTGTTAGCATCAAGATAAACCAATTATTTTGAATCGATTGCAGGATTAAACTTTTTCATATATTTATTATTAGCTAGAGAATGTCTTAAGGAACATTGTGTTAAACCTCCTCGAATACCTCTTTTCATGAAATTATACATATTTATATCTGTTAACAATTCTAATTTAATTTGAGTATGTTTTAACATCGCATCCCACGACAATCCTGGTGCTGTGTAATAATGACAGGGGTCCAACTCATAGATATTTATGCATACTCTTCTAAAATTCTCAAAAATGTCTGCTAGCAACAAAACATCACACTTTAAATATAAAAGTAAATATTGGGAAATATCTCTACAATTAAATCTGTTCCATACGTTAACAGCATGTTGATATTCTCCTTCTGTGCATTCATTGTTTGTAAGTTTATTAAAAAATTGTTCGCGAGGAGGTAGACATGTTTCATTTAATTTATCAAAAGAATTTAAGTAATCATATGGAAAAACCCCCTTTCTCCTTATTAAATTAAAATATTCATCATCTTTAAATTCATTACGGATTATTCTAAAGTCTTCATCAGGCAGATTTTTTGCTAAAGTATCTAAACTCGCAGGCATAAAACGAATGGAATCTAAAAACCGTAATTCAATCGTTTTATACTCAAAGAAAATTTTCTTTGACATTGATATATATACCTCTTTATTTAAGGGAATAACGTTAATAGAACCTTCAATTTCATTTAATGATTTAATAAATAAATGACTGTCATAACCAGAAAAATTGTGTAAAAAAACTGGGAAAAATGTTGGAACTCTATACCTTAGATTGCATTTATTATGAGCTGGACCCCTATACTTTCCGGTAAGATGACAATGATCAATAACCCTATCATTCGCTAATAATTGCTTACAAATATGACAGTATTGCTCTTCTCGTTGCATCCTTATTTCATTTGGTGACATGGGAACAAGCGGTTTACACTTTGAAACATGATTTTTATAGATGTCTTTCACGTCGTCTGCTAATAAATGTACAAATCGACTAACAGCATCTTCACCTTGATAAATCCTGAACTTGCTTAAAGCGTCATCATAAAGGCAATGGATAAAATAAGAGAAAGCACAGGGTATGTGCTCTTGAGTGTTGGTTGTTGAAGACAGCATAGGATTAGGTATACACGTTTTAATTTCCTTTAGCACGCATTCAAAGTCAGCATAAATAACAAATGGCACACTTAACTTGCGTTCATACTTCTCAAATTCCAAAAAAGCTTTTTCCGAGGTAGGCATAGAAGTCACTATTTTACAACATTCATTTTTATGTTTAGCAAAAGATTCTACATTAGAACAATGTTGAAAACACGAATTACAAAAGTAAATTTGTGTTTTATGATGTGTTACTTGTTTCTTGATCAATCTGGAAATATTCTTAATCCAAACATAATGATTTAGAGTTTCATCTTGAAGAAGCAACAAATTTATGTGATTTTCTTTCTCATTTGATGTACAATAAAAAGGTCCCACAATTTGACAACTACCTTGTATAAAATCGTAGCCGAAAACATTCACGCTTATATTTGGATTGATCTCTTCGAATACTTTTATATCACGCAAAGTCATGGGGAATTCCAACCCAGTAAAATCTAATTTCACTCCATTTATAAGCTCTATTTCGCTATCTGATATATTAGAAACTGAATATGAAGATGTTCTATCAGAATCGCGAGTTGGTTGGTGTAGAGCTGATATAACAGCCCACTTAAAACAGCAAATATCATTATTTTTCACATTAACGCATGCTTTCTTGTCCATTATAACCTTGGGTAAAGGTATGTAGGAAGAACCTCTTAACGGGTGATATTGGTTAATGTTGATTTCTAAATGAATTATTCGAATCAACGACCATCCACTATCTTTCTCTTGAAATTCTTCTGATTTGGTGTTAATGCAGTTAATCATATTCTTACATAAAGTTGGTAAATCGCTGTTGTTGAATATTACAGTCATTTTGGATTGAAATGATTTTATTGAAGAAATAATTTCATTTTCGTCTTCTGAGTTTACAACTTTGATATATTCTGCAAAAAGCTCAATATTGAACTTACAAGAAATATGTTTTTCTAACGAAATATTTAACACTTCCAAAAGTTGATGATTAGATTCTTGTAAGAATTTATTTATATCGAGTAATCCTTCATCTCCATTTTCAAGAATAAATGTTTCAATTCGTCCCCCGAAATTTTCCTTAACACACCTAAGATGTTCTTTTATAGGTATAGACGCTTTCTTTTTATGAACATTGGTGCGTAAATGATACGTCCAATCTTTTACTTTAATTTGTAAATTACATGTCTGACAAAACATATGTGTTAAAGCGTCCGTTAATGATGTTTTTAATGATGATGTTGATGGTGAAACTGATACCGATATAGATGTAGACATATCCTTAGTATCTTCTTTTGGACGATGCGATCTTGTATCCAATGTGCTGCTGTGTATACTTTTTATATGCCTCTGTAGGGTGAAGTTCCTTTTAAAGGTCTTCCTACACACTTCACACAAAAAACACTTCATTTCTAGTATATTCCACTTCTTGTACAATTATAAAGAGTTCTTAAGTAGTCTTTTAGTATTAATACACACTTTAAAAGTTTAAAATAAAGTTTCTTATTCTTTAGAAAACACAGTCTTAAAAACATTTAATAAACCACGTTTGATTTAGTTTAGAAAACTCAGATATGTTGCAAGAAATCAAAGTATAGAAATACGATATTTAGATTTATATAGATTTATGTCCAACTCTCATCTAATTAGAAATAGAACTAGAGTGAAATGTCAGCAGCACGCGTCTTTTATTAGGCGAATTTATCACATTCAATTATAATTTAGGAAACCGCAATATTCTGTTTTCCAATTAAATTCGCATCATGTTATTTCATTTAGCTGATAAAGCTGTACTTCGTAATTAAAAACTCCAAACAACAAACTCTTATCTTCAGCACGAGGTCAGGTTCATCTGCAAAACCTTATCACCCAACGACCTTAACATTGTCGCCAAATTATTAATTTCTACGCAGTCACCAGCTCGCTTATCAATCACAGCTCGACCAGAAAAACATGTTAAAACTTGCTTGAAAACAAATGATATCATAGAAATAAGAATTTGCAAACGAAATAAAAAATAATCTTCATCTATTTACTCAAAGTGGTGAAATCTTTATTACGCAATATTCTGTTTTTCCAATTAAATTCGCAACATGTTATTTCAGTTAGCTGATAAAGCTGGACTTCGTAATTAAAGACTCAAAACAACAAACTCTTATCTTCAATCCAATTAAATTCGCCTCATGTTATTTCATTTAGCTGATAAAGCGGTACTTCGAAATTAAAGACTCAAAACAACAAACTCTTATCTTCAACATCAATTGTAGCCTCCAAGACTGAATACCCAATATCCAAGATGGCCGACAGGTGTCTTATCTTACTAAACAATCTAGGTTCAGATCCAAGGTTTAGATCTAAGTCTAGATGCAAACCAAAGAAGAAGAAGAAGAAGAAGACCAATTGTAGTCTACAAGACCGAAAACCAAAAATCCAAGATGGCCGACAATCCTTATCTCTCAATTGTAGCCTATAAGACCGAAATCCAAGATGGCCGACAATCCTTATCTCTCAATTGTAGCCAATAAGACCGAAATCCAAGATGGCCGACAATCCTTATCTCTCAATTGTAGCCAATAAGACCGAAAACCCAAAATCCAAGATGGCCGACAATCCTTATCTCTCAATTGTAGCCTATAAGACTGAAATCCAAGATGGCCGACAATCCTTATCTCTCAATTGTAGCCAATAAGACCGAAAACCAAGATGGCCGACAATCCTTATCTCTCAATTGTAGCCAATAAGACCGAAAACCCAAAATCCAAGATGGCCGACAATCCTTATCTCTCTTCCTTATCTCTCAATTGTAGCCTATAAGACCGAAAATCCTTATCTCTTTTCCTTATCTCTCAATTGTAGCCTCCAAGACCGAAAACCCAATCAGCAACCTTGACCTTTGACCTGCACATTGCACATTGCGCCAGAAACCCCATATTTATACTACTGAGCTGGTTTGTGTTGTTCCGGCTGACACTGGGTTGCTGGTTGCTGCTTTCTTTGCACCAGAAAGACTTGGGCGCATTGGTGACGTCTTTGGTAGTAGAGCTACCTTGGAAGCAGCTTTCACCACGTCGACTAATTTTGGAGCTGGAGTTACTCCTTTCTTTGCAGTAGATGCTGCAGACACAATTGCAGCAGATGCCGCAGGCACAATTGCAGCAGATGTTGCTGCGTTTTTTGCAGCAGATGCTGCAGATGTCGAGGCGACGGTAGTCGCCGACTTCCTGGTTGGGGATGTCGCCGATGCATTTGTGACGGATGTCGCTGAACTTGTCGCATAAGTGGCTGCGGCCTTGCTGGCTGCTACTCCTCCTTCCTTCGTCATTTTGGCCTTTTCTGTGGGCCCTAATTTTGCCTCTTCAGTGGGCACTTTCACTTTTAGAAAAGAGCCGAGGTGCATTTTTTTCCCCCGCTCCTTCTTCTTCCTTAAATTGCGGGGCTTTTTACTCCCCCCGGTATCGCTGCTGCTACTGCTACTCATTTTGAGTGCAGTAGCAGAAATGCTTTAAAATTTTTTACTCCCTGGCTACTTTATCTTGCAAAAATTATGCTGTAACCATGGGAACCGAGAAATCAACAAAAAAATTTCCGAGAATGTCACAATTTTTCTCACTTTTACAAATTTTATTTTTAGATATTTTAATTAAACGTTTATAAATTCACTGTTTTTATTTCATACGATTGTTCACTTTTGCTTTTAGCACACTTTTGTCCACTTTTTCCACTCTTCTCTGCACAAATTCTCGTTTTTTAAGGCACTTTTTCACACTCTAATTCGTCACTTCAAAAAAGCACGTCCGCTTACTCCCGATTATTCAATAATAATAATTTTTTTTTTTTATGTATATATGGTACTTTAATTGGCTCATCGTTATAAATCGTATGTATATTGTATAAAAACTAAAAAAAAACTCCCTAACTACTCTGTAAAATGTAAAAAATATCAAAATGTTTATAAAAACAAGGCACAAAAATAACAAAATATCACTGTAAAAAGACGCAAAAAATAGAAAAAAGGCTCAAAAACATATCACAAAATCGCAAAAGGCTCAGAAACATATCAAAAAGTATAAAATAGACTTGAGACATGTCAGAAGAACGAAAAAGACTCATATCTATAAAACCTGCCAAAATGTAGAAAAAGAATAGTAAAGAAAATTTATATCAAAATTTGAGAGCCACTCGGTGAGTGGAAGTTCCGAAAAGTATTCTATAATTTTGAATTATGTTGCCGAAATATGTTTAAATGAATTTAAGTCACCTGGTTTCTGAGCTTGAATGATCCCCGGAGGTAGATGCAGCACCGGGCGAAGACGCTACATCGAGAATACCTACTTGCATGCAAGCAGCGACGCTCTCCGCAGAAGTCTTCGCCACTTTTCTAGTCCCCTTGGAGCACCCCGCTTCAAGAGTCCCAGGTGAGCGTACTAAAAATTTTGATGATAGAGTCCCGCGAGAGCAGTCTTCAGAGTCATGGACGTCCGAAAACTGCTCCCATCATCGCCTCAGTTCAATTTTTCCAACGTAGGAGTCATCTTTCCCGCAGCACTTGCAACAGATCCAAAGCGGAGAGAAGCTCCGTGAAAAGGTGTTACAAGGCTGCGGCCTATTGTCACCAGTGAAAGACAAGGCTACCATTCTGTACCGACGCTAGCGGTTGCCAGGTACAGTTGAATGTGTCTGGCTCCGTTACCAGGTATTCAAGACGTAAACGCCTTCTCAATCTGGCAACAAAGTGGCTCCTAAGTGCACGTGTGTGTATCTGTGTGTCAGTGGCCTGTTGCCCAGGCTCGATCCGCATGCAATACAAATGAACTGTTGATTTAGCTAGTGTAAGAACAAAGCTAATTAAACAATTCACCTGGCTGCATGTCCTTGGCCCTAGTAAAAACGATGTTCGAGTAATGCCGAAACGCGGGCAGATTATCTGGCACAAGTGACGGACCAGTAGCATCAATTCGCACAAGGTCGGGCATGTGAAGTATCGGTGGAACAAAGTTCCTTCACCCCCACAAACCGTGCAGACTCTTTGAATGCTCTGGTCAATGTGCGACAGCTGATTTGGATGCACGAGGCTATGATGTAACAGTTTGAATGCCACATCAGAGTCTCTATAATTGGACGGATAACTGTAGATCACTCTGCAAGTCACCCCTCCGATTACTCCCAATTCTACCCCGAGATGTGCGCTCCATCTATTAACACCTAAGTGTTCTGCAGAAACGCATCTGCAAATAGATCGCGCAGCCGACGTGATGTCAGTGTACTGAATGGCGTGTGCGGCGGTTGATTCACCACAAAAGCGTTCACCACCTCTGTGCCAGTCGACCTGGTACTGAGTTGGCTGAAACGCTCTCGTGCTGTATCAACCAATTGGTTTAATTGTGTTGTATGTGGGTGTATTAGTATGTTCCCAGAGGCATCAATGATATCTCCGAGAACTGTAAGCTGTCCTGTATCGGCTGTTACACCTCGAGCATTACTGAACACCGAATCCACTAATTCAGGATTTAACCTGATCGGTATAGCTGAAAAATCCCCGTACCCAATTTCATCCCATTGCAAATGGAATGCCGGTCTTATTCTGCCCCAGGTCGTGATCGTAGAGATCATTTCCTGAGACCAGTCGTGCGGATAGGGTGGGCGGACTGAAAGCAGATAGTAATGCTTTCCTACGCCGGCACCCCCCAAGGCGCTTACCCACAGCTGAGAAATCAAGCTGTCTTCAAACCGGAACACTCGTTGGAATGCTCTGATCTGAAGGCAACGAGTTTTAACGACCATGTCCGTAAGACCCAATCCACCCATCGCTACTGGTCGACAGAGCGTGCTTTCAGCGACCCATCTTCTTCCCCCCCAAAATGCGTCAATTATTTTTGCCTGCAAAAGTTTAACGAAGCCTTCCTCGAAGCACTCCGACTTAAGCAGGTGAACGATGGACGAGGTAATCAGGTAATTGACAACGATTGCACGTCCTTTCAGCGAAAGGGGGAACAATCTACTCCGCCACGAATTCACTGCTCCGGAAAGTTTTTCCAGAGCCATGCGGCGATTACGTGTTTTACCTTCGAGCCCGATATACACACCTAAATACTTCAAGCAAGTATTGGTCCATTGTATGCCGAGGGGAGAATCTGAACGATTCCGCCACCTCCCACACCATAGGCCTTGGCTTTTGCTTAGGTTAACCCTAGCGCCCGCTAATCGCTCATATTGTTCGAAAACCCTACGAGCGACTGGAAATGCATCTTCTTTCGTCACGAAAATAGACAGGTCATCAGCATACGCTTGAATAAGTGGCCTTATAGAAGTGTATGGTAGGTGAACTGAATATTGTCTCAACGATTGACGAAGATTTACTAGCAGCGGCTCCAGTGAAAAGTCATAAAGCATTCCTGACAACGGGCATCCCTGCCTGATACCCTGACGAAACGGAATAGGAGACAATATATGCCCATTATGCTTTATGAGAATCACTGAATCTCTATACAGACCACTGATGATCTCAATCCATCTGGACGGAAGCCCAAATTTATCGAGCACTCTCAGTAGATACTCATGAGAGACGCTATCAAACGCCTTTTCTTGATCTAACGAGATCATGGCCATCTGCGAACCAGTCTTTTCGTGGTAGGCGAAAAGATGTTTTGCTACGGCGATGTTGTCGTAAATAGTACGACCTGGAATGCAGTAGGACTGTTCCGGGTGTATAACCGATGCTATCACTGAGCTTAATATTGTTCCGAGTGCTTTGCAGACTATCTTGTAGTCGACATTGCACAACGTAACTGGCCTCCAGTTTCCCAGCATCTGAAGATCTCCCTTCTTGGGTATTAGACGCATAACGGATCTCCGCCAACTTGAGGGAAATTCGGTATGTCCAACCACTGCAGAACTGAAGACCTCCAATAGGTCTGGAATCAAAAGATTCCTGAAGCGTAGAAAAAATTCTGGAGTTAGACCATCATAACCAGGAGAGGTATGACGGCGAAGATCCTTCGTAGCGGTAAGCATATCGTCGAGGGTTAATGCTCTGTCCGGGAATTCTCTACTTTCATTAGAGAAAGCAAGAACGTACTGGAAGAATTCATCCGTGGACGTAGATGTTGGCAACGTCGGCACAGCATATAGCTGTGTGTAATAGTTTCGGATATAATCCGCAAGCTCGTCTCCGTGTAGGAGTTGCCCAGATTCGGCAAGAATTGAATCTACTTCACAAGAAGCGGTACGTCGTCGTGTTGTCTGGAAGAAGTACTCGGTCGGAGACTCGCCCTCTCGCAACCAGCGCGACTGATTTCGGAGTACAAACTCCAAGCTATGCTTGTAGTTTTGTGCTCTCAGCCGTTCTTTTAATCTCTCGTATTGCGAGAGCAACTCTGGTTGCGCGGGCAGAAGCGTACCAATCCGGGTTACTTCGGCCGTCAAACTCGATGCTATATACCTGCTTCGATTGAATCTCGTCTCAATAAATGAGCGAATCTGAAGCTTTCCAACATCCCACCAATGACTAAGGTTCGCGTAGTCATTTTTCCTTTCTCGCCATTGATGCCAAAACTGTATGAATTCTTCAATGAACTGCTCTGAATTCAACAAGTTATTGTTGAAAATCCAGTAAGCAGTTCGCTTTTCGACCAAAGTGCTAGTCGCCACAACAAGAAGGTGATCACTAAGTGAGCACACTTCATGAGTGACACTATCGAAAAAACTAAGAAGACTAGACGAGACGTAAAGTCTGCCTATCCTCGAGCCCGAAAAGCTACCATGGACATTTCGAGAAACCCTTGTGTATGACCTAGTCGTTGGGTTGAGCCAACGGTAGACATCGACAAGGTTGAGCTGTCTGACTAGGTTCCGCAATCGTCCCGCGTTCACTGAGTTGAATTCAACTCCGGAATTGCGGTCGAGCGCAGAATCCAGTGTACAGTTGAAGTCACCCCCAAGGATAACTTCACCACCGAAGTTCGCAAGATGCAACAGGACAGAGTCCATTACCTGTCTTGCAATATCCTGGTCATGCGGCAGGTACATGTTTACTATCCTTAGTGTTTTGTCTCGCAAGACGAATTCTAAGGAAGACGCGAAACCTGAGCAAATGTCTGTGAATACAGGAGACGTTAGTTTGAAACTGTTGGACACAGCAATTGCCACACCAGATCCTCTACGAGGAGCTGGTGTGGCAAAAACTGTGTAACCTTTGTGTAAGATAGTGTTGCGTTCTAATTGTGTAAAGGTGTCTTGAGTAAAATTTGTCTCCTGTATTAGTGCGATGTCTGTGTTCCAGTGTTTAATGTCTTCAAATATTGCATGCAAGCGTGTGGGTGCACTGAGACCCCCAGCGTTAATCGATGTTATTTTACACATTCAAGGAAATATTCGAACTCAAACCATGATTGTTCGACTCTACGGATGAAGAGCTTTGTCGAGGCGACGATCCTCGAGGATATCCGAGACCTTGTGGAAAAGGCGCTCGCACCTCGACACCTCATTGTACTTTGCCCGTTTTTTTGCCTCAGACATTAAGAGCTTTAATTGGGGAAGAATCCTAGATGGATCCCCAAGCTCTCGCTTGAGAATGTTGAGGATCTTCTCCCCGCTCTTCTTATAAGGAAGACTGTCGAGGAGCGAGCGCAATTTCTCCCTAGGCATTTCTTCTAGTTCGGGCTCCACCTCAAAGCGGCTAATCATCGAGGCGGTACTACCGCACGATTCGTATCCGCTTTGAATAGGACCAGCCGTCTCCATAGCGGATACCACCTCGCTCTCTGACAAAACATCAGTGGGATCCGCAGATTCCGCTGGTGCCGCAATCGGAGAGGAAATATTGGCCTCCTCCGCAGAGACACTCCTCTTTCCCTGCGCCTTTTTCGGTGGAGGTGGCATTGCCTCCCGATCCGGCCTTTGCTTGGCCTTCCTCTTCATCCTCTTTTTTCTCTCTGACACTTTGGTGAACTCCTCGTCCGAGCTCACGACTTCCTTTCGCGTAGGCGTAGCACCGTTTATAGCCAGGTTCGGTGTTATCTCCTGGGGTGTTTCCTCAGGCGCTTTTGCTGTGGCTTGCACTAAGAGAGCGGGAGGTGCATTGGGCATAGGCACTGCTGCTAGGGCGACTGCTAGTGCAGAGATGCTCTTCACAGTAACCTCAGCCACAATCTCGGACCTCTTAGGGCAATCGGCAGCAAAATGCCCTACCTGATGGCAGGCGTGACATTTTGCCTCGGTGCTCACGTCTATCCAAGATCTTGACCCAGACATACTCCAAAAGAACCCGTCCGGAAGCACACACCCCTGGTTTAGAGTGACGTATGCTTCCCGACTGGAGCTGAGAATGCCCCGGCCAAGACCTTCGTCACCAATTCTTAACGGAACCGCACGGACTTTGCCTTGGACCTTACCGAACCTTCGTAAGAAGGCTTCGAGGTCCTCTGGCTTAGCCCAGAGCGGAAGTCGTGAGCAGACGACTCTCGTCGGCTTCACCGTTACTGGGTAGGGTTGAAGGTGTCTACCACCCACATCGATGCCTTCAAGCATAAGCTTGGTGGCAGCATCAATGGTGGTGGTATACACCTCTACCATACCGCGTCCAACAAGACCAAAGGAGAATTGGTCGCTTGTTGAAGCGACGATAGTCGCTGGCACTGGAGCTGTTGTAGCGACGGTTGCTGCCACAGTGACATTGCTTGCCACTGAACGTCCTTCTTTGGCCTCTTCAGTGGGCCCTATTGTAGCCTTTTCAGTGGGCTCTACGGAGGTCAAAAAATCTACGAGGGAAACTTTTAGCTCTCGTATCCTCTTTTTCTTCATGTTGGGGGGTTTCTTTTTCCCCCCGGAGTCGCTGCTACTGCCGCTCATTTTTGAGGGCAGCAGCCGGTGTAATTTAAATTTTTCTTTTTTAAAATTTGAAAAGAAATTCTTTCCTGGCTACTAGATCTTTGAAATATGGAAGAAAATAGCCGTTGCTAGGCAACGTGATTTCTTATTTTGCTGAAATCAACAACTGAGATGGTTGCTTAGCAACTGCTTGAAAAATAATATTTTATGTAAATTTCCACAGATATTGTTTATATTTAATAGTTTTATATCACAACACTTTCAATATTTGTTTTCACTTCACTTGAAGATTTGTCCCTTAGCTACAAGATAAACTAATTTTCACTAAATTCCGTTGATAATTACCGACGTTTTGGACACTTTCTTAAGGAGCTTATTGACACTAGATGTTGGCACTTTGACTCAACAAATAATAATAATTTTTTTTTTATGTATATATGTTACTTTAATTGGCTCATCGTTATAAATCGTATGTATATTGTATAAAAACTAAAAAAAACTCCCTAACTACTCTGTAAAATGTAAAAATATCAAAAAGTTTATAAAAACAAGGCACAAAAATGACAAAATATCACTGTAAAAAGACTCAAAAAATAGCAAAAAGGCTCAAAAACATATCACAAAATCGCAAAAGGCTCAGGAACATATCAAAAAGTATAAAATATACTTGAAACATGTCAGAAGGACGAAAAAAGACTCAAATTTGTTAAATTTTAGATAAAACCTGCCAAAATGTGAAAAAAGAAAAGTAAAGAAATGTTGAAAATTTAAATCAAAATTTGAGAGCCACCCGGTGAGTGGAAGTTCCGAAAAGTATTCTATAATTTTGAATTATGTTGCCGAAATATGTTTAAAAAACTAAAAGACCTAAATAAATTAATTTAAGTCACCTGGTTACTGAGCTTGAATGATCCCCGGAGGTAGATGCAGCACCGGGCGAAGACGCTACATCGAGAATACCTACTTGCATGCAAGCAGCGACGCTCTCCGCAGAAGTCTTCGCCACTTTTCTAGTCCCCTTGGAGCACCCCGCTTCAAGAGTCCCAGGTGAGCGTACTAAAAATTTTGATGATAGAGTCCCGCGAGAGCAGTCTTCAGAGTCATGGACGTCAGAAAACTGCTCCCATCATCGCCTCAGTTCAATTCTTCCAACGTAGGACTCATCTTTCCCGCAGCACTTGTAGCAGATCCAAAGCGGAGAGAAGCTCCGTGAATAAGGTGCTACAAGGCTGCGGCCTATTGTCACCAGTGAAAGACAAGGCTACCGTTCTGTACCGACGCTAGCGGCTGCCAGGTACAGTTGAATGTGTCTGGCTCCGTTACCAGGTATTCGAGACGTAAACGCCTTCTCAATCTGGCAACAAAGTGGCTCCTAAGTGCACGTGTGTGTATCTGTGTGTCAGTGGCCTGTTGCCCAGGCTCGATCCGCATGCAATACAAATGAACTGTTGATTTAGCTAGTGTAAGAACAAAGCTAATTAAACAATTCACTTGGCTGCATGTCCTTGGCCCCACTAAAAACGATGTTCGAGTAATGCCGAAACGCGGGCAGATTATCTGGACCAGTAGCATCAATTCGCACAAGGCCGGGCATGTGAAGTATCGGTGGAACAAAGTTCCTTCACCCCCACAAACCGCGCAGACTCTTTGAATGCTCTGGTCAATGTGCGACAGCTGATTTGGATGCACGAGGCTATGATGTAACAGTTTGAATGCCACATCAGAGTCTCTATAATTGGACGGATAACTGTAGATAACTCTGCAAGTCACCCCTCCGATTACTCCCAATTCTACCCCGAGATGTGCGCTCCATCTATTAACACCTAAGTGTTCTGCAGGAAACGCATCTGCAAATAGATCGCGCAGCCGACGTAATGTCAGTGTACTGAATGGCGTGTGCGGCGGTTGATTCACCACAAAAGCGTTCACCACCTCTGTGCCAGGCGACCTGGTACTGAGTTGGCTGAAATGCTCTCGTGCTGTATCAACCAATTGGTTTAATTGTGTTGTATGTGGGTGTATTAGTATGTTCCCAGAGGCATCAATGATATCTCCGAGAACTGTAAGCTGTCCTGTATCGGCCGTTACACCTCGAGCATTACTGAACACCGAATCCACTAATTCAGGATTTAACCTGATCGGTATAGCTGAAAAATCCCCGTACCCAATTTCATCCCATTGCAAATGGAATGCCGGTCTTATTCTGCCCCAGGTCGTGATCGTAGAGATCATTTCCTGAGACCAGTCGTGCGGATAGGGTGGGCGGACTGAAAGCAGATAGTAATGCTTTCCTACTCCGGCACCCCCCAAGGCGCTTACCCACAGCTGAGAAATCAAGCTGTCTTCAAACCGGAACACTCGTTGGAATGCTCTGATCTGAAGGCAACGAGTTTTAACGACCATGTCCGTAAGACCCAATCCACCCATCGCTACCGGTCGACAGAGCGTGCTTTCAGCGACCCATCTTCTTCCCCCCCAAAATGCGTCAATAATTTTTGCCTGCAAAAGTTTAACGAAGCCTTCCTCGAAGCACTCCGACTTAAGCAGGTGAACGATGGACGAGGTAATCAGGTAATTGACAACGACTGCACGTCCTTTCAGCGAAAGGGGGAACAATCTAGTCCGCCACGAATTCACTGCTCCGGAAAGTTTCTCCAGAGCCATGCGGCGATTACGTGTTTTACCTTCGAGCCCGATATACACACCTAAATACTTCAAGCAAGTATTGGTCCATTGTATGCCGAGGGGAGAATCTGAACGATTCCGCCACCTCCCACACCATAGGCCTTGGCTTTTGCTTAGTTTAACCCTAGCGCCCGCTAATCCCTCATATTGTTCAAAAACCCTACGAGCGACTGGAAATGCATCTTCTTTCGTCACGAAAATAGACAGGTCATCAGCATACGCTAGAATAAGTGGCCTTATAGTAGTGTATGGTAGGTGAACTGAATATTGTCTCAACGATTGACGAAGATTTACTGCCCCCAGTATTCAGAGAGACTATCCTACACATTCAAGGGGAAAGCTGAACTGGGATTATGAGTGTACGACTCTATTGAAGAAGCGCCCTGTCCAGGCGCTGCTCTTCGAGGGCATCCACTACTTTGTTGTAGAGGCGCTCGAGCCTCGATACCTCATTATAGCGAGCCCGCTTCTTAGCTTCTTGCTTTAAGAGCAATAACTGGGGCAGGATCCTGGCTGGCTCACCAAGCTCTCGCTTGAGGATACTCAAGATCCTGTCCCCGCTCTTTTTATAATGGAGGCTATCGAGGATCGCGCGAAGTTTCGCCCTCGGCACCTCCACCAAATCGGGGTCCACCTCGAAGCGGCTATTCATCGACGCGGTACTGCCGCACGATTCGTAGCCGCTCTGAGTCGGACCGGCCGTCTCGGTAGCGGAGATAACCTCGACGTCCGAGAGGGCATCAGTGACATCTTCCGATGCCACCGACGACGCACTCGGAGCGACAGGTTTTGTCTCCTCTGCCGAAACCCCCCTCTTGCTCAGCACCTTCTTTGACGGAGGTGCAGGCATGACCTCCTGGTCAGGCTTGCGCTTTGTGCGCCTCTTCTTCTTTCGCTTCTCCTGTCCAGATTTCGTGAGCTCCTCATCCGAGCTCACTGCTTCTACCCGTGTTGGGGTGGCACCGTTTACAGCCAGGACCGGAGTTGTCTCTGGAGTACTTTCCTCGGGCACTTTTTCTGCAGTTTGCCCCAAGAGAGCAGGCGCAGCACTGGGCAAAGGCACTACTGCGGGCACAACTGCAGGTGCAGGTGCACGCTCCACAGCGTCTTCAGCCACTTTCCTCTCCCTCTTGGGACACTCTGCAGCAAAATGCCCTACCTGATGGCAGGCGAAACATTTTGCCTCGGTGCTCACCTCAATCCAATTTCTGGACCCGAGCATGCTCCAGAAGAAGCCCTCTGGAAGCACACATCCCTGGTTTAGGGAGACGTATGCTTCCCGGCTTGAGCTGAGGATGCCCTTGCCCAGACCTTGGTCCCCGATTTTGAGTGGAACCGCTCGAACCTTGCCGTGGACCTTGCCAAACCTTTGCAAAAAGGCTGCGAGGTCCTCTGGCTTAGCTCGAAGTGGGACCCGGGAAAAGCAGACTCTCGTCGGCTTCACTGTCACCGGGTACGGTTGCATTAGCTTCGTGGATGCTTCGAACATTAGCTTCGTGGATGCTTCGATGGTGGTGGTATACACCTCCACCATACCGCGCCCGACCAGACCAAAGGAGAATATCTTCTCCAATGGGACGACCTGTGACAGAGCTCGCAGGTATGTACTTTGTGCAACTCCACGGAGGTGCTCAAAGTACATACCGTACCTATCGTCCTGCCACTGGGCGTCAAAAAGCCCTTGAGGATCCCCGCCTGATTTGGGCCGAGACTTGCTCAAATCAGCCGGGGGCTGACGAGGAGTCACATAGCTACCTGTAATAGTAATAAATGCACTTTTATTGGAGCTTCCACTTACCTGCTGGGCGTACCTAGTTCCTGTTACTACCCCGGAGCTGGTTTGTGTTGTTCCGGCTGACACTGGGTTGCTGGTTGCTGCTTTCTTTGCACCAGAAAGACTTGGGCGCATTGGTGACGTCTTTGGTAGTGGAGCTACCTTGGAAGCAGCTTTCACCACGTCGACTAATTTTGGAGCTGGAGTTACTCCTTTCTTTGCAGTAGATGCTGCAGACACAATTGCAGCAGATGCCGCAGGCACAATTGCAGCTGATGCTGCAGTCACAGTTGCAGCAGATGCTGCAGTCACAATTGCAGCAGATTTTGCTGCGGTCACAATTGCAGCAGATGTTGCTGCAGTCATAATTGTAGCAGATGTTGCTGCGTTTTTTGCAGCAGATGCTGCAGATGTCGAGGCGACGGTAGTCGCCGACTTCCTGGTTGGGGATGTCGCCGATGCATTTGTGACGGATGTCGCTGAACTTGTCGCATAAGTGGCTGCGGCCTTGCTGGCTGCTACTCCTCCTTCCTTCGTCATTTTGGCCTTTTCTGTGGGCCCTAATTTTGCCTCTTCAGTGGGCACTTTCACTTTTAGAAAAGAGCCGAGGTCCATTTTTCCCCCCCGCTCCTTCTTCTTCCTTAAATTGGGGGGCTTTTTACTGCCCCCGGTATCGCTGCTGCTACTGCTACTCATTTTGAGTGCAGTAGCAGAAATGCTTTAAAATTTTTTACTCCCTGGCTACTTTATCTTGCAAAAATTATGCTGTAACCATGGGAACCGAGAAATCAACAAAAAAATTTCCGAGAATGTCACAATTTTTCTCACTTTTACAAATTTTATTTTTAGATATTTTAATTAAATGTTTATAAATTCACTGTTTTTATTTCATACGATTGTTCACTTTTGCTTTTAGCACACTTTTGTCCACTTTTTCCACTCTTCTCTGCACAAATTCTCGTTGTTTAAGGCACTTTTTCACACTCTAATTCGTCACTTCAAAAAAACACGTCCACTTACTCCCGATTATTCAATAATAATAATTTTTTTTTTTTTTTATGTATATATGGTACTTTAATAGGCTCAATCGTTATAATTCGTATATTGTATTAAAACTAAAAAACCCCTTACTACTCTGTAAAATGTAAAAATATCAAAAAGTTTATAAAAACAAGACACAAAAATCACAAAATATTGCTGTAAAAAGGCTCAACACTCATAAAAATGACTCAAAAATAGCAAAAAGGCTCAAAAACATATCACAAAATCGCAAAAGGCTCAGGAACATATCAAAAAGTGTAAAATATACTTAAAACATGTCAGAAGGACGAAAAAAGACTCAAATTTGTTAATTTTAGATAAAACCTGCCAAAATGTGTGGAAAAAGAAAAGCAAAGAAATGTTAAGAAAATTTAAATCAAAATTTGAGAGCCACCCGGTGAGTGGAAGTTCCGAAAAGTATTTTAAAATTTTGAGTTAGGTTGCCAAAATATGTTTAAAAACTAGAAGTCCTAAATAAATGAATTTAAGTCACCTGGTTACTGAGCTTGAATGATCCCCGGAGGTAGATGCAGCACCGGGCGAAGACGCTACATCGAGAATACCTACTTGCATGCAAGCAGCGACGCTCTCCGCAGAAGTCTTCGCCACTTTTCTAGTCCCCTTGGAGCACCCCGCTTCAAGAGTCCCAGGTGAGCGTACTAAAAATTTTGACGATAGAGTCCCGCGAGAGCAGTCTTCAGAGTCATGGACGTCCGAAAACTATTCCCATCATCGCCTCAGTTCAATTCTATCAACGTAGGACTCATCTTTCCCGCAGCACTTGTAGCAGATCCAAAGCGGAGAGAAGCTCCGTGAATAAGGTGCTACAAGGCTGCGGCCTATTGTCACCAGTGAAAGACAAGGCTACCGTTCTGTACCGACGCTAGCGGCTGCCAGGTACAGTTGAATGTGTCTGGCTGCGTTACCAGGTATTCGAGACGTAAACGCCTTCTCAATCTGGCAACAAAGTGGCTCCTAAGTGCACGTGTGTGTATCTGTGTGTCAGTGCCCAGGCTCGATCCGCATGCAATTCGCACAAGGCCGGGCATGTGAAGTATCGGTGGAACAAAGTTCCTTCACCCCCACAAACCGTGCAGACTCTTTGAATGCTCTGGTCAATGTGCGACAGCTGATTTGGATGCACGAGGCTATGATGTAACAGTTTGAATGCTACATCAGAGTCTCTATAATTGGACGGATAACTGTAGATCACTCTGCAAGTCACCCCTCCGATTACTCCCAATTCTACCCCGAGATGTGCGCTCCATCTATTAACACCTAAGTGTTCTGCAGGAAACGCATCTGCAAATAGATCGCGCAGCCGACGTGATGTCAGTGTACTGAATGGCGTGTGCGGCGGTTGATTCACCACAAAAGCGTTCACCATCTCTGTGCCAGGCGACCTGGTACTGAGTTGGCTGAAACGCTCTCGTGCTGTATCAAGCAATTGGTTTAATTGTGTTGTATGTGGGTGTATTAGTATGTTCCCAGAGGCATCAATGATATCTCCGAGAACTGTAAGCTGTCCTGTATCGGCTGTTACACCTCGAGCATTACTGAACACCGAATCCACTAATTCAGGATTTAACCTGATCGGTATAGCTGAAAAATCCCCGTACCCAATTTCATCCCATTGCAAATGGAATGCCGATCTTATTCTGCCCCAGGCCGTGATCGTGGAGATCATTTCCTGAGACCAGTTGTGCGGATAGGGTGGGCGGACTGAAAGCAGATAGTAATGCTTTCCTACTCCGGCACCCCCCAAGGCGCTTACCCACAGCTGAGAAATCAAGCTGTCTTCAAACCGGAACACTCGTTGGAATGCTCTGATCTGAAGGCAACGAGTTTTAACGACCATGTCCGTAAGACCCAATCCACCCATCGCTACTGGTCGACAGAGCGTGCTTTCAGCGACCCATCTTCTTCCCCCCCAAAATGCGTCAATAATTTTTGCCTGCAAAAGTTTAACGAAGCCTTCCTCGAAGCACTCCGACTTAAGCAGGTGAACGATGGACGCGGTAATCAAGTAATTGACAACGACTGCACGTCCTTTCAGCGAAAGGGGGAACAATCTAGTCCGCCACGAATTCACTGCTCCGGAAAGTTTCTCCAGAGCCATGCGGCGATTACGTGTTTTACCTTCGAGCCCGATATACACACCTAAATACTTCAAGCAAGTATTGGTCCATTGTATGCCGAGGGGAGAATCTGAACGATTCCGCCACCTCCCACACCATAGGCCTTGGCTTTTGCTTAGGTTAACCCTAGCGCCCACTAATCGCTCATATTGTTCGAAAACCCTACGAGCGACTGGAAATGCATCTTCTTTCGTCACGAAAATAGATAGGTCATCAGCATACGCTAGAATAAGTGGCCTTATAGTAGTGTATGGTAGGTGAACTGAATATTGTCTCAACGATTGACGAAGATTTACTAGCAGCGGCTCCAGTGAAAAGTCATAAAGCATTCCTGACAACGGGCATCCCTGCCTGATACCCCGACGAAACGGAATAGGAGACAATATATGCCCATTATGCTTTATGAGAATCACTGAATCTCTATACAGACCACTGATGATCTCAATCCATCTGGACGGAAGCCCAAATTTATCGAGCACTCTCAGTAGATACTCATGAGAGACGCTATCAAACGCCTTTTCTTGATCTAACGAGATCATGGCCATCTGCGAACCAGTCTTTTCGCACCTCGACACCTCATTATACTTTGCCCGTTTCTTTGCCTCAGACATCAAGAGCTTTAATTGGGGAAGAATCCTGGATGGTTTCCCAAGCTCTCGCTTGAGGATGTTGAGGATCTTCTCGCCGCTCTTTTTGTAATGAAGGCTGTCGAGGAGCGAGCGCAATTTCGCCCTCGGCATTTCTTCTAAATCGGGGTCGACCTCAAAGCGGCTACTCATCGAAGCGGTACTACCGCACGATTCGTAACCGCTCTGAAGAGGACCAGCCGTCTCCATAGCGGATACCACCTCACTCTCCGATAATATATCAGTGGTATCCACAGATTCCACTGGTACTACAATCGGAGAGGAAATATTGGCCTCCTCTGCGGAGACAGTCCTCTTTGCCTGCGCCTTTTTCGGTGGAGGTGGCATTGCCTCCCGATCCGGCCTTTGCTTGGCCTTCCTCTTCATCCTCTTCTTCCTATCCGAAACTTTGATGAACTCCTCGTCCGAGCTCACGACTTCTCTTCGCGTAGGCGTGGCACCGTTTATAGCCAGGCTCGGTGTTATCTCCTGGGGTGTTTCCTCAGGCGCTTTTGCTGTGGCTTGCACTAAGAGAACGGGAGGTGCATTGGGCATAGGCACTGCTGCTAGAGCGACTGCTGGTGCAGAGATGCTCTTCACATTAACCTCAGCCACCCTCTCGGACCTCTTAGGGCAATCCGCAGCAAAATGCCCTACCTGATGGCAGGCGTGACATTTTGCCTCGGTGCTCACGTCTATCCAAGATCTTGACCCAGACATACTCTAAAAGAACCCGTCCGGAAGCACACACCCCTGGTTTAGAGTGACGTATGCTTCCCGACTGGAGCTGAGAATGCCCCGGCCAAGACCTTCGTCACCAATTCTTAACGGAACAGCACGGACTTTGCCTTGGACCTTCCCGAACCTTCGTAAGAAGGCTTCGAGGTCCTCTGGCTTAGCCCGGAGCGGAACTCGTGAGAAGACGACTCTTGTCGGCTTCACCGTTACTGGGTACGGTTGGAGGTGTCTACCACCCACATCAATGCCTTCAAGCATAAGCTTGGTGGCAGCATCAATGGTGGTGGTATACACCTCTACCATACCGCGTCCAACAAGACCAAAGGAGAATATTTTCTCCAATGGGACGACCAGTGACATGGCTCGAAGGTATGCACTTTGAGTGACTCCACGGAGATGTTCAAAATACATACCGTATCGATCGTCTTGCCACTGGGCGTCGAAACGCCCTTGAAGCCCCGCAACAAACTTGGGCCGAGACTTCCCCAAATCAGCTGGAGGCTGACGAGGAGTTACGTAACTAACCTCTACAGTAATAAATGCACTCTTATTATGGGAACTTCCACTCACCTGCTGGGCGTAGCTGGATCCTGCTACTACCCTGCCTGTATTAACTGGGGTTCCTTGTTGTGGCGCTGGTTTGCTGGTCCCGGCTTTCTTAGCACCCGAAAGAATCGGGCGTAAAGGAGGTGTCGGGTTCGGCGGTGGCACTGCGTTCGAAGCAGCTTTCACGACTTCACTTAGTCGCGGGGCTGCTGGTGACGCTGGTTTTGTGGCTGTTGCCACAGAGGTTTTAGCAGCTGTTGCTGCTGGCACTTTGGCGGAAGTTTTAGCGACGGATGTCGCTGGAACTGGGGCGGCGGTTGCCGCTGTTGTTGAAGCGACGCCAGTCGCTGGCACGGTAGCGGCTAATGCTGCGGTTGTTAATGCGACGGATGTCGCTTGTAATTGCGTGACGCCTGTCACGACTACATCGGTGGCTGCAGTTGGCACATCCTTCGCTTTGACCTCTTCAGTGGGCCCTGTTATAGCCTTTTCAGTGGGCTCTACGAGGTCTAAATAGGCGCCGAGGAAGACTTTGACGTCTCGCTGCCTCCTCTTTTTAGTGTTGGGGGGTTTCTTTTTCCCCCCGGAGTCGCTGCTACTGCCGCTCATTTTTGAGGGCAGCAGCCGGTGTAATTTAAATTTTTCTTTTTTAAAATGTGAAAAGAAATTCTTTCCCGGCTACTAGATTCTGTAAATCCAAATGAAAACACCGTTGCTAGGCAAAGTGATTTCTTGTTTACTTGAAATCAACAACTTTCGTGGTTGCTTAGCAATTTCATGAAAAATTCCGAATTTTATACACTTTTTTCACAATTATTGTTAATGTTTATAACTTTATTCAACAAAACTTCCAATGTATTTCTCACTTCACTTGAAGATTTGTCCTTTAACTGTAAAATAAGCTACTTTTCAGAAAATTCCGTGGTTTATTTCTATATATTTTGACACTTTTTTTGGCACTGGTTAAAATTATACGTTCACTCTCTTCCAACGATATAATAATAATTTTTTTTTTTATGTATGTATGGTACTTTCATTGGCTCAACGTTATAAATCGTATATTGTATAAAAACTAAAAAACTCCCTAACTACTCTGTAAAATGTAAAAATATCATAAAGTTTATAAAAACAAGGCACAAAAATCACAAAATATTGCTGTAAAAAGGCTCAACACTCATAAAAATGACTCAAAAATAGCAAAAAGGCTCAAAAACATATCACAAAATCGCAAAAGGCTCAGGAACATATCAAAAAGTGTAAAATATACTTGAAACATGTCAGAAGAACGAAAAAAGACTCAAATTTGTTAATTTTAGATAAAACCTGCCAAAATGTGTGGAAAAAGAAAAGCAAAGAAAGGTTAAGAAAATTTAAATCAAAATTTGAGAGCCACCCGGTGAGTGGAAGTTCCGAAAAGTATTTTAAAATTTTGAGTTAGGTTGCCAAAATATGTTTAAAAACTAGAAGTCCTAAATAAATGAATTTAAGTCACCTGGTTACTGAGCTTGAATGATCCCCGGAGGTAGATGCAGCACCGGGCGAAGACGCTACATCGAGAATACCTACTTGCATGCAAGCAGCGACGCTCTCCGCAGAAGTCTTTGCCACTTTTCTAGTCCCCTTGGAGCACCCCGCTTCAAGAGTCCCAGGTGAGCGTACTAAAAAATTTTGATGATAGAGTCCCGCGAGAGCAGTCTTCAGAGTCATGGACGTCCGAAAACTGCTCCCATCATCGCCTCAGTTCAATTTTTCCAACGTAGGACTCATCTTTCCCGCAGCACTTGCAACAGATCCAAAGCGGAGAGAAGCTCCGTGAAAAGTTGTTACAAGGCTGCGGCCTATTGTCACCAGTGAAAGACAAGGCTTCCATTCTGTACCGACGCTAGCGGTTGCCAGGTACAGTTGAATGTGTCTGGCTCCGTTACCAGGTATTCAAGACGTAAACGCCTTCTCAATCTGGCAAGAAAGTGGCTCCTAAGTGCACGTGTGTGTATCTGTGTGTCAGTGGCCTGTTGCCCAGGCTCGATCCGCATGCAATACAAATGAACTGTTGATTTAGCTAGTGTAAGAACAAAGCTAATTAAACAATTCACCTGGCTGCATGTCCTTGGCCCCAGTAAAAACGATGTTCGAGTAATGCCGAAACGCGGGCGGATTTGTTTTGCGTGACCTTTCTTGGCATGGTCTATAGTCTGCTGCCTAATCGATCGGACGCGTTGCGTGATCGCTCTATAATTTGCCCAAGTCTTACTCTAATATTTTCGGTTCGTGTGTTTTGCGCTTGTGTCAGCAAAGTGAGTGCCACCCTTTCCCAATCATTAAACTTTCGTGACACAGTTTCTGCGTGTTTTGGTATTGCTCAGTGACCTTTTTTTTGCGTGACACGGTTGTTTATTTACATTGACACAGTTTCTGCGTGTTAACTATTTTCTCAGTGACCTTTTTTTGCGTGACTCAGTTGTTTATTTACGTATTCGTGAAGTATTTTTTGCTTCGCATTGGAAATTACTATAATCTGGTTTAAATTCAACTATTTAACTTTTCTCATTACTAAAATTTTTTTTTGTGACAATCTTTCTAAACATAATGGCAATCTGCAAAGCGTGTTCTATTGAATTACTTACCAATGTTGTGGCCTGTGATGGCATTTGTGGTGATAGTTTCCACGGTACATGTCTGGAGCCCTCTACTGGTGGTCTTGCTACATGCAAGGATTGCTCCAATATAAAGCCCTGCCATGTTTTACGTCTTATGAAAGGAGTTATTGCTACGCTTTCCACCGACCAAACGTTTATAGGGGATAAGGTCAATGAGATATCCTCTAACTTGGCCGGATTGCAGATTCTGTCCGATGACTGCGCCAGTTTAAATTCAAAACTGGACAAGGTTATTCAAATCGCAGAGGCTTTGAGCAGTGATTCGTCGCTGCTTTCTAATAAGATTCATGTGATTTCTTCGAAGTTAAGTGCGCTGGTGGCTTCCTTGGATGACCTTTGCTTAACACAATCTACGTCTGGCTCACCATCTCCCTCCATCGGCCAGCCTGCTGGGTCAATTATGCCACTCATAGACGACATTCGGCGCGGTGTCCGGCACGTCAAACAGGATCTAAATTCGTGCTCTACAGCCATTGATAGAAACTTTAAACTCATTGGCTCAATTTCCTCTGATCTTAGGTGTTTAACGTCAAAAGGCTCTCTCGGCTCTTCTTTTCATCCGTCCGACGCCATTGCTGCATCTGGTTCGGTTTCTGCTTCTTCAGGAACTTCATCACCGAACAGCAACTGCCCCACTCGCCGGGATTCAACATCCGCAGCTCCACCCCAATCAACCGAGAAAGTGGTTCCTGCAACTCCCCCTCAATCAACCGAGAAAGTGGTTCCTGCAGCTCCACCTCAATCAACCGAGAATGTGGTTCCTGCAGCTCCACCTCAATCAACTGAGAAAGTGGTTCCCACAAACTCGCTTTCCTCCTCGGCGCAGCCTGCTCCAGATGTTGATGCTACTGTTGGTTCGATCGTGCCCCAGATGGCGACGGATACTGGTGTCGTCATCAATGTCTCACCGCTAGTGTCATCACAATCCACTTCCACCGCACCTACGATAAACAAATTCGGCACCACCTGGTCGGTATTGGAATGGGAACAGAGATTAAAGAAACTAGGCAGCAAATACTCATCTTCATCAAACGACCATACTTCATTTCTCCTTAAGGGTGCGCCTCACAACGCCACCGTTTCCTGGGTACATAGCTTTTTTTCCCGGAATTTTGCATTCATCCCCGTTAGCTGCCTGAAGTTACCCTTGGACGCAAGGAAATTCAGCAACTTCAAAATCTCCATCCCGAACAAGTATGTGTGGCTCATCAGTAACCCCACCTGCAAAATCTTCACTCTCGGGACTATCGAAATATCCAAGTGGTCCAGGAAGTATGTTAAGTTTAACCCTAAGCCCTCTGCATCTAACCCTAAATTAAATTCTAATAGACCAAATCCTACTAACTATCCTAAAGGTAATTCCAAACGTCCTTCTCCCATACCTAAATTTAGTATTCAGCCTAATCGTAAGAACATTAGCACTAGTAACAACATAATCTCTCATCACTCTTCCGCACCTAGTGATCCAAACTCCAATTGGCAATTCAAAATGGGTGTATTTCCAGACTTTAAACTAAGTACCCGAATCAATTATCCTAACTTTATTTATTCTCACAGCCTTAACCCCTCAGATCCACTTACAGCAAAGCCCTCGAAAACATCCATCCCAGCCGACAACCCTATCACTACTGTCTCGAATTCTGTATATCCAGCGCATCCACCCAACCACGCACTCCCAACTTCTTCCGAGTGCCCACCTAGCCACAAGCCATCAGCTTCCGACCACCCCACCACCTCTACTTCGATTTCCGTCTGTCCCACCCCTCCTCTGCATACACCTAACCTCGCACTCGCTACTTCCTCCGCATGCCCACCTAATTGCAAGTCATCATCTTCTTTCACTATCGCCCCTTCTCAAACTTCTTCTACCTCCGCTAACCCGCCCCTTCAGCTAACCAAAACTCCTACATCCGAACATAACTCATTTATCGATCCCCTATTCCCACCTACAGTTAAATTGACTTTGCGCTCTGCGGATTCCAACGATGGACGATACCTCTTGTCCCGTTTTCAGGACCGTCGCATTTACGAAAACGTACGTCTATTTCTTGCCTATCTGCACGACAAACCGAATTCCGTCTGCATTGATGGTAAAACCAGCACCAACGTCATGTTAAGCATACATCAAGAAGGCCTGCCCACAGATACAACAGTCTTACATAAACTTTTCACTAAGTACCATGAATCATTTAATATCCCTTCCCATAAGGTTTCAGAAGATCTATCCACCTATGCTGCGTACGTCAGTTCTCGCCGCATTTCCCATCTCCAAAAAAGTCGCAACGACTCCTTAAACTACTTTCGTTCCTAACCCCCCCGCCTTCTCTATTTCTGACCTCCCCCCTTATGCACCTGCGGTCTCCGATCAAGCACCTCTCCCCAGCAGCTTGTCAGTCTATTACCAGAACGTCAGAGGACTTCGCACAAAAACATCCAACGTTTTCCTAAACTCCCACAAATTCCCGCACGATATCTTTGCCTTAACTGAAACCAATCTAATACCAGGAATTCTCGACAGCGAACTATTCCCTCCTAACTATACCATTTTCCGTGTTGACGGTTGTGTAGGCAACAATGACCCACCAGGCCGTGGGGTTCTCATAGCTGCTCACAACCGTTATGATGCCACCCTGTTTAAGACCTCCGACTCTTCAATATCTGAATTTGTATGTATCAAATTAACACTGAATAAGTGTATTCTGTATATTCTTTGTTGTTATATTCGTCCCTCTCAACCTATAGAAGCCTACAAGCCCGTAATTGAAACGTTAGACACCATGCTTGAGAACGCTAACGCCTCCGATGAATTCATTGTACTGGGTGACTTTAACCTCCCCCGTATACAATGGTCATTGTCTGAGGACTGTTCACACTTTGTCCTCCTAAACGCCTCTTCCGCCAAAGAAGCCTTTTTTACCGATCAGCTCTCTGTTTCTGGTCTCTTTCAAGTTAGTGGAATCAGAAACTTTCTGAACAGACAATTAGACTTAATCTTTTCCTCAGACCCAGTTAACTCGGCTGTCGCGGAAAGCGAACATCTGCTCTCCTCCCTCGATCGTCACCATCCTCCCCTGTTCCTCGTTTTCTCCTACGAACACCCTCACGCCCTTTCAGGCTCCGAGTCTTCTCTTTCCTTCAATTTTCGTAAAGGCGACTTTGAAAAATTAAATCACTTGCTCCTCAACTCCAACATTGGCAATATCCCTCAACATCTTCCAATAGACATTGCTGTAGAGGCGTTTTATTCGGAAATACACGCTTGCCTTACACAATCTATCCCTCTTCTTCCTCGTAAAAACTGCTCCTCATCCCCCGTTTGGTACGACAAAGAATTACGCTCTCTCCGCAACAGGAGAAATAAACGTTGGCAAACTTTTCTTCTCACCCAAAATGAGTCCGACTATTCTTCCTACTTGTCTGCTTACACCTCTTTTTCTGAACGTTGTGATACCCTCTACCATGAGTACCTCCTACGGATGGAAACTAGCCTCATATCCAACCCCAAGTGCTCTTATAGCTTTATTAATTCTAAGAAGAAATCCAATGGTTACCCTTCCACCCTAAAGCTCGAAAATACCTCTTCATCAGATCCTCAGGTTATCTCCAACCTCTTTGCACACTTCTTCAGTAAATCTTTCAGCGACAATTCGCTCCAACCTGACCTTAGCTACTTTTCATTCTTGGACAAATGCACTCAAACGTCGTTTACATCTTTTGACCCTGACCCCGAACAAATCGCTGCCAGTATTAACGGGCTTGCGGATGACTTTCACCCCGGTCCTGACGGCATTCCAGCCATAGTTCTGAAAAAGTGTGCCGTGCATCTAGTTCAACCCCTTACTTTGCTTTTCCGCCTCTCGGTCACTCAAGGGGTTTTCCCTCAATTATGGAAAAACTCTTATATTATTCCCATATTCAAAAAAGGCTGCAAGAACGATGTATCCAACTATAGACCCATTGCTAAATTATCATCCATACCTAAACTATTCGAAAAATTGGTCTATGATTCCATGTTCTTCCACTGTAAGTCTATTTTCTCCCTCTCCCAGCATGGCTTCCTCAGAGGTAGATCTACAACCACCAACCTTACCGAATTCGTCTCCAAAACACTATGTGCCCTGGAAAACGGTAAAGATGTTGATGTTATCGCCACCGATTTTAGTAAAGCCTTTGACAAGATCTCCCATAGCGTTATCCTGTTTAAACTTGATCGCCTAGGCTTCCCCCCCCCCCCCCCAGATTCATCTCCTGGATTCAATCCTACCTCAACAACCGTCAATACAATGTTCTTTTCAGCTCATCCATTTCTAACCCCATTGTCGCTCGTTCCGGCGTCCCTCAGGGCAGCCACCTCGGTCCATTAATTTTCATCCTTACAATTAATGATGTTGAATGTATCATAAAATACTCAGAGCTGTCCATTTATGCTGATGACATGAAAATAATTAAACATATCTCCTCCACAACCGACTCTCTTCTTCTCCAAAAGGACCTCGATTCGTTCACCACATGGTGCATGAAAAACTTTCTTGAGCTCAATGTCTCTAAATGTCAGTCCATCTCTTATTCCCGCAAGCGTCTTACCAACACCCCGAGCACATACATGTTAACCAACGTACCAGTCCCTATCGTTACCTCTTTGTGTGACCTAGGAATAATCTGTGATAGTGAACTCAATTTCCGTTCCCATATTGATAGCATAATTAACAGAGCTAACTCCGCGCTAGGGTTTGTGAAGCGCTGGTCTAGAGAGTTCTCCAATCCTTATGTTTCCAAATCTCTCTATATTTCCTTCGTGAGACCTCTCCTTGAATATGCCAGCCAGGTTTGGTCACCCACGCAAACAACCCACATTAACAGAATTGAATCTGTCCAGCGTAGGTTCATTCGCTTTGCTCTACGTGATCTTCCATGGGTAGATAGATTCAACCTTCCACCTTATGAAAACCGTCTAAAACTGATCGACTTACAACCCCTAAGTAAACGTCGTGATGTTTCCGACGTTCTCTTCATTCATCAGCTACTAGCTGGCGCCATAGACTGCCCTTCAATCCTGCAGTCTTTACCCATCTATACCAATCCTCGCAACCTTAGGTCCACTCCCCTTTTCCGACTCGACCGCCATCGCACGAACTACGGTCAACGCGAACCAATTACCAGGATGCTTCGAAAAGTCAACGACCTTCCCTCCTTTGACTTCCATCTGAGTAAATCATCCCTTCACAAAGCCTTATATCTTTATCCTGCCCATCTTGATCGCCTTTCCTAATTCTCCTTCCTCCCAGCCTAAAGTTATCATAATCATAGCTTATCTTGTAGCTTACATTATCTGTTACGAATTATTGTTTATATTAGTTTGTGTTATTTATTTTGTTATTTTGTATTTTTTTTATGTAATAGCTTGCATTAAGCTTAAATAAATAAATATCTGGCACAAGTGACGGACCAGTAGCATCAATTCGCACAAGGACGGGCATGTGAAGTATCGGTGGAACAAAGTTCCTTCACCCCCACAAACCGTGCAGACTCTTTGAACGCTCTGGTCAATGTGCGACAGCTGATTTGGATGCACTAGGCTATGATGTAACAGTTTGAATGCTACATCAGAGTCTCTATAATTGGACGGATAACTGTAGATCACTCTGCAAGTCACCCCTCCGATTACTCCCAATTCTACCCCGAGATGTGCGCTCCATCTATTAACACCTAAGTATTCTGCAGGAAACGCATCTGCAAATAGATCGCGCAGCCGACGTGATGTCAGTGTACTGAATGGCGTGTGCGGCGGTTGATTCACCAAAAAAGCGTTCACCACCTCTGTGCCAGGCGACCTGGTACTGAGTTGGCTGAAACGCTCTCGTGCTGTATCAACCAATTCGTTTAATTGTGTTGTATGTGGGTGTATTAGTATGTTCCCAGAGGCATCAATGATATCTCCGAGAACTGTAAGCTGTCCTGTATCGGCTGTTACACCTCGAGCATTACTCAACACCGAATCCACTAATTCAGGATTTAACCTGATCGGTAAAGCTGAAAAATCCCCGTACCCAATTTCATCCCATTGCAAATGGAATGCCGGTCTTATTCTGCCCCAGGTCGTGATCGTAGAGATCATTTCCTTAGACCAGTCGTGCGGATAGGGTGGGCGGACTGAAAGCAGATAGTAATGCTTTCCTACGCCGGCACCCCCCAAGGCGCTTACCCACAGCTGAGAAATCAAGCTGTCTTCAAACCGAAACACTCGTTGGAATGCTCTGATCTGAAGGCAACGAGTTTTAACGACCATGTCCGTAAGACGCAATCCACCCATCGCTACTGGTCGACAGAGCGTGCTTTCAGCGACCCATCTTCTTCCCCCCCAAAATGCGTCAATAATTTTTGCCTGCAAAAGTTTAACGAAGCCTTCCTCGAAGCACTCCGACTTAAGCAGGTGAACGATGGACGAGGTAATCAGGTAATGGACAACGACTGCACGTCCTTTCAGCGAAAGGGGGAACAATCTAGTCCGCCACGAATTCACTGCTCCGGAAAGTTTCTCCAGAGCCATGCGGCGATTACGTGTTTTACCATCGAGCCCGATATACACACCTAAATACTTCAAGCAAGTATTGGTCCATTGTATGCCGAGGGGAGAATCTGAACGATTCCGCCACCTCCCACACCATAGGCCTTGGCTTTTGCTTAGGTTAACCCTAGCGCCCACTAATCGCTCATATTGTTCGAAAACCCTACGAGCGACTGGAAATGCATCTTCTTTCGTAACGAAAATAGACAGGTCATCAGCATACGCTAGAATAAGTGGCCTTATAGTAGTGTATGGTAGGTGAACTGAATATTGTCTCAACGATTGACGAAGATTTACTAGCAGCGGCTCCAGTGAAAAGTCATAAAGCATTCCTGACAACGGCCATCCCTGCCTGATACCCCGACGAAACGGAATAGGAGACAATATATGCCCATTATGCTTTATGAGAATCACTGAATCTCTATACAGACCACTGATGATCTCAATCCATCTGGACGGAAGCCCAAATTTATCGAGCACTCTCAGTAGATACTCATGAGAGACGCTATCAAACGCCTTTTCTTGATCTAACGAGATCATGGCCATCTGCGAACCAGTCTTTTCGTGGTAGGCGAAAAGATGTTTTGCTACGGCGATGTTGTCGTAAATAGTACGACCTGGAATGCAGTAGGACTGTTCCGGGTGTATAACCGATGCTATCACTGAGCTTAATATCGTTCCGAGTGCTTTGCAAACTATCTTGTAGTCGACATTGCACAACGTAACTGGCCTCCAGTTTCCCAGCCTCTGAAGATCTCCCTTCTTGGGTATTAGACACATAACGGATCTCCGCCAACTTGAGGGAAATTCGGTATGTCCAACCACTGCAGAACTGAAGACCTCCAATAGGTCTGGAATCAAAAGATTCCTGAAGCGTAGAAAAAATTCTGGAGTTAGACCATCATAACCAGGAGAGGTATGACGGCGAAGATCCTTCGTAGCGGTAAGCATATCGTCGAGGGTTAATGCTCTGTCCAGGAATTCTCTACTTTCATTAGAGAAAGCAGAAACGTACTGGAAGAATTCATCCGTGGACGTAGATGTTGGCAACGTCGGCACAGCATATAGCCGTGTGTAGTAGTTTCGGATATATTCCTCAAGCTCGTCTCCGTGTAGGAGTTGCCCAGATTCGGCAAGAATCGAATCTACTTCACAAGAAGCGGTACGTCGTCGTGTTGTCTGGAAGAAGTACTCGGTCGGAGACTCGCCCTCTCGCAACCAGCGCGACTGATTCCGGAGTACAAAATCCAAACTATGTTTGTAATTTTGTACTCTCAGCCGTTCTTTTAATCTCTCGTATTGTGAGAGCAATTCTGGTTGCGCGGGCAGAAGCGTACCAATCCGGGTGACTTCGGCCGTCAAACTCGATGCTATATACCTGCTTCGATTGAATCTCGTCTCGATAAATGAGCGAATCTGAAGCTTTCCAACATCCCACCAATGACTAAGGTTTGCGTAGTCATTTTTCCTTTCTCGCCATTGATGCCAAAACTGTATGAATTCTTCAATGAACTGCTCTGAATTCAACAAGTTATTGTTGAAAATCCAGTAAGCAGTTCGCTTTTCGACCAAAGTGCTAGTCGCCACAACAAGAAGGTGATCACTTACTGAGCACACTTCATGAGTGACACTATCGAAAAAACTAAGAAGACTAGACGAGACGTAAAGTCTGTCTATCCTCGAGCCCGAAAAGCTACCATGGACATTTCGAGAAACCCTTGTGTATGACCTAGTCGTTGGGTTGATCCAACGGTAGACATCGACAAGGTTGAGCTGTCTGACTAGGTTCCGCAATCGTCCCGCGTTCACTGAGTTGAATTCAACTCCGGAATGGCGGTCGAGTGCAGAATCCAGTGTACAGTTGAAGTCACCCCCAAGGATAACTTCACCACCGAAGTTCGCAAGATGCAACAGGACAGCGTCCATTACCTGTCTTGCAATATCCTGGTCATGCGGCAGGTACATGTTTACTATCCTTAGCGTTTTGTCTCGCAAGACGAATTCTAAGGAAGACGCGAAACCTGAGCAAATGTCTGTGAATACAGGAGACGTTAGTGTGAAACTGTTGGACACAGCAATTGCCACACCAGATCCTCTACGAGGAGCTGGTGTGGCAAAAACTGTGTAACCTTTGTGTAAGATAGTGTTGCGTTCTAATTGTGTAAAGGTGTCTTGAGTAAAATTTGTCTCCTGTATTAGTGCGATGTCTGTGTTCCAGTGTTTAATGTCTTCAAATATTGCATGCAAGCGTGTGGGTGCACTGAGACCCCCAGCATTAATCGATGTTATTTTACACATTCAAGGAAATATTCGAACTCAAACCATGATTGTTCGACTCTACGGATGAAGAGCTTTGTCGAGGCGACGATCCTCGAGGATATCCGAGACCTTGTTGAAAAGTCGCTCGCACCTCGACACCTCATTGTACTTTGCCCGTTGTTTTGCCTCAGACATCAAGAGCTTTAATTGGGGAAGAATCCTAGATGGATCCCCAAGCTCTCGCTTGAGGATGTTGAGGATCTTCTCGCCGCTCTTTTTGTAATGAAGGCTGTCGAGGAGCGAGCGCAATGTCGCCATAGGCATTTCTTCTAAATCGGGGTCGACCTCAAAGCGGCTACTCATCGAAGCGGTACTACCGCACGATTCGTAACCGCTCTGAAGAGGACCAGCCGTCTCCATAGCGGATACCACCTCACTCCTCTCCGATAATATATCAGTGGTATCCACAGATTCCACTGGTACTACAATCGGAGAGAAAATATTGGCCTCCTCTACGTAGACAGTCCTTTTTCCCTGCACCTTTTTGGGTGGAGGCGGCATTGCCTCTCGATCGGGCCTTTGTTTCGACTTTCTCTTCATCCTCTTCTTCCTATCCGAAACTTTGATGAACTCCTCGTCCGAGCTCACGACTTCTCTTCGCGTAGGCGAAGCACCGTTTACAGCCAGGTTCGGCGTTATCTCCGGAGTTTCCTCAGGCGTTTTTGCTGCGGTTTGTACCAAGAGAATGGGCGCTGCACTGGGCGTAGGCACTGCTGCTAGAGCCACTGCTGGTGCAGAGATGCTCACCACAGTAATCTCCGCCGCACTCACGGATCTCTTGGGGCAATCCGCAGCAAAATGCCCTACCTGATGGCAGGCGTGACATTTTGCCTCGGTGCTCACGTCTATCCAAGATTTTGACCCGGACATGCTCCAAAACAACCCGTCCGGAAGCACACACCCCTGGTTTAGAGTGACGTATGCTTCCCGACTGGAGCTGAGAATGCCCCGGCCAAGACCTTCGTCACCAATTCTTAACGGACTTTGCCTTGGACCTTACCGAACCTTCGTAAGAAGGCTTCGAGGTCCTCTGGCTTAGCCCGGAGCGGAACTCGTGAGAAGACGACTCTCGTCGGCTTCACCGTTACCGGGTAGGGTTGAAGGTGTCTACCACCCACATCAATGCCTTCAAGCATAAGCTTGGTGGCAGCATCAATGGTGGTGGTATACACCTCTACCATACCGCGTCCAACAAGACCAAAGGAGAAAATTTTCTCCAATGGGACGACCAGTGACATGGCTCGAAGGTATGCACTTTGTGTTACTCCACGGAGATGCTCAAAGTACATACCGTATCGATCGTCTTGCCACTGGGCGTCGAAAAGCCCTTGAAGCCCCGCAACAGACTTGGGTCGAGACTTCCCCAAATCAGCTCTAGGCTGACGAGGAATTACGTAACTACCCTCTACAGTAATAAACGAGCTCTTATTATAAGAACTTCCACTCACCTGCTGGGCGTAGCTGGATCCTGCTACTACCCTGCCTGTATTAGCTGGGGTTCCTTGATGTGGCGCTGATTTGCTGGTCCCGGCTTTCTTGGCACCCGAAAGAATCGGGCGTAAAGGAGGTGTCGGGTTCGGCGGTGGTGCTGCTTTCGAAGCTGCCTTCACAACTTCACTAAGTCGTGGGGCTGCTGGTGACGCTGATTTTGTGGCTGTTGCCACAGGGTTCTTAGCAGTGGTTGCTGCTGGCACTTTGGCGGCGGATGCCGCTGATGGCTTCGCAGCGGTAGCTGCAGAAGTTTTAGCGACGGACATCGCTGGCACTGGAGTGGCGATTGCCGCTGTTGTTGAAGCGACGACAGTCGCTGGCACTGGAGCTGTTGTAGTGACGGATGTCGCTTTTAGGTGCGCGACGCCTGTCGCGATGGTTGCTGCCACATTGGCATTGCGTGCTACTAAACGTCCTTCTTTGGCCTCTTCAGTGGGCCCTGTTATAGCCTTTTCAGTGGGCTCTGCGGAGGTCAAAAAATCTACGAGGGAAACTTTTAGCTCTCGTATGCTCTTTTTCTTCATGTTGGGGGGTTTCTTTTTCCCCCCGGAGTCGCTGCTACTGCCGCTCATGTTTGAGGGCAGCAGCAGGTGCAATTTAAAATTTTCCTTTTTTGAAAATTCAAAATAAATATTTTCTGGCCTACTAGATTTAAGAAGACCGAATTTAATAAGACCGTTGCTAGGCAACGAGAATTTTTATTTTGCTTGGATAAACAACTGTTTGCGTTGCTTAGCAACCGCTTGAAAAATTGCGATTTTTGCAAACTTTTTTCACAATTATTGTTAATAATTATTGTCTTATTTCACAACACTTTCAATATTTTTCTAACTTTGAAGATTTGTCCTTTAACTGTAAAATAAGCTACTTTTCAGAAAATTCCGTGGTTTATTTCTATATATTTTGACACTTTTGGCACTGGTTAAAATTATACGTTCACTCTCTTCCAACGATATAATTTTTTTTTTATGTAAATATGGCACTATATTTGGCACAAACGTTATAAATGTAAATGTAAAAATGCTATAAAAAGAGACAAAAAAGAAACTACTTAACCTATAAAATGAATACTAAGATTAACAAAAAATGGTTAAGTAACTATAAGAACAATATAATGAACAAGAACAATAAATATAAAGAACAATAGATATAAAGAGAAAACAAATGAATGCGAACAATAAAAGAACAGGAACAAGAAACTAACTTAGAAGAACAATAGACATCAGCAAAAAACCGCGTAGTATCAAAATTAATGAAAAGATATAAAGAAAAATCAAAAAGAAATTTTAAAAGCCACCAGGCAAGCGGCAGCTCCAGGAAGAGATCCTTAAATTTTGAAAATATTTTAAATTTAACCTAAAGTGACGAAAAAAAATAGCCAAAAATTAAACCGAGAATTTTGAATAACTAGAACACTGTACACTGAGTGTTCCCGGGGATAGACGCAGCACCGGGCGAAGTCGCTAAATCAAGAACCCCTGCTTGCGTGCAAGCAAAAACGCTCTCCGTAGGGACGTTCGCCACTTTTCTACTCCCCCGGAACACTCAGCATCAAGTGTTCTAGACGAACGCACGAAAAATTTTGAACGCGATAGAGTCCCGCGGGACCAGTCTGCAGAGTCGTAGACATCTGCAAACTGATCCCATCATCCGCTCAGTTCTTCTCTCCCAACGGGAGAATCACTTTCCCCGCAGCACTTGCAGCAAATCCAAAGCGGTGAGAAGCTCCGTGGACAAGATGCTACAAGGCTGCGGCCTATTGTCACCAGTGAAAAGTGAGACTGCCATTCTGCACCGACGCAAGCGGCTGCCAGGTACAGTTGAATGTGTCGGCGTTCGTTGCCAGAAACTCGAGACGGAGTCGTTTACTCAGCCTAACAACGAAGTGTCTCTTAAGTGCACGTGTTTGTAACTGTGTGTCAGTGGCCTGTTGCCCAGGCTCGATCCGCATGTAATACAAATGAACTGTTGATTTAGCTAGTGTAAGAACAAAGCTAATTAAACAATTCACCTGGCTGCATGTCCTTGGCCCCAGTAAAAACGATGTTCTAGTAATGCCGAAACGCGGGCAGATTACCTGGCACAAGTGACGGACCAGTAGCATCAATTCGCACAAGGCCGGGCATGTGAAGTATCGGTGGAACAAAGTTCCTTCACCCCCACAGACCGTGCAGACTCTTTGAACGCTCTGGTCAATGTGCGACAGCTGATTTGGATGCACGAGGCTATGATGTAACAGTTTGAATGCTACATCAGAGTCTCTATAATTGGACGGATAACTGTAGATCACTCTGCAAGTCACCCCTCCGATTACTCCCAATTCTACCCCGAGATGTGCGCTCCATCTATTAACACCTAAGTGTTCTGCAGGAAACGCATCTGCAAATAGATCGCGCAGCCGACGTGATGTCAGTGTACTGAATGGCGTGTGCGGCGGTTGATTCACCACAAAAGCGTTCACCACCTCTGTGCCAGGCGACCTGGTACTGAGTTGGCTGAAACGCTCTCGTGCTGTATCAACCAATTCGTTTAGTTGTGTTGTATGTGGGTGTATTAGTATGTTCCCAGAGGCACCAATGATATCTCCGAGAACTGTAAGCTGTCCTGTATCGGCTGTTACACCTCGAGCATTACTGAACACCGAATCCACTAATTCAGGATTTAACCTGATCGGTATAGCTGAAAAATCCTCGTACCCAATTTCATCCCATTGCAAATGGAATGCCGGTTTTATTCTGCCCCAGGTCGTGATCGTAGAGATCATTTCCTGAGACCAGTCGTGCGGATAGGGTGGGCGGACTGAAAGCAGATAGTAATGCTTTCCTACGCCGGCACCCCCCAAGGCGCTTACCCACAGCTGAGAAATCAAGCTGTCCTCAAACCGGAACACTCGTTGGAATGCTCTGATCTGAAGGCAACGAGTTTTAACGACCATGTCCGTAAGACCCAATCCACCCATCGCTACTGGTCGACAGAGCGTGCTTTCAGCGACCCATCTTCTTCCCCCCCAAAATGCGTCAATAATTTTTGCCTGCAAAAGTTTAACGAAGCCTTCCTCGAAGCACTCCGACTTAAGCAGGTGAACGATGGACGAGGTAATCAGGTAATTGACAACGACTGCACGTCCTTTCAGCGAAAGGGGGAACAATCTAGTCCGCCACGAATTCACTGCTCCGGAAAGTTTTTCCAGAGCCATGCGGAGATTACGTGTTTTACCTTCGAGCCCGATATACACACCTAAATACTTCAAGCAAGTATTGGTCCATTGTATGCCGAGGGGAGAATCTGAACGATTCCGCCACCTCCCACACCATAGGCCTTGGCTTTTGCTTAGGTTAACCCTAGCGCCCGCTAATCGCTCATATTGTTCGAAAACCCTACGAGCGACTGGAAATGCATCTTCTTTCGTCACGAAAATAGACAGGTCATCAGCATACGCTAGAATAAGTGGCCTTATAGTAGTGTATGGTAGATGAACTGAATATTGTCTCAACGACAGACGAAGATTTACTAGCAGCGGCTCCAGTGAAAAGTCATAAAGCATTCCTGACAACGGGCATCCCTGCCTGATACCCCGACGAAACGGAATAGGAGACAATATATGCCCATTATGCTTTATGAGAATCACTGAATCTCTATACAGACCACTGATGATCTCAATCCATCTGGACGGAAGCCCAAATTTATCGAGCACTCTCAGTAGATACTCATGTGAGACGCTATCAAACGCCTGTACGACCTGTATGCAGTAGGACTGTTCCGGTTGTATAACCGATGCTATCACTGAGCTTAATATCGTTCCGAGTGCTTTGCAAACTATCTTGTAGTCGACATTGCACAACGTAGCTGGCCTCCAGTTTCCCAGCCTCTGAAGATCTCCTTTCTTGGGTATTAGACGCATAACGGATCTCCGCCAACTTGAGGGAAATTCGGTATGTCCAACCACTGCAGAACTGAAGACCTCCAATAGGTCTGGAATCAAAAGATTCCTGAAGCGTAGAAAAAATTCTGGAGTTAGACCATCATAACCAGGAGAGGTATGACGGCGAAGATCCTTCGTAGCGGTAAGCATATCGTCGAGGGTTAATGCTCTGTCCAGGAATTCTCTACTTTCATTAGAGAAAGCAGGAACGTTTTGGAAGAATTCATCCGTGGACGTAGATGTTGGCAACGTCGGCACAGCATATAGCCGTGTATAGTAGTTTCGGATATAATCCGCAAGCTCGTCTCCGTGTAGGAGTTGCCCAGATTCGGCAAGAATCGAATCTACTTCACAAGAAGCGGTACGTCGTCGTGTTGTCTGGAAGAAGTACTCGGTCGGAGACTCGCCCTCTCGCAACCAGCGCGACTGATTGACTAGACGAGACGTAAAGTCTGTCTATCCTCGAGCCCGAAAAGCTACCATGGACATTTCGAGAAACCCTTGTGTATGACCTAGTCGTTGGGTTGAGCCAACGGTAGACATCGACAAGGTTGAGCTGTCTGACTTGGTTCCGCAATCGTCCCGCGTTCACTGAGTTGAATTCAACTCCGGAATGGCGGTCGAGCGCAGAATCCAGTGTACAGTTGAAGTCACCCCCAAGGATAACTTCACCACCGAAGTTCGCAAGATGCAACAGGACAGAGTCCATTACCTGTCTTGCAATATCCTGGTCATGCGGCAGGTACATGTTTACTATCCTTAGTGTTTTGTCTCGCAAGACGAATTCTAAGGAAGACGCGAAACCTGTGCAAATGTCTGTGAATACAGGAGACGTTAGTGTGAAACTGTTGGACACAGCAATTGCCACACCAGATCCTCTACGAGGAGCTGGTGTGGCAAAAACTGTGTAACCTTTGTGTAAGATAGTGTTGCGTTCTAATTGTGTAAAGGTGTCTTGAGTAAAATTTGTCTCCTGTATTAGTGCGATGTCTGTGTTCCAGTGTTTAATGTCTTCAAATATTGCATGCAAGCGTGTGGGTGCACTGAGACCCCCAGCATTAATCGATGTTATTTTACACATTCAAGGAAATATTCGAACTCAAACCATGATTGTTCGACTCTACGGATGAAGAGCTTTGTCGAGGCGACGATCCTCGAGGATATCCGAGACCTTGTTGAAAAGGCGCTTGCACCACGACACCTCATTGTACTTTGCCCGTTTTTTTGCCTCAGACATCAAGAGCTTTAATTGGGGAAGAATCCTAGATGGATCCCCAAGCTCTCGCTTGAGGATGTTGAGGATCTTCTCGCCGCTCTTTTTGTAATGCAGGCTGTCGAGGAGCGAGCGCAATTTCGCCCTAGGCATTTTTTCTAAATCGGGGTCGACCTCAAAGCGGCTACTCATCGAAGCGGTACTACCGCACGATTCGTAACCGCTCTGAAGAGGACCAGCCGTCTCCATAGCGGATACCACCTCACTCTCCGATAATATATCAGTGGTATCCACAGATTCCACTGGTACTACAATCGGAGAGGAAATATTGGCCTCCTTTGCGGAGACAGTCCTCTTTCCCTGCACCTTTTTGGGTGGAGGCGGCATTGCCTCTCGATCGGGCCTTTGTTTCGACTTTCTCTTCATCCTCTTCTTCCTATCCGAAACTTTGACGAACTCCTCGTCCGAGCTCACGACTTCTCTTCGCGTAGGCGAAGCACCGTTTACAGCCAGGTTCGGCGTTATCTCCGGAGTTTCCTCAGGCGTTTTTGCTGCGGCTTGCACCAAGAGAACGGGCGCTGCACTGGGCGTAGGCACTGCTGCTAGAGCCACTGCTGGTGCAGAGATGCTCTCTACAGTAACCTCAGCCGCACTCACGGATCTCTTGGGGCAATCCGCAGCAAAATGCCCTACCTGATGGCAGGCGTGACATTTAGCCTCGGTGCTTACGTCTATCCAAGATTTTGACCCAGACATGCTCCAAAAGAACCCGTCCGGAAGCACACACCCCTGGTTAAGAGTGGCGTATGCTTCCCGACTGGAGCTGAGAATGCCCCGGCCAAGACCTTCGTCACCAATCCTTAACGGAACAGCGCGGACTTTGCCTTGAACCTTACCGAACCTTCGCAAGAAGGCTTCGAGGTCCTCTGGCTTAGCCCGGAGCGGAACTCGTGAGAAGACGACTCTCGTCGGCTTCACCGTTACTGGGTAGGGTTGAAGGTGTCTACCACCCACATCAATGCGGTATACACCTCTACCATACCGCGTCCAACAAGACCAAAGGAGAATATTTTCTCCAATGGGACGACCAGTGACATGGCTCGAAGGTATGCACTTTGTGTGACTCCACGGAGATGTTCAAAGTACATACCGTATCGATCGTCTTGCCACTGGGCGTCGAAAAGCCCTTGAAGCCCCGCAACAGACTTGGGTCGAGATTTCCCCAAATCAGCTGGAGGCTGACGAGGAGTAACATAACTACCCTCTACTGTAATGTATGAGCTCTTATTATAGGAACTTCCACTCACCTGCTGGGCGTAGCTGGATCCTGCTACTACCCTCCCTGCATTGACTGGGGTTCCTTGATGTGGCGCTGGTTTGCTGGTCCCGGCTTTCTTGGCACCCGAAAGAATCGGGCGTAAAGGAGGTGTCGGGTTCGGCGGTGGCGCTGATTTGGAAGCAGCCTTCACAACTTCACTAAGTCGTGGGGCTGCTGGTGACGCTGTCTTTGTGGCTGTGGCCACAGAGGTTTTAGCAGCTGTTGCTGCTGGCACTTTGGCGGCGGATGCCGCAGAAGGTTTAGCGACGGTAGTCGCTGGCACTGGTGCGGCGGTTGCCGCAGTAGGTTTAGCGACGGATGTCGCTGGCACTGGAGCGGCGGTTGCCGCTGTTGTTAAAGCGACGACAGTCGCTGGCACAGGAGCAGCTAATGCTGCAGAAGTCGAAGCAAGGGATGTCGCTTTTTGTTGCATGACGCCTGTCACGAGTACACCGGTGGCTACAGCTGGGACATCTTTCGCTTTGGCCTCTTCAGTGGGCCCTGTCTTAGCCTTTTCAGTGGGCTCTACGGGGTTCAGGAAAGCACCGAGGTTTAGTTTTTGTCCTCGTTCTCTTTTCTTTTTTGCATTGTTGGGGGGTTTCTTTTTCCCCCCTGAATCGCTGCTACTGCCGCTCATGTTGAGGGCAGCAGCAAAATTTTCGTTAATTTTTTTTTAAAAATTTAAATTTAAATTTCTGCGCCTACTTCGTACAGACAAGAAAATTCGTTGCTAAGCAATGAATCTTTCTGTTTACCTGCAATAAACAACTTATTTGGTTGCTTAGCAACCGTAAGCAGAAATATGGTTTTCCACTATATTTTGGCAGAAATGTTCTTTATAATTTTAACTTTTTTAGCACTTTTATCAAGTTAAATGTATCTGCACTTTATCTCAGTCTAGAGTCTTTTACTTGTCACTAAATTCAAAACACTTTTCACGATTTAATTCACGTTTTTCTCCGAGTTATGGCACTATTACTAGGAGCTCAATGGCACGCGATGTAGACACACTGACACTTCTAATAATAATAATTTTTTTTTTTTTTATGTATGTAATGACACTTTATTCGGCACAATCGTTATAAACAAAAAATCCTACAAAACTCTAGCTACCCTAAAAAATGTACAATATTCAAAACAAAAAGACACAATAGTTAACGGTCAAAAAGAACATAAGAAATGACACGCTACGTTATTCTAAAAATGTTTCGTAAAAACGACTCTAAAACCTGAAGGCAGAAAAAAATAGTAAAAAACCTGTAAAAAAGAAAATACAAGAAATTTTAAAATGCCTCCAAGCGAGTGCCAGCTCTAAGAAAAGTTCCTAAATTTTTTTTAAAAAAATTCCAAAACTAATCCTAGCACTAAACAGAAATCACCGAAACCGTGAAGAAACTTAAACTGGAACATGATTGTTTGAGTGTTCCCAGAGGGTAGATGCAGCACCGGGCGAAGTTCCTACTTCGAAAACCACTGCTCCCGAGCAAATGCCCTCTCCGTAGAGCCGTTCGCCACTTTTCTAGTCCTCCGGGAGCACTCATCCAAACATGTTCTAAACGAACGCACTTCCATGAAGTCACGGGCTTGACAACCCCGCGGACCCCAGTTAAATCCAGGGAGAGTCTGTTCCCATATTGGGCGGCTCCCTGGTCGGCGTCTGTTCTCCATGTTAGGGGCGGCCGTTTTACTAAACCTGGCAGTAGGTATAAAATGCAACCCATTTTTCAATGGAGAACAACGAAAGAATTGCCTCGGATCGGGGTGCGCTGAGGAGTCGGACTGGACTCAGACGCACCGAAACTCAGTCCTCCGTGTTAGACAGTGGAGCGAGTGGCACTGGCTCACGGGTTGGTAGGCCGTCCACAAGAACGTCCCCGGACCCTGCTCAAAGTGTTTCGCAGACAGCAAATCCATTGTTGCCAGCGACCACCAGAGCGGGAATCTCTCGTGTGCGCATGAAATGGACACCTGAAGTGAATACCTTCATCATGCGCACATACTACAGGATAACGAATTTGGAAGCGAACGTGACTGCATATCGACAGGAATGGCATTTATGACGGAATACCCTAATACAAACGTCACAGAGCAGAGAATTGCCGACCAAAGACGAGTAATAGTTAGGAACAACCTACTTGCACCAAATATTCTGCAAGAGATTAAAGACCAAGCGTCTAGAGATCTGCAGAATAACAACACATTACACATAGCACCAAACACCAACATAACCCCGTATTATAACACATCGCAAAACCACACCGCGTCACCACACAATACCACACTCCCACGCGATATCTCACCGCCACATCACGTCACACCTTCACACCAAACTGTACACATATCTTCTCCAAACAACAATAATACTGGGGAGATTTTGCATCCAGCCCATATCCACCCAATCACACAAACCCAACACCCAAACACCCCACCCATACTCAATAGCTCTGATCTCGTTCTTAGGAATAAGGTCAAACAAGCGTTTGAGGATGCACTCACAGAGTTTGCACACTTAAACGCAACACAACGACACATAATACCAAAACAGGGCACATCTAAACAATTATCCAGCATTCTTGACATCTTAAATACGGACGTTCTGCCAGAGTATTTAACACACGACAGAACGTTTACTGAAGTGCATACAGCGATATATTGTGCTGCTGTTGCGGCTATCAGATGCAACGACGCTGAAAAAACCGGCTTGGGAGAAACGACTGGAGAGGCGAATCGATGGGATCCGTTCTGATCTCGGCCGACTTATCCAGTATAAACAGGGCAACAGAAGTAAGAGGGTAGTTAAAAAAGTTCACAAAATTTTAGAAAAACAAAAATTACACACAAACAGAGACACAATTAATACAAACATTATAATGCACATAGATACACTAGTTCAAAAACTTTCGGCACTTTCCACTAGATTAAAAAGATACAGAAAGTGTACGGATAGAAAAACACAGAACGCACAATTTATTCGCAATGAAAAAAGCTTTTATAGATCACTTAAACACATTCAAAATTCAAACAATAGCCCGGCAAGTGAACTACCCTCCGAAAGAGATATGGTCGACTTTTGGTCATCTATTTGGTCAAAAGAAGTCCATCATAACCCCAATGCTGAGTGGATTGAAGCAGAAATGCAACGCGTTCAAGACATACCCAAGATGCCAGAACCACAGATATCGATGGAGATACTAAGGGATGTCATACAAAATACCCATAATTGGAAAGCACCAGGCACAGACAATATTCAAAATTACTGGTTCAAGAAGTTTACATCTATACATATACACCTCTTACACCACATTAATAATTTTTTCAATAACCCGGAAACAATCCCGAAGTTTTTAACGGAAGGAATCACGTACATGCTACCAAAAGGCAATAATAACACCACAGATCCATCCAAATATAGACCGATCACTTGCCTACAGACATTTTATAAGATTATGACTTCTTGCACCAGTAAACTAATCCACAAACACACAGAACTAAATAACATATTGTCTGAGCAGCAAAAGGGATGCCGACAAGGTTCATTGGGTTGTAAAGAACAACTGCTCATAGACTCTGTGATCCTGCGACAAACAAAAACTGCTCGCCGGAATATACATGCAGCATATATCGATTATAAGAAGGCGTATGACTCTGTCCCGCACTCTTGGCTGGTCGATATACTGAATGTATACAAAATACATATAACACTCATCCACTTTCTGCAACACTCAATGAAATACTGGAACACAAAAATAAACATAAAAACACCAAACCAACAGATTACAACACCCCCGATACCAATCAGGCGAGGTATATTCCAGGGAGACTCTTTGAGTCTGCTATGGTTTTTTCTCGCTCTGAATCCACTATCACGTGCCTTGGATGCCACCGGTTATGGGTATAATATACGACACGACAGGGAAAATATTCATAAAATCACGCACCTCATGTATATGGACGACATCAAATTATACGCTTCCTCGAAACCTCATCTGCAACAGCTGCTGCAGACTACTCTGGATTTTTCCAATGACATCCGGATGGAGTTCGGAGTTGACAAATGTAGGACGCTTCATGTGACGAGGGGAAAACATGAACTTGTGGGATTCGATCTCCCATCCGGGGACACTATTGAACCAATGGGGGAGGGCGAACTCTACAAGTATCTTGGATTCCAACAATCACGTGATATACCTCACACGGACATAAAGCGAGCGCTAGAGACCAAATATACAGGCCGCTTGAACAGTCTTCTAAAAACTAGCCTTAATGGGAAAAATCTCATTAAGGCTATAAACACGTATGCAACACCAGTCCTTACTTATTCCTTTGGGGTAATTAAATGGACACAGACGGACTTAGAAGCACTAGACAGAAGAACGCGAACGATGTTGACAAGGTACAGGGCACACCATCCTAACTCCTGTATAGAACGACTAACGTTACAGAGATGCGAGGGCGGTCGCGGCCTGATAGACATAAAGTCACTGCATTATAAACAAGTGAAGTCTATCAGAGAATACTTTTATAGAAAAGAAGATAGTTCTCCATTGCATGCAGCAGTAATCAAAGCCGACAACAAACAAACACCACTTGATTTGCACAACAGAATGCTGGATAATACACTAAACATAGCCACACACACAGATAAACAGCAAGCATGGTCACAGAAGTCTCTCCACGGAAGACATTACGCTGACTTGAACCAAAATCATGTCGACAAAGATGCGTCGAACGCTTGGCTCAGTCGCGGTGATTTATTCCCTGAGACGGAGGGATTCATGCTTGCTATACAAGACAAAGTCATTAACACGAAGAATTATAGGAAACACATCCTTAAGGATGCGGCAGTTCAGGACGACACGTGTAGACTTTGTCATTTAGCTTCTGAAACAATAGAACATATAACGGCTGGATGCAAACTCCTTACTCAAACAGATTACTTGCATAGGCACAACCAGGTCTGCAATGTCATACACCAACAGTTAGCCTTAAAATACAACCTTATTACACCCGCCACATACACCCCATATTACAAATATACACCAGACAGTGTTCTTGAAAACTCCACACATAAAATATATTACGATCGGTCAATAATAACTGATCGGACAATACACCACAATAGACCGGATATTACTCTCATAGATAAACACAGCAAAACAACATACCTAATTGACATTGCAGTACCCAACACCAACAATGTGCAAAACACTTTTAGAGAGAAGATTACGAAATATACAGATTTGGCACACGAGGTGCAGCGGATGTGGAAAATGGACAAAGTGACTATCGTGCCAATCATCTTGTCTTCCACAGCCGTTGTACCGAAAACACTAATCACAAATATACAAACACTAAAGTTACATAAAAACACTCCACACACACTACAGAAAGCGGTTGTTCTTAACACTTGCCGAACGGTTCGCAAATTCCTGAACTACGGACAGGACGCTACAGACAATACATAAGGACATAACGAACGAATGACAAATCCCCGAAGTCTTGGCATTACGCCTGACGTAGGGGAAAACTACCGCCGCGCCGGCTAAAAGCCGAGATGACACGCGTCAAAACCGAAAATAATTATAAGTAGAGACCAACAATTTAAATGAAAACTACCAACAATCAACCCAATCAACTACAATCAGCGAAACATTCCAACATTTCTACGCTATATACGCCCGATCGGACCCGCTAAATAGACCAGCCATCCCAAAGATACACACCTCGCGCAAAGCCAGTAATATCATAGGCGTTATGAACTCTGACATCTTGACACCTTTTGCACAGGAATCACTAAACTTGGAAGAAGTTCATACCATAATCTATTGCGCTGCCCTCACAGTAACGAAGATGCTAGGTGTTTACAAGGAACCAATAGAGACTCCAGTCGAAAGACCTGCAAGGGTGAAACGAGACCCTCAGTGGCTAGTCAGAATCCACAAGCAAATCACCAACATCAGAGAGAAAATCAATAGAATAACATCCTTTATGCAGGGTAACAATTCAAGAAGACTGGCAAACAGAATAAGAAGAATCTGTTTTAATTTCAACAGACACTCAAGATTCGAGTCCAATGAGCAGCTACCGGCAAGAGTCTTGGACACGCTTAAGCAGAGACTCTCTGTTTTAGTAGCCCGGAAAAACAAATACACCACGGCGTCACAGCGTAAAAAGAACAACAGGCTCTTCACCAAAAATGAGAAACAGTTCTACCGGCAGCTGAAAACGAAGGCAAATATCGAGTCCCCGAAAGTTCCTAGCAAGGAGCAGTTACAGCAATTCTGGTCCGATATTTGGTCCAAACCGCGAGCCTATAACAACCAAGCACACTGGATAGATGCAGTGAGGCAGAAGCACGCATCACTAACCCCTATGAATTTTACCGGTATAACAACGCAACAACTACAAGAAATATTGTCAAAAGCACACAACTGGAAGGCACCCGGACCAGACAACCTTCATAATTACTGGTACAAGAGATTCGTAGGCCTGCATCCATTGATGGCCTCTCTTTTTACGGACGTAATTAACAACCCTGAAAATCTCCCCCCGTTCCTCATGCGCGGCAAAACCCATCTACTGCCAAAAGGGGACCTTAGTCAGGATCCTTCTAAATACAGACCGATTACCTGTTTATACACGCTGTATAAGCTAATAATGGCATCTATCAACAACATGGTATACAATCACTGCCACACAAACAAGATCGTGGCTGAAGAACAGAAAGGCTGTATGAAAAAATCCAGAGGATGCAAAGAGCAACTGATAATTGACTCGGTTGTGATGGGGCAAGCCTCAAGCGGCACCAGACATCTACACGTCAGCTACATAGACTACTGTAAAGCCTTTGACAGCGTTCCCCATACCTGGCTCATTGAAATAATGAAAATATACGCCATAGATCAGCGTGTACTAGCTTTTCTCAAGCAGGCAATGAAAAACTGGAGAACAAAACTTTATCTAACCACCCCCGAGCAGAATGTGGAGACGGATGAGATAGAGATCAAAAATGGCATATTTCAGGGAGACCCATTAAGTGCTTTCTGGTTCTGCCTAGCTATCAACCCGCTAAGTGATATGCTGAATAAATCTAATTACGGTTTCTCTATCCGACATAACAACAGGTCTCTATATAGAATCAGTCACCTACTATACGTTGCCGATCTAAAGTTATATGCAGCAAAAAAAGAACATCTGGACCAGCTCCTACAAATTGTACTGCAGTTCTCCGACGACATTGGCATGACACTTGGTTTGGACAAATGCCGGACCCTCCACATCCATAGGGGAAAAGTAACTCAAACGGGCGAAGACGAACCTATCGCATCTATAAGAGAGATGGACCAATCTGAACTGTATAAATACCTTGGTATGATGCAGAATAGAAGAATAGACACAAAAATCGTCAAAAATCATCTCAAGAAAGAGTTTAATAACAGACTGCAACTCTTGCTATGGGCGCATCTTAACGGCAAAAACCTAATCAAGGCTGTCAATACATTTGCAACACCAATCCTCACGTACAGTTTCGGCGTCATACACTGGTCCGTAACTGAAATGCACGATCTTCAAAGGTCAATCAGAACCACCATGACCAAGTTTAACGCCCACCATCCAAAATCCTGCGTGGAGCGCATGTGCATGCCTCGAAACCTTGGAGGTAGAGGACTACTGGACATACACCACCTACATGACGGACAAGTGAAGTCTCTTCATACCTTCTTCCGCAACAACGAGGACTCGGCCTTACATAAAGCTGTAGTAGCTGCTGACAAAGACATTACACCGCTAAACCTCAGCAATAACACCTGCGTATCAACTGCATTGAGCATGCAACGACGGGAAGAGCTGTGGGCTGGCAAAGCAATTCATGGTAGATTCTACCGCGACCTTCATAGCGATCATGTTGACTTACAGGCGTCAAACTTATGGCTATCTCGCGGAGATCTCTACTCTGAAACAGAAGGCTTTATGCTGGCCATCCAAGATGAAGTACTCCCTACGCGCAACTACATGAGATATGTAATAGGAGACCAAGCATCCCCTCCAGACCGCTGCCGAAGATGTGGCGAGAAGGGTGAATCAACGGACCACATTACATCTGGCTGCACCGACTTGGCCCAAACAGAATACCTTAGACGGCACAACAACGTCGCCAAGATTATACACATGGAACTATGCAAACTACACCAGGTTCCATTCGAAAAGGAAAAGTATTTCAAATACCACCCGGAGCCAATCATTGACACCCCTGAAACTAAGGTTTATTTCGATCGTACACTGCTAACCAACCTTACCAGAGAAAGCAACAGACCAGACATCACATTGGTAGATAAAAAGAAAAACTCTGCCTTTCTAATAGATATTGCAGTACCACTGAGTCGAAACCTACAAAAAACATTCATCGACAAAATAAACAAGTACGCAGAGCTAGCAAACGAGATCAAAAGGCAATGGAGACTGAATTCCGTGGAAATAGTTCCCATTATAATATCTTCAACGGGAATGGTACATATTAGATTAAAAGACAACCTAAAGCGATTGGGCATCCGCGAGACAATAATCCAACCAATACAAAAAGCAGTAATCCTCGATACCTGTCATATCTGTCGATCGTTCCTACAGTAAAGAATAATAGTCTACTGGAACCCGCTTGGCGTTTTCAGCCCCGGATCCAGAGTAAACCGGCAGAAGCCGTGTGTAAATAATACAAAAACAATAATAATAATAATAATGTATCTAATTTTAACATTTCCAACGACTATGTACTTAATATAAAATTTTAATCCAATAAACTACAACATTGGCGATAAAGCCGTCTCTCGAGATTGACAAAAATTTATATAGCATAGTACAATGCAATATTTAACATAACTACATATGGATTATAAGAGTTCATGAAAATACCTATAATAATCTTGTTTACATGTTTTTACAGGTAAATTATTAGGCTGAAAAGCGAATAAATCAATTGTTGTACTCGGATATAAGAAATTCCCTATATCTCCAAGCCGTCGTAGCAAACCGATATAAATTATTATAGTTGTTTTTACCATTTAAAATATCAATAACTTCAGACTCAGACAAAGTTCTTTTCCCAAAGATCCCTATGCGAAACTCAGAAAGAATCGGGCATATACCGAAGAAGTTTATCAAGTCTTCACTCTCCATAAGATTGCAGAGTGAGCAAATGCTACTACCTTCCTTTTTCCATGGGCTGGCATTTAGATTCAAGAGGCCGCATCTATATCTCAGAATCAGGCTTATCTTATTAATTGAAAAATCATTTTTAAAATAGTTTTGCTCGGCAGTATAATTTAGTTTGTCGTATAAGCCATGTCTGACAGTAGTCCTTGCTCTGTCTAAAGCCCTATGTGTAAACCATAAACTCTCAAGTTCAACAATTCTTGAAAGTTGCTTCTCCAATTCTCTAGATGAATGTTGACCTGCATTTAATTCTACGTTGTGTTTTTCTGCAAAATCTTGCCATTCCTCAGCCCAAAAGATATTTTCTCCCAGAATTTTCCAACTCAGCATATAAGCTAACCTATCAGGACTATACTGGTATAGTGTTCGGAGCACATATTTAAAGTGGCACTTTAACGTATAGACGAATAAGTTCGGGAGGTCTGTCTCAAGTAAAAGAACGTAATTTGGCGTTTGGGATGGCAATTGCAGCAATTTTTTCAAAAAGAATCTCTGTAGCTTTTCAACATCATCATATTGATTGTAACCCCATATCTGTGATGCATAGCAGAGTATTTACCTACTGACCGCATTAAAAAGTTTGACCTTTTCAGAATGCGCTATATTAGTTTTTTTTAATAAAACTTTGCCACGTAGAGTTAATGCTGACTTTAGCCAAGCTCAATCGCCTTTTTAGATGCTCTGACATTGACAGTTTTGGAGACAAAGTTACTCCAAGGTAAGTATATTTCTTGACTACTTCTATGTCTTGATTACCAAAGACCCAATTTTCTGAAACTTTTCTAGGCTCACCTCCTCTTTGAAAGGATTTTTCTAAATTTACTCTAAGGCCCCATACTTCACAGTATTCTTGTAATTTAACAATCTTTCTTTGTAATGTGCTTGAATCATCCGATAATAAAACAATATCATCCGCATACAACAAAATGTTAACTTCAATATTGTCAATAAAGAAACCTGATCCTAAATAACTCTCCAAATCATTAACAAAACGGGCGAATAATAGTGGACTAAGAACACATCCCTGTTTTACGCCACAGTCAGTGTTAAAACTATCCGATAATTTAACGCCATCCCATACTTGTGCTGTGGTATTGTGATAAAGTCCTTGTATAATACGAATTAATTTAGAGGATATGCCGCAGTTATACAACTTATAAAACATGGAGCTACGTACAACTGTGTCGAAGGCTGATTTAAAATCGATAAAGAATGCGTAAATTTTTTAAATTTTAAAATGATGTGCTAACTTAATTATGCTCATATGGTATATATATTGTCAATCGTAGAGTACCCGGTGCGGGATCCTGCTTGACTTTCTGACAGAATTTTATGTATTTTTTCCCATTTGCTTAATCTTTGGTAAATTATTCTCGTAAATATTTTAACAGCGCTATCCATAAAAGAAAGGCCGCGGTAATTTTCAACATTATCGATATCACCCTTTTGAATATTGGGAATATAACCGTTCTAGTAAAAGCGGAAGGAATGACCTCGCTATCAAGGATAGAGTTATAAACACGTAGTAATTTGTGGAGAAATATTTCTGGTGTATTTTTATAGAACTCAAATGGTATGCGATCTATTCCAGGCGACTTTCCATCCCCCAAATTTCTCAATACCGACGTAAGTTCATCCAACGTAATTTCACTGTCCAAGATTTCATCACGCGTGCTTGGTGCAGCATCTAATATAGGACGATAGCCGGGCGCTTGAACAAACACAGATTGAAAATGATTTTTAAAGGAATCTATATCAATAGAGGAGCCAATAATAAACTTTTTGCCACTCAATTTCCGAGCTAGTTGCCACCATGATTTAGAATCACTAACCGTTCCTAATTCCCTTGCCAAAGTTTTGTAATATAAGCTTTTTTTTGTTTTACACAACTCTTTAAAGTTTTCGTTCGTCTGTAAATAATTGATCCTTGCAAGGTCTGAGTTTGTTTTTCTAAATATGTTGAGCCATCTTAGTTTTTCAATAACTCAACCAGGCTTTCGAAATCCTGCTCCCAATGGCTACAGTTCAAGTATGTAGGTATTAATAAGATGTCGCGTAAATCATATTTTAATTTAATATAGGGTCTATCATCTGCTGTCCAAAGGAAATTACATGTAGATTTGACAGTTAGTTCCATCTATAACATGCGTTTTAAATAAGCAGAATATATCAAATGATTTTATGTAGCTAAAGAAACCTGGAAATATTATACGATAAAATTTTCATAACATTTTTCTTCTCAATACTAGTAATATTTGACATTGATTTTTCACAATTTAAGTTGTTACATTCATACGTTTGGTTTTTATCAATATATTCGAATTCATTACACGTATTAAAGCAATCTTGACAGACCGGAACTTCCTATAAAGCCGATTGGCCTGGTAATATACTATTTTCGTTCTTACTACTGGTACTGATACCTCCATAGTTCAAAATATTATTCTCAAAACAACTCACAATATTCTTCGCCTCATTACTTTTCTTAAATAAACTAGCAATTAAATCTGACCCTAATCTATTTCCTGCCATTAATCTATTTTTATTAAAAGTAAAATATTGACCATTAACAATAAGTTTATCATCTCTAACAATTATCTTCATATTTTCATTATTTGTTGTTATATTCGTCCCTCTCAACCTGTAGATTCCTACGAGCCGATAATTGAAGCGATCGACACCCTGCTTGAGAACGCTAACGCCTCCGATGAATTTATTTTATTTATTAGCGCATCTTCGGCCAAAGAAGCCTCTTTTACCTATCAGCTTTCCGTATCTGGTCTCTTTCACATAAGTGGAGGCAGAAACTTTCTGAACAGACAATTAGACTTAATCTTTTCTTCAGACCCAGTTAACTCGGCTGTCACGGAAAGAACCATCTCCTTTCCTCTCTCGATCGTCACCATCCTCCCCTGCTCCTTGTTTTCTCCTACGAATACCCTCATGCACTTTCAAGCTCCAAATCTTCTCTTTCCTTCAATTTTCGTAAAGGCGACTTTGAAAAATTAAATCACTTGCTCCTCAAACTCTAACATCGCCACTATCCCTCAACATCTTCCAGTTGACGTTGCTTTAGAGGCGTTCTATTCAGAAATACACGCTTGTCTTACACAATCTATCCCCCTTTTTCCTCGTAAAAACTACTCCTCATCCCCCGCATGGTACGAAAAAGAATTACTCTCTCTCCGCAACAGGAGAAATAAACGTTGGCAAACTTTTCTTTTATCTGCTTATACCTCTTTTTCTGAACGTTGTGATATCCTCTACCATGAGTGCCTCCAACGGATGGAAACTAGCCTCATATCCAACCCCAAGCGTTTTTATAACTTTATTAATTCCAAGAAGAAATCCAATGGTTACCCCTCTACCCCTACTTCTTCTTCGTCTGATCCTAAGGTTATCGCCAACCTCTTTGCACACTTCCTCAGTAAATCTTTCAGCGACAATTCCCTACAACCTGACCTTAACTACTTTTCATTCTTGAACAAATGCACTCAAACGTCGTTTACGTCTTTCGACCCTGATCCCGAACTAATCGCCGCCAGTATCAACGGGATTGGGGACGACTTCAACCCAGGTCCTGACGGCATTCCGCCTCTCGGTCACTCAAGGGGTTTTCCCTCATTTATGGAAAAACTCGTATATTATTCCCATCTTCAAAAAAGGTTGCAAGAACGATGTGTCCAACTACAGACCCATCGCTAAATTATTCGTCTCCAAAACACTATGTGCCCAGGAAAACGGTAATGATGTTGATGTTATCGCCACCGATTTTAGTAAAGCCTTCGACAAGATCTTCCATAATGTTATCTTGTTCAAACTTGATCACCTAGGCTTCCCCCCAGATTCATCTGCTGGATTCAATTCTACCTCAACAACCGTCGGCACAATGTTCTTTTTAGCTCATCCATTTCTAACCCTATTGTCGCTCGTTCCGGCGTCCCCCAGGGCAGCCACCTCGGTTCATTAATCTTCATCCTTACAATAAATGATGTTGAATGTGTCATCAATCACTCAGAGCTGTCCATTTATGCTGATGACATGAAAATAATTAAACAGATCTCCTCCACAACCGACTCTCTTCTTCTGCAAAAAGATCTCGATTCCTTCATCACATGGTGCATGAAAAACTTTCTTGAACTCAATGTCTCCAAATGCCAGTCCATCTCTTATTCCCGCAAGCATCTTACCACCACCCCGAGAGTCTACATGCTACCCTATCGTTACCTCTTTGTATGACCTAGGAATAATCTGTGATAGTGAACTCAATTTCCGTTCCCACATTGACAGCATAATTAATAGAGCTAACTCCGCGCTAGGGTTTGTGAAGCGCTTGGTCCCGAGAATTCTCCAATCCTTATGTTTCCAAATCTCTCTATATCTCCTTCGTTAGACCTCTCCTTGAGTATGCCAGCAAACAACCCACATTAACAGGATTGAATCTGTCCAGCGTAGGTTCATTCGCTTCGCTCTACGTCATCTTTCGTGGGTAGAAAGATTCCGACTCGACCGCCATCGCAGAAACTACGGTCAAAGCGAGCCAATTACCAGGATGCTACGAAAAGTCAACGACCTTTCTTCCTTTGACTTCCATCTGAGTAAATCATCCCTTCACAAAGCCTTATATCTTGATCCCGCCCATCTGGATCGCCTTTCTTAATTCTTCTTCCTTCCATCCCGTATCTACTTTAATGAGAGCTCATACTGTAGCTTTTACTATTTATTTATTATGTCAACATTTATTATAGCTTGTAGTGTTAGTATTATGTTATATAGCTCGTAATTGTAGTATTAATATGTAATAGCTTTTATTAAGCTTAAATAAATAAATATAAAAGGTGCCGGAGTTGCATATATTAAGATTGCTGAATATCCAAAAATCGAATGTGTGAATTAAAACATACGGAAGGATTGGTTAATACCATAAAATAAGATTTTTAAAGATAGCTGGAATTTTACTTCTTAAATCTGATCGTCCAAACTTTATATGAAAAGGAAACAAAATATCTTTTTATAGTTAACAAACAATACCTGTGGATGGTAGTGTGATAAAGTTAAGCAAAGCAATTTGCACCAAACGGTTTGCCTTTCTACACACTATTCCCTTCAGTCGAGGATCCAATCTTTCAAGGAAGATAAACTAATATATATATTAAAGTGTTTAACCATCAACAGTGCTTAACCATTACCTTGCTATAGTGACAGACTTGCGGTAACAGTTTTTGGAGTATTCCTCTACAAAGTCGGAATCATTCCTATAAGTTCGAATTAATTAACATCGTATCAAAACAACATTAGCGTACAAGTTAACTTAGTCACAGTATAATTTCGTTGTACATTTGGATTCTTGGCATGTCACAAATGTTAGCTAAGTAAAATCAAGCCTTTTAAGGCCAACCAACGTTTAGGTATCTTAGTAATATTAAGGTTTTGATCGATATCATTTTGTTCGAATTTGAATTTAGATTTTTTTGGGTGTTTCTTATAAACTGGCTAAATCCCTATTTAAAGGATTATAGAGGGTTGTGTGTAGGCTATTTAAATCATACGAACACCATATTCTTGGTGGATTCCTTTCACTTAGTGCGGACACTTCTTAATATTCATATAGTGTCAGTTGCTTTGAATTTAAACTAAGGATAAGCTTCAAAATTGAGATAAAACGAACTCATTACAAGTTCTTTTGGTTATTCCCTATATCTGAGTTGGATTTACATACTATTTAACTTGTGAATAATTTCGTTAATTGATCTTATTTTCTGTTTCGCTTTAGGTTATAGGTATAGAAATTACCCGTTGGACTAAGTTTTTTCTTTTACCCCAAGTGAGTCCTAACTGAAATGAATTGAAAAAGAGGAGATTCAGTAATTCAAGTTGAAATTAAAGAAGAAAAACTTGTACTACAGGAAAATGAAGTTGATGTTAATTGAACTACGTGCACTATAGCAAAAAGAGAAGTAACAGATAAATTTTGGGAAAGAGGGGAATTGAAAATTAACGTTGGCACAACGTATAAAACTGTTTTCTGGCTAGATTAATAACACATTTCTGAGCGACTGTAAATAGGAAATCATTTTGTCTAGGCTATTCCAAACAGTTGTTCATGTTTCCACGAAAATTTTTCTGTTCTGTGCAAATTCTTGATATACATCTTATCTCTCTTAAAATGAATTAAGTAACAATTTAAAGAACATTGTTAGGTTCTATGTGGATATATATGAATTATTCTGATTGGTACATTCCATGAATTTTATTATCGCTCATAGAAAATGATGAGGTGCTAAAAGTCAGCCTTGTTCCTCTCACCCACCTTTCTCTCTACGTCGTAGTTACGGACGGCTGTCCGAAATACTAGGGCCTATGCCATAAATGATATGCTCGGCATAGTCGCAGGATGGGGTGGGATAGCCTTATCAGCCTCGAACCATCTTGAAGCTGATGTTGCTTTTTCGTCAGGGGCATGAATTTGTCGATTCCTTTCATCCTTTCTTTTTATTTTTACCCTTTAATAATTGTGCTTCCTTTTTTTATGCCTTCGTGTTTTGGTCCTAATGACAAACAGAGAGCCCGTAAATCTATTGTCGGGTGAGTGAGCCAAAGGAGGAGGCAAGATCCCTTCCCCCCCCCCAATCCGAAGAGCTAAGCACGGCTAACTTAGCACTCCATCCATCAGCCTGCACGGCACCTAATACGCTCACCCTGGCAATCCCTGAATCTCTCCCAACCCCTTTTGGTTGTGAGCATGGACTTAGTCAGGGTTCTCACATCCTTCGATCCAATTCATGTCCTCATACTACCGCTTGATGGCAGCATGGGTACCTGCATTTTCCCCACTAATTACCATAACAAGTTACGTAAGGAACTGTTGGCCCTCCCTTATTGATTAACAAGTATTGTTAAAAAGCTATAAAAATAGATATTTGCTTACTTTATTAAAGTCACCTACTTGGTATATCCTTTCTGCTGCCCGTATCGCTGGGATTCTATTCAATACAATAAAGTATTCAACTGATTAATTATTATCTGCGTTATCACAGATGCTTTCCACAACAGCGGCTAATAAATCGTTCACCAACACTGATGATCCTTCAGAATCCGAATTGATTTAATTTTCTTTGATTGGCAATATATTGTAACGAAAAAGGAAATAGTCAACCGTGTAATGCGCATGTCCCAGGTGGCCAGAAATCAAGAAAGGGAAATGTCAAACGGGGAAAGTCAAGGACGACTCGAACCCTTGGTGAATATGTGAGGTGAAAATGTCTAACGGAATATTCTAGAATTAAGCTAAGTAGTATAAATAGGGCTGAGCAGTAGCCTAGGTAGTTTAGTCGTGATTTAGACTGCGAAGTGTTTACATGTGATAATGCAAATAGTTAGTTGTACTTTAACCAGCGAAGTGATAAGTGTTAATTAGAAAAGTGAAACGTTATATTGTGAAGAAAACGTGTAAAGGAAATTGTGGAATGAACTAATTAAGTGAAGTGAATAAAACTCTGAACGTTTGAATTGAAAAAGTAATAAGTAATTAAGAAATACCTAAAAGTGAACTTAGAAAAAAATAAAATAAAAGAAAAAGTGACTGTGAAATTAAAGTGAAATAGTGCAGTGAGTAATTTAAATATGGGTCGCAAATTGAAGGACTTACGTGTTCAAGACTTGAAAGAGGAATTAAATAAGCGTTCCCTACCTACAATTGGAAATAAATGTGCCCTGGTATCGTTACTATAAGAAGCTATGGAAAAAGAAGAAAAAGATCCAGAGGCTTTTGTTTTTGAAGACGAGCTAGAAAAAGAGGAAGAAACAAGTACTCCAATTATAACAGATCTCCTCAATGCTCCGATATCTGAGATGAAATCTTCCAAGGAAGAACAGAAAACATCATCAGCTGAGTTGAAGGCAGCAATGGCTGAACAGAAAACTTCAATGGCTGAACAGAAATCATCAACGGCAGAGTTGAAATCGGCGATGGAAGCGTCCATAACTGAGTTAAAGGCATCGATGGAAGAACAGAAGTCATCAATAGAAGCATCAATGGAAGGTTCTATAAATGAGTTGAAATCAGCAATGGAAGAACAGATGTCAGCGGTAGTGGAACTTAAAGCTTCGGTTGAAGAAGTGAAAGCTGAAATAGAAATTTCCGTGAGAAAACAGGTTGAGGCTTTAGAATCAGCTGTTGATACGAAATTGGAAAACATAGAGAAAAGATTGGAAGAAGTCGAAATTTCTGGACAAATGAATATTTAACAAGTTAAATGCGAAATGGAACAGTCAATGAAGAAAAATTTCGAGGAAATCAGGACTGAACTAGAAAGTGTCCAGAAACGGCATTTATCTTCAGATGTGACTGTGAACAAAAGGCTTCATCCTCCAACGGCCAAACGCCCTGGCAAACATACAAACTCCAGTTCAAAACGGCAGTAGCAATAAACTTTTGGAGTGACGAAGAAAAAGCTACAGCTCTTATCTTGGCACTTAGAGGTTGAGCAGCTGAATTGTTACAGACTATCCCGGCGGAGCTAAAGTATTGCTATACGTTTCTAATACAAGCTTTAGAATTACGGTATGCGAACCAGCACATGCAAGAGGTTTACCGTTTACAGCTACAGAATCGGACACAGAAGCATGGAGAGCAGTTGCAGCAATTATGTGCGGACATAGAAAGGCTAACACATTTGGCGTATCCCACATTTAACCAAGATTATGTTAACGAGGTCGCAAGAGAAGCATTTATTAATTCACTTGCAGCAAGCAGTGCGACTGGATGGGAAAAACACTGAAGCTGAGGTTTTGGCTTACGTTCTGGCTTGGGAGGCAGCAAAACAAGCCTCCAGAAGACCTATGTGCGAAACAGAAGAAACCGAAATAAAAGTTATTTGTTACCGATTCAATACCCAGTTCAACCGCTACCGTCCTAGATGCTGGACATGCGGCCAGGAAGGTCATCTCTGAAGAGATTGCACGAAGGAAAGGAGATCAACCCTTCCGGGATATGACACGAGGAAGACTGGTTGTGCAAAGTGCAACAGAAGGGAGCAAGAAGAATTTGGATTGAAGAGTGGTACCGATCGGAACAACGAAGCTCTTTTACAGATGCGGTAAAGAAGGTCATCTGCAAAGCGATTGCAGAAGGAAGACACTTGTTCACTTGTCAGAGATGTACAGTCCAATAAAAGGTGCCCAAATCGATGGATGTGTTTTGAGAGGATATCGATGCCGAAGGACTAACGAAGAGCAGCGAATGAAGAAAGAAATGGTACAAAGTGAAAACAAGTCAAGATTTTGCCGGAAATGCTGAGTACAAGACCAATTTGGACATTTGAAACATGGGAATGCATCACCAGAGCAGGAGATTGAACCTGTGGGAAGACTGAATGTCTTGGTGACATCGAGCCAATTAAAGCGGGAACTACAGACTATTGATCAAGAAATACAAGATTTAAAGGACGCACTGGAAACTTCACTAAAAGACGATTCTGAAACGACTAAGGAGGTAGTAGTTAAAGAATGTGACATTAGCGAGGAAACTAACATGCTAACGGTTCATGCTGGAGAAGATGAGATTATTCAACTACGACAGAAATTGAAGGAGGCGGAAGAATGCAATCAAGGTCTACGTTCTCAACAGGAGTGGCTTTCATGGTGCTATAGGGATCTTCAGCAACATATTAGCCAACTAGAAGAGAAGTGTGCGAATATGCAAGCAAATCTCGAAGAGAGGGTCAACATGAAGGAATTCGAGATAAGTGACCTTAATTCTTTATTCGAAGAAGAGAAATCTGATGGACAACTTGAGAAGCAGTTGAGATCTGAGGAACAGTTGTCACAAGGTACAAAAGCCAAGGAAGGATTATTAAAAGAGAAGAAACTCAGAAAAGCCATTGAGGATGGAAGCTGTTCGGGACGAACAGTTCTAAGAGAGGGGGGGGGGGGCAGTCTAACGCGCACGAGGTAGGCCACGAAAAGGGAAATAGTCAACCGTGTAATGCGCATGTCCCAGGTGGCCAGAAATCAAGAAGAGGAAATGTCAAACGGGGAAAGTCAAGGACGACTCGAACCCATGGTGAATATGTGAGGTAAAAATGTCTAACGGAAATATCTAGAACTAAGTGACTGAACTTTCTAGAATTAAGCTAAGTAGTATAAATGGGGCTGAGCAGTAGCCTCGGTAGTTTAGTCGTGATTTAGGCTGCGAAGTATTTACATGTGATAATGCGAATAGTTAGTTATACTTTAACCAGCGAAGTGATAAGTGTTAATTAGAAAAGTGAAACGTTATATTGTGAAGAAAACGTGTAAAGGAAATTGTGGGGTGAACTAATTAAGTGAAGTGAATAAAACTCTGAACGTTTGAATTGAAAATAAGTGTCTTATTTAATCCGTCGAGCCCGAAGTGTTCGATTACGTTACAATATGTTATTCATTGTTATGAAACTCTTTCACTAGGAAGGTTTGTGTCTCACTTTCTTTTGAGTAAGTTTTCAACTGCTTTCTTTAGGTATTTCTTTTGGAATAAAAACGGTTTCTCTTCGCTGTGAGAACGTTTATGCCGTCTAAGCTGAACAAAAGTGGTGAAAATATGTCGCAGCAAAATGGTTAGCGCTGGGTTTATCTCCGGTGTATGTTTGCATATGTGTCATTAATTAGATGATTAGGTATCTCTCATGTAAATTTTGATACTTCTTGCAAATATAACAAACATTCCTTTTTAGCGGTATGCACCCGAATGTGTGTTGTTAGTGCACTTTGAAGAGTACATCTAGAATTGAAACTTATTATATCACGATGGATATTATGTGCTATTCTTATCTCTTACTGCACCTTTCACAAGTGTACATTTTCTCTTCTTAATGAGTGTTAAGGTGAGAATTGAAGTATATAGAGTCTATAAATCCTTTTCTACAAACTTTACAAACCCACGGATTTTTACCAGTATGTGTACGTTTGTGCACTGATAAGGAATGGGAATCATAACAGTTTTTACTCCATGTGTTACAAATGAACGTTTTTTCCTTTTTCTCTCCAGTATGGACGAAAATGTCGGGCTAAAGTGGCTGCATCAGCGAATCCTTTCTGCACATCTCACACTTCAAAATATATCCAAACATGTCTATTTAATTTTATCACATCTTAAACGATCTGAAATTTACTGAATATTTTTCTCTTAACTAGATAAAACCAACTTAGAAATTATCTTCCTTTTCATGAATATATACTTAAATGTAGAGATCATTCTTCACAATAAAACTCGCTTCACATTTATCGTATTGTAATACTTTTGTTGAGTTCTCAATGTCATTGCTTCGGTGACGTCACAGCAACAGTTCTATAGCTGCTCGATCTTTAAAATTCCTACTACATACAGCGCACCAATAAAGATGCTTATTTTCTGGATGCATTTTCACATGGGTGATGCACAATTTGGGATCTATTGCAAATAAGATTAACGAAAGTGGTTCAGATTAATCGAAATAATACTAACCTTCTTTTTTCCACAAACCCACGGATTTTCACCAGTATGTGTACGTTTGTACACTGATAAGGAATGGGAATCATAACACCCTTTATCCCAGGTCTTACAAATGAGATTTCTTTCCTTCTTCTCACCAGTATGGGCGAATTTGTCGAGTTAAAGAGGCCATTGCAGCGAATCCTTTCTGCACATCTCACACTTAATAATGTATTCAAACATGTCATTTAAATTTTATAACATCTTCAACTGGATGAAACCAACTTAGAAATCCCTTTTGACATTTTCTGCAAACAACCTTATCTCACTTCTTACTTCAAATTTATCGCATTTAAATGTCATTGCTTCGGTGACCGCAAAGCTGCTCAATCTTTAAAATTGCTACTACATACAGCGCACCAATAAAGATGCTTACAATTTTGGATCTATTGCAAATAACATTAACGAAAGTGGTTTAGATTAATTAATCGGAATAATACTAACATGAGAAAATTTTTTCATTAAAATGCGCTGCGATCTTTATTCTAGTTTTCGATCTTTTTATGATTTTCTCCTCCCTACTGACTTCCTCAGGATTAATTTTTTTGGTTTCTGTTTTAATATTTCTACCTATTTGGTGTTCTGGTAGCGCCTTGTCTAGCTCCCCAAAAAATTTAAATTCGGTTGCGAGAGCAATAAGAAGTGAAAATTATTAAGTTTTTAAGTGCGAGTGTCATCCTCGCCAAAGAGAAGGGCTTTTATGATCTATTTAACAGTCTGGTGAGTCCGTTCCATTTTTTCAACGTTTTATTCCATCTATTAGCATTGTCTGAGTTTTGGTGATTTTTGAGTTTTTTCAACTGCTTTTGTTTGTTTTTTCGATTTCGCTGGTATTACTAGAAGTTAGCTACGGCTATAGACTAGCTAAGTTACAGCGTACCTATTTATTCGCTTAAGTACCAGTCTTAAGATGACTATAGGTGCTTTGATTACAAGCTCGACATCTTATCCTATTAAGTATCTTATATACTATACAGGGTGTTTCAGATCTGACGTGCCAAAATAAGTGGGGTGATAGATCTCAACTAGACAAAAAAAATTGTATGGCCGGAAGGGGGGGGGGCAGTCTCAACCGTTTGGGAGTTACAGGGTGATTCATAGATTTCAGTTTTGCATGGTATGCACATTAGTCTTTTATTTTTATCTTTTGAGCTACCCCACATAGCCACATTAAACAAACGTTAAAAAAGTACTATCCCAATGACTGTTCGAAAATTGTCAACCACGTTGACCTAAAAAGAAAGAAGAAGAATTTGCAGCTGTCAGATGTTCTTTTTGTGTTTTGTTCTGAGTTTTGGTGATTTTTGAGTTTTTTCAACTGCTTTTGTATGTTTTTTCGATTTCGCTGGTATTACTCGATTGCGGTGCGTATTTGTTGCTGAAGTTTTCTTTTAATTTGGTTCCGGCGACCCGCGCTGCCTTTTGCATTTTGGATTGGCGCTCTGCCGTTGGATTGTTTTTCCTGCGAAATACTTCTGTCTCGGAGGTACACTTTTTGGTATATGCCTCTGCCGAGGCCCTTGCATCTGCACTGTTTATTTTTCGTTTCTCCTTCTCGGACTCCTGTGGGACTGCTCCGGAGTGTGCCTGTTTGACTGGGCGCCTACTGGATTGGCGCTATCATTGGCTGTTTGTTCTCCTGCTGGCTCTGCATTGCTGTCTGGACTCTCCGCTTTTCGTTTGCCTGTGCTCCTGTTGTGCTTTGACGGCTTTTTCTGGAGATGCTGGAATAATTCCTGCATTGTTTTTGTGACTTTTGTTTTTTGTTCTGCTGTTGCGAGCGCCATCTCTCCCTCGGTGGACTAATCAATCATGGACATCAACCTTTTTTCGCCGTGTTTTTCGCCGCTTACGTTTTGGTATTTGTTTATTCTACTTGTTGTCTTCGCTACTTCCACGGCCTCCCAATCTGTTGTTCGTTTTTATTTATTAACAATATTCTGCTTATTTTTTACATTCATTATGAGCTCTTGCAATACTTGTTCGAAGGAAATATTGGACAACGCTATTATTTGCGATGGTGTTTGTGGCAATTCGTTTCACCCCACTTGCCTAAAGCAGAGCATCAAATCAGCCTCGTCTTCTAACACAACATGCAAGGAGTGCATCAATATTAAGCCGTGTCATGTGCTGAGATTGATGAAAAGTATCTCTAAGAATATTTTGCTGAGCAGGGTTGCATTGCCAATGGAATGGCTGCCATTAACTCGAGCCTGTCTGGCTTTCAGAATTTATTTGAGGATATTGGCGTTTTAAATCAAAAAACTGACGACATCATTAGGGCTCTGGACAGGGCCAATGATAATTATGATATGTTGCTTAGCAGGTATCACGAGCTCTCGCAAAGATTTTCGACTATGTCCAGCTCCTTAGATGACATATATGGGATTATTGCCAACTCCAAATATTCGTCCATTTCCAGTTCCAGTCCGGTTCTGCCAATCTGCGAGGATATACGCCGTAGTGTTAGGAATTTCAAAATTGACATGGACTCATGGTCATCGGCCGTTAGTGGTAATACGGATCTTCTTCGCTCTTTTTCATCGGAAGTGAGGGCTCTTCTGACTAAAGATGCTGCGTCTGCTGCTGTGGGTGAGAGCGGTTCATGTTTGGGGACTGTTTACGAGGTGAACGAATCCCGCGTTTCTGTGACTCCTCAGGTGGTCGGTTCCATTTCCTCTGGTGTCTCAGCGCCGGCCGATGGCTCCCCTTCTTCTAGACTTGGTCCTGCGCGGAATACTCCTGAATCAGCTTCTGCCTCTGATATGGATAATCCGGATACGATTATGGACAACAACATCAGCACTCTACGGCCAGCTAAGATCCCGAAATATGTCTTCTTATCTAGAATTCATCCTGATACTACTGAGGACGAGGTTATCGCCCATCTTCTTTCTCGTACTGGCGCTGCCCCGGGCACTGTTGCCTGTAGACGGATTGGTTCCTCACGCAATCGTTCTGGCTGTTCTTTTACTTCATCGTTCAAAGTGCTGGTTCCGGAGGATTTATTTAATGAAGTTCTTTCTCCTGAGATATGGCCCCGAAACTCCATTGTACGTGAGTTCATCCCAAAGACTCGACTCGGCTTGGATGATGCGTCCTCAAAAAACGGATCTCAGAAATCTCGATTTACTATGCAAACGTAACTGGTCTTCGTTCCAAAACGGCTAGGCTCTTTAATGGCTCCTGTGATCTCTGCTTCAATGTAATTTTTTTGACTGAAACGTGGCTGTGTCAGGGAATCTTGGATGCGGAGCTGTTCAGCTCTGAGTACATTGTTTTTCGACGTGATCGTTTCGCTGATTTGGCTAATGCGCCTGTTGGAGGTGGTGTTCTCTGCGCTGTGCGTCGTGATGTTCCATGCAGATTGATTGACATCCCGAGCTCCGAAGAATTGGAGGTTTTATGTGTCGCTGTTGGACTGCCTGGTAAAACTTTGTTCATTTCGACCGCCTATATTCCTCCAGGTTCTCCATCTAATGTTTATGAAAGATTTGCCTCCTGCCTGGAGGACCTCTCACATGCCTTGATGCCTTCCGACGAATTGTTGCTTTTGGGCGACTTTAACCTGCCTGATGTTGGCTGGGAGCTCTCTCACTCGAGTGATGACTCGGTTCCTTCTTTTCGGTCTGCCAATCAGTTTGCTCTTTCTTTTGTAGATGGCCTTGCTTCTTCTGGTTTATGGCAGACTTGCAGCATTTCCAACAGTCATGGAACGTTCCTCGACCTTGTTTTTTCTACTGATCCTGCTAGTACATCGATAAGACGTTGCTTGGTGCCTATTGTTCCTGAATCGATTCATCACCCTGCGCTTCATATTACTTTTTTCACTGATCCAGTAATAATAGCTTCTTGTGTGCCAGATGACGTTTGTTATAACTTCTGCAAGGCTGACTTCTCCGTAATCAACAAGTGGCTCTTAGCTTGTGATTGGAGTAGCGTGCTCAATGAACGTGATATTAATGTGGCTGTAAGTTCTTTTTATAATTTATTGTCTATCTGTTTTACTTACTGTGTCCCTATTTATAAATTGAATAACTTACGATCTAACCAGCCTTGGTTCGATAGTTCCTTAAAATATTTAAGAAATGTCAAATGTAAAGCCTGGAAGAGATTTTGTTCCTCTAGGAGCGACGCCGACTCTGTAGCTTATTCCAATTTACGCAGTCAATTTTTGTCTCACTTAGTGTCTTCTTACAATAACTATATTAATAGAATGAAAGCATCCCTACGAGTCGATCCTAAGCGATTTTGGAAGTTCGTGAACTTGAAGCGTAATTCTGATGGCTATCCATCTTCTTTGTCGTTCGGAGACAGTGAAAGCAATGAGCCCCTGACGATAGCAAACCTTTTTGCTGACTTTTTTAAAACTGCGTTTTTGGACGATACCTGTGATGTTAGCTTTAAGGATTTTACCCATTTGACGAGGTTTCCACCGACTTCTCTCGAATCCAAAGACCTTTTACTTGAGGAAGTTACGATTTTGAAGAAAATCTCTACCTTGACTGATAGTTTTTCAATTGGTCCTGACGGTATCCCCGCCGCACTCGTGAAAAGATGTTGTTCAGTTCTTGCTCCTATTTTGTGTTACTTATTTAATCTCTCAACTCGCTGCGGTATTTTTCCGAAAGCCTGGAAAACCTCATTAATTATTCCCCTCCGCAAAAAAGGTGATAAATGTGAAATCTCGAACTATAGACCAATTGCTAATCTTAGTTGTATTTCAAAGATTTTTGAGGCACTTATTTGTGATGTTCTATACTTCCACTGCAAGCCTTTTTTGCAACCGTTTCAACATGGCTTCATTAGAGGTTAATCAACTACCACCAATTTATTGGAATTTTCAAACTTTTGTATTTCTGAAATTGAAGATGGTAAGCAAGTTGACTGTATTTTTACTGACTTCAGCAAGGCTTTCGATAGAATTAATCACAGAACTTTAATTCTCAAACTCTCCCTTCTCGGGTTTCCACAAGTTTTTGTAAATTGGATTCACTCGTACTTATCTGAACGCATTCAGCGAGTTTCTGTTCGTGGAGCTCTGTCTGATATTATTTTCAACACTTCCGGTGTACCGCAGGGCTCCCACCCCGGGCCATTGTTATTTAAAATTTTTATTAATGACGTATCTACGATTCTGTCTCACTCAAATATTCTTTATTATGCCGACTACGCTAAGTTATTTCGCATTGTGTCTGGCAATGCTGATTGCCTTCTTTTAAATTCTGACTTGGACGCCTTTCAGAATTGGTGTTCCATTAATGACCTTCCCCTAAACATCGGAAAGTGTACATCTATGTCTTTCTCACGAAAAAGGTCTCCCTTTCAATTTAACTTTTCCATAGAGGGCTGTCCTTTAACAAGAGTTACTAAGACTAAGGACCTAGGTGTCTGGCTCAATTCCCATTTTTCTTTCGAGGATCATTTTGATGCCATAGTCAACAAGGCTAATATGACTCTTGGTTTCGTGAAGAGGTGGTCTAAGGAATTTGATGACCCTTACATTACAAAGCTCTTATATTGCACTTTTGTCAGGCCTATTCTGGAATATGCCTCTCCAGTCTGGTCGCCGTTATATGAGACACATATCAATTGCATTGAAGCTGTTCAACGGAGGTTTGTTAGGTTCGCTCTTCGTGGCCTTCCTTGGAATAACTCCCGTATATTGACTCCTTATGTTGATAGACTTGAACTCCTGCACTTGGATACACTCGAAAAGAGACGACGTAAAGCAAGGATCCTTTTTGCTTTCGACTGCATTCGGGGGTCTATAGACTCTTCTGTTCTCTTGGCTTGTTTTGGCTTGTCGGTTCCGTCTCGCTCCTTGAGGAATCACGACTTTCTTCAATTACCTTTTCATCGCACGAATTATGGATTATGGATTATCACGTCGATGTCGCGATTTTTTAATTCTTCTTTTGATTGCACTTTTCACTTTATCTACTTTATGCTTTTTATATATCATTTATACACTTTTGTATTTTCATGTTCTATTCATATATTCTCTCTTTATCTTTAATTTTCTCCGAAATTCATTTAATTAGTACACCTTTTTTTATTCTTATTGGATTGATCATCTTATTACCTTTCCAAAAAGGTGCAACATGTCTACGTAGAGAAAATATGTAGCAATTTATACGTAGAAATCCTGTCGGAGAATATTATATAAATCAACAAAATAAAGAAATTAAACTCAAATGAATTCTAAAATGCTTTTTATTGAATTAAAAAATAATTACAATTAATCTTGATAAGTAACAAAAGCCGTTTAAATTGTCCACCGCCACTTTCGATGCATGCCAACAATCTCCTGCCAAGTCCTGTGTTTTGGAGTTCATTAGATTATGGATTAATATGTCCTTTTAATTCGTAGACTTCAGCTTTGTCCATAAACAACAAAAAAAAGCAAAAATTGTCTCAACGAGTTTTGATCCGCACGCGTTTGAACTCACAACCGTTGTTTCTACTCAGCCCGGTTTTGTTTTTGCACCAAAGTCACTTATTACTCGAACTCTTTCAGTTTGGAATTAAAACAAAACAAGTTCACTAAAATTCAGTTCAATTTATTCCCAATTACGTTGAACTACACAAATTTTTTGCTTTGATTTCGATTTGCAACACCACTACAAGACTCGAGATTTCAAAAAATTTCACAGCTGGATAGACTAAGATTTCCATAAACTTCACGATTTCAATGTTCCACGATTTCAAAATTTCGTTTCACGATTTCGAAATAGTATTCTCATGCGCGCTGCAAGTCTATACTTATACATATACATATATGGTAAAGCATTAAATCAAATTTGAAAATATTTCCTTTTTTGGAAATAATTCTAGAACTTTTTCCCTTTTTATCATCCTCTATCTCACTTAGCAATATCGTCCTTCTCATATCATTAGTTTTGGACGAAAATCATTTGGTCTAAGCTTGACAAATTTAACGAAGAAAGTAGAAAAGTGAAAGCGATGACATCTCAAGTCTTGTCGTGGTGCCAAATGTGAACAAGTTTGGTAAATGCAAAAATATTATTTTATGTACATGTTTTTATGTTCTTTGTGAGATGTATATTGTTTATAAACATTATGATAATCATGTGACAGTGTAAGTACTAAACCTATCATTAATTTACAATATTTCATGAATTTAATCTAACCTAACCTTAAATAATAATTTCAGATCCAGTAATTTTATTCCTAAAAACAATCACAGCTAGTGGACTATGGATGCCAGTAGATGATCATCTCAGATACGTATCTTATTATTGAATATAACAAAGATTCTTTGTGTTGTCTTCATTTCAGGTTGCAGAGAAAAATATAGTTTTTCGAGGACTTCGACGATACAGTGTGGACAGCTCTCGACACCAAACATACTCCCCCCCTTGGGACCACACAATGTAGCATTTGCGGATGTTTTGCTTACTTAGTTGTTAGCCATGACCTTATATTTTGGAATGTCTAAAAAAATTAAGTGGATTAGAGCATAGGATTGTTGATTTTATGGAGGAGCTTCTATGGATATTGGGATGTGAGAGCTCAGGTGATTTAGGATAATATACGTTTTCTTTATTGTTTTTGTAATTGGTGTGAATCGAGCGTCGAAGTAAGCTTGCAGATTAAAATTTTCGATCGCAAGTCTGTATTCGCGTTATGATTAATTCACACTTCATCACCGACCAGATCAATTGGCAATAAACATATTTTCGTTACGGGGCGCTTTAACACGGAATTTTTCGTTTTCACCGTAACTACGCGTACTAAATTGTCAGTGCCGGGATGAGTTTCCACAATTTTTCCGAGAAGCCATCTAGTTGGTGGTAGATTTTCTTCCTTCAGTATAACTATATCACCTGGTACAAGATTTCGTTTTTTCTGCATCCATTTCGGGCGTTGCTGAAGACGACATAAGTATTCCGCATTCCACCTTTTCCAGAATGACTGATATAGATGTTGCACGAACTGCCATCTATCTAATCGATGAACATTTGTGTTAAGAACAGACGGTTCGTGGGGTGTTAGGAGAATATCGCCAACTAGAAAATGAGCTGGTGTTAGTGCAGTAATGTCGTCTGGATCGTTGCTCATTGCATAAAGAGGTCGCGAGTTTAAGAATGCCTCGATTTGCGTAAGAGCAGTGGCAAGCTCTTCATACGTCAGAGTGGAGTTCCCTAGAATTCTTTTCATGTGAAGTTTGGTGAGCCGGGTGGAATAAAGTGAAACTTCACTCCTTCACTTTCAATTAGGCCTGCGATTTCGAGATTAAATTCGTCTACCATTTGTTGCCTTTGACGGGTTAGGATTGTATTTCCTCCTATAAAATTTGTTCCACAGTCGCAGTATATATCGCTACATAAGCCTCGACGTGCTACAAACCTCCTGAATGCTGCGATAAATGCTTGTGCATTGAGATCGGTTACAATTTCTATATGAATTGCCTTTACGGCCATGCAAATGAATATCGCGACATAGCCCTTGTAATGTTTCGATCCACGGCCTCGATATCGTCGAATATTGAAGGGTCCACAGTAATCAATACCCACATGACTAAAGGGTCTCGACATGGTTACTCTGGGACGAGGAAGGTCACCCATTAACTGCGTTTGCACTTCAGCACTTTGTTTATGACAAGTTGCGCATTTATGTACCTGATGTCGCACTGTGTTTCTTGCTTTCAAGAGCCAAAATTGTCTGGCCATAACTCTCATCACCAACTGAGGACCACCGTGCATTGTGTCCATGTGAGTTTTATTAATGATAAGAATTGTTATATGGCATCTATCTGGTAAGATTATGGGATGTTTTTCCTCAAATGACATCTCTGCGAATCGCAATCTTCCGCCCACCCTTAGCGGTCCATCCGAATGTATAAATGGTGTTAACTTAATGAGCCGACTACTGGATTTTAAGATTTTTCCTCCCGTTAAGGCGTTGATTTCTTCTAAGAAATGTTCCTTCTGAACCTTTTTAATCCAAATGTTAAATGCTTCGTTTATTTCCGATGCTTTGAGGTATCCCTTTTCATTCGACTTAAAGCGATAACAATAGACTGTGACTCTTAACAGCTTTGTTAGCGATGAATATTTTTCTTCCAGGTTGTCAACTGATGTCTGCAAGGATATCACTTCTGTTTTCCTAATTTCTAAATTTGTTGCAGGAATGTCCTTTAGATTCGGCCATGAGGCTTTAGACATTTTGAGCCATTTTGGTCCGTTCCACCACAAACAATTTCGATGTAATTCAGAGGGAAGGAGGCCTCTTGTTGCGCAGTCTGCTGGGTTTTCCTTAGAGGGAACATGCCTCCAGATTACTTGCCCGGCCAATTCAAGAATGTGAGACACTCTGTTTGCAATGAAGGTTTTCCACTTGGAAGGTTGACCTCGTAACCATGCTAATACGATTTGTGAATCCGTCCAAGCATAGGTATTGTGATTGGCAATTTCTAATGCGTTGGTAACGTATTTGAGTAGCTTCGCCAAAAAGACAGCACCGCATAGTTCCAGTCGGGGCAAAGAGATGGTTTTTATGGGCGCTACCTTTGATTTTGCTGATAGAATCGCTAAATTTCTTTTTCCATCCAAGTCTGTGACGCAAATATAAGCAACCGCAGCATATGCTATTAGGGATGCGTCCGAAAATCCATGAATTTCAATGCATGCCGAAGATTGTGAAATGTGCAACCATCTTGGAAGTTTGACAGTGTTGATTTCTAACAATTTTTCCCTGAAACTGGTCCATTCCTTTTCGATATTTTGGGGCACGGTTTCATCCCAATCTAATTTTGCTAGCCATAGTTTTTGAATAAATGTTCTTGCAATAATGATGGTTGGAGTTGCCCATCCCAACGGATCAAATAACTTTTCAACGTCAGATAATATTGTGCGTTTTGTACATCTTCCACTCATATCGTCCAATTTGATAGAATAACACAAACTGTCGCTTAAGGGATTCCAGTATAGACCTAGAGTTTTTATGTGATCAGTTACATCTACCTGAAGAGAGATCTTGTCCTTTTGATGTTCTGCAGCAGCGTTGTTAATAAGATCAGGGAAATTCGATGACCACTTTCGTAAGTTGAATCCTCCTGATTGCAACAAACTAACTAATTGATTCTGCTTTTCCATCGCCTGTGCTGCAGTGTCTGCCCCTGAAAGCAAATCATCTACATAGAACTCCTTTAAGGTTGCCTCCGCTCCAACGGGATATCTCTCCTTCTCGTCCAGTGCTAACTGCTGAAGTACTCGCGTAGCAAGAAAGGGGGCACTTTTCGTTCCAAATGTCACTGTGAGCAATTTGTAATCCTTAATCTGTTCATCGCCCGAATTTCGCCACACAATACGCTGATACTCTGCGTGCTCCGGTTTCACGTATAGTATATCTGACGGTACATCTTTTCGATGTCCGCGGTGAACGCTATCTTATATTTTCGCCAACGTAAGAGTAAAAATGCGAGTTCGTCTTGGATGGCGGGGCCCTTAAGTAGAATGTCATTCAGAGATGTTCCATTAGACGTTTTCCTAGACGCATCAAAAACTACTCTCAATTTGGTAGTCGTACTATCATATTTGATAACAGCGTGGTGAGGTAGATACGCATATGTGTTTGTTAGATTTTCGGTTCGTTCTGTATCTGTTTCTCCAGCTCGAACCTCCTCCATATGGCCAAGTGTTATGTATTCCTGTAAGCACTGTGAATATTCGGTCTGTAAAGTCAGATTTCTTTTAAAACGAGATTCTATTTGAAGGAGTCTAGCTACGGCTGATGCCCTGGACTTTCCTAGCATTACGCTGCCATCTAAATCATTGAACGGGAGGGCAACTTCATAGCGGCCATTTTTCATACGGCGGTAAGTTTTAGAAAAGATTTCTTCACACCTTTGTTCTTCTTTGCTTAATATTTTCTTTTCTTTTAGCTCTTCTACTTCCCAGAATTGTCGGAGTTGGTTATCAAGATCTGTCGCAATCGCAATATGAAAGTTGTTTATCCGGTTTTCGGTGTTGAGCACTTCTCCCGTCAATATCCATCCAAAAAGTGTTTTTTGTGCGATGGGAGAGCCTGATTTACCCTTGATGAGTCCACTTTGAATGATTCTAGAATAAACGTCTGCCCCTAACAATAAATCTATTCTTCCAGGTTCATAATATAACGGGTCAGCTAACTCTTAGTTATGTAGATGTTCCCAATCTGTCAGGATTCTTCGATTTGGCAGTAGATGTGTTAGTTTTTTCAGGATTAGACCATCGACTTCAATAGTAACGTTATCATTATCTCTCGACTTTATCACTAAATGTGGTCTTGCATTGACTTGGCCAGCCTTCGATTGACCAACGCCCGATATGACAGCGTGAATGGATTCCTTTGGCAATCGTAAGGCCTGTGCGACGGTCTCGGATACGAAGCTAGCTTGCGAACCTTGGTCTATCAAGGGACGGACAAGTTGTTCTCTTCCCGACGGTGCAACGACTCGAACTAACGCAGTAGCCAATAAAATTTCACGACTAATATGAGCATCGTTAATTAAGAATGAGTTGACCTGAGACGAAGCTGTTTCACCAGTTTGTGGCATGAATAGAGGAGATGATACAGACAATGATGACTGAACCCGATGATGTGGATGCTTGATTTCTCTAGAATTCGTAGCTGTTCTAGTTGGATATGTTGCTGCCATATCTTTCTCGAAACTTTGAGTCCGCTGCGTTCCTGAAGAGTTCGTGTTGTTCTTATGAAGAAGCGTGTGATGTTGTTTTCTGCAATGGAAGCATCTTCGCTGACTAGGGCAATTTACCATGATATGCCCAACACCGAGACAATTTAGACATAAGCCCATAGCTTTAGTTATTTCTAATCTTTGAGAAGAATCCAATGATAAAAATTTTGGACATTGTCGTACACTATGATGCCCTGCGCAAATGAGACAACTATTATTTGTGATGGTAGAAAACGCTTGCATAGATGATTTCGGTCTCGATATTTGATTTCTATTGTTCTTAGGTGTGATGTGTCTTCTGGTAGCTACCGCCTCTAAAGTTCTGAATCTACATTCTAGAAATTCTTGTAGTTCCTTCCTAGATGATAAATCTCTTCGTTTGGAAAGGCTTTGTTCCCAAAGCTGGTGAGTTTCTGAAGGGAGTCTCTGGACGATCAAATAAACGATAAAAACGTCCCAATTCTCAACGTTAATGTCTAGATTTGATAAAGCGTGCAAACACTCGGTTGTTGTGTCTAGTAAACCTTTCATACCCTGCGCGGTTTCCTGTGTTACTGAAGTTTGAGACAAAAGCGTTTTTAAATGCGTATTGACTAGCACCCGTTTATTATTATAACGATCCGTTAGAAGATTCCAAGCTGCTTCATAATTATTTTTAGTAACTTGGAAGTGGCGTAACAAATTTTCTGCTTCACCTCCCAGATGTAATTTCAGAAACTGGACTTTTTGTACAGCCGGTAAATCTTTATCGTGCACTAGGGTCTTGAATAAGTCATGAAATGTGGGCCACTTTTTATAATCACCATAAAATTTTCCCAATGATATTTTAGGTAATTTTATGGATGATTCGTCCGTATTTTGTCGCAAAATGGTGATTTCTGACTGAGGTTCTTCCTTTTCATTCGATTGTTTTCCTTCAAGAGGGAATTCTCGTTGAAATCTGTCTTCAACCGCAGCATAATTTTTAATTCGTAGACTTCAGCTTTGTCCATAAACAAAAAAAAAAAAGCAAAAATTGTCTCAACGAGTTTTGATCCGCACGCGTTTGAACTCACAACCGTTGATTTCTACTCAGCCCGGTTTTGTCTTTGCACCAAAGTCACTTATTACTCGAACTCTTTCAGTTTGGAATTAAAACAAAATAAGTTCACTAAAATTCAGTTCAATTTATTCCCAATTACGTTGAACTACACAAATTTTTTGCTTTGATTTCGATTTGCAACACCACTACAAGACTCGAGATTTCAAAAAATTTCACAGCTGGATAGACTAAGATTTCCATAAACTTCACGATTTCAATGTTTCACGATTTTGAAATAGTATTCTCATGCGCGCTGCAAGTCTATACTTCGATTGACTTTCAGTTATTTTCTCAACCTCGAATATCTACCGTATTTTTTCTGAAAGTTATGCAGGTTTACCATATATGGTAAAGCATTAAATCAAATTTGAAAATATTTCCTTTTTTGGAAATAATTCTAGAACTTTTTCCCTTTTTATCATCCTCTATCTCACTTAGCAATATCGTCCTTCTCATATCATTAGTTTTGGACGAAAATCATTTGGTCTAAACTTGAAAAATTTAACGAAGAAAGTAGAAAAGTGAAAGCGATGACATCTCAAGTCTTGTCGTGGTGCCAAATGTGAACAAGTTTGGTAAATGCAAAAATATTATTTTATGTACATGTTTTTATGTTCTTTGTGAGATGTATATTGTTTATAAACATTATGATAATCATGTGACAGTGTAAGTACTAAACCTATCTTTAATTTACAATATTTCATGAATTTAATCTAACCTAACCTTAAATAATAATTTCAGATCCAGTAATTTTATTCCTAAAAACAATCCCAGCTAGTGGACTATGGATGCCAGTAGATGATCATCTCAGATACGTATCTTATTATTGAATATAACAAAGATTCTTTGTGTTGTCTTCATTTCAGGTTGCAGAGAAAAATATAGTTTTTGGAGGACTTCGACGATACAGTGTGGACAGCTCTCGACACCAAACACCCTGTTTAAGGCGTATTGTTGCCAACTCGGCTAACAAAATCCTCCCTATAAACTTCATCCTTCTGGACATCTATCAGGCCGAGGAATCGGTGCACCTCGTCCAATCCAGCGGTTAGGTACGGTGTTAGCCGTTTGCGCTGGTACTCCATCGTGTTGTTGAAAAATTCCCCTAAGATTATCCATAGGGTTCTTTTTTATTAGATCTGGCAGTGTATTGCCCAAAAAGTCCGCATAAATTTCACTATTAAGCACTTGCGGCAAAAGGAATGGTCCTACCAAATGGTTGCCGATGATACCAGCCCAAACATTGACACTGAATATCTGCTGGAATGAGGTCTCCTCTGCTTTGCTCTTTTGCAAGGATAAAAATTAGAAATTGAAATATTACAATTTGAAAGTATGTAAGGTGAATCTAAAAAAAATGGAAAAATTAAAATTTCAAACCAAAACATAAATTCAAAATGTAAATAGAAAGAAGAAAAATATAACTAAAATTTGAATTAAAGCTTAGAAACTGAATGTTAGAAATTAAAAATTTGAATAATATAAGATTATAATGAAAAATATAAAAGTTACAAATTGAAATGTCAAAACAAAAACAAAATCAGAACGTAATAAGGGTGGGAGCTAAAGCCTAAAATGTAAGCTAAATTAGGAAGGTATAATTTAAAATCAAAAAGAAAAATTTTTTGGGTAAATTTATTTAATACTATAATAATTGTAGCATCGGAACAAAGCAAAATAAACTTGTGATTAAAATTATAATATTTTTTTATAAATCTGAAATAATGTATTAAAGTTTTGTACAATCAGCAAGATGCATACGTTTTGTGGAATCGGTAACACGGTATGACCAAATGACCAAAACGAGGAAAACAGCGAAGACGTTTCGTTTTTGTTTATTTGATAAGTTGTGCGGAACCACAATGAAAAAAAATATATATATGCATATATATATATATATATATATATATATATATATATATATATATATATATATATATAATAACAAAATTTTGTTGTTTAAGATTAATTTGGTAAAAGTTACTTACTCATAACCCCAAAAATGAGACAATTGCAGGAATAATTTTCAGTATTGTTAGGGCAAGACCGACTGGACGATCTGAGGCTCCTACACTTCGCTTAACTTGTTTCCACTACTGGATGGTTTTTAAATCTGCAATATTAATATGCAGCAAATATAATTGAAAGATTTAACCTTGCTAATTTATTATATTTATTTCGGAATTAGCAATTATTCCTTTTTACATTTCTCTGTTCGGCTCGAGAACTAAATCTAAACTGAAACTTCATTACAATGGCAATTGTTTTTTCTTCAGCTAATTTTAACACAGTAAGCATTTGATTTTGGTTTTCAAAAAATTAATGTACAGTATTTTAATTACAACTCCAGTAAAAATAATTTTGTCGACGTCTTAACATTCCGGCCGGCTTGAAGACTCTTCAACTTTAGTCATCATTGGTAAAGGTGCAACCTTGTGAACTCGGAGTATGATCCCCTTCCTCGTACGAATATCTAAGACTCTAACTTAACCATCCACACCGTGGATTGTCCTGCAGATTCTCCCCATTAGCCATTGGTTAGGAGGCAGTTGGTCATCTGCCACTAAAACCAAAGTATTTTCCTTAACATCTGGCGACGAATACTTTACATTTATGTTTTGTCTGCAATCCATCTATCCAATAGTGATAACTTCTGATCTGTAACGTCTGGTTCTGGTATTTCGAGGAGGGTGCCATTTACCAAAAAATGGCCCGGAGTAAGGGCACTTTCATCGTTAGGGTCGGAAGACATTGCTGATATCGGTCGAGAATTTAGTATGGCCTCGACCTGTGCTGCAACAGTGGTTAGTTCTTCAAAAGTAAGAGCAACTTCGTTGATGGTTCTAACCAAGTGGTGCTTTACCGATTTCACCGCTGCCTCCCACAAACCCCCAAAATGTGGTTCACGAGGTGGGATAAATCGAAACTCAATGCCAATTTCGGAACAATAGTCACTGACATCCCTTCCATACTGTTCATCTAAGAATTTCCGAAGAAATTCTGCCAGCTTTGTACTTGCTCCAGTAAAATTTGTGGCATTATCACATGATAACGTGATAGAAATCCCTCTGCGACTCATAAAACGCTTCAATGCTGAAATGAAGGCATCTGTTGATAAACTGGATACCACCTCCAAATGTACTGCCTTGGTTGCAAAACATACGAAGACTGCCAAGTAGGATTTAGTTAGAGATTTGCCACGTAGTAGTTTTGTTGTCCAAAAAGGGCCGCAAAAATCTACCCCCGAATGTATAAAGGCTCTAGTAGATTAAAGCCGTAGTGCTGGTAACGGACCCATGATCTGATTTAATAGCTTCGGACGATAATGAAAGCAGTGGATGCAACGGCGAACAACCCAATTTCCTAGGGACTTAGCGTTTACGATCCAAAATCGTTGACGTGGAATTGCGACCAGAGCCTGACTACCTGCATGAAGAGAGTTACGGTGCAAATATATTGTATAAGAAAATATGAAAGGATGATTTTTAGGAAGAAGTATAGGATACTTCGAATAATAAGGAAGATTTGCATTCTGTAAACGCCCGCCCACTCGCAAAAGCTTTGGACAACCACTAACAAGCAAAGGAGTCAAACTCTTGACAGGGCTCCTGGGGCTAATATTCCATTTCTTTGCAAGGAGACAATTTCTGACTTGAATGTATGCTGCTGAATAACGTACACCATTCTTCTCAGGTTTTCATCTAGTTCCTGTGGCGTTAATCCGTCACGATATTTTTGATTTCCTTAACGTTTCGATGATAACGAATTATAAAAACGAAGGAAGTAAGCAAATATTCTTCGGATTTTTAAAAAGTTGTTCACAAATCAAGTCCTGTCCTGTCCTGTCCAGACTTCACCTTTCGCTCTTCTGGAATACCAATCTTACATAAATTTATTCCTTTCATTGCTAGCCAGGCATTTTCACCCTGAATTAGAAATGGTGGCCCATTAAACCAACTGGTACTGATTAGTTCGTCCACTTTTGCACCTCGGGAAACTATGTCCGCAAGATTTACTTCTAATCTTACATGCCGCCAAAGAATATTGTTAGCTGTAATTTGTTGAATCTCTGCTACTCGATGTGAAACAAACGTTGACCATTTCGAAGGATATCCATGCACCCAATGGAGAACTATTTCTGAATCCGTTCAGAAGTAAATTTTTGTCAAAGGACCCAACGATGTTCGATTTGCTTCCCATAATTTTGCCAAAATAAAAACAGCACAGAGTTCCAATCTAGGTAATGACAAGGTTCTTAGAGGTGCAACTCTTGATTTAGCTATCACCAAGTTACTGACGATGTTTCCTGAGGAGTCGTGACTACGCAGATACATGCAGCAACCTTATCCTCTATTAGACGCATCTGCAAATCCGTGCAACTCACGAAGTGTTCAATTAGGCGCTGCACCCAAGCACCCAGGAATTCGAATTTTATTTACAATTAACAACTGATTACGAAAGTTCTTCCATTGATGCCCATGTACGGTGTCTAACTGATCGTCCCAGTTCAATTTCATTGACCGCAGTTCTTGCATGAATATTTTTCCACAAACGATTACCGGATTCAATACTCCTAAAGGGTCATAAAGGTTGGCCAAGTCAGAGAGTACACTCCGTTTGGTGACAAGTTTTGGCTCTTTTTTTACAGTTCATCGAAAGCACAGATGATCCTTTGTTGGATCCCACATTAGTCACAAAGCCTTTATGATGTCAGAGTCGTTGATCCTCAGCAGCTTTTCTTTGTCATCATTGGCGACGTTACTGCAAAATTCAGGTTCATTGGAGCACCATTTCTTAAGTTGGAAGTTCCCTTGATGTAATATGGATTTGACCTGCGATTTGATTTCATGCAATTCTTCCTTTGAATCTGCACCACTAATTAAATCGTCCATGTAGAATTCCTCATAAATAGCACGAGCTCCCCTGGGATATTTTTCTGCATTACAGTTAGCTAAATATTTCAAACAGCGCGTAGCTTGAAAAGGTGCAGACGTTGTGCCATACGTGACCGTTTTTCAAACATATGTCTGAAGTGGCCTTGTCGGCGATTCCCTCCAAATTATGGCCTGATAAACTCGATTACTTTCGGCTATCCTAATTTGACGATACATCTTAGGAATATCAGCGGTAATTGCATATATATGACAACGAAATTTTATCACAATAGAGTAGAGATCGTTTTGTATTACAGGTCTACACATAAGAATATCGTTCAATGCGATTTTGGAGGAAGACCGGCAGGATGCGTCGAACACCACACGAAGCTTGGTGCTGGAGCTCTCCGGAATGTAATACTTTATAGGAGACGGATCTAAACAAAAAGATTCCATATGATCCAATTCTTCATATTGACGCATGAAGTCAATGTATTGCGATCGCATCTCATCATTTTTGGCAAGTCTACTATCCATTAGAAAAAATCTTTTCTTGGCTATCTCGAGACTATTTCCCAAATAACCAGGATCAATCTTAAACGGAAGTTGTAGGACAAAATGACGACCACTGCCCAATGAAACTGTTTTCAAGAAATGATCTTCGCATTTCTTCTGTTCTGCAGTCCACTTTGATTTATTTCCTGAAACATTCTGGATTTGCCAAAGTCTTTCTACTGCTTCATGTAATTTAGCATCTAGTGAACTTTAGTTTGATTTTTCTATTAATAGACAGGTTTTATTATGTATGGAAGGATTCAATTTATATCGACCACCAATAATCCAACCGAAAGCTGTATTTTTTAAGACGGGATGAATATCAGAAAGTTTGATTGTACCTTCCTTCAAACAGTTATATGTTATCTCCGCTCCTAATAACAAATCGATTTTCCTAGGAATGAAAAATTCGGGATCGGCTAACTTAACATCTGAAGGCATTTGCCAATCCGAAGCCTTGAATTGACGATCTGGTTGAGAGCCAGTAATGATTGATAAAACCCAGGCCTCCAAGCTTATTAAATCGTCGTTAAATCGTGACTTAATCACAGCCTCTGCCTTAAACTTGATTCTGCTATTAACTTCAGAAATTCCACTGATCTCTTGAGCGTCACGATAGCGCCTTAGTTGAAGTTTTTTCAGTAGATCATCCGTGATGAAATTCAAGGTGGACCCAGTGTCCAAAACAGCACGAGCAGGAACCATATCACCCGATATATTTTTAATCTGCACAATAGCAGTTGCTAAAATAACGTGGTCAGCCGTTAACGTTGTGAGTAGCCGAGTGCAAAGTAGTGCTGGAAGCAGGAAACACTAGTTTTTAGGGATGGGCGATCTTCGATTCGATCTTGACGGATCGATCTTTTGGCCTTCGATCTTCCGATTTTTAAATCGGGTTTTCGCTGGACCGATTCAGCTCGAATCGATTTATTTATTTCCGATTCTCATCCATTTAAGACAAGATAAAACGCGCTAAAATCATCATTAATTCGTGTAATAATCCTGCAAATTTAAAATTTCGTTTCTAATAAAATAGTTTTTAAAAGAAAAGTTGAACCGACTTCACAAAAAGCGCTAAAAAGTATAAAATAATTTTTAATTTTATATCTATTACGACATTTTGAAGTCGGTGCAAATCAAACAAACCAAACAACTACAACAAAAATATTTAATCGTCATTTCTTATGATCCCGTAAGCTGAAACGTTCAATTGTGGTTATGTAGTTGTTTTATTTGTTTAATTTGCACCGACTTCAAAATGTCGTAATAGATATAAAATTAAAAATTATTTTATACTTTTTAGCGCTTTTTGTGAAGTCGGTTCAACTTTTTTTTTAAAAACTATTTTATTTTACACTTTTTAGTGTCTTCTACTCTATACAACGAAGAAAGAACCATCCAAATCGGTCCACACGTTAGACGTTTCTTTTAACCCCCTACCCCACCCCCATTCCACTAAACTTTCTCATGGTATCAACCAAGGAACATACTCTACCGAACAGAAAAGGAATCATCGAAATCGGTTCACGCGTTACTACCCCTCCCCTTCCCCCACCACCACCATAGGAAGAAATTATTCTCCTATTAGCAATGGGGGATCACACTCTATACAACAGCAAAAGAAGCATCCAAATCGATTCAGGCGTTACAAAAATAGGTTCCACCCCCCTTCTCCCACCCCCACCCCAGCAACATTTTTTTTCTCGTAGTATCAATCAAGGATCATACTCTACCCAATAGAAAAAGAATTATCCAAATCGGTCCACGCGTTACGAAGTTAGACTACCCCCCCCCCCCCACCCACACCTTTCTCCATAGGACCAAATTATTCTCCTATTAGCAATGGGGGATCATACTCTTTACAACAGAAAAGGAACCATCGAAATCGGACCACGCGTTACAAAGTTAGGTTCCACCCCCACCCCACACCCCCATCCCCCCAAAATTTTTTTCACCTAGTATCTCCCACTGAACATACTCTACCCAACAGAAAAAGAATTATCCAAATCGGTTCACGCGTTACAAAGTTAGACTACCCCTCCCCCCCCTCCCCCCACCCTAGGCCAAATTTTTTTTCTCCTGTTAGCAATGGGAGATCATACTCTGTACAACAAAAAAAGAACCATCCAAATCGGACCACGCGTTTCAAAGTTAGGTTTCACCCCCACCCCCCACCCCCACCCAACCGAAAATTTTTTTGACATGGTACCAATCGGGGAACATACTCTACCCAACAAAAAAAGAATCATCAAAATCGGTCGACGCGTTACGAAATTATGCCCGGTCAGACATAAAAAAAAAAATAAAAAAAAATAAAAATAAAAATAAAAAAAAATAAAAAATACGCGTCGAACTTAGAACCTCTTTGTTTTTGGGAAGTCGGTTAAAAACTTGATAATGTTAGATAAATGCATTTCGGATCTCTTTAATATGTTAGTGTTATCTGTATTAGTAAGTACCATGATTTTGTGATTTTGTAATCATCAGTGGGTGTTTATCCCAAAGATTACCTAACATGTACTAGATAACCGACTCCCTAAATTACCCAGCTTATCTGGAAAAAGTAACACTGGCACCACAGAAAAACGAAATATATCCAGCTTTTAGAGTCATAAGAATTTACATGCAAATAAAGAGTACAGGTAGTGTGCGGTCATTTACTCCTGTCAAAATTATTTGAGAGAATCACTTACCGCAGTCAAAATTCTGTTCTCATCCGGAGAGAATTACAGACTCCTGTCAAAAAAGTATCGCCAAATCTTGTCGAAGAGTAAAAATGTACCAAAAAGTACCACCAATAAAAACAATTCATGTGAAGCACTTGACTGAGTTACTTACTTGGGTGCGTAAGAAACTTTCAAACTTAATGGATTCCGATCTTTTTATGGTTGAAGTATATTTAACATTTGTAAATGTACAATAAGAGAAGTATACGTGTCTCTTATCCACAAACTCTCCCGGAAAACAAATTTTTTTATTTTTTGCTTAAAAATTTCGAGCATTCCTCACAGGATGGTACTGTCTGAAAATCGAGAGATTCTTCCCATTTTCCTTGAGTTTCCGAGTCTAACTTGCTACGTATAATATGATTTCTTCGGTGGTGCCTAACGAGTTCAACGCCTTCATGTGAACGTTTACCTTATCACATAAAGCTCGTAACTGCGCTGATGTACCTTTGGTAGCCGTTGGAGTTTCACATAAATTTTGCGCCTGAAAAATAATACATTTGTTATCGTATCTAGATTTTAGTAAATTTAGAGCTTCGGTGTAGTTATCTTCTGTCATTTCCAAACACTCCACCAACCTCAAAGCTTGACCTTCTAGACATGTTATCAAGTGCTAAAATTTTTGAACCTTCTTGAGATCATTACAATAATTCACTAATGTATTTAATGTGTTTATGAAAGAGGTATACTCAGTATATTCCCCAGTAAATCTTGGCAACTTTAGTTTTGGTAAAACTGCTGTAGTAGACGTTGAACCAAACAGCGAACTGTTCAAGTCGAATTGCCGAGATTTTTCTTCAGGTTTCGGTTCTTTTTCATGTAGCAATTTTAAAATTTTGACATTTGCACCGCAGGTACTGATTTTCAATTTCATCTCTATAACTAAGCTCTTCTTCATCGGGAACTTCAGCCTCAATCGTTTCTTGAAATGTTAAAGTTTGTGCAAAATATTTCTCCAATAAACCAAGTCGGCAATTAAGCTCTTCTCCAGTAATGACATTTTCATTCTGATCGATATAATTTTTTATTTTGATCAGGCAGCCTTTCATTACTACACGGCGGCTTTTAACAGCGGTAATTTCCTCTTGTTTAAGCATTTTCCCTGACCTTTATATCGTCTTATGCAATTAATCTCGTTTTCGAATTCCGAAATCACGTCGGGGGGTCACCAAAAAATGTTAGGGCAAGACCGACTAGACGATCTGAGGCTCCTACACTTCGCTTAACTTGTTTCCACTACTGGATGGTTTTTAAATCTGCAATCTTAATATGCAGCAAATATAATTTAAAGATTTAACCTTGCTAATTTATTAGATTTATTTCGGAATTAGCAATTATTTCTTTTTACATTTCTCTGTTCGGCTCGAGAACTAAATCCAAACTGAAACTTCATTACAATAGCAATTGTTTTTTCTTCAGCTAATTTTAACACAGTAAGTTTGCTTTTGGTTTTCAAAAAATTAACGTACAGTATTTTAATTACAACTCTAGTAAAAAATAATTTTGTCGACGTCTTAACAAGTATCATTAAAAACTACATTGAGATTGTTTCACACATTCATTCCTAAGATGTCAACATAAGTTTTCAGGGAAATATCATAGTTTGTTATGTGAGCTTGATAATATGCCTGTGGTATGTTATTGCCAAGACAATACCAGCCAAAACACCAACCTTAATGCCGGTGTCTTAAACAACCACGACTTGGAGTAGGGATGATCGATTTTCATCGATGTTCACGAAACATCGATGTTGAGCGAATCAACATCGATGTTGAAGTGTATAGAATATCGCACAATCGATGTTAATGACAGAACATCGACCTTCGATGTTGGCGAAAAAGAACCGGATCTAAATTCAAAAATATTTTTTTTCTATATTGAAGACTAAGCATATGTTGCTTTATAATTATAGGAGATTAAAAAATATCTTTATACATATTTATATAGTTCGGCTGAGAAGAAAGTAACTTAGAATGTTGGTTGGTCAGATGCTCCCTTCTACTAATCTCCACATAGTGAGAGAAACTGAAATTCTATTTAGAGAGCAGCAGTAGAAGCAACCGGCAAAACTTTTACATTCTGAGTTAGAATAAGGCTGGTTTCCAGCTGATTTGTTATTTGAATCATATTCTAATTTATAGATAATAAAATAACAAAGTTAAGCAATAATGGGCTGATAGTGTTACTCAAATTTGTCACAGGGTTTTGCTTGCTTTATATACGGAGGCAGCTGAGGGTCAGTTACATTATGTTTTCCATTTAAGCCTCATAAACAGGTTTACTCATGTTTTAGTAAATATATATATATTTTTTTTCTGGTAAAATAAACACATAACATTCCAAAACATACTTATTTACTTTTTATAAATCAAATAAATACAAAAACAAATCAAATCAGAAACAAAGAGGTGACGTTAAATACGCTGACTGCTCAAATGGTATTTTATTTCAGCTTTAGACATGTTCAAGTAAAGTACATCCCAATGATCATTCAAAAGACAAAGAATTAATAGGTTCATTAAATGCATAGTTAGGTCGACAGATGTAAAGAAAGTCATAATTTCCCAAAGGGCGACAAGGAACTAAGATATTCGGACGGGTAGGTAGTTTCGGGGTATTAATTGTACCCTGCAAACATTCATAAACGAACATAATCCCAAAGACTCGCGTCTCATCTGTAGAGTGCTCACAGAAAGAAGCTTTAGTATATAGGTGTAGGGAGGCAATATAACAGGATTGTTCTATGGAAGCCTACAAAGGGCAAATGTAAGAACCTACGTTATATCGCTTCGAAGAAACTAATATGAACCAAATAAAATCGTGACTAGACCGCGGAAGCGTACTCTAAAATTGGTCTAACTAAAAAGCAATAAAGAGTCTTGGTAACAAAACAATCATCAAACTCACGAGACCATTTCTTTTCGTAGCCCAAAACCAAATATCTACGCCGATAGTTGTTCCCGATCTTGTATTCGATATTGTTCAATCATTGTTCAGTTTTAATTTTAGTTAGTTGTCTTCGACGTTCACGTTAAAATCACCGCTCAGTATTATTGGTTTTTTATCCCAACTTTTGTTCCATAAAGCTGCACCTGTTGCAGATTCTCTGTCCCACCATATTCTTCATGGAAAGGCCTCGACTCCGCATTAATAGATAGTTGTAAACCTAAGAAAAGCCATATTGAAAATGCCCATTAATTGATTAAAGTGAAAAACAGCGAATCAGAAATAAACCATTCAAGCATCTTGCTTTCTCACGCCCTTCTACAAATTCATTGTATTTAACATCGATATTACGGAACATCGATGTTTAGAGTTCGATTACTATCGATCATCGATGTTTAGTCGTCGATGTTGACATCGATGTCAATATCGATGTTATGTCAACATCGCTCATCCCTAACTTGGAGTCATATTTTGATGGACAGATGTCGCCTGGCAATTTTGAGCAACCGATTTATAGAAACCGACTGCTAGAAAAAATATACCTTTGAAAGTGTGGGGGGAATCTGTAAAAGACCGGTTGTAGAAAGTCGAGAGAATTGCCGGCTTTCTTTTTGACGTGAACCTTCATAGAAGTAATACAGAACTATTCTTTTGCTTTTTGTGTTTTGTGAAGAAAGTTTGAGGCTGTAGAAAAAACTACAGCAGGACTTGCTTGTTGCCCAAAACTGGAAAAAAAGAAAATGAAATCTACAATATTGCTCAAGGAATAGCACAATTAGACGACATGAAAATGGTGAGGAAGATTTGTGAAGATCAAACTATTATTGAACGGTTTTGAGGAAAGAATTCATCTCAACAATTTTCTAAGTCTTCAAGGTACGTTGTAAAGTAACCAAAAAAAAGCGGGAAAGAATTAATCAGTGCACGTGGTGAGTGAACATTTTATAGAAATCCATTTGGCTAGATTGAAAACTTGAAAGAAATGTTTTATTGTATATTGTAAAACAATTATTTGCTCAAATATGCTTCTTTTCTCCTAACATATAAAAAAAAGGGGGTAGCGCCATAGCATGTCACTACATCCAGAAAGTAATACCTTAAAAAAAGTTTCATCTTTCAATATTGTAACGATAATGTGAAATCCTGTTAGGGAATTAAAAGCTTGGTTCTTTCCATTATTTCGATTTTCATCACGAATGAAATTAAACGCTGCTAAAGAACGAGGTATTAAGTTTGATGAGGTGTATATATACCTCATTGTAGAATTTAGGGGATCACTCCTTTGGGCATAAAAATTACGTATATATTAATAATAAACTTTTTAAATTGATTTTATACTTTATTTTTAACTGCTACTATTCCCGGATCAAAAGGTATCAGAATCGTTAAACCAGTAGACAGGAGCAATATTCATTTGCGAATTATACCCAAAATTGGGATATCGCCCCTAAATAGACTTGACAATTACTCATTTGGGTACTCGTTTTCACTTCACGTAGTTTAAAGTTCTCGTAAATTAAAGGGAAAATAGCGACGGATTGTTTTGGATGATGCCGAGAAATGTTTTGAGATGAAAATCAGGTGTAAGTTAAATTTTCTGTTGTGCTATTGTGAATTATTGGATGTGATTAAAACGAGAACTTGACGCAAGGACTTGTCTAGGATTTCAATGGTTTTCTCTTTAAACCATTAGATCGTTTGTATAAGGTGACTGAAACTGTTGAATTGATAAAGTTTTGTACGAACAGAATTAAATTAGACTCTTTCTCTCTCCCTTGGTGTATCGAGGGCTGTTCCGGATGGTTAACGTATGGATTGTTCTCTTTCCGTGAGCGTAGTATGATAAACGGACGGTTGCCTTGCTTCCGGGCGAAATCTAGATCCTTGTTACTGGTATCTCGTAGCATTCGGCTAGCTCTTCAACTCTCCCCAAGAAGAAGGATAAAGTGCGAAAATGGAACGTGCACTTTGACAAGGGACAAGACCCCCTAGCTTGTCCCTTGTCAAAGTGCACGTTCCATTTTCGCACTTTATCCATGATTTCCCCGTCGCTTATTCGGGAGACGGTAGGCTCGGTTGTTGCCATTGTCGGTATTTCTTCGAATGTCTGCAGCTTTCTGGTACTCGGTGAGGTGCTGATGCTTCGCTCTGGATATAAGGTCGGAGTTAGTAGTGACGGGGCTCCTACTAGGCCGGATGATTCTCCAATTTCGATGAGGAGCTTTCCAGCTTTCTCTTCTCGTTTTCGGAGCTCTTCGACTGTTCCGTCACTATCCAATTTCCGATTGGCTAGTTCCTTCTGTAGTTCCTAATTTTTCAAGTAGCTGATTGGGATGTGTGGCCTCGGTTTGGTTGGTTGACATTATTATGTCCCTGCTCGGGCGCCAATTTTGTAACGTGTTTTCCGGTAGTGGAGGGTGAACGGGCTTCTGGAAAGAAACTCACCAATTCCTCACTACAAATGTCAGTTTATTCACAGCCTATTACTTCAGTTTTATTCACAACTTAAATTCTACACATGTATGGTCTTTGTCTTATCTTAACAATTCACTGTTTATCCTATTCTCTAAAGTTTCTATATTTCACTTGTTTGTTCTCAAGGGGCCTCGGTCGCTCCACTTTTTCTGTCTCCCTTGGTGTATCGGGGCTATTCCGGATGATTTACGTATGGATTGTCCTCTTTTCGTGAGCGTAGTATGACGGACGGGCGGTTGCCTTGCTTCCAGGCGAAATCTTCGTACGGCGGTGACGGCTATTCTTGCTGAGGGGAAAGAGACGAGGACAGAATGATTTCGTACTACTATACAAGGCCTAAATTATCTATGCTCTGAGAGACAATCACTCACATAAACGGGCCAGGAAACACGCTGGCGAGGAATGCGTCAATACCAAAGTGATTACCGGGGACTTGCCGGTTAAGAGTGTTGGTCACCAGGGAGGCACGCTAGTGACAGAGACAACTAGATAGCCCGGGAGAAACGCCAGCTATATGAGCGTCCTGCACCAGGAAGGCACGCTAGTGCAAGAGAAAATGCGAGTGTCCGTCACCAGGAAGGTACGCTAGTGACGGAGGTAAAACGAGATAGCCGGGGAGGCAGGCCAGCTATGTGTGTCTTGTACCAGGAAGGCACGCTAGTACAAGAGGTACAGTGAGTGTATGTCACCAGGGAGGCACGTCAGCTATGTGAGTGTCTTGGTTTTATTTATTTAAGCTTAATACAAGCTATAACATAAATATAATACAAAAATAGATTTTAGTAAATTTAGAGCTTCGGTGTAGTTATCTTCTGTCATTTCCAAACACTCCACCAACCTCAAAGCTTGACCTTCTAGACATGTTATCAAGTGCTAAAATTTTTGAACCTTCTTGAGATCATTACAATAATTCACTAATGTATTTAATGTGTTTATGAAAGAGGTATACTCAGTATATTCCCCAGTAAATCTTGGCAACTTTAGTTTTGGTAAAACTGCTGTAGTAGACGTTGAACCAAACAGCGAACTGTTCAAGTCGAATTGCCGAGATTTTTCTTCAGGTTTCGGTTCTTTTTCATGTAGCAATTTTAAAATTTTCACATTTGCACCGCAGGTACTGATTTTCAATTTCATCTCTATAACTAAGCTCTTCTTCATCGGGAACTTCAGCCTCAATCGTTTCTTGAAATGTTAAAGTTTGTGCAAAATATTTCTCCAATAAACCAAGTCGGCAATTAAGCTCTTCTCCAGTAATGACATTTTCATTCTGATCGATATAATTTTTTATTTTGATCAGGCAGCCTTTCATTACTACACGGCGGCTTTTAACAGCGGTAATTTCCTCTTGTTTAAGCATTTTCCCTGACCTTTATATCGTCTTATGCAATTAATCTCGTTTTCGAATTCCGAAATCACGTCGGGGGGTCACCAAAAAATGTTAGGGCAAGACCGACTAGACGATCTGAGGCTCCTACACTTCGCTTAACTTGTTTCCACTACTGGATGGTTTTTAAATCTGCAATCTTAATATGCAGCAAATATAATTTAAAGATTTAACCTTGCTAATTTATTAGCTTTATTTCGGAATTAGCAATTATTTCTTTTTACATTTCTCTGTTCGGCTCGAGAACTAAATCCAAACTGAAACTTCATTACAATAGCAATTGTTTTTTCTTCAGCTAATTTTAACACAGTAAGTTTGCTTTTGGTTTTCAAAAAATTAACGTACAGTATTTTAATTACAACTCTAGTAAAAAATAATTTTGTCGACGTCTTAACAAGTATCATTAAAAACTACATTGAGATTGTTTCACACATTCATTCCTAAGATGTCAACATAAGTTTTCAGGGAAATATCATAGTTTGTTATGTGAGCTTGATAATATGCCTGTGGTATGTTATTGCCAAGACAATACCAGCCAAAACACCAACCTTAATGCCGGTGTCTTAAACAACCACGACTTGGAGTAGGGATGATCGATTTTCATCGATGTTCACGAAACATCGATGTTGAGCGAATCAACATCGATGTTGAAGTGTATAGAATATCGCACAATCGATGTTAATGACAGAACATCGACCTTCGATGTTGGCGAAAAAGAACCGGATCTAAACTCAAAAATATTTTTTTTCTATATTGAAGACTAAGCATATGTTGCTTTATAATTATAGGAGATTAAAAAATATCTTTATACATATTTATATAGTTCGGCTGAGAAGAAAGTAACTTAGAATGTTGGTTGGTCAGATGCTCCCTTCTACTAATCTCCACATAGTGAGAGAAACTGAAATTCTATTTAGAGAGCAGCAGTAGAAGCAACCGGCAAAACTTTTACATTCTGAGTTAGAATAAGGCTGGTTTCCAGCTGATTTGTTATTTGAATCATATTCTAATTTATAGATAATAAAATAACAAAGTTAAGCAATAATGGGCTGATAGTGTTACTCAAATTTGTCACAGGGTTTTGCTTGCTTTATATACGGAGGCAGCTGAGGGTCAGTTACATTATGTTTTCCATTTAAGCCTCATAAACAGGTTTACTCATGTTTTAGTAAATATATATATATTTTTTTTCTGGTAAAATAAACACATAACATTCCAAAACATACTTATTTACTTTTTATAAATCAAATAAATACAAAAACAAATCAAATCAGAAACAAAGAGGTGACGTTAAATACGCTGACTGCTCAAATGGTATTTTATTTCAGCTTTAGACATGTTCAAGTAAAGTACATCCCAATGATCATTCAAAAGACAAAGAATTAATAGGTTCATTAAATGCATAGTTAGGTCGACAGATGTAAAGAAAGTCATAATTTCCCAAAGGGCGACAAGGAACTAAGATATTCGGACGGGTAGGTAGTTTCGGGGTATTAATTGTACCCTGCAAACATTCATAAACGAACATAATCCCAAAGACTCGCGTCTCATCTGTAGAGTGCTCACAGAAAGAAGCTTTAGTATATAGGTGTAGGGAGGCAATATAACAGGATTGTTCTATGGAAGCCTACAAAGGGCAAATGTAAGAACCTACGTTATATCGCTTCGAAGAAACTAATATGAACCAAATAAAATCGTGACTAGACCGCGGAAGCGTACTCTAAAATTGGTCTAACTAAAAAGCAATAAAGAGTCTTGGTAACAAAACAATCATCAAACTCACGAGACCATTTCTTTTCGTAGCCCAAAACCAAATATCTACGCCGATAGTTGTTCCCGATCTTGTATTCGATATTGTTCAATCATTGTTCAGTTTTAATTTTAGTTAGTTGTCTTCGACGTTCACGTTAAAATCACCGCTCAGTATTATTGGTTTTTTATCCCAACTTTTGTTCCATAAAGCTGCACCTGTTGCAGATTCTCTGTCCCACCATATTCTTCATGGAAAGGCCTCGACTCCGCATTAATAGATAGTTGTAAACCTAAGAAAAGCCATATTGAAAATGCCCATTAATTGATTAAAGTGAAAAACAGCGAATCAGAAATAAACCATTCAAGCATCTTGCTTTCTCACGCCCTTCTACAAATTCATTGTATTTAACATCGATATTACGGAACATCGATGTTTAGAGTTCGATTACTATCGATCATCGATGTTTAGTCGTCGATGTTGACATCGATGTCAATATCGATGTTATGTCAACATCGCTCATCCCTAACTTGGAGTCATATTTTGATGGACAGATGTCGCCTGGCACTTTTGAGCAACCGATTTATAGAAACCGACTGCTAGAAAAAATATACCTTTGAAAGTGTGGGGGGAATCTGTAAAAGACCGGTTGTAGAAAGTCGAGAGAATTGCCGGCTTTCTTTTTGACGTGAACCTTCATAGAAGTAATACAGAACTATTCTTTTGCTTTTTGTGTTTTGTGAAGAAAGTTTGAGGCTGTAGAAAAAACTACAGCAGGACTTGCTTGTTGCCCAAAACTGGAAAAAAAGAAAATGAAATCTACAATATTGCTCAAGGAATAGCACAATTAGACGACATGAAAATGGTGAGGAAGATTTGTGAAGATCAAACTATTATTGAACGGTTTTGAGGAAAGAATTCATCTCAACAATTTTCTAAGTCTTCAAGGTACGTTGTAAAGTAACCAAAAAAAAGCGGGAAAGAATTAATCAGTGCACGTGGTGAGTGAACATTTTATAGAAATCCATTTGGCTAGATTGAAAACTTGAAAGAAATGTTTTATTGTATATTGTAAAACAATTATTTGCTCAAATATGCTTCTTTTCTCCTAACATATAAAAAAAAGGGGGTAGCGCCATAGCATGTCACTACATCCAGAAAGTAATACCTTAAAAAAAGTTTCATCTTTCAATATTGTAACGATAATGTGAAATCCTGTTAGGGAATTAAAAGCTTGGTTCTTTCCATTATTTCGATTTTCATCACGAATGAAATTAAACGCTGCTAAAGAACGAGGTATTAAGTTTGATGAGGTGTATATATACCTCATTGTAGAATTTAGGGGATCACTCCTTTGGGCATAAAAATTACGTATATATTAATAATAAACTTTTTAAATTGATTTTATACTTTATTTTTAACTGCTACTATTCCCGGATCAAAAGGTATCAGAATCGTTAAACCAGTAGACAGGAGCAATATTCATTTGCGAATTATACCCAAAATTGGGATATCGCCCCTAAATAGACTTGACAATTACTCATTTGGGTACTCGTTTTCACTTCACGTAGTTTAAAGTTCTCGTAAATTAAAGGGAAAATAGCGACGGATTGTTTTGGATGATGCCGAGAAATGTTTTGAGATGAAAATCAGGTGTAAGTTAAATTTTCTGTTGTGCTATTGTGAATTATTGGATGTGATTAAAACGAGAACTTGACGCAAGGACTTGTCTAGGATTTCAATGGTTTTCTCTTTAAACCATTAGATCGTTTGTATAAGGTGACTGAAACTGTTGAATTGATAAAGTTTTGTACGAACAGAATTAAATTAGACTCTTTCTCTCTCCCTTGGTGTATCGAGGGCTGTTCCGGATGGTTAACGTATGGATTGTTCTCTTTCCGTGAGCGTAGTATGATAAACGGACGGTTGCCTTGCTTCCGGGCGAAATCTAGATCCTTGTTACTGGTATCTCGTAGCATTCGGCTAGCTCTTCAACTCTCCCCAAGAAGAAGGATAAAGTGCGAAAATGGAACGTGCACTTTGACAAGGGACAAGACCCCCTAGCTTGTCCCTTGTCAAAGTGCACGTTCCATTTTCGCACTTTATCCATGATTTCCCCGTCGCTTATTCGGGAGACGGTAGGCTCGGTTGTTGCCATTGTCGGTATTTCTTCGAATGTCTGCAGCTTTCTGGTACTCGGTGAGGTGCTGATGCTTCGCTCTGGATATAAGGTCGGAGTTAGTAGTGACGGGGCTCCTACTAGGCCGGATGATTCTCCAATTTCGATGAGGAGCTTTCCAGCTTTCTCTTCTCGTTTTCGGAGCTCTTCGACTGTTCCGTCACTATCCAATTTCCGATTGGCTAGTTCCTTCTGTAGTTCCTAATTTTTCAAGTAGCTGATTGGGATGTGTGGCCTCGGTTTGGTTGGTTGACATTATTATGTCCCTGCTCGGGCGCCAATTTTGTAACGTGTTTTCCGGTAGTGGAGGGTGAACGGGCTTCTGGAAAGAAACTCACCAATTCCTCACTACAAATGTCAGTTTATTCACAGCCTATTACTTCAGTTTTATTCACAACTTAAATTCTACACATGTATGGTCTTTGTCTTATCTTAACAATTCACTGTTTATCCTATTCTCTAAAGTTTCTATATTTCACTTGTTTGTTCTCAAGGGGCCTCGGTCGCTCCACTTTTTCTGTCTCCCTTGGTGTATCGGGGCTATTCCGGATGATTTACGTATGGATTGTCCTCTTTTCGTGAGCGTAGTATGACGGACGGGCGGTTGCCTTGCTTCCAGGCGAAATCTTCGTACGGCGGTGACGGCTATTCTTGCTGAGGGGAAAGAGACGAGGACAGAATGATTTCGTACTACTATACAAGGCCTAAATTATCTATGCTCTGAGAGACAATCACTCACATAAACGGGCCAGGAAACACGCTGGCGAGGAATGCGTCAATACCAAAGTGATTACCGGGGACTTGCCGGTTAAGAGTGTTGGTCACCAGGGAGGCACGCTAGTGACAGAGACAACTAGATAGCCCGGGAGAAACGCCAGCTATATGAGCGTCCTGCACCAGGAAGGCACGCTAGTGCAAGAGAAAATGCGAGTGTCCGTCACCAGGAAGGTACGCTAGTGACGGAGGTAAAACGAGATAGCCGGGGAGGCAGGCCAGCTATGTGTGTCTTGTACCAGGAAGGCACGCTAGTACAAGAGGTACAGTGAGTGTATGTCACCAGGGAGGCACGTCAGCTATGTGAGTGTCTTGGTTTTATTTATTTAAGCTTAATACAAGCTATAACATAAATATAATACAAAAATACAAGCTAAAACATAATACTTATCCTACAAACTATAATAAGTGAAAAGTAATAATAAATTAATAAATAGTATAAGCTACAATATGAGCTATAAATATAGTAGATACAGGCAGAAGGCGGAAGGAAGAAGAATTAAGGAAGGCGATCAAGATCAGGATGAGCGGGATGAAGATATAAGGCTTTGTGAAGGGCTGATTTACTCAGATGGAAGTCAAACGAGGAAAGGTCATTGACTTTTCGTAGCATTGGTAATTGGTAATTGGCTCGCTTTGGCCGTAGTTTGTGCGATGGCGGTCGAGTCGGAAAAGGGGAGTGGACCTAAGGTTGCGGGGATTGGTATAGATGGGTAAAGATTGCAGAATTGAAGGGCAGTCTAAGGCACCAGTTAATAACTGATAAATGAAGAGAGTGTCGAAAACATCACGACATTTACTTGTAGGTTGTAAGTCGATCAGTTTCAGACGGTTTTCATAAGGTGGAAGGTTGAATCTGTCTACCCACGGAAAATGACGTAGAGCTGGAATTGGAGACATTGAGCTCAAGAAAGTTTTTCATGCACCATGTGGTGAAAGAATCGAGGTCTTTTTGCAGTAGAAGAGAGTCGATTGTGGATGAGATATGTTTGATTATTTTCATGTCGTCAGCATAAATGGACAGCTCTGAGTGTTTGATGACACATTCAACATCATTTATTGTAAGGATAAAAATCAATGGACCGAGGTGGCTGCCCTGAGGGACGCCGGAACGAGCGACAATAGGGTTAGAAATGGATGAGTTGAAAAGAACATTGTACTGACGGTTGTTGAGGTAGGATTGAATCCAGGAGATGAATCGGGGGGAGCCTAGGCGACCAAGTTTGAACAAGATAACTTTATGGGAGATCTTGTCGAAGGCTTCAACAAAAAATCGGTGGGATGGGGACGATCGAGGGAGGAGAGGAGATGGTTGCTTTCTGCGACAGCTGAGTTAACTGGCTCTGAAGAAAACATTAAGTCTAATTGTCTGTCCAGGAAGTTCCGGACTCCGCTTACTTGAAAGAGAACTGAAACGGAGATCTGATCGGTAAAAAAGGCTTCTTTGACCGAGGATGAGTTAAGGGGGACAAAATAAGAACAGTCCTGGGACAATGACCATTATAATAAAATAAATTCATCGGAGGCGTTAGCGTTCTCAAGAAGGGTATTGATCGTTTCAATTATGGGCTCGTAGGCGTCTAGAGGTTGATAGGGACGAATGTAACAACAGAAGATGTGCAGAAGACACTTATTTAGTGCTATTTTGATACATACAAATTCTGATTTTGTGGAGTTGGAGATCTTTGGCAGGGTGGCATCATAACGGTTGTGAGCAGCTATGAGAACCCCACGACCTGGTGGATCATTGGTGCATATACAACCGTCAGCACGGAAAATGGTGTAGTTTGGAGGGAATAGTTTGTTGTCCGAGGGCTTCGGTGTAAATGAAACAGGGGGGTTAAGGGTGCGAGAATATAAAAACTTAGGATACTTGACTGGAGTACTTAGATTAAAGTTTGGAAATACTCCCATTTTGAGCTGCTAATTGGACCACTAGCTTTAGGGTTAAAGGTGAAAGGTGCGGAAGAGTGAGGAGAGATTATGTTATTATTAGTTCTAAGGTTCTTATGATTAGGCTGAATACTAAATGTAGGTATGGGAGAAGGTCGTTTGGGGTAGTTAGAAAGATTTGATTTATTAGCATTTAATTTTGGGTTACGTGCAGAGGGCTTAGGGTAAAACTTAACATACTTCCTAGTTCACTTAGAAATTTTGACGGTCCCAAGAGTGAAGATTTTACTGGAGGGGTTACTGATTATTCGTTTATGTGTTTATTTGTTCAATACAGATTCGTCACAAATGACTAATACAGCAGTATATATATATATATATATATATATATATATATATATATATATATATATATATATATATATATATATATATATATATATATATATGTATAAATTATTAAACTAAAACTAAAAATAACTAAAAATAACTGTGGGGCAGCAATCAACAGACTTCAAATCACCCACATCAGCCCTTCAGCCGCAACCTAGAGAAGTCCATGTCGATACTGATGAGCCAGGAATACTTGTTTGGGATGGAGATCTTGAAGTTGCTGAAAAGCTGTGGATCCAGGATTCGTTGGCGTTATGAGGTGCACCCTTGAGAAGGAATGGATTATGGTCGCTTGGTGAAGATGAATATTTGCTGCCTACTCTTTTTAGTCTCTGCTCCCATTCCGATACTGTCCAGGTGGTGCCAAATTTCTTAATCGTAAATGTGGTGGAAGTGGGTTGGGATGACACTGGCGGAGAGACATTGATGGCAACATCAGTAACCTTCTCTATAACGGGCTCGACCGAACCAACAGGAGCATCAACATCTGAAGCAGGCTGCACCAAGGACGAATGCGGGTTGTTAGGAATCACTTTCACGGTTGATCGAGGCGGAGCTGCAGAAGTTGTATCCCGGAGAGTGGATCAGTTCCCTTTAGAAGATATACTTCCAGCAGAATAAGAATTCAAACCAGAAGCAGCTGTGGTGTCGAACAGAGGAATAGAGGGGCCGAGATAGCCTTTTGTGGTTAAACTTCTGATATCAGAGCTGACTGAGCCAATTAGTTCAAAGTTCTTCTCAATGGCTGTGGAGCACGAATCTAGATCCCGCTTGACGTGCCGGACACCGCGCCAAATGTCATCTAACATTGGCATGATAGACTCCGTAGATTGGCCGATGGAAGGTAATGGTGAACCAGCGCGAAGGTCATTCAAGGAAGCGACCAGGCCGCTTAACTTTGAGGATAGCTCGTAAGTCCAGCTGGGAAGCAGCGAAGAGTCATTGGTCAAAGCCTCTGCGATATTAAGCAGCTTGTCCAGTTTTGAGTTTAGACTGGCGCAGTCATCGGACAAAATTTGGAGGCCAGCAAATTTTGTAAAGATTTCGTTGACCTTATCAGCTATGAAAGATTGATCTGTGGTGAGCGTAGCAACGACTCCCTTCATGAGTCGTAAAACGTGGCAGGGGTTAATATTTGAGCAATCCTTACATGTAGAGAGACCATGTGAGAGACAAGTGACATTGTTCAAGAGAGCAATAATGATATTGCAAAAAATAGGATGAAGAATTTAAACAAGATGTTTAAATTACTGACAGTGTTAATAAATGTGTCTACTAGAAAATCGAGAAGGCTGTACGAAGACAAATCTAATCTATAACACTGCTTTCAAAAGAAACTAGAGCAACTTGAAAGATTTAACTAACCTCAAAAATTACTCACTTCTGAAATCAAAAAATTTAGCGAAATCAAATGTAAGAAAAAATTGTGAAAGGAAACGCGCATACAAATTTAGTTAATTTTCACTTTAATTATCACTTATACAAGTTATATACGAATCGGTAATTACAATTCACGGTTAATTAACTGTCATAGAAATAAATTATTCAGTTACAATATGGGCGAGAAAATAGTCAACGGTTAATGAATTTCATACAGGAATAGCATTACCGTAAAGGCATAAATTATTCAGATGAAAATTTCATTAAATTGACTATTTGCACAATAGTTGGGCCTAACTGATTTTTTAACTTTTATTCTTTTTAGATACAATGATAATTCACTTTGATTCAAAATTCACTCAAAAAAAATTCTTAATTACACTGCTGAAATAAAATGGTTAAGTAAAATATGAAATTCAAAGAAAAGTATTAAATAAATTATTAAATTCTGTTACCAAAAAATGTTCTCGTAGTCAAATGCTAATCTAAAGCATAATTTGACTACTCACTTTAAGTTCACTTTGAATTATATGAAATTCACGAAAAAGCAAAGAAATATAAAAAAACGTAATGCCAAAATTTCAAATTAAATTAAAACAAAGATTACTTGTTAATACCTGGACGCTTAAATTGATTTACAGACAAATCAAATTAAAAAATAAAAATAAAAACCTTTGCTTTTTGATTCGCACAAAATGGCTGCCAAACTTGAACTTCTTTGAATTTTAAATAAACTTATCGCACTTGCACTTTTTGAAAATCACTACTAGAATGAGGACGAATTGACATTTACAATGCCCTTTTATGCTTTCTGCTGTCGCCATTTCCCCTCCAAATATTACATATTACTATTATTTTGCGTATTTTCAACTAAAACCCTTTCCAAACTGGTTTTATTAAATTCCTTATCATTTTTGTGAATTTATTAATCTCGCTTTATCAAATAAAAATTAGGAGTTATGCAGAAATTTAATTAAATTAAAAACATCCTATAAAATGGCGACAGTAGAAAAGCTCATAACTACAACGAACTAATCCCAAATCCTTGCGCCTTTACTTCTCATTTTTACCTTGTGCATCTCTTTCGCACTCATTGGTAAAATATAATTTAATTAAATCGCGAATTATTCGAATTTCACGTAATTCACCGCGATTCGGGCATTACTAAAATGTTCCCCGCGAAAAGCTACCTCGATTTCTGATGTCATCCGCTGTCAGAAATTGAAGTAGCTGTCAGTTCGCGGTTTTCAAGTTCGTGTCGTGGTCCCGATATTTTGTGGCGATTACCGGCGGTTTATAGTGAATAAACAGGTAAGTGTAGTTTAAAACCCTTGTTTACATTGTGTTGTGTGTGATTTGTGAAAAAATTGCATAAAAATCAACGAATTTTGTGTACTTGAAACCAAGTGCATCAGCGGTCACAGGTGATAAATTGCGACATAATCACCTGTAACTGATGCACCTGGCCTCAAAACACATGAAATTCTTGTTGCCGACACTTGTATTATGTTTTTATAACATCAGGTATCGGCACATGCAATGTTTTTTCACGTTTTTGCATGCCTTAGAAATGTGTGTTGTTGTTGTTGTTAATGTTCCAAGAAATTTGTTTACATTTTGTAAGTTGCAAATTTCTTGGAACTTTTCTTGTTTTCTCGTGTAAAATATATTAAATTATTTCTTCTTTCTTTTTTCAGGATGTGCGGGACAGGAGGATGAGGAAAAGGATGGCCTGTAGACTTCCCAGGCATATCAGGTGAGTATGATTGATAACATTTTGTGAATAAATTTTAATTTGTTTTTATTTTTCAGGGATCATTGAACAGACATGAAAAACATCACTACAGATGCCATCACAGGCAACACCATTGTTGAGTAACTCATTAGAGCACGCCTTGCAAAGTGCCATTATACGCGTGAAGATTACTCAGAAATATTTTAAAAATAAAAAGTTAAACAAGAAGCTTTTCACCAGGTTGCAGCAATTCCGAGTAAAAAACAAAAATATTTCCCGAAAATGTAAAGAAACAAACTGAATCACTTCTGAGTGAAAAACAAAAATACTTCCCGACACTGTGAAAAAAAAAACAAACTCAGTACCGGCGGGTTAAAAATAAGGTCACTGACAAATAAATAATCAAGAAGAAACTGTGTCAGGTAAGTTATTGACCGGGAAAGAGTAAGAGTCACTTTGCTGAGACACGCATAAAATACACGAAAAGAAAATAATGCAGAGAATTTCGACAAAGTGTGGAGCGATCACGCAACGCGTCCGATCGATTAGGCTGTATATTTAGAACTGTACCAGGGAGGCACGCTAGTACAAGAGTTAGAGCGAGTGTCTGTCACCAGGGAGGCACGCTAGTGACGGAGGTAAAACGAGATAGCCGGGGAGGCACGCCAGTTATGTGAGTGTCTTGTACCAGGGAGGCACGTTAGTACAAGAGGTACAGTGAGTGTCCGTCACCAGGGAGGTTCGCTGGTGACAGAGAGAACTAGATAGCCGAGGAGGAACGCCAGCTATAGGAGTGTCTTGTACCAGGGAGGCACACTAGTACAAGAGAAAGAGCGATGTATATATGCTAATCTTACCCACCTCCAGTGGATCCAAATCTGGTCCAATACAACTTGTTGTAGCCGGGGAGGCACGCCGTTGCTGTTTACAGGTTTGGGGAACTTCGTTACAGTACATTTACATCACCTTATTATTGACCAAGAGAATCAAATTGGAAGTAAAGCGTAACAATTCTGATAGATTCATTTGGGAAAGCAGGGAAAATGCGTAAATATTGTTAACACTATTTTTAGAACCAATTCGTTACATGATTTTGTGTAAATATTCTATAATCGACACTTAAAGATATCTCATTTTATTTAGAAAATAAATAAAACGGAACAAAACGCATAATTTTGTTTACGTTTATGCACAAGAAACTAGTGTTACTATTCAAAACGACAGACGCAGCACTAATTTATCAAGAAGAATATCAAAACAAACGTAGAATTGATTAATTACTATATTAAATGATAAAAATACTCAATGCTGTGACATGCAGATCCTAGTGTTACTTTAAAATAGTTCACTCTACTCGAAAGAAAAGCCTTGGGCTTCATCATTGTCTTCATATTGAAAGTCAACTGTAAGTACTGGATGACGAAAACTAAATTGCAAATATAGGATAAGAATCAAAATTTTTTTTACATATAAACAAATCATTACAATTTTATTACGTATTTAATCAATAAATTAAAATAATTACAAAAAACAAGAGAAAAAGAGAAAATTAAAAGAAATTATATAAAGCTACTACTTTCAAAACTGTCTTGGTTCCGAAGATATTACGAACGTTTCAAGTGAATATAAAAGGTGCTGGAGTTGCATATATTAAGATTGCTGAATACCCAAAAATCGAATGTGTGAATTAAGTAAGTAAGTAATTAGTACCATAAAAATAAGATTTTAACAAATTAAATCCAGCTGGAGTTTTTCATCTTAAATGTGATCGTCCGAACAGTTTTTGGAGTATTCCTCTACAAAGTCGGAATCATTCCTGTAAGTTCGAATTAATTAACATCGTATCAAAACAACATTAGCGGACAAGTTAACTTTGTCACAGTATACTTTCGTTGTACATTTGGATTCTTGGCATGTCACGAATGTTGGCTAAGTAGAATCAAGCCAGGTTTTGATCGATATCATTTTGTTCGAATTTGAATTTACATTTTTTTTGTGTTTCTTATAAACTGGCTAAACCGGTATTTAAAGGATTATAGAGAGTTGTGTCTTGGCTAATTAAATCATACGAACACCATATTATTGGTGGATTCCTTTCACGTAGTGCGGACACTTCTAAATATTCATATAGTGTCAGTTGCTTTGAATTTAAATTTAGGATTAGCTTCAAAATTGAGATAAAACGAACTCATTACAAGTTCTTTTGGTTATTCCCTATATCTGAGTTGGACTTATATACTATTTAACTTGTGAACAATTTCGTTAGTTGATGTAATTTTCAGTTTCGCTTTAGGTGATAGGTATAGAAATTACCGGTTGGACTAAGTTTTTTTTTACCCCAAGTAAGTCTTAACTGAAATGAATTGAAGAAGGGGAGATTCAGTAATTCAAGTTAAAATTAAAGAAGAAAAACATGTACTACAGGAAAATGAAGTTAACGTTAATTGAACTACGTGCACTAAACAAAAACAGAAGAGACGGATAAATTTTGGGAAAGAGGGGAATTGAAAATTAACGTTGGCACAACGTATAAAACTGTTTTCTGGCTAAATTGAGAACACATTTCTGAGCGACTGTAAGAAGGAAATAATTTCGTCATACGTCGATTTTGTCGATTCCTTTCATCCTTTATTTTTACCCTTTCATAATTGTGCTTAGTTCTTTTATGCCTTCGTGTTTTGATCGTAAGAACAAAAAGAGAGCCCGCAAATCTATTTTCGGGTGAGTTAGCCGAAGGAGGAGGCAAGATCCCCTCCTACCCTTCCCAATCCTATGAGCTTAGCACGGCTAACTAGGCGGGCCCCTCACTTCTTCGGTGATATCCATCAGCTTGCATGGCACCTAAATTGCTCACCCTGGCAATCCATGAATCTCTCCCTATTCCTTTTGGTTGTGAGCATGGACTTAGTCGGGGTTCTCACATCCCTCCATCCAATTCATGTCCTCATGCTGCCGCTTGATGGCAGCATGGGTACGTGAATTTTCCTCACTAATTACTATAACAAAATGGCGCCCAACGCATGTGCCTAGTCCTGGATAAGGACCTAGAGAGGAAGTAAAATTCTCTCTCCAAATTAATCGCGCATCTCAGGGGACTTTAAGTTTTCCTTAATTGCTTCGGAAGGTTGTTCGGACCAATTTCCCAGAAGTTGGTAGTTAGTAGTTCACTGTTATAGCCTTCACAGCGTATATACTTCTACTTTCCCTGGGTATAATCCTGAACTGATAGCCCTCCCACTTTTCATGAGCAAGTAAGCCAGCCACCATCCCCAAGCGTGCAAGCCTTACTAGCGGGATTGAGAGGAGAGCTGTCTGATCTAATAACGCGTCAAATCAGTCAGCAGCTGCAAGTCCTACAACTCCAGCAGCCTCCTGAAAATATTGCGCCAACATATCACCCAAAGCATCAGCAGCCTGAAGTATCGGCTCCAATTTATCGACCCCCTGGCCAAAGACAAGGTCGTCAGGGCGAGGGAAACTTCGTGCGACAGGGTAATCCTAGATACAGACGCCGTTCGGGTAGCCCCATGGCAGTGGAAGCTAGTGTACGACGGAGAAAACTCACGCCTGTTGGCCGCTGAATTTTTGTTTAGAGCCGAGGTGATGGCCCGGAACACGCTAGACAGAGACTACAATCTAATGGCAGAAAACTTCGCGACTCTCCTGAGAGACAGGCCTGCGGAATGGTATTGGTTGTATCTGCGATCGCAACCAGAACCCAAGTGGGACGATCTAAAGTTAGCATTTCGCCGAGATCGGGCACCACCCGAACTGGCCACTGATGCACTTCGGAAAATGCTGGAACGACGACAACAAGCAGGCGAACCCTTCCAAAACTATGTTCAGGACTTACAGTCGCTAAGACGAAGGCTTCACTGGCGTATCCCAGAATCCAATTTAGAGGACATTGTGAAGGACAACTTGCTGCCATTTACGTGGCCACACATCTGTAAACACCACATATACAATATGGCATAACTGCAATTCCTTGTGATGCCCATAGAAGGAGCTCTACGAAGAACAAGAGTAATGAGGCAGCAAAATAATACGCGACGGGTCGAAGAGGTGAGTGTGGAGCCTTACAGGCATTGGTCGGCCGACACATACAAGACCTTGGCTCAGATTGGCGACAGCCCCGCATATGATAGCCAAACGGAGGATTACTCAGCACTATGACCCATGTTGGAATTGCGGGCAGGTTGGACACTGGCACCGGCAATGTCCATCACCCAACAAGGGAATATATTATTACGGCTGTAAAATGCGCGACGTATATATTAATAATTGCACAGCTTGCAGTCGAAAATCGTCGCGTTGAGGCGGGAACAAAACCAGAAGCTCCCGCCGCAATCAGCCTCAGTCCAACCCGAACCGCCGAGCAATTGACCAACAATAGTCAATTCAACAAATTAACTTATTTCCGCCAATAGCACCTCACTGACAGACCCCAGCTCCAGGACGACTTACTGTAGCAATTAACAGAACAGTTACACAGAGAAAACCTAACGAGTTTCCAAGCAAGCCGTATCACGTTCAGCTTCAGGAATATATAGCTGGCAGAGATCGCATTTTCGCAGAATCAGTTGCAGGTATCAGGACCATCTCTAATCATCACACAACTCCAAAGCCGAAACGGTCCACTGGAAGACTACGCGAATTCTGGCGACGAGTCAAGGCCAACATACGACGACTCATATCTGGCATACCATCCATACCGAGAGATATTTGGCCATATGCCCGAGTCAAATTACTAGGACAGGAAGTCAACGGGCTGCTAGATAGTGGAGCGAGAGTGAGTTGCCTGTGAGGTCAAGCAGATCGGAAGCTAATCCAAGAAGGCCAGGTTTCAGTTAAAAAGTACGCAACATCTGTTAACACTTAAATTACCGCCTAATCGATCGGACGCGTTGCGAGAAATTCTCTGCATTATTTTCTTTTCGTGTGTTTTGTGTGTGTCTCAGCAAAGTGAGTGCCACTCTTTCCCGGTCAATAACTTACCTTCTTGTTTACTTATTTGTCAGTAGTGCAGTGTAGTGCAGATATTCCAAAAATTCTAAAATAGCGAACTTATATTACGTCAAGTTATGGAATAGATTCGATTGGTAACTAGAGTAGTTATAGACGAAGTGTCAGGTATGTTCCTTCTCCAATAGTTGGTTGGTTGTTTGGTTAGTCGGGCTGTTTGTTGCTAAGAAGCACCAAATTCACTCGGAGGCCATGAAGGCCTATTGTGAATGCCCTTAAAAAAAGAAAAAGCATGGTCAGAACTTAAAACCACCCAGATCTCTGTAAGAATCTATTTAGGTCCACCAGTGCTATCTCCGCTAAGTCGTCCAAGTTGTCAAAGAACCTTGCTCCCAAACAGGCGAGTCGTCGTTCTTTTAGAGCCGGACATTCGCAGAGTAGGCGCACTATGGATTCAATTTCTTCTTCGTCTCTGCAACTTCTGCAGAACTCATTCGATGGTACGCCGAGTCTAATGCCCATAGCTTCTATGGGGCAGTGTCCGGTGATGACGCCGACGAGTGTTCGAATGCGCTTTCTATCGAAGGATAAGAGATTTGAAGTTCTGCTCTGATTCAGCTCCGGCCATATACTTCGTGTTGTGAGACAGAAGCTGATATTTTTCCACCGTTCCGAAGTCATGTTGGAGTAATGTCTATCAAGTTGAATTTTTGCTGTATTAAGGGGAGGGTGCACCCTTTCCACCGGCATGTCTATATCTGTGCTTGAACCATTTTTGGCCAGTTCGTCCGCTTTTTCGGTACCCTCTATACCGACATGTCCTGGAACCCAGCAGAGCCTAAGCGTATGTTGTGAAATATTTCTTAGGGCTCTGATACAATGTTTCACACATTCTGACTTTATCACGTTGGAGTTCAGCGCCTTGAGTGCTGCTTGACTGTCCACACAAATAGTGATCTCAGTTGTTGAAATCTGTTTTTCTTGAACAATCAGTGCAGCTTTCATTATAGCGTATATTTCCGCTTGGAAGATGCTGCATTCGTTGGTGAGTCTATACGACTTACTCATTTGCAGCGCCTCCGAGAAAACTCCAGCTCCAATCCCCCTTTCCGTTTTCGATCCATCTGTGAAGATGGCAGTTCCTTTAATTATGTTTTCAGGATGCTTCCAAACTTCTCTATTAAGTATGATAACGGAAAGGGTTTTCTAAAGTCATATTGTGGTTTCATATAATCAGTTGAGGGGTGCAACCCATTTTGATTAAAGAAGTTCAGTATGACTGCATGTCCAAAATTCTGTGGTATCCATTGGCTGTTTTCTCTGAGTCTGAGGGCTGCCAGGGTTGCCATTCTTTTCGTGTGGAGTTCTATGGGTTGAAGGTGTAAAATGGCTTCCAAACCAGCTTGTGGTGTGGATTTGATTGCACCTGTTGTTCCCAAGCAAGCGAGCCTTTGCACCTTTGCTAAAAACTTAAGGTGAGATTTCTTATTTAATGCATCCCACCAAACAATGGGTAAGAATAGGCCTGACGATCGCTGTGTACATGCAGTGTACAATGTGCGGCTTCATGCCTTATTTCTTACCAAAGTTTTTCTTGCAAGCATAGAATGCATTGAGTCCTTTCTTCATCCTCTCTTCCATATTCCGTCTCCAATTCAATTTGGAATCGAATATGACGCCCAGGGACTTTGCTTCCGAGGAGAGTTTGAGGGCACTACCTTTAAGTTTTGGTGGTTTCCAAATAGGTAGTTTGTATTTCTTTGTGAACAGGACCAATTCTGTCTTACGGGGGTTTATAGTAAGACCGTTGTCCTCTGCCCGTCTTAATATGTCTGTCAAAGCAGAGCTCATAACATCACTGACCGTTTGTAGGAACTTTCCTTTTGTCAGCAAGACTATGTCGTCTGCGTACGCTACTGTTTTAATGCCTTTACTGACGAGAGATTTGAGGATTTTGTTTAGAGAGATGTTCCAAAGCAGGGGTGACAATACTCCCCCCTGTGGTGTACCTCTGTGAACTGTTCTCCTAATAGAATAATCCCCTAAACTGGCATTGATGACCCTGCTATTTAGCATTGTTTGTATCCAGTTTGTCAGAAATATTTCATTTCCAGCTTCCCCTAAAGAGGAAGTGATGGATCCTGTTTTAAGGTTGTTGAAGGCTCCTTCAATATCAAGGAAGGCAGCCAAGGTATATTCCTTATCATGGAGAGATTTCTCAATCGTTCTCATAACCTCATATAGTGCTGTGTCTACAGACTTGCCTCTAATATACGCGTGTTGTGCATTACACAGGTACTTGGTTGACTCGAGATGTTGCCTGAGATGCAGATCCAGTACCCTCTCTAGTGTTTTCAATAGAAACGATGAGAGGCTGATTGGTCTATAATCTTTGGCTGTTGTGTGGCTTGGTTTCCCTGCTTTGGGAATAAAGGCCACACGCACCTCTCTCCATCTTTTCGGTACGTATCCGGTAATAAGGCATGCTTCAAAGACTGCTTTAAGCCAGGGAGTGATACTCGTTACAGTATTTTGTAGCATAGCGGGGATGATTCCATCCGGTCCTGCAGATTTGTAGGGTTGGAAGAATTTCATCGCCCATACTACCTTGTCCTCACTTATGCAGTACCCGATGGCTGCCAAGTTTTCCATTGGAAGTGGAAATCGCCGAACATCTTGTTGTTGATCTTCTAAATTTCCGTCCGAGCATCCAGGGAAATGGGTGGAGACGAGCTGTTCAAGAATTTCCTGACTGTCCTCTGTCCAGAAGCCGTCGTCTTTACAGATGTGCCCCAGGGGTGTAGGGGCTTTGGCTAGGATCCTGCGGAGTCCAGCAGCTTCTGTCGTTGACTCTATGTTCGAACAGCAGTTAATCCAGGATGTTCTTTTTGCAGTTCTCGTTTTCTTTTTAAATTCATTGAAGCTGGAGCGATATAGGTTCCAGTCTTCTTCTGCTTTAGTTTGCTTGGCCTTATTGAAGAGTTTCCTGGTCTTGGTCCTAAGTAGTCGAAGTTCCTCTGTCCACCATGGAGCATGGCTTCTTTTTCGACTAATAGGACAGGATCTCTTGAAAGCGGCCATTAGCGTATTCGTGATGAGGTTAACTGATTCCTCGATTTGTGTTCTGTTCGAAATGTTGCCTCTGGTGAGGACTTTAATCGACTTGCTACAAAAACAGATAATTTATCCCAGTCAGTCTTGACAGGGTTTCGAAAGGGTTTATCTATCCGAATTTCAAAGTTGATGCTGAAGGTTATCCTAAAATGATTCGAAAAGGAGAATTTAGGTGATACTCTCCAGTCACTAACCCTAAATTTATCTGTGGTTTGAGCTAATGTTAAATCTATTACTTCCTGCCGAGATCTGTTTTGAAAGGTAGGATGCCTTCCTCTGTTGCAGATACTTAGTTTGGAAAGTAGAATAAATTCAAAAATAGACTCACCTCTAGTGTTTGTGTCGCTGTTCCCCCATTGAGTATGATGAGCGTTGGCGTCCATTCCAATGACCAGATTTGCTCCGGTGGTGCTGTTGTAGCTAACCAGGTGTTTCAGGTCTTTCGATGGAGGGTTCTCTTCTTTGTATGGCAGGTACGCGGATGCGAGAATGAGTTGTGGTTCATTCTTGCGGTCGCATACTGCTACTGTAAGGTCGCAGGTGCTGAAACGATAAGAAACTAAGAAATTTAGCTTTTTGCTTACCAGGATGCAGCTTCTCAATTTACCTTCCTTATTTGTATGTAGGAGCTCATAATGTTTTGTCCTTAATCCTTGAATTGCAGCTCCAGAGAGCCACGGTTCTTGGATTAGGGCAACATCTATTTTCTCCTCCGCCATGAAGAGCAGCAGGTCGTCGGTAGCAGCTTGGGAGTGGTGCAGATTAATTTGCACTACCCTTAGATTTCCAACTTCCTTCATTTGAGATAGTGAATCTGAGTCGCCCCAACCCGAACTTCACCACCCCTGTAGCTGCTCTTAAGACCGTGTTGGACGCGTGGTCCATCGCTATTTTAAGGTCTTGTCCCTCTCCTTTTGTTCCGGGTTTAGAGGACAGGACCTGCCAGCCGCTAGTACACAGGCCTTTGTTCTACAGCGAGATTAACCGCAGTGTGGAGGTTACTTCCAATACTGGAGGCGGTATCCACACATGGGCTAACACGCGCAGAGGCAAGCTTGCAGCTGGAACAGCCTCTACCCTTGCTCCGGGCTAGAGGTCTCCTAGATTACGGATGCATGTAATCAGGAAATCGTAGGATTCCTTATTTTTGCATCTAATAATCTTAACACCCTTCCGACAGCCAGCCCCGTCGAAGTTGCAGATGTTTCCCACATCCCTTGTTTCTCCGGCGGCTAGCATGGCCTCCATTATTTTGGCTTCCACCTTTAGCCAGTTTTCCCTCGACACTTTACCGTCCGGATCGCTCCGATCGATCACTGCCAGAGTGAGTTCTTCGCTGCTGGTGAGAGTGGCTTTAGCCTTCTTCTTCATGTTTTCATTAACTCCATCGTCAGCTGAGCGTGTTCTCTTGGGATTGGACTTTGCTGTATCCCTCCCTTCAGACTTTGTGGTCCTCGGTTTGGTAGGTTGCTTTGCCTTACCCCTTGAGTTGTCACCCAGCTTTAGAGTTACCTTGGATGTGGAGGGGGCTTGAGTTGTGCTGTCAAGACGTTTCTCGCCCTTGTCCTTCTCCTTGGCATTTTTGCTCTTTTCAGAGGCGTTTGCCGCGGATGTGGAGGGGGCTTGAGTTGTCTTTATAGGACGTTTCTTGCCCTGCCCCGTCTCGCTAGTCTTCTCTTCCTCTTTCTTGTCTGTGGCTATTGAAGCTGCACATGTCGTTGAGACTTCGGAATGTGCTACTTCTTTACTGCGGAGGAATTTAGCTGAGCTTTTGTAACCAGATCTGGCTACTTGCTTAGCTGATTTCCTTCTTTTTGATGCTTCTGGTTCCTTGGATGCCTGGTCGGTTTCCTTCAGGAGATTTTCCTCTGTCTCCGTGTCCATTTCCGAATCTTCGCTGCCAGGAGAGGACAGAACCTCCTTCAGGGCAGATAGATCCATCAACGTCGACAGCGGCGTGTCTCGAGAAGGACAAGCATCTTGACGTGTATTAGCCGTAGTCGTCGTTGTTATTGTCTTATTTGCTACTACGCTTGTTGTTTCTGTTGTCGTCCTTCGTGTAGTCGTTGTTGTTGTTGTCAGCGTAGCAGCTGTCGTGTCGAGCCACTGGCGACGTGCAGAGGAGACTTGCTGTCTCCACCACGCCTGCCGGAGGTCGCGGCATCCTCCGACATTGGAATAGATATCCCTATACCTGTTTGTACGTTTTTCTCCAATAGTTATCTTCAGTGATTTCACACGCATCCATCGGATACCGCGTATTGATCTCCCAGAAGTCTTGAATATATCTTGATATTGTTACAAAACGGCACTCATCACGTTACATAACGAAAAACACATTGCACAAATAACACCCAACGATTAAAACTGCAAAAAATTACACAAACGGGTCTTACCTCATACTCATAAGGAAGTTCATCGCATGTTCAACTAGTCCTCCTGACCAATCACGAACCTGAAATAAAAAGTTAACAATACAGGGTTACTAATGAACAACAACAATACTTCCCGTTTCGATCCACCTAAGGACTTAATGATACAGCCGTACAGGTGCTCCTGTCATCCGTAGTTTGCACGTTCCCGCATTGAACTTCATTGTTCCCGATGAACCTACACAGTAAAAAAGAAACCCCGTACTTCGTTTTACCTAAAACAAAAGAAAATTTTACTAAATAAAGGTTTAATGAATAAATTACATATTTGTCAAGCATACATAACCTCAACCACATTTTTGCCGAAATTTCACATAAAACACAAATTCAGCACAGGACAAAACGATACAACAAGAAGCACATAATTTTCCACACCGATGCAACATAAAATTTTCCACTATTCTTAACACGAATTCTTCACTTTAATTCCCACGAGAGGTCACTACATTTGTAAGCGCCCGGAAAACGACCAAACTTTCCCAATTTTGGAAAGGAAACTTCGAGACCAGCCCGGAGATAATAAAAGAAGCGTCAAACATCACACGAGGACAGTTCGAGATCCTACAATACGCCAACAACAAGTCTATAGTTTTCAATCGTAAAAATTTTCAAGTTAAATTTGCAAAAGTTGTAATTTTTGAGTTTTCTAAAGAAATTGTAAAGAAATTGTGCTAACTACAAAACCCTACTTATAATAAAAGTGAACTTACTTTGAATTTAATTGACGTGTTTTTAAAATTAATTTCACCTCAAAACAATACCCCAGTGCGTTTTATAACAATTGGTGCCAGGTGTGGGGTAAAACCAGTGTTTCGATCACTTTTTAATCGGAGTTGTCCGCGCGACTTTAACTATAGTAGCAAAAACTAAAGTGACTACAAGAACGGAACCAAAACAAAATCTCAGTGATAAAGTAAACAGTGCAATTTCGGGAGCTCCCCATATTGTTTGGAAGAATTTGTAGCTTGATACACATAAAGAACTTCTCAGCTTTATATCCGCTCGGCCTAAATCACAAAAACAATAGTACACCATACTGTGAAATCTTTATTTATTTACTCCTCTTTTTCAGATTAAAAAGAGTTTCTGCAAATTTTTCAAATTTAAAAGACAGATGGAGCGAGTTGTGTTGACTTTGAACTTCAGAGGAAGCCGATGCGCTTTAGGCAATAAAAACTCGAGCATTTTTACGGAATATAGCAAACTGTGGACTTTAGTATCATTGGCTCTAACACTGGATTCATTTTACTAGCGTGAGTTTTGTTTATAAACAATATGACAATTGGGCGTATTTGTTCACCATAAAATTGTTTCTCGGGACAGTCGCAAAGATTCATTCCAATAATTTGGTAATTAAAAACTTTTAGACTTGTTGTGCTTTCATGATCTTAATAATTTTGGACCGTAAATTAATTGCAAAATTATGACAATAATTCGCTTATTTTAAACGCTACCGATTTTTTTATTTTGCATGATAGACAATTTTAAAGACTGAGTGACATTAGTGAATAGCTCCAAACTCTTTAGAAATACAATTTGCGTAGTCGAAAATTTCTAATACTAAGTGACATTAGTGAATAGCTCGAAACTCTTTAGAAATATAGAAATTTGAAATTTATTAATTCACTGAAAATTTTCCGAGTGTTTGCGTTTTTATTTTACAGCCCTCTAGTGAAACTATTTGCGATTTTTATAATTTGTTACAATTAAATAAACATTGAACTTTAAAGACTTTATATGAAACTAGCATAGACCATTGCTAAATTTTCCTTAGGTTCCAAGTACTTTAAAAAAGTTATAAAGCATGACGGAAGGGACACCTCAGCAACCACTTACCTTAGATAGCCTATTAGCAGAGAAATGAGGAATTAGCACAGCTATTATCGGCGGTTACAAAATCTCAAGAGAAAGTGCGACAAGAAATGAGATCGGAATTTACGACTGAACTGCGAAAGATACACGAGGAAATGGGAACGTTGCGTTCAAGCGTTATAGAGGCTTCTACGTTCGCAGAACGCGTTTTTAATGAAACGGAAGTTGAAAGGCAACAAGCGCAAGAAGCAGAACAACCTGCTATTAGACCTCTGCTATCATTTGATGGAACCAAGGTACCCACATCATGCACCCCATCTGTACCGATCACGCAGGTATCTCCAAAACCCAACCCACATACTCTAGTTCTCCCCAGTGGGAGCATTTTGTCTCAACCTCGGGCTGAGTTTACTCCACCAGTGCAACTTTCTGTTCCAGAACCAAATGGCATATCAGACTCTGTTCGAAATCCCTTCCCAGCTAGTTCTCCTCCTTGGCTGGTAGCCCGACCTGCAGTGACACCCGCCGAATACGACGGAAAGACGCCATGGAAACGTTACGCTCTGCAATTTGAGGCAGTCAGTCGAGCTAACGGGTGGTCTTTAGATCTTAAACCAATCTACTTAGCGACATTCTTGCGAGGCACTGCATTAGCGTTTTTTGAGACACTAGATCCTCATGTTAGGGAAGACTACAGCCAACTTAGTAAAGCTTTTCAGGCAAGGTTTGGCGAAGACCACCAACAGACTATAGCGCACATACAACTTCGGTCCAGAATACAAAAGCCAAACGAAAGTTTTGCTGAATTTGCAACAGATGTGCAGAGGCTTACTTTCGGCGATTCTCCTGAAGGAGCGAAGGACAGGATTGCATTACAGCAATTCCTCGATGGAATCGCAGACCTAGATATACAGGAACGAGTACGAGACTCAGATCCACAGTCGCTTCATGCCGCACTGCAATCAGCTGTTCGAGTGGAGGCTAGTCATCGAGCCACAAGGGCTAGTCGACGTCATATTAGAGCAGCAACTGTGCAAACATTTACGACCGCTTATCAGAGGCATACAAGACACCGGAACGATCAACAAGCTAGGACCAACCAAGCATCACAATCCTCGCAGTCATCTCAACAAGCGGGAAACGTAAACGAACTAGCTTAGAGGAGCCTCAGCTAGTTCAACCAAGGCCACAGGCTCCAGCACCCGACAAATGTTTCATCGGGACTATTCGTTGGTTTAACCCTGAACGAGGTTATGGCTTTATTACTCGTGATGACAATGGCGAAGATGTGTTTCTGCATATATCTCAGCTTAGTCATCTTGAAAGCATGGACAACATTCAACAGGATGCTCGCGTGTCTTTTCAAATTATTCCAGGCCTGCCAACAATGAAGGCGGTCAACATCAATCTGCTCTCACCATCATCCACGGACGTAGAAATAAGACGAATGCGCTTAGCAGAAGACACTGCTGATATCTCCATTATGGAAAATTTTCATTTAGTTCAGCCACGGTTCCCGCAAGCGTTGCAGAAATCTTCTCGGCATGACTCAACAACCCTACATCCCTCCCGCTTGCCAGGAATCTCACTTCAATCAGGTCATCCTCAAATGCCTTGTCATCACCACGTAACTGACAGTACCGACCATAAAGAAATATCCCAACCATCCAAATTTTTACAGTCACCTAACCAACCTCATACATCACAACATTCCAACCAACCACAACAAATGCACCAATCTCCGCAGATCCAGCAACAATTTCCACAGCCACCACTTAAGCCACATCATAATCAACCAGAACCACAATCTCCACTACTCCCAGTTTTCTACGATCATCAGCAGATTAAAACTACAGATAAGCCGCAGTTAAACTACGATGCGCTGCTCTAGAGGAGCACGGATCAGCGCCTTTCAAGGATGCTCCAACCATTTCAAACCAAACCCAGTTGTGCCAAACACAATCCAATCAAATGCCGTGCCATTCAAAATCTACAAGAGCAATTTCAAACAAAAGTCAGGCTTCAATATCCTTACCTGTTAGTCGAGTAAGGACTTGTTCACAGGAGTCTACTCCAAGTGCTATGTCAGGACCTAGCATTCTAGATACACTACCAGCTATTCCTTGCTCAAGCTCAGCAAACTGTGTCAGCAACTTACCTACACCTTCTATGATCACAGTAAGTCGCGGCATTGTCTATGATACCATCGACTTCGACGCCTACGTAAACAATACTCCGTGCAAAGCAGTAATCGACACAGGAGCAACACACTCCATAGTAAGTACACATATATTCGAGAAGATATCTCCAAAACCAACCCTCGAACCATGCTTGACATTGCTACGAAGTGTCACCGGCGAATACAATCCAGTGGAAGGACACGCGACGCTTCTCAGATTGGAAAATTTTGTACACCACACGTCTTCTATATTGCACCAATCTTTAATGCATGTATCGTTGGAATGGACTTTTTGGCAGCTTATAAGTGCTTCATCGACCTTCGTACACATCGATTTCAAATTGGAAATGAAACCATATACCTCCGACCGCATTCAAATACAAAGCCGGTTAGAATTCTGACGGACTGCACTTTACCGGCAGCATCAACGAACCTTGTTTACTTCTCTAGTTGCCCAATAGAAGGTGAAGTTTTGGTTCAACCGATTAATAATCTCCCAGAAGGACTGATCATCCCACCTACGGTCAGTAATGCTAAAAAATGGAGTGTTTACAGGACAGATAGTTAACCTAAGAGAAAATTCAGTGGAGTTGAAAGCCGGGACGCATCTCGCCGACATCAAACCTAGCCCAATTATTGTTGAAGACCCAATGTCGGACTCAGAGCTACCAACACATCTTGTAGACCTGTTTTGTCAAAGTACTACTGAACTAACGAAAAGCCAGAGCCGGATGCTAAGAAATTTTTTGATTCAAAATGCACATTCTTTTGCATCTTCAAAAAAAGATTTAGGTCGTACATCACTGCTTCAGCATCGCATAGATGTTGGGGAAAGTTGCCCAATCAAACAGCCGCCTCGACGGTTACCAATCGCAAGTAGGCAGGAAGCGGAAAACCTACTACAAGACATGAAGGATCAAGGGGTCATCCGTCCGTCGTCCAGTCCATGGAGCTCTCCCGTGGTGTTAGTGCGAAAGAAAGATAACACGTTGCGTTTTTGTGCCGACTATCGCCGTCTGAATGCTGTGACCAAGAAAGATTCGTATCCGCTGCCTCGAATCGACTCCACCCTAGATGCTTTAGGGGGATCCCAATGGTTTTCTACCCTAGATTTACAGTCGGGATATTAGCAGGTAGAGATGTTTTCCGAAGATCGAGAAAAGACTGCCTTTTCACTTGGATGTGGTCTTTGGGAATTTGAGGTGATGCTATTCGGATTAACCAATGCGCCAGCAACGTTCCAGAGGCTAATGGAAGTCGTTTTACAAGGTGTACCTCCTCAGTCATGCCTGGCTTACCTAGATGACCTAATTGTCCACGGCCGGACCTTCGAAGAAATGCTAGAAAATCTTAGCATGGTATTAAAGCGAATAGGATTAGCCGGCCTTAAAATTTCTCCTAGTAAGTGCCAACTTTGTAAACGGCAAGTGAAGTTCCTCGGGCACATCATCAGCGGCGACGGAATATCAACGGATCCTGAAAAAACAGAAAACGTACGAAACTGGCCAAGACCTAAAAACAAGACACAAGTGCAATCCTTTCTAGGCCTTTGTGCCTACTATCGACGATTCGTGAAGGACTTTTCTATGATAGCAAGACCACTCACCCAGCTCACTGAGAAACATAGATCATTCCAGTGGTCAACTGAATGTGAACAAGCATTCAATTGCCTGAAAGAAAAACTTACGACGGCTCCGATTTTAATTCAACCCAACGAAGATCTACCATTTATTCTGGACACGGATGCAAGTGAACATGCTTGGGGCGCAGTGCTAGCACAGCATTACAATGGAGTCGAAGCTGTAGTTGAATTTTACAGCAAAACTTTTAGCCGCCCGGAACGAAATTATTGCGTCACTCGAAAAGAACTTGTAGCTATAGTCAAGGCCTGCGCACATTTTCGTCACTATCTACTGGGACGAAAATTTACGATTAGAACTGATCACGCATCCTTAAAGTGGCTCACAAACTTTAGATCACCCGAAGGACAGGTAGCTAGATGGATTGAGCAATTACAAACCTTCGATTTTGAAATTGTTCATCGACCCGGTAGTAAGCATAACAACGCTGATGCTCTTTCTCGACGACCATGCACTGATTCACATTGTCATTACTGTCAACGCCTAGAGGAGCGGGATTGTATTTGTAATCGATTAATGTCGATGCAGGAAGACATCGGGAGCATTCAAGATCAAGACCCGGAGCTTAAATTAGTACGTGAGTGGTTACAGAAATCAGAGCGCCCAGAGAAAGAATCTATTCGTCACCTAAGCCCAACAATAAAGGCATATTGGTCTATGTGGTCAGCTCTATGTCTGGATAATAGAGTCGCCTGTCGTCGATATGAGCAAAGCGTTGGAGACATTCGACAGATTTTAATCCCGAAATCGTTGAGAAAAGTTATTCTCCAACAAGTTCAAGACAAGACTTTGAGTAAGCTCCGTCTTCGTTATTACTGGGTTGGGTGCAGTTCAGATGTACGTGACTGGTGCACTCAATGCTTAACTTGCCAATCTCGAAAAGGACCTATACCCAGGACAAAAGCTGCTCTTCAAACTTATAATGTCGGAGCGCCTTTCGAGCGCATCGCTGTGGATATTCTAGGACCTCTACCAAGAACGGAACAGAATAACCGCTACCTACTTGTATGTGTGGACTATTTCACAAAGTGGCCGGAGGCAATACCTATACGAGATCAAACTGCGGAAACGGTAGCGGAAGCTCTTATAAGCACAGTCTTCTCTCGATTTGGGGCTCCTTTACAGCTGCACTCTGATCAAGGAAGGAATTTCGAAAGTGCCATTTTTCAAGAAACGCTGCGCAAATTTGGTGTCGAAAAGACACAAACGACTGCATTACACCCTCAATCCGACGGTCTAGTCGGGCGCTTTAATCGTACTATTCTCGACTATCTGGCCAAATACATAGATCGTAACCAACGAGAGTGGGATCGATACGTGCCCTTTTTACTCCTCTCATATCGGACGAGCGCTCAGAATAGTACGAAACAAACTCCAACCAGGCTGCTCTTCGGTCGAGAACTCCGCCTTCCCCTCGAGATGATAATGGGACATCCACCTTCAAGCCCAAGATCTTCTAGCCCTAGCCGTTACATCACAGAGCTTACAGAAACACTTCATCTTATTCACGAGTACAACCGTTCAGCTATTAAAACAGCAACCCGTCATATGAAGGAATACTACGACCTTCGAACGCGAAACCGATCCTACACGCCAGGACAACTTGTTTGGTTATACTTTCCCCGTCGTGTCGTAGCGCGATGTCCTAAGTTACAAAGCGACTGGGAAGGACCATACACCATAGTGGAGAAAATCACAGAGGTAGTGTACCGAATAAAAAAGTGTCGAGGCGGCAAAGTCAGGATAGTGCACACAAATCGGCTTGCGCCCTATCAAGAGCCTACGAACAGCGAAAAATAAGCATTTACCTAGTGTTCTACGGTAGCTCAGTCGGAGCTTCGAGCTTTCAAACGGAGGAGTTGTGTTACAAAACGGCACTCATCACGTTACATAACGAAAAACACATTGCACAAATAACACCCAAAGATTAAAACTGCAAAAAATTACACAAACGGGTCTTTCCTCATAAGGAAGTTCATCGCATGTTCAACTAGTCCTCCTGACCAATCACGAACCTGAAATAAAAAGTTAACAATACAGGGTTACTAATGAACAACAACAATACTTCCCGTTTCGATCCACCTAAGGACTTAATGATACAGCCGTACAGGTGCTCCTGTCATCCGTAGTTTGCACGTTCCCGCATTGAACTTCATTGTTCCCGATGAACCTACACAGTAAAAAAGAAACCCCGTACTTCGTTTTACCTAAAACAAAAGAAAATTTTACTAAATAAAGGTTTAATGAATAAATTACATATTTGTCAAGCATACATAACCTCAACCACATTTTTGCCGAAATTTCACATAAAACACAAATTCAGCACAGGACAAAACGATACAACAAGAAGCACATAATTTTCCACACCGATGCAACATAAAATTTTCCACTATTCTTAACACGAATTCTTCACTTTAATTCCCACGAGAGGTCACTACATTTGTAAGCGCCCGGAAAACGACCAAACTTTCCCAATTTTGGAAAGGAAACTTCGAGACCAGCCCGGAGATAATAAAAGAAGCGTCAAACATCACACGAGGACAGTTCGAGATCCTACAATACGCCAACAACAAGTCTATAGTTTTCAATCGTAAAAATTTTCAAGTTAAATTTGCAAAAGTTGTAATTTTTGAGTTTTCTAAAGAAATTGTAAAGAAATTGTGCTAACTACAAAACCCTACTTATAATAAAAGTGAACTTACTTTGAATTTAATTGACGTGTTTTTAAAATTAATTTCACCTCAAAACAATACCCCAGTGCGTTTTATAACAATTGGTGCCAGGTGTGGGGTAAAACCAGTGTTTCGATCACTTTTTAATCGGAGTTGTCCGCGCGACTTTAACTATAGTAGCAAAAACTAAAGTGACTACAAGAACGGAACCAAAACAAAATCTCAGTGATAAAGTAAACAGTGCAATTTCGGGAGCTCCCCATATTGTTTGGAAGAATTTGTAGCTTGATACACATAAAGAACTTCTCAGCTTTATATCCGCTCGGCCTAAATCACAAAAACAATAGTACACCATACTGTGAAATCTTTATTTATTTACTCCTCTTTTTCAGATTAAAAAGAGTTTCTGCAAATTTTTCAAATTTAAAAGACAGATGGAGCGAGTTGTGTTGACCTTGAACTTCAGAGGAAGCCGATGCGCTTTAGGCAATAAAAACTCGAGCATTTTTACGGAATATAGCAAACTGTGGACTTTAGTATCATTGGCTCTAACACTGGATTCATTTTACTAGCGTGAGTTTTGTTTATAAACAATATGACAATTGGGCGTATTTGTTCACCATAAAATTGTTTCTCGGGACAGTCGCAAAGATTCATTCCAATAATTTGGTAATTAAAAACTTTTAGACTTGTTGTGCTTTCATGATCTTAATAATTTTGGACCGTAAATTAATTGCAAAATTATGACAATAATTCGCTTATTTTAAACGCTACCGATATTTTTATTTTGCATGATAGACAATTTTAAAGACTGAGTGACATTAGTGAATAGCTCCAAACTCTTTAGAAATACAATTTGCGTAGTCGAAAATTTCTAATACTAAGTGACATTAGTGAATAGCTCGAAACTCTTTAGAAATATAGAAATTTGAAATTTATTAATTCACTGAAAATTTTCCGAGTGTTTGCGTTTTTATTTTACAGCCCTCTAGTGAAACTATTTGCGATTTTTATAATTTGTTACAATTAAATAAACATTGAACCTTAAAGACTTTATATGAAACTAGCATAGACCATTGCTAAATTTTCCTTAGGTTCCAAGTACTTTAAAAAAGTTATAAAGCATGACGGAAGGGACACCTCAGCAACCACTTACCTTAGATAGCCTATTAGCAGAGAAATGAGGAATTAGCACAGCTATTATCGGCGGTTACAAAATCTCAAGAGAAATTGCGACAAGAAATGAGATCGGAATTTACGACTGAACTGCGAAAGATACACGAGGAAATGGGAACGTTGCGTTCAAGCGTTATAGGGGCTTCTATGTTCGCAGAACGCGTTTTTAATGAAACGGAAGTTGAAAGGCAACAAGCGCAAGAAGCAGAACAACCTGCTATTAGACCTCTGCTATCATTTGATGGAACCAAGGTACCCACATCATGCACCCCATCTGTACCGATCACGCAGGTATCTCCAAAACCCAACCCACATACTCTAGTTCTCCCCAGTGGGAGCATTTTGTCTGAACCTCGGGCTGAGTCTACTCCACCAGTGCAACTTTCTGTTCCAGAACCCCATGGCATATCAGACTCTGTTCGAAATCCCTTCCCAGCTAGTTCTCCTCCTTGGCTGGTAGCCCGACCTGCAGTGACACCCGCCGAATACGACGGAAAGACGCCATGGAAACGTTATGCTCTGCAATTTGAGGCAGTCAGTCGAGCTAACGGGTGGTCTTTAGATCTTAAACCAATCTACTTAGCGACATTCTTGCGAGGCACTGCATTAGCGTTTTTTGAGACACTAGATCCTCATGTTAGGGAAGACTACAGCCAACTTAGTAAAGCTTTTCAGGCAAGGTTTGGCGAAGACCACCAACAGACTATAGCGCACATACAACTTCGGTCCAGAATACAAAAGCCAAACGAAAGTTTTGCTGAATTTGCAACAGATGTGCAGAGGCTTACTTTCGGCGATTCTCCTGAAGGAGCGAAGGACAGGATTGCATTACAGCAATTCCTCGATGGAATCGCAGACCTAGATATACAGGAACGAGTACGAGACTCAGATCCACAGTCGCTTCATGCCGCACTGCAATCAGCTGTTCGAGTGGAGGCTAGTCATCGAGCCACAAGGGCTAGTCGACGTCATATTAGAGCAGCAACTGTGCAAACATTTACGACCGCTTATCAGAGGCATACAAGACACCGGAACGATCAACAAGCTAGGACCAACCAAGCATCACAATCCTCGCAGTCATCTCAACAAGCGGGAAACGTAAACGAACTAGCTTAGAGGAGCCTCAGCTAGTTCAACCAAGGCCACAGGCTCCAGCACCCGACAAATGTTTCATCGGGACTATTCGTTGGTTTAACCCTGAACGAGGTTATGGCTTTATTACTCGTGATGACAATGGCGAAGATGTGTTTCTGCATATATCTCAGCTTAGTCATCTTGAAAGCATGGACAACATTCAACAGGATGCTCGCGTGTCTTTTCAAATTATTCCAGGCCTGCCAACAATGAAGGCGGTCAACATCAATCTGCTCTCACCATCATCCACGGACGTAGAAATAAGACGAATGCGCTTAGCAGAAGACACTGCTGATATCTCCATTATGGAAAATTTTCATTTAGTTCAGCCACGGTTCCCGCAATCGTTGCAGAAATCTTCTCGGCATGACTCAACAACCCTACATCCCTCCCGCTTGCCAGGAATCTCACTTCAATCAGGTCATCCTCAAATGCCTTGTCATCACTACGTAACTGACAGTACCGACCATAAAGAAATATCCCAACCATCCAAATTTTTACAGTCACCTAACCAACCTCATACATCACAACATACAACCAACCACAACAAATGCACCAATCTCCGCAGATCCAGCAACAATTTCCACAGCCACCACTTAAGCCACATCATAATCAACCAGAACCACAATCTCCACTACTCCCAGTTTTCTACGATCATCAGCAGATTAAAACTACAGATAAGCCGCAGTTAAACTACGATGCGCTGCTCTAGAGGAGCACGGATCAGCGCCTTTCAAGGATGCTCCAACCATTTCAAACCAAACCCAGTTGTGCCAAACACAATCCAATCAAATGCCGTGCCATTCCAAATCTACAAGAGCAATTTCAAACAAAAGTCAGGCTTCAATATCCTTACCTGTTAGTCGAGTAAGGACTTGTTCACAGGAGTCTACTCCAAGTGCTATGTCAGGACCTAGCATTCTAGATACACTACCAGCTATTCCTTGCTCAAGCTCAGCAAACTGTGTCAGCAACTTACCTACACCTTCTATGATCACAGTAAGTCGCGGCATTGTCTATGATACCATCGACTTCGACGCCTACGTAAACAATACTCCGTGCATAGCAGTAATCGACACAGGAGCAACACACTCCATAGTAAGTACACATATATTCGAGAAGATATCTCCAAAACCAACCCTCGAACCATGCTTGACATTGCTACGAAGTGTCACCGGCGAATACAATCCAGTGGAAGGACACGCGACGCTTTCTCTTCAGATTGGAAAATTTTATACACCACACGTCTTCTATATTGCAACAATCTTTAATGCATGTATCGTTGGAATGGACTTTTTGGCAGCTTATAAGTGCTTCATCGACCTTCGTACACATCGATTTCAAATTGGAAATGAAACCATATACCTCCGACCGCATTCAAATACAAAGCCGGTTAGAATTCTGACGGACTGCACTTTACCGGCAGCATCAACGAACCTTGTTTACTTCTCTAGTTGCCCAATAGAAGGTGAAGTTTTGGTTCAACCGATTAATAATCTCCCAGAAGGACTGATCATTCCACCTACGGTCAGTAATGCTAAAAATGGAGTGTTTACAGGACAGATAGTTAACCTAAGAGAAAATTCAGTGGAGTTGAAAGCCGGGACGCATCACGCCGACATCGAACCTAGCCCAATTATTGTTGAAGACCCAATGTCGGACTCAGAGCTCCCAACACATCTTGTAGACCTGTTTTGTCAAAGTACTACTGAACTTACGAAAAGCCAGAGCCGGATGCTAAGAAATTTTTTGATTCAAAATGCACATTCTTTTGCATCTTCAAAAAAAGATTTAGGTCGTACATCACTGCTTCAGCATCGCATAGATGTTGGGGAAAGTTGCCCAATCAAACAGCCGCCTCGACGGTTACCAATCGCAAGAAGGCAGGAAGCGGAAAACCTACTACAAGACATGAAGGATCAAGGGGTCATCCGTCCGTCGTCCAGTCCATGGAGCTCTCCCGTGGTGTTAGTGCGAAAGAAAGATAACACGTTGCGTTTTTGTGCCGACTATCGCCGTCTGAATGCTGTGACCAAGAAAGATTCGTATCCGCTGCCTCGAATCGACTCCACCCTAGATGCTTTAGGGGGATCCCAATGGTCTTCTACCCTAGATTTTCAGTCGGGATATTGGCAGGTAGAGATGTTTTCCGAAGATCGAGAAAAGACTGCCTTTTCACTTGGATGTGGTCTTTGGGAATTTGAGGTGATGCTATTCGGATTAACCAATGCGCCAGCAACGTTCCAGAGGCTAATGGAAGTCGTTTTACAAGGTGTACCTCCTCAGTCATGCCTGGCTTACCTAGATGACCTGATTGTCCACGGCCGGACCTTCGAAGAAATGCTAGAAAATCTAAGCATGGTATTAAAGCGAATAGGATTAGCCGGCCTTAAAATTTCTCCTAGTAAGTGCCAACTTTGTAAACGGCAAGTGAAGTTCCTCGGGCACATCATCAGCGGCGACGGAATATCAACGGATCCTGAAAAAACAGAAAACGTACGAAACTGGCCAAGACCTAAAAACAAGACACAAGTGCAATCCTTTCTAGGCCTTTGTGCCTACTATCGACGATTCGAGAAGGACTTTTCTATGATAGCAAGACCACTCATCCAGCTCACTGAGAAACATAGATCATTCCAGTGGTCAACTGAATGTGAACAAGCATTCAATTGCCTGAAAGAAAAACTTACGACGGCTCCGATTTTAATTCAACCCAACGAAGATCTACCATTTATCCTGGACACGGATGCAAGCGAACATGCTTGAGGCGCAGTGCTAGCACAGCATTACAATGGAGTCGAAGCTGTAGTTGAATTTTACAGCAAAACTTTTAGCCGCCCGGAACGAAATTATTGCGTCACTCGAAAAGAACTTGTAGCTATAGTCAAGGCCTGCGCACATTTTCGTCACTATCTACTGGGACGAAAATTTACGATTAGAACTGATCACGCATCCTTAAAGTGGCTCACAAACTTTAGATCACCCGAAGGACAGGTAGCTAGATGGATTGAGCAATTACAAACCTTCGATTTTGAAATTGTTCATCGACCCGGTAGTAAGCATAACAACGCTGATGCTCTTTCTCGACGACCATGCACTGATTCACATTGTCATTACTGTCAACGCCTAGAGGAGCGGGATTGTATTTGTAATCGATTAATGTCGATGCAAGAAGACATCGGGAGCATTCAAGATCAAGACCCGGAGCTTAAGTTAGTACGTGATTGGTTACAGAAATCAGAGCGCCCAGAGAAAGAATCTATTCGTCACCTAAGCCCAACAATAAAGGCATATTGGTCTATGTGGTCAGCTCTATGTCTGGATAATGGAGTCGCCTGTAGTCGATATGAGCAAAGCGTTGGAGACATTCGACAGATTTTAATCCCGAAATCGTTGAGAAAAGTTATTCTCCAACAAGTTCACGACTCGCCAGCAGGAGGACACTTTGGAATGGACAAAACTTTGAGTAAGCTCCGTCTTCGTTATTACTGGGTTGGGTGCAGTTCAGATGTACGTGACTGGTGCACTCAATGCTTAACTTGCCAATCTCGAAAAGGACCTATACCCAGGACAAAAGCTGCTCTTCAAACTTATAATGTCGGAGCGCCTTTCGAGCGCATCGCTGTGGATATTCTAGGACCTCTACCAAGAACGGAACAGAATAACCGCTACCTACTTGTATGTGTGGACTATTTCACAAAGTGGCCGGAGGCAATACCTATACGAGATCAAACTGCGGAAACGGTAGCGGAAGCTCTTATAAGCACAGTCTTCTCTCGATTTGGGGCTCCTTTACAGCTGCACTCTGATCAAGGAAGGAATTTCGAAAGTGCCATTTTTCAAGAAACGCTGCGCAAATTTGGTGTCGAAAAGACACGAATGACTGCATTACACCCTCAATCCGACGGTCTAGTCGAGCGCTTTAATCGCACTATTCTCGACTATCTGGCCAAATACATAGATCGTAACCAACGAGAGTGGGATCGATACGTGCCCTTTTTACTCCTCTCATATCGGACGAGCGCTCAGAATAGTACGAAACAAACTCCAACCAGGCTGCTCTTCGGTCGAGAACTCCGCCTTCCCCTCGAGATGATAATGGGACATCCACCTTCAAGCCCAAGATCTTCTAGCCCTAGCCGTTACATCACAGAGCTTACAGAAACACTTCATCTTATTCACGAGTACAACCGTTCAGCTATTAAAACAGCAACCCGTCATATGAAGGAATACTACGACCTTCGAACGCGAAACCGATCCTACACGCCAGGACAACTTGTTTGGTTATACTTTCTCCGTCGTGTCGTAGCGCGATGTCCTACGTTACAAAGCGACTGGGAAGGACCATACACCATAGTGGAGAAAATCACAGAGGTAGTGTACCGAATAAAAAAGTGTCGAGGCGGTAAAGTCAGGATAGTGCACACAAATCGGCTTGCGCCCTATCAAGAGCCTACGAACAACGAAAAATAAGCATTTACCTAGTGTTCTACGGTAGCTCAGTCGGAGCTTCGAGCTTTCAAACGGAGGAGTTGTGTTACAAAACGGCACTCATCACGTTACATAACGAAAAACACATTGCACAAATAACACCCAACGATTAAAACTGCAAAAAATTACACAAACGGGTCTTACCTCATAAGGAAGTTCATCGCATGTTCAACTAGTCCTCCTGACCAATCACGAACCTGAAATAAAAAGTTAACAATACAGGGTTACTAATGAACAACAACAATACTTCCCGTTTCGATAAACCTAAGGACTTAATGATACAGCCGTACAGGTGCTCCTGTCATCCGTAGTTTGCACGTTCCCGCATTGAACTTCATTGTTCCCGATGAACCTACACAGTAAAAAAGAAACCCCGTACTTCGTTTTACCTAAAACAAAAGAAAATTTTACTAAATAAAGGTTTAATGAATAAATTACATATTTGTCAAGCATACATAACCTCAACCACATTTTTGCCGAAATTTCACATAAAACACAAATTCAGCACAGGACAAAACGATACAACAAGAAGCACATAATTTTCCACACCGATGCAACATAAAATTTTCCACTATTCTTAACACGAATTCTTCACTTTAATTCCCACGAGAGGTCACTACATTTGTAAGCGCCCGGAAAACGACCAAACTTTCCCAATTTTGGAAAGGAAACTTCGAGACCAGCCCGGAGATAATAAAAGAAGCGTCAAACATCACACGAGGACAGTTCGAGATCCTACAATACGCCAACAACAAGTCTATAGTTTTCAATCGTAAAAATTTTCAAGTTAAATTTGCAAAAGTTGTAATTTTTGAGTTTTCTAAAGAAATTGTAAAGAAATTGTCCTAACTACAAAACCCTACTTATAATAAAAGTGAACTTCAAAACAATACCCCAGTGCGTTTTATAACAATATATATCATAATTAACAATTATATGACTCATATCCCATCTCGATGATACACGTGAAACTTCATTACTACACATGGCAGAGTCTTGCTAGATGGACATCGGTAAGGACTGCACCACAATGCTTCGCGCGTAAACACATATAGTCAACATACACAGTATAATTATCAAACGATTTAAGCCCCGCTAACTCAATTGTAAGACACGATACAGTTAATGTTCAGGCTACCCGCTGAGAAAGGATACTGGTTACACAAAAATTAAAGAATTTATTGCTGATAAGATCAGTTTTTATTCAATTGTAGTTCTTAACACTTGCACTTTTATAATTCACTTTACAGTCACTTCAAATTCTTAACCTAGCACTTAAATACCTTATTCCTACACTTATGTTTAATTGCTGAAAGAATTTGAAATGTTTATTAGCTTAAAATATTTATCTTAAAATAATTCGAACAGCCAGGTTCTGAATTATTTCTTAACAAGTGTTTAATTAATGTGATATAATTGCGAACAGCCAGGTTCTGTAATTATATTGACAATCTATTTGGAATAATACTTATTCGAGCAGCCAGGCTCTGAATAAGTATTGGGAAGATATTAGTGGGAACACAAAACGAACTTCTGTATTTATTCGAGCAGCCAGGCTCTGAATAAATATGTTAATAAATGTTAATAGGCAACACAATAATTTATTCGAGCAGCTAGGCTCTGAATAAATTGTTACAAATAGGTTAATTTACACAAAGTAAATATAATCGAGCAGCCAGGCTCTGATAACATTTTATATTGTTATAAATAGATAAAATATTCGAACAGCCAGGTTCTGAATATTTTTTAAGTATATTTTAATTTTACTCACCAAACTCGCTGAATATTAAACTTCAAAAGAGAAAGAGCCCATGTGCATGCAGCTCTTTTATAGTTTGAATTCAAACGGTTTATACAAAAATATCGAATTTGGTTGAAATCGAGAGTTAGTCGCCATGTTAATTAGCATTCGATATTTTTTCGCCATGTTGAATCAAAGAATTCAAATTTTAACTATGATGTTGGCGGGAAACTTTTTACTTTAAAGATTTATAAATTGACGTTAAAGTTTAAGGCTTATTATTAATATATTAAATGAGATCATTTAATATATACTTAGTTCTTGGTTACACGAATTATATCCAAAACGAATATTAATTCCGAGATTTGTTTACGTCGGTTGCTGAGCACCGTGTAACCAAATTGCTCTTGCCAAATATCAGCTGTTTTGACAGACTGTCAGGGATGTTTGGCTGATCAGAAGAGGTAAAACTTTGGATTTTGTTATTTTCATTAAATTTGTTTATTTTTAGGTTGCGTCGCAACATTCTCCCGCCCGAAATAAAAAAGATATGTATTTGTAAACATAATTCATTTTAAATTAAACCAAATAACTTCTAAATTATTCAAAATTATATACCTTCCAGGAACCACCTGAAACTCTCGGTTCACCAGCTTGACACCAACGCTTCGGCCATCGCGCAGTTGGATCGTTCTCTTGTGCCGTCTAGAACGTTCCAATCCGATCCAATTGATGCCGAGATATTCCCCTGTTGGGATCGTGAATGACGACCCTTCCCCCGTTGTTATATTTATGGGTGAGACCAGCTCGACTGTGGCGAGCGGAGATGAGGAAATGACCTTGTCGTGTTGCGGATTGAATCCTTCTTCGTCATCTTCTACCGTTAGATCGATAGAAGGTGGAGACGCGAGTGCTGCTGCTGGAATAGTGTCGTTGTTCTCGTCTTCTCCATCCTCTATCGTAGGATCGACGGAAACTTGTGGAGAGAAGATTTCCCGCTCTGCTTCGTCGATGTCTCCATCATCCTCCATTGTGAGGTCGATTGAGTATATTTGTGGAGGAAGGACTTCTGCCCAATTTATATTCCTTCCGGGCGTTGGTGGGGGTGATGTGGTCGAGCACAACGAAAAAATGTCTTCCACATCCATGGTTAACAAGTCTTCAGGTTCTGCTAGCAGTTCCTCCCAGTCAATATTTCTTCCAGGAGTTGGAGTTTTTTGTTCTGTAGAGTGAAATCTTGTATCAGTAAAACATATTTTACAATTGTGGACAATTACAAACAGGACGCCACACGTCACCAAAATAAGTAGGTTGGAAGAATACATAATTTGGTAATACGACGTTTAATGATACCATTTGTTGTTTTGATGGTTGTAAGCCGTATGTGGTTATCCTTTCCAGGGTGGATTTCAATGATGCGTCCGAGTGCCCATCGCGTTGGAAGAAGTCGCTCATCCTTTATGATGACTAAATCACCAATTTTCATCTCGGTTGTCTGTTTAAGCCATTTAGGTCGCTGCTGCAGATGCGCTAGATAGTCTGAAGACCATTTCTTCCAGAATGACTGAGTCAACTGTTGAATGTACTGCCATCTAGATAAAAAGGAAAGATTATTATTGGTTAAGTTTCCTTCGGGATGCGAGATTAGAGGTTTTCCGTTCAGAAAGTGTCCTGGGGTTAAAGCATTCAAATCTGAAGTGTCTGAAGTGAGTGGACAAAGCGGCCGTGAATTTAGGCAGGCTTCAATTTGAATTAATGTTGTGCTTAATTCCTCGTAGGTTAAAGTTGTTGTTCCCAAGATTCTACGAAGATGATGCTTTATGGATTTGACGCCAGCCTCCCACAGACCTCCAAAGTGGGGCGAAGCTGGTGGATTGAAGTGCCATGTAATACCTTCGTTGGCGTAGAGTTCAGCTGTGTCCTTGTTGGCGTTTCGTATGACTTCTTGAAGATCCTTGTTGAGAATTTTGTTGGCTCCGATGAAGTTAGTTCCGCAGTCCGAGTAGATATGGCTGCAGAGTCCTCGTCGTCCGATGAATCTTCTGAATGCTGCAATAAAAGCTGTGGAAGTTAGATCAGAAACTGCTTCTATGTGAATTGCCTTGGTTGAAAGGCAGATGAAGATGCAAAAATATCCTTTGTATATCTTTGCTCCGCGATGCTTGGACATTTTCATGTCGATGGGACCAGCAGAATCGACTCCACAATTGTTAAATGTATGATCCTGATTTACCCTCGGTGCTGGAAGATCGCTCATGAGTTGCGTTTGCGTTTTACCACGATGTCTAATGCATGTGATACATTTTGATATTCGAAATCTTACTGAATTTCGTCCATCGATGATCCAATATTTGCTTCGTTAAGAGTTTAATATTAGCTGTGTACCTCCATGCAAGCTTCGTTTGTGGTGCATATCAATTAAAAGGTTAGAGAAATGATTAGATTTAGGTAGAATAATAGGATGCTGTTGATTAAACGAAATTGATGCGTTGGCTAAACGGCCTCCAACTCGAAGAATACCATCTGAAGATAAATACGGACTCAATCCCTTTATCCGACTGTGACTAGAAATTTCCTTCTTCCAGGATAATTTTTTGATATCATCATGGATCTCGGCTGATTGTACTATCCTGATGAGTCCTGCCTCTACTTCTTGAATTTCTTCCGCGGTTAGTGGTCCAGTCCTTCTTCTTTTCTTGCAATTTTGTCTAAACCGAAGACACCAGCATAACACTCGAGTAAGACGATGATATGATGAAAAGCGTGCAATGATTTCTTGTGAATTATGGTTGATTGCTATCAGAGTCTTCGTTCTTAATTCTTCTTCCAGTTGTTCCTTTGGTGCCTCCCATGTAACTGTTGGCCACGTAGACTGGTCATCCCTTAGCCAGGTTGGTCCATGAAACCATAATTCGTTGTTGACTAGTGCTGTTGAGCTTATTCCTCTGGATGCGCAGTCGGCGGGATTTTCTTTAGATGGAATGTGATGCCATGAATTCAGTTGACCATGGTCCTGGATTTTAGCTACTCTGTTGGCTATAAATGTCTTCCATCTGCTGGGGTGTCCTTTAATCCAACTGAGGGTGATTTTGGAATCCGTCCAGGAGTAGCTCGGTATGTTGGTTATGTCCATGTCCCTTCGAACTGAATTTATCACTTTGCTCAAAAGGACTGCAGCACATAGTTCTAACCTAGGTAAAGAAATAGTCTTAATAGGTGCTACTCTTGATTTTGAAGTTAATAAATGAGTATGAATTTGACCATCTTCTCCGATGATTCTGATATAAATAACTGCTGCGTATGCTTGCATGGATGCGTCACAGAATCCGTGAAGTTGATAATGTTGATGAGTAGATTTTAAGTTGATCCAGCGGGGAATCCTTATTGTTTGTATGATGGGAATGTGTAGAAGTCGATGGTCTACTTTCTTCTTGATTATTCCGCAGGCGAAAATGTCACAACTGCGTGGAGATTTCTTCTTGAAATTATTCCGCAAATGGAAATGTCCAAAATGCGGGATGTGAGGACCTCTTCTTGAAAGTTATTCCGCAAGTGGAAATGTCCAAAATGCGTGATGTAAAGACCTCTTCTTGAAACTTATTCCGCAAGTGGAAATGTCCAAATGCGTGATGTAAAGACGTCTTCTTGAAACTTAGTCCGCAAGTGGAAATGTCCAAATGCGTGATGTAAAGACCTCTTCTTGAAAAATTATTCCGCAAGTGGAAATGTCCAAATGCGTGATGTAAAGACCTCTTCTTGAAACTTATTCCACAAGTGGAAATGTCCAAATGCGTGATGTAAAGACCTCTTCTTGAAACTTATTCCGCAAGTGGAAATGTCCAAATGCGTGATGTAAAGACCTCTTCTAGTGGCTCCTAAAACTTGTTAGCTATTTCGATAGACTTCTAATAGTCAAAAAAATCGACAAAAGAATACAAAAATAAAATTGATGTTTCCGACATCAAATCCAAAAAAAATTAAGTTTCTTCAAATTTATTTTTAATATTGAACATAAGTTATATTTAAAATTAACAAGTCCTTATGTTGGACGCTAAAGACGAACTGAACTCTACCTAGCTTTCTCTGCTCCTTTTATACAAAAAATTCGCCTGAAAGGCTTACTGTGATTGTGAACATAAAACAAACTAACAAGTTAAAATTATAGTAATGAAATGTTGCTAACTTCGTTTCAGTGGTTCTCAAAATTATTGATTTATTGACTGTCGCCACAACACTCCCCCGCCAGTTAAACCGGAGGTTTAGCGATATCTGATTGGTGGATTTGTGGTTCGACCAGCCCGAGTATTTCGTTTAGGGATAATGTTGCTTCCGTCCGAGAAAAATCTTACTTTTTTACGAGCTTTATTAGGTGGTTTCGTATAAAGTGTTGATTTGTCGGCCGTTACAGTCGCTGGCTGTAACCTGGTGTCCTGACAATTATGTGGTGGTTCTTCAGTCACTGGCTGAAGAGAACTTGTAGTTGTTTGTTGTGTTTCGTTGGACGAGGTATCGCTCAGTTGAAGGGCATTGCTGTAGCAAGGTTTTAAGCGGTTTAGTGTTATGTTGTGTTCTTTTTCTTTAATTTTGACGGTGAAAAAATGTTCAAAACGTTTAATAACCTTGTATGGCCCGTTATACGGTGGTTGTAATGAAGTACGTACTGCATCATTTCTAACAAATACATTTGTACAGGAGTCTAAGTTTTTGAATTTAAAAAATTTTGAGTAAGTATGGTTTGTACTAGACATTGGCTTAAATTCAGAAATCGTTTGTTTTAGTTGGGTTATGAACTCGACTGGAGACTTCTTATTTTTTGATTCACTCAAAAAATCGTAAGGGAGTCGGATAGCTTGGCCATATACTAACTCTGCTGGAGTTCCGAAGAATTCTTCTCTGAACACTGAGCGTAGTCCCAACATAATAATTGGCAGTGTTCGTACCCAGTTTGTTTCTTCTTTTGCCATTAAAGAAGCTTTGAAAGTACGATGCCATCTTTCTATGACTCCGTTAGCTTGAGGATGATATGATGTGGTTCTATTCCTTTTAAAACCCAGTAGTTGTGAAAGTTCGTTAAACAAAGCCGATTCGAATTGGGTGCCTTGATCTGTGATTATTGTTTTGGGTACCCCGAATCTGGTTATCCAAACGCGAACGAGTGCTTCGGCTACGGTTTCGGCATGGATGTCGGTTAGTGGAACTGCTTCCGGCCAATGGGTATATCTGTCAATCATGGTGAGACAATACATGTAGTTATGGAACATTGGTAGAGGACCAACTAGATCTATGTGAATTGTTTCAAATCTCTCTGTCGACGCTGGGAATGTGCCAAAATTGTTGAAGACGTGACGTGACACTTTGCTTTTTTGGCAGGAAAGACAAGAACTTGTCCATGTATTGATATCCTTATTGATCGAAGGCCAAAAGAACTTTTGGGTGGTCATTTTATTGGTTGTTCGCACGCCAGGGTGCGTCATGTTGTGCACCGAGTAAAAAACTTCTTTTCTGAATGTTTTGGGTATGAATGGTCTTGACCTTTTTTCGGAAATTTCGCAATAAATTGAACTATTAGTGCCAAAAATTGGAAGTTTTTCAAATTTGTATTTAGAATTTTGACGGAGGTGCCGAAGTTCGGAATCTGATTCCTGAATTCGGCTAATTTCCTCGTAGTCAATAATGCCAGAAATGTTAATCTCCTCTACACGAGATAGTGTGTCGGCGACTACATTCTGCGATCCCGGAATGTGCCTGATGTCGGTAGTGAATTGCCCGATGTAATCCAAATGTCGCAGTTGACGTGGAGAAGCTTTTTCTGGGGATTGGTTGAATGCAAAGATCAAAGGTTTATGATCTGTGTACAGCGTAAAAACGCGACCTTCTAAAAGGAATCGGAAGTATTTGATTGATTTGTATGCTGCCAGAAGTTCTCTGTCATAAGCACTATATTTGGTTTGTGCATCATTGAATTTGCAGGAGTAGAATCCTAAAGGTTGCCAATCGTTGCCGACTTTTTGTTGGATTGATGCGCCTACTGCGAAATTTGAAGCATCTACCCAAATACCTAGTTCTGCTGAAGAATTGGGGAAGGCTAGTAGGGTCGCTTTGGTTAAATGTTGTTTCGTTGATTCGAAAGCTTCTGTTGCTTCATCGGACCAATTAATTAATTTTGAGCCTTCTTTTTTAGAGCCGGTGAGGAATTTGTTTAGTCGTAAATCTTTTACGGTTTTAGGTTTTAGTATTCTGGAGATAGCCTCTGCTTTGTCTGGTAGAGGTTTAATTCCCTGAGAAGAGACGAGATGGCCCAGAAACTTTACCTCATTTTTAGCAAAGTTACATTTGTCAACATTTAAAATAAGCCCGAATTTTTGAAGGCGTTCGAAAATGATGTCTAAGTGTTCGTAATGTTCCTCGAGAGAATTGGAAGCGACTAAGATATCATCCAAATAGACAAAATTGAAAGGTAAATCCTGTAAGACAGAGTGTATGAATCTTTGAAAGGTTTGAGCAGCGTTGCATAAACCGAAAGTTATACGCGTGAACTCGAAAAGTCCGAAAGGTGTGCATATTGCAGTCTTGGGGATGTCTTTGGATTCTACTGGGATTTGGTGATAGGCTTTAGCTAAATCTAAAGTTGAGAAGAATTTGCAATTTTGAAGATTATATGTAAAGTCGTGAATCAATGGGATTAGGTAACGGTCGGGAACAGTCTTCGCGTTGAGTCGGCGGTAGTCGCCGCATGGTCTCCATTCACCGTTCTTCTTACGAACCATGTGAAGTGATGATGACCAGCAACTGTCTGAAGGCCTACAGATTTCTTGTTTTAACAGGAATTCGAACTCTGTTTTGGCCGCGGTTAACATTTCTTGGGAAAGCCGGCGGACTTTAGAGACAATTGGAGGACCTTGAGTAATAATGTGGTGTGTTACATTGTGGTTGGCTGGTTAAAAGAAACCCGTGTCCATTGTGATTGATTTGAATTTTGATAATAATTTTGTTATGATAGGATTATCAAAAGTTCCGATAAGAATGGAGAGGTTTGATGAGTTTCCAGTCAAAACTCGACCTGATGATTTTAGGTTAGTGTTAGGATCTATAATGGACCTTCTTTTTATATCTACCAATAACCCGAAGTGGCAGAGGAAATCTGCGCCAATAATCGGTTTGGAGACAGTGGCAACGATAAATTGCCATTGGAAAGATCTATGAAGACCAAGGTCCAGACTTAGGAGTTTTTTTTTCCAAATGTTTTAATAGAAGATTCATTGGCAGCTACCAATTGAAGATTTGAGGGGTATAATTTGTCAAGAGAGTTTGCTGGTATGACTGAAACATCAGCTCCAGTGTCAATCAAAAAATTTTTGTTTGTGGTTTTATCGAAAATGTAAAGACGACTATTTGGTAAGCCCTCTCCCCTTGTCGTCAAAGAAGGAGGACATATTAGTTTGTTGCTGGTTTTGAGTTAGTTTTGGTAAAATTACAAGGAGCTATACATTTTTGAGCGTTAGTACCGAATTTGGTGTGATACCAGCAAAATTTAGATTTTAAATTTTGCGATTGGTAAACTTTTTGTTGGTTACGTGAAAGACTTCCTTCACGTGAGCGATGTCTATTGTTGGACGAATGCTCGACTAATTTTGATGAGCGACTTGTTTCTTTAAAAGCTCCATTTCGGAAAACCTGAGAGAACCTGGATTACATGTTATTATGGCTTGCATGTAAATTGGGAGTCTCTGCATCCAAAGTGTTTTGAGGATGTTGTTTTTTAATTTTGTCTGAGCAAGAGATTGCATTTCTCTTAGTAACTGGGAAGGTTGAGCATCACCCAAAGTCAGTTCAGTTAAGAGCTGTTTGATTTTTTGACTCTCACTTCCTGCCAACCGATTAATCAAAACTTGTTCGAAACGTTTAATAACCTTGTGTGGCCCGTTATACGGTGGTTGTAATGAAGTACGTACTGCATCATTTCTAACAAATACATTTGTACAGGAGTCTAAGTTTTTGAATTTAAAAAATTTTGAGTAAGTATGGTTTGTACTAGACATTGGCTTAAATTCAGAAATCGTTTGTTTTAGTTGGGTTATGAACTCGACTGGAGACTTCTTATTTTTTGATTCACTCAAAAAATCGTAAGGGAGTCGGATAGCTTGGCCATATACTAACTCTGCTGGAGTTCCGAAGAATTCTTCTCTGAACACTGAGCGTAGTCCCAACATAATAATTGGCAGTGTTCGTACCCAGTTTGTTTCTTCTTTTGCCATTAAAGAAGCTTTGAAAGTACGATGCCATCTTTCTATGACTCCGTTAGCTTGAGGATGATATGATGTGGTTCTATTCCTTTTGAAACCCAGTAGTTGTGAAAGTTCGTTAAACAAAGCCGATTCGAATTGGGTGCCTTGATCTGTGATTATTGTTTTGGGTACCCCGAATCTGGTTATCCAAACGCGAACGAGTGCTTCGGCTACGGTTTCGGCATGGATGTCGGTTAGTGGAACTGCTTCCGGCCAATGGGTATATCTGTCAATCATGGTGAGACAATACATGTAGTTATGGAACATTGGTAGAGGACCAACTAGATCTATGTGAATTGTTTCAAATCTCTCTGTCGACGCTGGGAATGTGCCAAAATTGTTGAAGACGTGACGTGACACTTTGCTTTTTTGGCAGGAAAGACAAGAACTTGTCCATGTATTGATATCCTTATTGATCGAAGGCCAAAAGAACTTTTGGGTGGTCATTTTATTGGTTGTTCGCACGCCAGGGTGCGTCATGTTGTGCACCGAGTAAAAAACTTCTTTTCTGAATGTTTTGGGTATGAATGGTCTTGACCTTTTTTCGGAAATTTCGCAATAAATTGAACTATTAGTGCCAAAAATTGGAAGTTTTTCAAATTTGTATTTAGAATTTTGACGGAGGTGCCGAAGTTCGGAATCTGATTCCTGAATTCGGCTAATTTCCTCGTAGTCAATAATGCCAGAAATGTTAATCTCCTCTACACGAGATAGTGTGTCGGCGACTACATTCTGCGATCCCGGAATGTGCCTGATGTCGGTAGTGAATTGCCCGATGTAATCTAAATGTCGCAGTTGACGTGGAGAAGCTTTTTCTGGGGATTGGTTGAATGCAAAGATCAAAGGTTTATGATCTGTGTACAGCGTAAAAACGCGACCTTCTAAAAGGAATCGGAAGTATTTGATTGATTTGTATGCTGCCAGAAGTTCTCTGTCATAAGCACTATATTTGGTTTGTGCATCATTGAATTTGCAGGAGTAGAATCCTAAAGGTTGCCAATCGTTGCCGACTTTTTGTTGGATTGATGCGCCTACTGCGAAATTTGAAGCATCTACCCAAATACCTAGTTCTGCTGAAGAATTGGGGAAGGCTAGTAGGGTCGCTTTGGTTAAATGTTGTTTCGTTGATTCGAAAGCTTCTGTTGCTTCATCGGACCAATTAATTAATTTTGAGCCTTCTTTTTTAGAGCCGGTGAGGAATTTGTTTAGTGGGGATTGACTAGCAGCGGCCTTAGGTAGAAATCTGCGGTAAAAGTTTACCATTCCCACGAACCGTCGTAAATCTTTTACTGTTTTAGGTTTTGGTATTCTGGAGATAGCCTCTACTTTGTCTGGTAGAGGTTTAATTCCCTGAGAAGAGACGAGATGGCCCAGAAACTTTACCTCATTTTTAGCAAAGTTACATTTGTCAACATTTAAAATAAGCCCGAATTTTTGAAGGCGTTCGAAAATGATGTCTAAGTGTTCGTAATGTTCCTCGAGAGAATTGGAAGCGACTAAGATATCATCCAAATAGACAAAATTGAAAGGTAAATCCTGTAAGACAGAGTGTATGAATCTTTGAAAGGTTTGAGCAGCGTCGCATAAACCGAAAGTTATACGCGTGAACTCGAAAAGTCCGAAAGGTGTGCATATTGCAGTCTTGGGGATGTCTTTGGATTCTACTGGGATTTGGTGATAGGCTTTAGCTAAATCTAAAGTTGAGAAGAATTTGCAATTTTGAAGATGATATGTAAAGTCGTGAATCAATGGGATTGGGTAACGGTCGGGAACAGTCTTCGCGTTGAGTCGGCGGTAGTCGCAGCATGGTCTCCATTCACCGTTCTTCTTACGAACCATGTGAAGTGATGATGACCAGCAACTGTCTGAAGGCCTACAGATTCCTTGTTTTAACAGGAATTCGAACTCTGTTTTGGCCGCGGTTAACATTTCTTGGGAAAGCCGGCGGACTTTAGAGACAATTGGAGGACCTTGAGTAATAATGTGGTGTGTTACATTGTGGTTGGCTGGTTAAATGAAACCCGTGTCCATTGTGATTGATTTGAATTCTGATAATAATTTTGTTATGATAGGATTATCAAAAGTTCCGATAAGAATGGAGAGGTTTGATGAGTTTCCAGTCAAAACTCGGCCTGATGATTTTAGGTTAGTGTTAGGATCTATAATGGACCTTCTCTTTATATCTACCAATAACCCGAAGTGGCAGAGGAAATCTGCGCCAATAATCGGTTTGGAGACAGTGGCAACGATAAATTGCCATTGGAAAGATCTATGAAGAGCAAGGTCCAGACTTAGGAGTTTTTTTTTCCAAATGTTTTAATAGAAGATTCATTGGCAGCTACCAATTGAAGATTTGAGGGGTATAATTTGTCAAGAGAGTTTGCTGGTATGACTGAAACATCAGCTCCAGTGTCAATCAAAAAATTTTTGTCTGTGGTTTTATCGAAAATGTAAAGACGACTATTTGGTAAGCCCTCTCCCCTTGTCGTCAAAGGAGGAGGACATATTAGTTTGTTGCTGGTTTTGAGTTAGTTTTGGTAAAATTACAAGGAGCTATACATTTTTGAGCGTTAGTACCGAATTTGGTGTGATACCAGCAAAATTTAGATTTTAAATTTTGCGATTGGTAAACTTTTTGTTGGTTACGTGAAAGACTTCTTTCACGTGAGCGATGTCTATTGTTGGACGAATGCTAGACTAATTTTGATGAGCGACTTGTTTCTTTAAAAGCTCCATTTCGGAAACTTGTGGAGTTTTGATTGCGGTAACGTTACATATTTCAGACTTAGTGTTGACTTCCGCAATTTTGTCTGCGCATGCAGCCAACTCGTCCAGAGAACCTGGATTACATGTTATTATGGCTTGCATGTAAATTGGGAGTCTCTGCATCCAAAGTGTTTTGAGGATGTTGTTTTTTAATTTTGTCTGAGCAAGAGATTGCATTTCTCTTAGTAACTGGGAAGGTTGAGCATCACCCAAAGTCAGTTCAGTTAAGAGCTGTTTGATTTTTTGACTCTCACTTCCTGCCAACCGATTAATCAAAACTTCTTTGATTTTAAAAAACTTATTCTGTGTAGGTGGGCTTGACACAACGTCACTGACAAGCCGAACGATACTCTCGTCGAGCGCGCTAAAAACTGTGAAGTACTTAGTTTTATCTTGTGTAACACCCGCTAATTCAAACTGTGCCTCAAGATGGTTAAACCACAAATCTGGGTTGTTTCTCCAGAAAGGAGTGGGTTTAACCGCGACCGCACGAATTTGTTGAGTTGAAGTGACAGCGGGAGTATTGGAAGCACTGTCAACATACTCTGAATCGGAACAGTTTTCCATTTTTTTGTATTAGTTTTTTGTATTAAAAAAAATGTATTTATAATTTTTAAAATAAAAAGAGATTTGAGCATCTACTCTAAACTAACCTTCTTAAAAAGATGTTGCTGCATTCTGTTCTCGGGGTCACCAATGTAGAAGTCGATGGTCTACTTTCTTCTTGATTCTTCCGCAGGCGAAAATGTCACAACTGCGTGGAGATTTCTTCTTGAAATTATTCCGCAAGTGGAAATGTCCAAAATGCGTGATGTGAGGACCTCTTCTTGAAAGTTATTCCGCAAGTGGAAATGTCCAAAATGCGTGATGTAAAGACCTCTTCTTGAAACTTATTCCGCAAGTGGAAATGTCCAAATGCGTGATGTAAAGACGTCTTCTTGAAACTTATTCCGCAAGTGGAAATGTCCAAATGCGTGATGTAAAGACCTCTTCTTGAAAAATTATTCCGCAAGTGGAAATGTCCAAATGCGTGATGTAAAGACCTCTTCTTGAAACTTATTCCGCAAGTGGAAATGTCCAAATGCGTGATTTAAAGACCTCTTCTTGAAACTTATTCCGCAAGTGGAAATGTCCAAATGCGTGATGTAAAGACCTCTTCTTGTGGCTCCTAAAACTTGTTAGCTATTTCGATAGACTTCTAATAGTCAAAAAAATCGACAAAAGAATACAAAAATAAAATTGATGTTTCCGACATCAAATCCAAAAAAATTAAGTTTCTCCAAATTTATTTTTAATATTGAACATAAGTTATATTTAAAATTAGCAAGTCCTTATGTTGGACGCTGAAGACGAACTGAACTCTACCTAGCTTTCCCTGCTCCTTTTATACAAAAAATTCGCCTGAAAGGCTTACTGTGATTGTGAACATAAAACAAACTAACAAGTTAAAATTATAGTAATGAAATATTGCTAACTTCGTTTCAGTGGTTCTCAAAATTAGTGATTTATTGACTGTCGCCACAAATGCTTTCCTTGAAGTATTTCCATTCGCTGACAAGCTCAGATGGAACAGGTTCATCCAATGTAAGACCAGAAAATCAAAGTTTCTGAATCATGATTTTTGCTGCTATGACTGCTGGGGCTAGCCAACCTAGGGGATCTAAGAGTTGTGGGATTTCTGATAATACCTTTCGTTTGGTAAGAATTCCATGTGTCTCTCGAATGTTAGATTTAAAGCTGAATTCATCTGTTGAAGGATGCCAGTGAATTCCTAATGCCTTGATCCTTTCTTCGTCTTCAAAGGAAAGTGGAAAGTTGATTTCGGGGTCTTCGGGTTGTATATTTTCCAGTATTTTCGGATGATTACTTGTCCATTTGCGTAGATTAAAACCGCCGCCTTTGAGTAAGTTGGTAAGCTCTTTTTGAATAGTTAGGACGTCGTCTACGTACGAATTTTCCATGATGATTCTAGATGCTCGTGGATACTTGTGTTGATCATCTCTTGCAAGCTGTTGCAATGTCCTGATGGCAAGAAATGGTGCAGAAGCTGTTCCAAAGGTGACTGTAGTCATTGCGAATTCTTGTAGTGCATTATTCGAACTATCTCTCCAAATAATTCGTTGATACTGCTGATCGTCTTCATGAAGATGTACCATTCTATACATCTTTTCGATGTTGGCTGATAAGGAATATTTGTAGCTCCTCCATTTGAGTAACGTTGCTAATAAAGTTGGTTGAAGAGGTGGACCTGTAAAGAGTTGCTCATTAAGAGACTTACCATTTGAAGATTTGGCGGACGCGTCGAAGACCACCCGAAGTTTTGTTGTGCTGCTTTCCTTGAAGACGTCGTGATGAGGCATATAAAAGTGTTTTATAGCTTCCGAATATGCCTCATCTGATTTGTTGATTGCTTTCATGTGATTGAGAGTATGATATTCCTTGATGACACGTGAGTAGTCCTCATGTAGTTGTGGATTAGTTGATAATTTTTTCTCCAATCGCATAAATCGTTTGAGGGCCATGTTGCGTGTATTCCCCAAGATTGGCGGTTGTTGTTCCTTAAACGGTAAGCGAAGTTCATTTGTTCCATCTGGCCTTCTTTTGTGTGTTTGGATGTAAAATTCCTCGCACTTCATTTCATCTGAAGTCCAAGTTCTAGTTTTGGGTATGTCTTCCCATTCCCAAAATTTCCTTATTTGGTTTTCTAATTGTGGGAAGTTGTCCTCGATGTTGAGGGTGAAAACTGATTTCGGTTGATCTGCGTTATTCGTTGTTCCGAATAAAATCCGTCCCAATGATGTATTTTGTGCTGTAGGTGATCCTGGTTGTGTATGTTTCTTGATTCCGTCTAGAAGTATGATTGCGTATACTTCTGCTCCTAGGAGTAAGTCAACCTTTCCTGTTTGGAGGTAAAACGTCGGTGATGTGTTTCAGAACAAGCGCGTTTGTATGAAGCTGAAATAAAGTGTTATTTAGCGATTTTAGAGTAAATTCTACAGCCCTTGTGGCTGTAGCCGTTTTAGTTTTTCCAAGTCCGTTAATTTGAACTTCTGTAGAATTTCCTTTTAACTGAAGTTTTTGATATGCTTGTTCGGAGATTATGTTCACTTGTGATCCAGTATCGATGAGGGCTCGTAAAACCAGCGATTGCCCTGATGTCGTTTCAACTTTTACAAGTGCGGTGGCTTATAGTGCTTGAAATCTGCAAGCGTTGATCTGTGTGTTCACAGATGTACTTTCTGTGTTAGACGATGTAGGAACGATGCTGCTGTCGATCCCCTTATGTTGAGTGTTGTGTAATGAACCTTGATGAGATGATGAGTTTGTGCTCTTTGTTCTAATGTTGTCAGAATGTAGAAGAGAATGATGTTTCTTGCCGCACTTGAAGCACTTGTGCTTACTTTTGCACTCTGAAGTTGTGTGATTTGCTCCTAATCAGTTGTAGCACAAGTTGTTTTTTGATGTGATGTTGCGTCTTTGAGCGATATCCATCTTGTGAAAATTGGAGCATTTGTAAAGCCCATGCTTGTCGTTGCATATTGGACAGATTGTAGATTGTAGAGAATGGTGAGTTAAAGTTGTTGTGTTGCCTGAAGGTGAGCGTAGAGGTTTTGTTGATCGAGTTCCCATGATTGCTTCCAGTGTTCGATAACGAGCTTCTAAGAAGTCCATGAATTTTTGCAAAGTTGGCAATTCCTGTGTGTTCCCAAGCGTCTGTTCCCAGAGGTTGTGTGTTTCTGTTGGTAAACGTTGAACCATCATGTGGATGATTATGGTGTCCCATTGATGAATAGATACACCTAATGCTTGCAGTTCATTCAGTGGTTCTGAAGTGTTGTCCATTAGTTTCTTGATTCCTTCCGCTGTCTCAGTACGAATTGGAAATTGATTGCACAATTCCTTGAGATGATTGTTGACCAGGATTCTTTTGTTGTTGTAGCGTTTTTGTAGTAATTCCCACGCTGGCTGATAGTTTGCTGCGATTGTGGTGAATTTGTTGATTAGGCTCTCTGCTTCGCCGCATAGACTCGCCTTTAAATAATGGAGCTTTTGTACAGCTGGAATCCTCGCATCATGATGAATAAGTGATGTGAATAAATCATAAAACGCCCTCCAGTTTGAGTAGTTTCCATCAAATTTGGGTAGATTTATCCTTGGTAGTTGTATATCTGATTTCACTTCTGGCTTCACTTCTGTAGGCTCTTGAACTGGCTGTTTTTCCTTAAGAAGATCTTGAAGTTCACTTAAATAGTTGAAGTACACTTCCTCTGTCACTGCATATATGTCGTTCTTGATGTATTCGTGATCTTTACTTAGTTCGCAATCCATGGAGAAGATTTCCTGGTGATTGTTTGAAAATGTGTCAAAAAAATCCTTTACTTGTGTGATCCTAGCTTGAAGATAGGTTGGCGTTCTTCTAGCCTCTCCTGTTTTCTTGAAGTTGACGATTGCCTGAGACACTTGCTTTGATATTGTCACTTGTTTTTTCAATAACACTTCCATTGTCACGCTTTTTCACCTTTAGATACAATGTTCACTAAGTTTTTTTACGTTTTCACGAATGTTCACTAAGTTTTCACAAAAATTGTCAGTAATTAAACTTCAATGTTTTAAAAACTTAAATCTTTCTCAGCAATATCCGGCTCGAAGGACCAATGTTCAGGCTACCTGCTGAGAAGGGATACTGGTTACACAAAAATTAAAGAATTTATTGCTGATAAGATAAGGTTTTATTCAATTGTGGTTCTTAACACTTGCACTGTTATAATTCACTTTACATTCACTTCAAATTCTTAACCTAGCACTTAAATACCTTATTCCTACACTTATGTTTAATTGCTGAAAGAATTTGAAATGTTTATAAGCTTAAAATATTTATCTTAAAATAATTCGAACAGCCAGGTTCTGAATTATTTCTTAACAAGTGTATAATTAATGTGATATGATTGCGAACAGCCAGGTTCTGCAATTATATTGACAATCTATTTGGAATAATACTTATTCGAGCAGCCAGGCTCTGAATAAGTATTGGGTACATTTGCATCACCTTATTTTTGACCAAGAGAATCAAATTGGAAGTAAAGTGTAACAATTCTTATAGATTCATGTGGGAAAGTGGCGTAAATATTGTTAACACTATTTTTAGAACCTATTCGTTACATGATTTTGTGTAAAGATTCTATAATCAACACTTAAAGATATTCACATTAAAAGATTTATGCGAACGGCTCCGCAAAGGCGCCACCACCGCAAGGCATCAGTTCCAGTCGTCTTATTGAGAAAATAAATAAAAAGGAACAAAATGCATAATTTTGTTATCGTTTATGCACAAGAAACTAGTATTACTATTCAAAACGACTGACGCAGCACTATTTTATCAAGGAGAATATCAAAACCAACGCGGAATCGATTTATGACTATATTAAAGGAATTTCTATGTTTAGCACTCTTTCTTATAACTTCACTGGTTTCTGATTTCTTTCCCGATAAAAATACTCAATGCTGTGACATGCAGGTCTTAGTGTTACTTCAAAATATTTCACTCTGCTCAAAAAAACCAAGTCTCATCATTGTCTTCATATTGAAAGTCAACTGTAAGTACTGGATGACGAAAACTAAATTGCAAATATAGGATAAGAATCAACGATTTTTTTTATTTATAAATAAATCATTACAATTTTATTACGTATTTAATCAATAAACTAAAATAATTTCAAAAAACAAGAAAAAAGAGAAAATTAAAAGAAAGTATATAAAGCTACTATGTACTTTCAAAACTGCTTGGTTGCGAAGATTTTACGAACGTTTCAAGTGAATATAAAAGGTGCCGGAGTTGCATACATTAAGATTGCTGAATATCCAAAAATCGAATGTGTGAATTAAACATACGTAAGGATTGTTAATACCATAAAATAAGATTTTCACAAATTAAAGCCAGCCGGATAATGTATCTTAAATGTGATCGTCCCAACTTTATATGAAAAGGAAAAAAAATATTTTTTTTTAGTTAACACACAATACCTGTGGATGGTAGTGTGATAAAGTTAAGCAAAGCAATTTGCACCAAACGGTTTGCCTTTCTACACACTATCCCCTTCAGTCGAGGATCCAATCTATCAAGGAAGATTAACTAATATATATATTAAAGTGTTTAACCATCAACAGTCGGTATTTTTTTTTATCACAAGTGTCACAATCTTTTGGGATTCCTTTAATTGGTTTGACTCTCGCAAAAATTTCTAGGAGTCGCATTAAATTGTTATAGTGACAGACTTGCGGTAACAGTTTTTGGAGTATTCCTCTACAAAGTCAGAATCATTCCTGTAAGTTCGAATTAATTAACATCGTATCAAAACAACATTAGCCCACAAGTAAAATATGGCACAGTATAATTTCGTTGTACATTTGGATTCTTGGCATGTGACGAATGTTAGCTAAGTAGAATCTAGCCTTTTAAGCGAACCAACGTTTAGGTAGCTTAATAATATTAAGGATTTGATCGATTTCATTTTGTTCGAATTTGAATTAAAATTTTTTTTGGGTGTTTCTTATAAACTGGCTAAATCCCTATTTAAAGGATTATAGAGGGTTGTGTCTTGGCTAATTAAATCATACGAACGCCATATTATTGGTGGATTCCTTTCACTTCTAAATATTCATATAGTGTCAGTTGCTTTGAATTTAAACTTAGGATAAAATTCAAAATTGAGATAAAACGAACTCATTACACGTTCATTTTGTTATTCCCTATATCTGAGTTGAATTTACATTTTTTTAAATTAATACAAAATATTACATAATAATACTACAATTACAAGCTATAACATAATACTTATACTACAAGCTATATTAAGTGATGACATAATAAATAGTAATTGTAGCTTTGAGCTCTAATTAAAGTAGATACGGGCTAGAAGGAAGGAGAATTTAGAAAGGCGATCAAGATGGGCGGGATCAAGATATAAGGCTTTGTGAAGGGATGATTTACTCAGATGGAAGTCAAAGGAGGAAAGGTCGTTGACTTTTCGTAGCATCCTGGTAATTGGCTCGCTTTGACCGTAGTTTGTGCGATGGCGATCGAGTCGGAAAAGGGGAGTGGACCTAAGGTTACGGAGATTGGTATTTTTTTTTTTTTTGAGGGAGAGGTGAAAATCTTCCAAAAGACACCAGACGGCCCGTGACCTCCGGTAGTGTGAGATTCTTACTCACTAAAAACACCTCTCTGGGTATTAGCCGAAACAGAACACATAACCTTGGAGACGGAGTTGGATCAATGCGTTGAGCGGCAAGACCACCATGCCATGGGTCGCGGGTTCGAGCCCAGATGACCGTGAGCTTTTATTAAGAAATTAAAATAATCCACTCCGTCTCTGGGCTGTTGTCTAGCTCGCAGCAATGCAAACAAGACTCAAGTTTCCTCACTTCCCTTACCCTAATTCCCTTCCGGCCAAAACCATGCTAACGCATCAAAGGGTTGTCCCCTAGGATTTGGCCACATCGTATGAAAAAAAAACCGGGTCCCTTTTCGTCCCTCCCAGTCTCCCTTAGTGGGGGCAACTGAGTATCCAGCTATCCCACTGTCGCCACTAACCTCGGTTTCCTGGGTCACTGCTAGAATCCTAGCATATCTGCATAAATCCATGTTTTCCTACGTTCACCAGTGTTCCTTCTTGGTCCATGCGTTAGTTACATCACTTACCCCTTCACTGTCTACGACATTGAAGGGTTCCAGGCCGTAACGCTTTAGTCCTGAGCCAGGACAAGGAACCCCCTCCCGATTAACCGCAGCTAACCATACGGAAGGCAGATCTGCATAAATCCATGTTTTCCCACCGTTTCCAGTGTTCCTTCTTGGTCCATGCGTTAATTACAACCTTCATCCCTTCTATGCCTACGGCATTGAAGGGTTCCAGGCCGTAAGGCTTTAGTCCTGAGCCAGGACAAGGAACCCCCTCCGGATTAACCGCAGCTAACCCTTTGGAAGGTAGATTTGCATCTTCTACTGGTGTGCGTATCGCGGAGATAGCCAACTCGTTAGAGTCTCCCGTCTCTGCACCGCCGTACCTGAGGAAGTGCTAGTTATTATTATGCCAATGGCACCCTCTTCCAGGACTGCTACAGCAGTTTCAGCCGGTGGGAGCGAGCCATCCTCCATAGCCGCCGAAGTTCCTTCGAAAGGTAATTCTCCCAAAGCTGCTACTGTTATGTTGTGGGTACCGTGGGTATAGCCAACCTGTTGGGGTCTCCCATACAAACCACCTCTCAGCGCCCGATGAAAACGCCATTCGCGACCCAATTACCCCTGGGTCCTGCAGAGGGGACGACGACACTGCAGACTCCCTTGGAGTTAGGGGGATTTTTCAAGAGGTCATCTCCTCCCGCATTAGTTACTTGGCTACATTCAAGGATGCATTGCCCGGTTGCTACCACTTGGAGGTGTAACTAGCACTTGAGAATATCCAAATGAGGATCATCGTATCCTAGAAGGCTTCAAATCGTCCGTCCATTCTCCAGCAACCTACGGGGATTGGTATAGATGGGTAAAGATTGCAGGATTGAAGGGCAGTCTATGGCACCACTTAATAGCTGATAAATGAAGAGAATGTCGGAAACATCACGACGTTTACTTAAAGGTTGTAAGTCCATCAGTTTCAGACGGTTTTCATAAGGTGGAAGGTTGAATCTGTCTACCCACGGAAGATCACGTAGAGCAAAACGAATGAACCTACGCTGGACAGATTCAATCCTATTAATGTGAGTTGTTTGTGTAGGTAACCAAACCTGGCTGGCATATTCAAGGAGAGGTCTAACAAAGGAAATATAGAGAGATTTGGAAACATAAGGATTGGAGAACTCTCTGGACCAGCGCTTCACAAACCCTAGCGCGGAGTTAGCTCTGTTAAGTATGCTGTCAATGTGGGAACGGAAATTGAGTTCACTATCACAGATTGTTCCGAGGTCACACAAAGAGGTCACGATAGGGACTGGTACGTCGGGTAGCATGTAGACTCTCGGGGTGGGTGTAAGACGCTTGCGGGAGTAAGAGATGGACTGACATTTGGAGACATTGAGTTCAAGAAAGTTTTTCATGCATCATGTGGTGAAGGAATCGAGATCTTTTTGCAGGAGAAGAGAGTCGGTTGTGGAGGAGATATGTTTGATTATTTTCATGTCATCAGCATAAATGGACAGCTCTGAGTGATTGATAACACATTCAACATCATTTATTGTAAGAATGAAAATTAATGGACCGAGGTGGCTGCCCTGGGGGACGCCGGAACGAGCGACAATAGGGTTAGAAATGGATGAGCTGAAAAGAACACTGTACCGACGGTTGTTGAGGTAGGATTGAATCCAGGAGATGAACCGGGAGGTCAAGCCTAGGCTATCAAGTTTGAACAAGATAACATTATGGGAGGTCTTGTCGAAGGCTTTACTAAAATCAACATCTTTACCGTTTTCTAGGGCACGTGTTTTGGAGACGAAGTCAGTAAGGTTGGTGGTTGTAGATCTTCCTTTGAGGAAGCCATGCTGGGAGAGGGAAAAGATAGCCTTACAGTGGAAGAACATGGAATCATAGACCAATTTTTCGAATCGTTACAGGTCAGATCCAAAATCCGATGCTGGATATTTTTGTCAACAACATCGGATAACGGATATGACCACAAACAAACAACATAAAAATTTACCAGCAAGTAGCCACTTCGTAAACAAATTCCAGAGGAAATTGCATATCCTCTTTCACGAAGTGACTAACGGGTAAATTTTCCTAGAAATCAAAGCAAGTCAAAAGTACATGGAAAATGATGGCGAAGCACCTGGGTAAGAATCAAAGTTCTCAGGCTAAAAGCGCCTCGCCATCAAATTCCGATAAGTACATCATCGTGCTCAAGATCTATCGGCGCTTGAACTTGATCAAGCCAGTGAGAGGAAAAAGCTCTCACACAAACAACCAAAAGCTTACCTAATGTTTAACGACTGAACGAAAGGTATATGATCGAGAGCGAAAGCTCAAAGCTTTCTACCTTGATCAAAAAGTTCAAGTCGAATAAACAGGTAAGTGGTCGTGGAAAAGATGAATGGGAGAGTCTGATTTTAATCACGATTAAAAAAGGTCGGTCGGTTTCGGTACTATAAGTGTAATAGGCGAAATTACAAGCATTAATACGCTTCATAAGTAGGATTAAAAGAAAGTTATCAATTAAACGCATAAGTGTAATAGGTGAAATTATAAGCATAAGTGTAAGAACCAAATTTATAAGTGGAGTTAAGCATTAATACGCTTCCTTAGTGGGATTAAGTAAAGTTATCAATTAAACGCATAAGTGTAATAGGTGAAATTATAAGCATTAGTGTAAGAACCAAATTTATAAGTTGAGTTAAGCATTAATACGCTTCCTAAGTGGGATTAAGTAAAGTTATCAATTAACCGCATAAGTGTAATAGGTTAAATTAGAAGCATAAGTGTAAGAACCAAATTTATAACTGGAGTTAAGCATTAATACGCTTCATAAGTGTAATTAAATAAGGTTATCAACAAAATTCATAAGTGTAAGTAAGTGAAACTATTGTGGCGACTACAACTTACGTCAACAAGCTACACAGATATTATTGAATGCAGTCTGTAAATACTTATATTGTTCTAGAATTGTTCTCTCATTAGTAGTTATTTGTATAACAGTTAAATAGTCAGTCGTCTTTATACGCTCGGAACATATAAGCCGATCAATTGAATTTTTGTAAATTTTAATAGTATTAAAGTAGTTTAGTAATTGGTAAAACGCCGTTTGGACTTAATAAGCTTGTACCCACAAATTGGTGACCCGCACGTTTAATTTTTAATTCGCTCACACAGGTGACATTGCCCACGTGACAAGAAAATTTTCGAGTCAAATCAAATTTTCAGCAGCAAACGCGATTGTGGGGCAGACAGGCACAAACGATCAGTTTACAAAGATTTAGTTCCAAAATGCCAGATAATAAAGACGACCCAGGTCAAGGTAATCAAACTACCAGCGAAAATCTACCTAGTGACAGCCAAATCGTGACACGTGTATCCGTCAAGGTTCCTCCATTTTGGCCTGAAAAACCCGAAATTTGGTTCGCTCAAATTGAGGCGCAATTTTCTGTGTCCGGAATAAACTCCGACAATTCGAAATTTAACACAGTAGTTAGCCCAATCGAATCCAAAGTATTGGCCCAAATTTCTGACGCAGTATTGCATCCACCCGACAGTGGAAAGTATCCGAATCTAAAAAAGGTTATAATTGACCGATTCGGCGGCAGCGAACAGCGTAAACTTAAGAAGTTGTTATCCGAAATAGACTTAGGAGACAAGCGCCAAGTCAGCTTTTAAATGAACTCCGCGATTTAGGAGGAGCGAATCTCAGCGAAGATTTTTTGAAGTCTTTGTGGATGCAACGATTACCACCACAAGTATGCGCTATCTTACAGGCATCTAACGGTAACGTTACAATGTTATCAGCACTGGCAGACAAGATAATGGAAGTTGGAGGCTTCCAAAATGTTATGTCAGCAAGTACGAGCAAACAAATGTCACCTTCTCCCATCGCTTCACTCGAACAACAAATAGCTAAAATCGCAAACAGACTTGATCAATTTGAACTGGAGCGACAGAAAAACAGACGCCGACAACATAGGAGTTGCAGCCGCAGTCGTAATGCTAGTACAAAACGAGGAAATCCATTTCCAGGTAATTCAATTTGTTGGTATCACAGGCGATGGGGTGAGGAAGCACGCAAGTGCACTCAGCCATGTGCACACCAGAAATCGGTAAACACACAAGCAAAAAACTAGTGAGCAATCCGTTGGTCAACAGCAGTTCACACAACGACCACCGGATTCATCGACTTATTGTGAACGACACAAATAACAAATTCCGATTTCTTGTTGACACCGGCGCTGACGTTTCAGTGCTACCCCCGCAACGAGACGAACGCTTTAATTCCTCGCACAATACCAAACTATTTGCCGCAAATGGAACAGAAATTAAAACTTTTGGAGAAAAACGTGTGACGCTAAATCTCGGATTGCGACGACCATTTAACTGGACCTTCATTATAGCGGACGTCAAGCACCCCATCATCTGTGTAGATTTCATCAATGCGTACGGATTGCTAATAGACATTAAAAGACGGCGACTGATAGACGAGCTAACCAAACTCGGGACTCCAGCTCAGACGACAACCAGAGGTTTCATAAGTATCACAACATTCAATAAACAGCGCTAACAACACACCTAAGAGCACCTCCGTAACACATCACATAGTGACAAGGGGCCCAGCATTTTTTGCAAGGCCACGTAGATTAGCGACAAGATAAACTGAAGGCCGCGCAAGACGAGTTCAAATATTTGATGGAACACGGTATTTGTCAACCATCGCAAAGCAACTGGGCTATTCCCTTACATTTAGTTAAAAAGACTAACGGAGAATGGCGCCCTTGCGGCGATTATAGAGCATTAAACGAAAGAACTCTACCAGACAGATACCCCATTCCACACGTACAGGACTTCACGAACATGTTGTTTGGAAAATCCATTTTCTCCAAGATAGATTTACAAAAGGCTTATCACCAAATTCCCGTTGAAGCAAGTGACATCCCGAAGACGGCAATTACAACACCATTTGGATTGTACGAATTCAAATTTATGACATTTGGCCTACGTAACGCGGCCCAAACATTCCAAAGGCATATTCACGAGGTGTTTCGCTGTCTGGAAGCATTCGTTTTTTCTTATTTGGATGACATATGCGTAGCATCCGATAACATTGAACAACATGAGTAACACTTACGAGTAGTTTTTCAACGCCTGCGTGACTACGGAATGAAAATTAATGCTTCAAAATGTCAACTCGGCAGAACCGAAATAATTTTTCTGGGATATATAGTTACCAACAACGGCATCAAACCACTGGAGGAGCGGGTAAAGGTAATTAAGGATTACAAACTGCCAGAAACAGCACAGCAATTGAAAAGATTCCTCGCTAAAATCAATTTTTACCGGCGTTGCATACCTCAAGCTATAAAAAACCTAATCATTCTTCAAGACCTTATCATTGGAAACAAAAAAAATGATAAAACAGAAATTAAGTGGACGGAATACGCCAAAGAAGCTTTTAACAAATGCAAATCTGACCTTGCCAACGCCACTATCCTCGCTCATCCAGCAACAAACGCAGAACTTTCAATGGTAGTCGACGCCTCCGACATAGCTATAGGAGCAGCATTACACCAAACCGTAAACGTAAACAAGCTACTTGTGTACGCTTTTCAGCAAAACCTGGACAAAGCCTCACCCCGACAGACAAGACAGTTAGACTTTATCAGCCAATTTTCGACCGATATCAGATATCTTCCTGGGATACAAAACAACGTAGCCGACGCACTTTCTCGTCTAAACGAAGTCGTGAAGACTGCAATTAATTTTGATTCTATTGCGCTGGAACAAAACAATGACGATGAAATTAAATCTATCGTCAAATCAGGTATTTGTGATAAAAACTCATTAGATATAAAATTACTTAACATTCCAGAAACGAAAACACCACTCTTTTGCGATATATCAAGAAATCGTATTCGTCCCTTGGTTCCTAGAAAATTTCGTAACGAAATTATAAGATGTCTCCACGAACTCTCACATCCAGGAATTAAAGCATCCATAAAGCTTGTTGGCGAGGGCTACGTTTGGCCAGGAATGCGCAAAGACATCTCGCAGTACGTGAAACACTGTATCTCGTGTCAACGCGCTAAAGTACAACGACACAATCAGACACCACTCTGTACATACCCAACTACTGAAAGGAGATTCGACCATGTCAACATTGACATTGTCGGACCCTTAGCGTCCTCCAGAGGATATCGATACTTGTTAACGTGCATAGACCGTTTCTCAAGATGGCCTGAAGCAATACCACTACAGGACATAACAGCAGAGTCAATTGCTCGTGCCTTCACCTTCGAACGGATTGGACGTTATGGCGTCCCACTTCGCATATCCACTGACCTAGGACGACAATTTGAAAGCTCAATCTTCCGGGAACTCACACACCTTTTAGGAACCAAACACTTTAGGACAACGCCTTGCCATCCTCAATCCAATGGTATAGTGGAAAGGTGGCATAGGACGTTAAAATCAGCCATTCGCTGTTATGATACCAAGGACTGGTACGACGTTCTTCCAATGGTCATGTTAGGACTTCGATCATCTTTTAAGCCGGACATTAAAGCAACAACAGCCGAAATGGTTTTTGGGACCACGCTAAGACTCCCAGGCGAATTTTTTTCTCCAAGACCTGTATATCAAAATGAAACCGAATTCGTTAAGGATCTCAGACGATCAATGTCCAAAGTAGCACCCATACCTACGTCAGCTCACTGTACCAAAGCAGTATTCATCCAACCTACAGGACATCACTACAATTCATCTATGAAGGACCATTCGAAGTACTCCAAAAAAGAGCAAAATTTTTTAAAGTCAGAATCCGAGGAAAGAGTTCATCAATTTCAATCGATCGACGGAAAGCAGCATTTATAACTGGAGCACCGGAACAAGAAAGAACACCAATCAAAAATCCTCACATCAGCAAGACGACCTCAAGTTCTGGAAAAGAGCCACTTCAACATCATACAACCAGAGCTGGCCGCCGCGTACGAATACCCATCAGGTACCAATAGCCTATCTAGAGGGGGAGTACTGTGGCGACTACAACTTACGTCAACAAGCTACACAGATATTATTGAACGCAGTCTGTAAATACTTATATTGTTCTAGAATTGTTCTCTCATTAGTAGTTATTTGTATAACAGTTAAATAGTCAGTCGTCTTTATACGCTCGGAACATATAAGCCGATCAATTTAATTTTTGTAAATTTTAATAGTAGTAAAGTAGTTTAGTAATTGGTAAAACGCCGTTTGGACTTAATAAGCTTGTACCCACACTATCAATTAAGACATTAAAAGAAAATTAAAGTGGAAATAAGTTGTGTCATTGTTGCCTGAGTAAACTCCCCTAAAAATATAACAAAATTGGCGCAGCCGGTAGGATCGAGGAAGCTTGGTTGGTACAAACCGTTAACGCTTTAAAACCCTCGATCTAATATCGAATCCTTTGGCCACTGCTGGGTAGCCAATAGCCCAGTAAGTCACCCCCGACGCTCAGAGTTAAACAACTTTAGCTGTCTCTGCTCCAGGCGAGCAAGCGGTTGCCCTTTAACAAAAACACAAAGACACCATCTTTAAAAAAGAGCTGAAGATTCCTCCGTGACCAGGAAAGACCAGTAGGACACCCAGGAATCATCCTCCAGGGCCAGCGATACTCTGAAAATCCAACTCTAGAAGGACGATTCTAAGGAAAGCCACCCTCACATCGGATGACTCACAGGTCAACCCGTCTGCAACTTTAGATAAAGTGGCGACCAAGGGGACAACTCGCCTCCACCAGTAATCGCACAGCAGTAGGTCTGAAAGGAAAAACGAAGACGGCCAAAAGCCCCCTTTCAGACCACATCACAGGGAAACCCTATCAACAGCGAACTACGGCAAGGGAGTACCTAAGTAGGCTACTAGCCCCCCCTTACAACCACCAACAACCCATAGTGTATGTCGGAGTCGGAAAGCCGCACCGAGGCCCAAGTTCCCGCAGAGAGGACATCCCCAATATATAGCGAACGTTCACTCCCTTCGCCCAAAGAATCCGAAGGAAGAAGGCTTAGAAGCGGCACAGTTCTACCCGTTCCTACAGCCGCTAGTACAGTAAGTTTAAATAAGTATTTAGACAGAGTTCTCGAGAAAGCGCGGGACTCCGATAAACTCTCTGTACCTCAGTGTGACGTTTTAGATAAAAAACTAACACAAAACCGCGAGTATAGGCTCGCATTAGTAAAAAAATATCAGGAGGATACAGAGAGATTTAAGGCGGACATCGCCGAATTTAAGGGAACCTCGCGCTCGCTCGAATTAGTTAAGGAAAACAGGTTTAATATAGAAAATTGTAAAGAGGCCAGTGTAATTGTAAGAGCAGGTACAGACACCGACGATCAGACCAAATGAGAACCGACCGACGAAGACTTTCTATACGATTGGCTGGAAGTATCCTTCACGGACACCAGTCACGAGGAAAGCCTGCTTAGTCTGCCCGAGTATAAACCCAAAACCACCTACAAATACTCCAAACTAACGGCACAGCTTGTTTGTTTGTTCGCAAATAGCCCTCTGTTGAGCCAAGAACTCCAAACCTTTCTAGGTTGTTGTAAGCAAACACAGCAATGCCTAGCTACAGAGGAACAAGCAGCTTTCCTGCAAATTTTGCCCACCAGACTCCGGGGTGAAGCGTATCAACTCTTCGCCTCAGACGTTCCACCCATCTTCAAAGAAGTGGAGGAACGTCTAAATAGGGCATATTTACCTAGGGAAACATATCAAGAGTTGGCAAATAAACTAATCACAACTCGACAATTACCCCTAGAAACGTTAAACGCATATACGACCAGACTCAAACAATTTTTGGTCCTTTGCAAAGAAGCTGCGGACACCAAATACGGAAATGCAGCATCCACAGTGAAGACTCAGTTAGAGGACTTCGCTAAAAACGCACTAAAAAGCGGAGTAGGTAAACCGCATTTGTCCTTACAATAGGCGATGGTACAGTGGACGAGCTAATCAAAAAGGCGCTAGACATGGAGAGGCTCCAGCAAAGCGCCCTATTCATACAATCCCCACTTTCACAATTACCAAAACTACCACACACACACAAAGTTATGACACACACACAGGGACCAGCCCGGTAGCCCATGGTCAAATAAACTCTTTACAGGTACCGCCTAGGACAGCACCACCAAATTACCAACACCAACAATACACTCCGAACCCATCACAACGCCCTCCATTTCAGCAAAGGGACCACAGGTTTGGAAACAGACGACCGAACTCCAGTACACCGGCACAGAACATTACATGTAGCTTCTGCCAAAAACGGGGTCATACGTACTCCGACAGTCTAAAGCGCAAAAACACACCTTTCTGCGTGAATTGCAAAAATTATGGGCATGATGTTCGCGATTGCAGAACCAATCGTTCTGCTAGAATCCAAGATACAAGCCATGAAAGAAGGCCCCCAAGAGAAAACAAGCCGGCCTTAGAACAACGACCCTCCGGCGGCCCCCGAGTGTATAATATAAGCCTCAAATGTAATTTCTGTGACCGACGCGGACACACTATTGACGTTTGCACACAAAAACAGAAATGAGAGTCTCAGAGTCAGGGAAACGACACACAGTCGACCCAAACCTCCTCAGCTCGACTATAAACCCTACGCAAAACAAACAAGGGTCACCTCAGACGCCCAAGACTAGAATCTCTACCGTAAAACTTCCATTGGACATCGGCCTACACGGCCAAACCAAATTAGTAGTGGATACTGGCGCTGATGTTAGTATTATTAAGGAAAAGGCATTACACTACAAACGCCGTTTGGTACTGGAAAAACCTTGGGAAGCTGCCAGGGAAACTTCACACTGAAGCACAAATACCCTGCAATTTCCAAGTCATTCAAAACCTTCCAGGTCTCACGGACAACGGTTTGTTAGCAAATGGCTTCTTAGGGAAGAATTGTAATGTTGAAGGTCCAATTATGGCGCTCAGGTTTCCTCGCACGGAAACTAACCTCGAAGAGTTCGCTATACCCCTAATATTTGCATCGGACGAAGCATGTTCACAGAACGCAGTCGAAGTAGAAACACTAACAGGTAGCACGCAGGCCTCAGAGGTCAAGCTGTCTACTTGCAGTGTCCTCAAGGCATCTCAATTGGAGAATGCTGGCTGCAGCACATAAGAACACCATTCGGATAAAAGAACTACCAAATATCCGGCTTGCGAAATAAGGCAGCACCAGATAGTCTTAGACGAACCTGTTTGCATACCTGCAAGATCCCAGATTGTAGTCAAAATCCCGTTGCAATATTCTGAAGAAATGCTCTCAGGAGATAGACGATGGAGTCTTCCTGGCAAATAGCTTACTTTCATCAGGAATCAAGGTAGCACCCATTGGAATCATCAACGCTAACAATTTTCAAGTAGTCCTGACAAGCCTCGACATAACGCTTGTCCACACTAAAGACTACACCGTCATCCCTATCACCAACGGATCGGATGAAACAAAACTAGATGAAGCTACCCCAGAATATAGAGAGACACGGTCCACGAGCCGGAATAATGGCACTGAAAAACCCCACAAAAGGTCTATTTTAACCGGTCACAAAGACCCAGTAGCTCCAAAACCAATTAGAGGTAAAAACACATCCAAACATGTAAGATAGCATAAGAGCCCCTCCAGAGACCTTTGCGGGTCCCTCACGAAAACCCGAAAGTCTGGCGCTTGTGAGTACAACAAATGTCTGGCACCCAAGGAAAGCCCAGATCGACAAACTCCATCGCCCAGAAGCGCAAACACAAAAATACAAACGACAAACGCTTTCGAGTTCCAACAAAGGCCTGAACCCGTAGGTATCACGGCCCACAAAACTCCAACGTTCAAAAACAATAGTTTTAAAAAATTAAAAACAAGGCAAACAAAATAAACAAGAACAGAGTTACTAGAGCCGATAAGATGGCCGCTCTGCAACACATTAAATATCTATACCCGGACAGTGACGATCCGGACGAACCCCAACATAACCCGCGCCTCGCCAGGTTAGTACAAGAACTCAACCTGGACGACACCCTAAGCGCGGAAGAGTCATCTGCCATAACCAAACTATGTTATGAATACGATGATATTTTCTTCTTAAAAGGTGATAGGCTCACTCACACCAACGCCATCACCCACGACATTCCCCTGGTGCAAGACCAAGCACCCATTAATTAAAAGATGTACCGATTGCCTGAAACCCAACGCAAGGTAATCAACGAGCAGCTCCGAGAAATGCTTGATAATGACATAGTACAACCGAGCAAGAGTCCCTGGAACTCACCTCTCTTAGTCGTCCGCAAGAAAGCGGGACCTGATGGTGAAAAAAGGTGGCGCGTCGTCGTCGACTTTCGCAAACTTAACTAAAAAACGAATGGCGACGCCTATCCGCTACCTCGTATCAAGGACATACTCGACCAACTAGGTCATTCCCGATACTTCACTATCCTCGACTTGGCCAATGGTTATCACCAAGTATTAGTCGACCCCAAAGATAGGCCAAAGACGGCTTTCAGCACAAACTATGGACACTACGAATTCAAACGTATGCCGTTCGGGCTCAAAGGAGCCCCGGCTACCTTCCAACGTCTAATGAATTTCCTATTAACAGGTTTACAAGGCCTGGAATGCTTCGTGTACCTAGATGACATAGTCATCTACGGGAAAAACCTGGCGAACCACAATCAAAAGCTCCGCAAAGTCTTCAACAGACTGAGAGAGAACAACCAGAAACTGCATCCAGAGAAATGCCAGTTTCTAAGACGAGAGGTTGTATACTTAGGCCATAAATGTTCCAACAAAGGAGCACTACCGGACCCCAGCAAAATGGCATGCGTCCAAACATTCCCAGTTCCCCGAACAGTCAGTCAAGTCCAATCATTTCTGGGACTTCCCAACTATTACAGGAAATTTATACCCGATTTCTCAAAGATAGTACGTCCAATAACGAATTTGCTTCGCAAGGACGTGAAATTTACTTAGACTGACAAATGTCAAAAGGCATTTGAAGTTATTAGAAAAGCCCTAATTTCCCCACCACTTCTAATATATCCCGATTTTACCCAATCCTTCAACCTAACCGCGGACGTCAGTAGCGAGGCCTTAGGAGCTGTCCTTTCCCAAGGAGAAGTCGGACGTGTTCAACCGATGGCCTAAGCCAGCCGTACACTAAATAAAGCTGAACGCAACTACTCTACAATAGAGAAAGAGTTGCTAGCCATAGTCTGGGCCACCCGTAACTTCAGATGTTACCTACAAGGCCGAAAATTCACGGTCTACACAGACCATAAGCCTCTCAAAGGCGTCTTTAACGTTAAAGACCCAACTTCCCGCTTGGTGAGATTTCACCACAAGCTTTCCGAATTCGATTACAAAATCGAATACAAACCCGGAAAATATAATACAAATGCCGACGCACTCAGTCGCATCTCGCGGGAAGAAGCCGAAGACAACACTCTCCTAGTAAAGGCCCAAGTCCACCATAAAATGGATTCGGACTCGGAGGAAGAAAACGGTGCTACCCCCCACAGTCAAATGCAAGGCGGTGACCCGGGCTCAAGCGAAACATGTTCAAACGGAACCCAAAAGCCCCGAAACGAGGAATCCCCCGTTGAGCCACCAGGATAACGAAACAAAAAAACAAAACAAGAACATACAGCCCATAAACCCACCAGGTAAGGATCCAGACATAAATGAACCAAAAACCCCTGAAGTTATTACGAACTCCGAGGAAATCAGGACAATTTTACATGACTACCATGATTCTCCTTGGCGGCCACCAGGGCGTAATAAAAATGTACAAACGGATCAGAAGAAATAACTGGTGGAGGCACATGCTTAGTGACATAAAGAAATACATTAAGCGGTGCTCCAAATGCCAAAAGATGAAAGCGTCACTGTTAAATGAAACGCTCTTAATCACGGTATAATAAACATTAAAAACATTATTAAAAGAACCAGTTATATATACAAATTTCTTATACCTAAATTGCAAAGTTTACAAATTTAACAATTTTATAAAAATGCAAAGGAAAGCAATCAAATACAAAAACAGTTAAATAACAAAACAATTGAACTCAGGAAATAACTGACTGATTGCAAGGTCATCGTATCGTATTTCCATCGCGACTTCATGCAATTGCCGAAATGCTAAGTAGCATAAAAAGGTGAATCAGATTGCATGATTTGTATGAAATTACGTTCGTTGACTCTTGCTAAATTGAGATAAATTTAATTATTTCATTTTTGTATTTATACATTCTCCCGCCTCGGATTGTTCAATACAGGTACCTCCAACATTACACTGGTTTGTTCTTGCGACCTTGGTCTTCTTGGTGCCGGTTGAGGTAGATTAATGATCATGTTTCTTCTACGTTTCCGCCATAAGTAATAGGATCCTAGAGTAATTATAATTGTCATCAGAGAGTATACGCCAACATAGTGATGTAAGTCATGCTTGTTTAGGTTTGGAAGTTTGTTTATCTGATGTTGTTGCTCCTTGATTGCCAGATGTAGTTTGTCGAGATCATTGGTTTTAATTTCTGTGATAAGCAGCGGGATTGATTTATTTGACTTTTCTTCCCTTCTAAAGAAATCACTAATATGATTAGAGATGACTTCATTTTGTGTAATAAATGATGAGTTTAGCGAACTTGGTTGTTGATTGTTGGAACTTATAAACAACGTTGGATGTTTTATCATGCAGTTAGGCTGTACTTGTATGATTCCACTTCCGTTCAGCACTACCGAATATGTGGCTGATTTGCAAACAATATCGATCTGACTATCTTCATCCATAGTGAAGATCCACGTACTTGGAGTATGCAGTTTTTACCACTTCTTTGTTGCAGTGCTACTACATAATTGGCAAAAGGGTGATAATTTCTTCTGGTGGTCCTTGAGATCATCTCTTAACGGCCAGGTATTGCGTCGGTGGTTCGATGTAGATAAACGTACCATTTTGTTGGACAGGAATTGGGATTAATTTATACAGATGGTAGGTTTCTGTACTAAGCAAGGGGATCCGAATGTCGAATAGTACATTTTTCATGGTAATGCGCATTTTGACATGCATTGAGTTGTATATAGATAATAATGATATTGAACTGCCATTTCCTGGGACTCTTAGATTTGGTGCAAATGTTCCTTTATGATTATCACTTGCTCACGAAGTTGTTTTTGTGTTAGTAACAATGTATTCAACCGTCCATGTTTGGTATCTGTTACTACACTTAACAGACCTTTCTGCATGTGTTGGAAATTAAGAAGATTTAGCATAACTGAGACAACTGCGGATGTAAATGCTTGTGTTGATTTTATGTCTTCTTCGGCCTTATTGATTCCGTTTACAATTGTTTCCATATGATTTTCGAAAATCTCCAATTGGTGATGCACAGTTTCGCTATTTTTCCTGATAACGTTGATTGTATGTTCGGCAATAGACGTTTGATTCATTAGGAGATCTTTCAATAGATCTTCGTTTTCCTTGATACTCTTTATTTGTTCTTCGTATCTGTCAGCAAAATCTTGATCTAGAATACCAAACAATCCATTTGCAATTGAACCAATTATTTCAAGAGGAGCCCGTTTCATTCTGAATTTTAGATTTTCATTCTGCTGGTATAGGACCTCATTTATGTGAGTCGATTTGCTGAATTGATGCTGCAATTGTATTATCGTTGCATTACATAATTCTTGCGGCATGGTGAGTTGTCCAGGTTTCTGGCAGATTTCACTTAATTTCTGAATGGATTTTCTTATTCCGATGAACTCCTTCCAATAGGATGACAGGTCATAGTAAACTATCAAGTTCCATTCACTTGAACACAATTGTATCTCCGATATGTCTTCAAAATATATGCCATCCTGTTGGTTGAACCTAGTTATGCTATACGGCTTGTCCACTTGACGTCCAGTAACTACTAGAGTTAGAAGAGCAAGTGTCATGAAGGAGAGCCATGATTCATTATTGACTTTAGGTACTGTCCGTTGTTCTTCTACGTTTAGGATTGATAGGCTCTTGTACAGGCTCTGAGCATGTGCGTTTCACGTTTGTCCGCACTTCGTCTTCAGCTAATTTTCTTAATTCGACGTCACGTACTGTTTCGTTCGCTGCGTCAACTATTCTTTCTGGATCAGCAGACTCGCTCATGTGATTGTCGATGATAGGTAGCAGGGAGATCTTTGTTACTGGACGCTTTATTTGAAATCCCTTTGTTTGAAGAGTGACAACTCTTGTCACACCGTCGGACCCAGGATGTGTTTCGATTACTCTGCCAAGTGCCCATTTGGTTGGTGGAAGTTGTTCGTCCTTTATCAATACGAGATTGCCAACTTTCAAATTCGGCTGCCTTTGAGTCCACTTGGGACGTTGTCGTAATCTTGACAAATATCGGAGGACCATTTTTTCCAAAATTCCTGATGCATCTTTCGGACACGTTGCCATTTGTCAAGTATGTTTGGATTATCTTCGAGATGATTTCTTTCAGGAACAGTAAGTAGTGGAGATCCCGTCAGAAAATGTTCTGGTGTTAACACTTCTAGACTCTCAGAATTGTCTGTCAGTGGGCAAAGAGGTCGCGAATTAAGGCAGGCTTCTATTTGGGTCATCAATGTACACATTTCTTCGTATGTTAGCTTGGTGTAGCCAATGACACGGCGCATATGATGCTTTATTGCTTTTACACCTGCTTCCCATAGTCCTCCAAAATGAGGGGATGCAGGAGGGATAAAATGCCATTGGGTACCTAATTCAAGTAATGCATTGTGTACGTCATTCTTATGAGTTTGATGATTGTGAAGGTCACTTAAAATCTTGCTGGCACCTACAAAATTGGTGGCGTTATCGCTGTACATGTGAGCAACTGGTCCTCTCTTGGCGACCAACCGTTTGAATGCGGCTATAAATGCCTGCGAAGTCAATTCCGTTACCACTTCTAAGTGAATAGCTTTAGTACTCAGGCAAATGAAAACTGAAATGTATTCTTTATGTGATTTGGATCCTCTTCCTCTTGCTAGTAGTAGATCAAATGGTCCAGCGTAGTCTACTCCACAATGGTTGAATGGTTGAGTCATGACAAATCTTGCCGTAGGTAGGTTTCCCATCATTTGCTGTGTCATTTGTGCCTTGTTCCGATGGCACTGTACACATTGATGAATGAATCCCTTCACTGCCTTCAGACCGTTTAGAATCCAAAAACGCTTTCTTACTGCTTCTAAGGTTAGTGTGTTTCCACCGTGCAAGGTTGACTTGTGCATTTTATCAAGCACTAGTGTAGTCAGAGCGCTTTCATATGGTATTATGATAGGATGTTTGCGATCATATGGTAGCTCTGCTTGATCTAGTCTACCACCGACTCGTAATATTCCTTTGGAATCAGTAAAGGGCGACAGGGGAATTAATCTGCTTTTTTTGTTTAGCTCTTGCTTTAATAAGCATTGAGATATCTCCTCAGGGAAGAATTGCTGTTGAGTGATCATTTCTCAGTTTGCAATTTTGTATGAATCTATTAATGTATGCTATTGTTCGTTGAGTTTTCCTAATGATGAATATCTTTGTAGTAGATCTTCGTATACGTTTTTTTCTGTTTGTTCCGGTTTTTCGCACTCAATTTTTGTACTGGAATGTACGGTGACAACTTTCTTTTCTAAATCAATCGGCTTTCCATGGATTGGTGGATAGCGAATTATTTTATCTTTTAGCCATAAAGGTCCTTCCCACCAGAGAATATGATCTTTCAGTAGTGATGGGAAAATACCTCTAGAAGCAATATCCGCAGGATTTTCACAGGATTTCACATAATGCCAGTACTTTCGATCTAGAATGCCATGTATTTGAGCAACTCGATTACCAACAAATGTTTGCCATTTATGCGCGTCTTCCTGTAACCAAGATAGCACGATTGTTGAATCAGTCCAGGCATAACATTGTAGATTAGCAATATACAAACTTCTTTTTCCTTCATAAGATTAGCAAGAAGTGTTGCTCCACATAATTCTAATCTGGTAATGGAAAGCTTTGCTTTTAATGGTGCCACCTTAGTTTTTGCAGTTATTAAGGTTGTGTGCACTAGCGTCTTTCGTACAATTCGAAGATATAATGCCGCACTATAACCTTTTTCGGAGGCATCTGAGAATCCATGTAATTCATAACTAGTATCCTTTCCTGTAAACCCAATCCATCTTGGGATCTCGATTTCACCTAGTTTTGGGAGTTCGGACCTTATTTGTAACCGCTGACTTAATAATGCTTTTGATAGTGGTTCATCCCATGACGAACTCTCTAGTCAAATGTTCTGAAGGAGAATTTTTATTGTCAATACTACCGGTGATAGTAGTCCCACAGGATCAAAGATCTTTGCTGCCTCTGATGCTACATTTCGTTTTGTAGTAGGATGGTCGTTCATGTTTATCGATACATGAATTTTGAAGGTGTCTGTAATGGGATTCCAGTGAACTCCTAGTGCTTTAGTTGTCTGTTCATGTTGGAAATCTATAGAGCTTGGTTGTTCTCGAAATTCATACGGTATATCCTTAATGACTTTAAATTTATTGCTCGTCCTTGTTTGAGCATGCTCATTAGTTGTTTACAGGATTCTCTTGCTTCATCCACTGAAGCACCTCCTGACACTACGTCATCAACATAGGTGTCGTTCAGTATAATTGTCGATGCCTTAGGATAGGACTTTGCCTCGTCTTTAGCAAGTTGCTGCAATGTGCGTATTGCGAGAAAGGGTGCTGATGTTGTTCCGTAGGTAACAGTCGTTAGTTAGTTAGTTCATACTCCTTTATAGGCCGTTCCGGTGATTCTCTCCAGAGAATGCATTGATACTGTTGATCTCTTACGTCCACTTTTATTTGGCGGTACATTTTCTCAATGTCCGCAGTGAATACTACCTTATGTTTTCTCCATCGTAGCAATATGGATATTAAATTCTGTTGTAATTGTGGACCTTTTAGCATGATGTCATTTAAACATGTTGTATTATTTCTTTTGGCCGACGCATCGAACACCACTCGTAGTTTGGTGGTCGTACTATCTTGCTTCAAAACAGCATGGTGAGGGATGTAATAGTGTTTCTCGTCATTATCATTTACTGGAACCACGTGTCCTAATCGTTGGTATTCCGCCATGAAGTCCTTATACATTGTCTCAAATACTTTGTTAGTATTGAACTTCCGCTCCATTTGAAATAGTCGGGCGAGAGCTAGTTCTCTTGATCCGCTCACATTGACTTCTTTAGGATCTTGTTTAAACGGAATTCGTACAATATATCGACCATTCTCATCTCTTCTTAGCGTTTGTTCGTAATAACTTTCACAGGCTATATCCTCTGGAGTGGTGATAGTTTCGCATGACAGTTCTTCGCATTCCCAAAATCTTTGTAATTCAGTGGTTATATCGATCTCTGATATCATACATAAAATTGTGTTCTCACTGTTGGCGTTGCTGATTCCACCAGAGAGTATCCATCCTCATTCGGTTTCTTGAGCAAGAGAAGTTTCTTCACCGCCATGCAATATATTTCCTAGTATTAACTTTCCGAACACTTCTGCTCCTAGGATGATATCAATCTTTCCGGGCACATTGAAGGTAGGATCAGCCAAAATTAGGTTCTCTGTATGCTTCCAGTTTGGGATGATTTTCTTTGCCGGCAAATTTCTTGTTAAATTTTTTAGTACGAGAGCTGTAGTTGTGACAGAAAATCGCGATTGGAATCGTGGTATTAAAGTAACCTCTATGCTTGATTCTGTTGTCCCTGGATTGGAACAACCTAGTCCGGAAACAGAAGCTTGAATTTTTCGTCTCGGTAGCCTTAATGATTGCGCTGCATCTTCAGTAATAAACGTTGCCTGAGAACCCTGGTCAAGCAGTGCCCTTAGTAAAATAGTATCTCCTGATTTGGTAATGGCTCGTACAAGAGTGGTTGCCAGTAGTACTTCGTACCCTTTGATTTTTTTCGCAAAGTGAGCCGCAACAGTCCCATTTGGGAGATATTAGTATGGCTTATTTCTTTTTTTGTATTGACATTGCTTTGCTGAGGAGTTTCTGGCGGTGTGTTTTGAAAATGTAAAAGAGTGTGGTGTCTCTTAAAGCAGTTTTTGCATGAGTAGTGACTTTTACATTGCGATGAGTTGTGGCCTGGAACTAAACAATTCTGGCAAAGATTTGCTCTTTTAGCAGCCTTCAACCGTTGTTGTACGCTTAGCTTACTAAACTTTTCACAGTGGTATATTTTGTGGTTTTCCCCACAAATTATACAATGCCTTGAAATCATACCAAGATAAATTTTTGGATGTTTCAAACTTCCTTTCGGCTGTCTAGTTCTTGATGGCTCTATAGCTTCAAGACCACGAAATCGGTTTTCTAAGAATTCCAGAAAATGGCTCAGCTCTTGAATTTCTCTTGGTGCTGTTAATGATTTCTCGTAGATTCGGTGGGTCTCTTTGTCAAGTTTTGCAATCAATATATGTATGATTAATGGATCCCAATTCTTCGTTACTATGCCTAGATTTTTGATGCCCTCAAGGCATTCAGTTGTCACATCATGCAATTTTTTCAGGCCTTCAGATGATTCTTGGAGCAATGAAGGTTGCTTTAAGAGTATATTTAACTGAGCTGTCAGCAGAGTTCTCTTGTTGTCGTATCGTCTCTCTAAAATAGCCCAAGCTGTCTCAAAATTTTCATTGTTTATTTGAAGGTGTTGCATCAGTTCGCTTGCTTCATTTGTTAAATTCGTTCTCAGGTAAAATAGCTTCTGAGATCCTGATAGATTTTTTTCTTTGTAGATTAGCTCCGTAAATAGGTTTTTAAATGATTGCCATTTCAAGTAATCTCCGTTAAATGCTGGTATATCAACTTGTGGCGATTTCACCTTATTATTTTTTACAGAATCATTATTATCGGAGTTGTTTTTCTCTCTTGTATTTTGCAATTCGTTTCTGTCCAACAATTCTTGGAGTCTTATGATAATAGCCTGATATCTAGTTTCAGTTGCTGTAAATATATCATTATCTATATATTCATGTTTTATTTTACCCATCGACATAATTTCTGCGTGGTTAATTATTATGCGCTCCCAGTAATCATTAACTAATTTCATTTTTTGGGTGCAGTATGCCGATGAGACTGGAATTTCGATTTCCTTTTCAATCGAACCGACTGCTTTTTCTAATGTAGCGACAATTGCATATTGCTTTGAAATTGCTTTCAGCTGCACTTGCACTACTTCGGTGCTTTTTGTTCTTGAAATCAGATCCGTCAAGTGATTTTCTAAGATGTTTCGCGTATCTTCATACAATGCCTCCACGGTATCATAAAAGTCTTCTTTAAAGTATGGTTGCTCCGGAATAGTTTCACGGAATTGTTCAACATCATCATTTCTTTTATCAAAGCTTTCTCAGAGCTTGCTTATTTTAACCAAACGTGTTTCTAAATAATCTCTTGTTTTGCGTTCGCTGGGATCTTTCTTATAGTTGGTTATCACGTTCTGTATTTTTAAGGCATCTGCCTTGTTTGCTTTAATTAACTAATCCATAGCGGTTGTACTCGTCGTATAATTACCTAGTGGCTGATGGATTGCTAAGTTGACCGGGATTTTCGCTTATGGAATCAATTTCTCCGTGTAGTGCCAATGTAGTTCTTGAATGATTTAGTTATTACACCAGTGCTGAAAGAAGTGTTTAAGTGTTAAGTTAACAGTGAATAAATTGCCTGAGGACACTGTGTTCGACAGGAATTTTGTGTGCTGGTAAACAAGTTAATTCTGCAGACACTAAGTTCTACAGAAATAAAATTAAATGTTCTGAAGACACAATGTTCAACAGAACTCGAAGCTCGAAGGACCAATGTTAAATGAAACGCTTTTAATCACGGTATAATAAACATTAAAAACTTTATTAAAAGAACCAGTTATATATACAAATTTCTTATACATAAATTGCAAAGTTTACAAATTTAACAATTTTATAAAAATGCAAAGGAAAGCAATCAAAACAGTTAAATAACAAAACAATTGAACTCAGGAAATAACTGACTGATTGCAAGGTCATCTTATCGTAGCATAAAAAGGTGAATCAGATTGCATGATTTGTATGAAATTACGTTCGTTGACTCTTGCTTAAATTGAGATAAATTTAATTATTTCATTTTTGTATTTCTACAGTCACCAAACTCTGTTTTTGAATTTTATATATATTTTGTATTTTGAATTTTATATATATTTTGTAGTTTTGCTGGCTGATCCATAGCGTGACTTTAGGAGCCACATATTTTATTATAATATACCCTGTTATGACCAACAGCAGTATGCCTGAGAGGGACAGGGAAGTGGTGGATAAAGTATGGGGTATCTTGGCTTTAATGTAAGTGCGAGCCTTCTCTACCTGGGTGCGAATCTCGTCTAGGGATTTTGTGCCTTGGTGTATTAATTGGTTCGTATTTTCCCCAATAAGCAATAAGGAGTGTTCCTGTGCGTGTGGTGCCGGGAGTATGGCCATGAAATTTTCCGACTCTATTTTAGTTTCGTTTGTGTTTGGGAAGTAATCCGATTTTTAAGGGATGAAGGTTTTTTGCTTTGTAATATATATATGTAGTTGACAGGGTTCGTTAATTACTAATATGCCCTGTCTGATTAGGCGATTAGTGAGTAACCGTCGGGCACAGGTGTTATGCACTATTGTTGGGGAGGCTAAAGAATATAACCGAGTATTGGGTCTTTTTAATTTGATAAGGGTATCCCTGTGCCTTTAGTTGGCATCTGGGGTTTTCTTCTAGCGGGTTTAATAATAGTTTAATAACACATTCAGTGGACGGGGTTGTTTTCGTTATCGGGGTGTTTAGACTGCCAATATATGTGTCTTCTTCTATGTTTTTGGACACTTCTTGATATTGACGGATATTTGACGGTTTAAGAAGTAAAAATTCCTGTGTATGTATTTGACTTGCTAAGTGTGAGTAAGCAATCTCTGGGATAAGTGAATGGTTATTTTCCGTATGGATTGGGAAGCATCGGATTTGTTGTAGTTTAAATTTGGGAATGTCGAATATAGGGAGGGTGAGGCGAATTACAAGTTTTTCTAGTAATAAATGTGTTCGAATTTCGGTTGTCTGGTAAAGAATCGAGTGGCAGTTTTGGGGGTTTTGGCAGGCTGAATGGGATTTATGGTAAATTTCTAACAGCCAACCGGGTGAAATTAGTAATGGGTGGATTTGGTTATTCCTACTTGATACTATTATATCTAATAGGGCCTGCTGTCTAAACTCCAGTTCGACCATTTGGAGAAGAAATAATTTCCTGTCTTAACTGTCTAGCTTGTAGGTCATCCGTCAAGTTGTGCAGATAATTTATTTGAAGAGTTATTTGCCTTTGACGTTCTGCCAGTGACGTTAAGGGTTTCTGAATTCTGTCAAAGGTTGTCTTTACCACGCTAATCTGTTGTTTCTCTAGGTCGGCGAGTGCTTGGGTATTTATTTCGAGTTCGTCCAAACGACTGTACACCTCGCGTTCGTTTCCGCTGTCCATCGTTCCGAAGAGATAATGCATGGCATTTCCTATACCATCGAATATAGTTCTGGGTTTTCGGGATTTCGGTACTGCCTCCTTGATGACGTTGGTGCGTCTTTTTATGTTCTCCATCAGTGCATGGACATGTTTTTTTCTGCAATTCACATAGGCCTGTTGCTGATGAATGATTTCCACAGAGTTGGTGTACATAATGCTCTGCTCTTTCCGCCGACATTGTTTGGTTTTCCAATTCGGACAGGTCCAGTTCCGTTATGACGTTCCAGGTGTTATGATACACCATAAGGCTTCCCAAGTCTTCAAAGAGTACTCCGATGTTGTTCAGGGGAGTTATTGTATATGGCTCTATCTCGCCTTTTGCCATAGGGGACAGTAACAATCCGAGTATAATGATTGCCAAGGACATGTCTATAGGGAGAGGAGAGGTTTGGATTAGATATTTTGTACTCATGAATTTGTTGTATTAATATTAAAGTTTAATAACTATTGCATTAAATGGAGGGGTTTGAAGTGTTAAACATTTAAGAATTATTTATTTGGTTTAGTCATAATATGGCTTCAGCCAGTCATTATGGACTGTGATTATTCTCTTACCAACTCGTATCATGGTATTCACTGAGCTGGGAACGCCGATTACCAAATAGGGTCCTACCCAGATTTGGGAGAGGTTATGTTTTCTATTTTCGTTCTTGAGGAGGACCCTGTCTCCTATATGGAGAGATATAGGGCGAATAGTTTTGTCGTGGTAACCTTTCGAGCGTTGTTTACTGGCCAATATGTTTTTCCGAGCCGTTGCATAAGACTTTTGAAGCTTGTAACGTAATATGTGGTAACAGCTCTCGTGGTTATACACGGGTTCTGGGTCTCGTTTTAGGTTGGAGGGAACATCCGCTTTGAAGCCGTGAAGGCAGTCCATGGGAGTTAGTTTGGTCCCTTCGTGCACACTGTTGTTGTACACGAATGCAGCGGTTCGCAGGTAATGGTTCCAAGATTTGGGATTTTCATCCACTATGGTTCGGAGGTATTCGATTAATGGTCTATGTACACGTTCTAGTGCGCCATTTGACTGTGGGTGGTAAGCTGAAGTTTGGAGTTTCTTCACCCTTAGCAATTTACATACCTGTTTAAATAAATCACTCAGAAAATTGCTTCCGTGATCGGTGACAATTCGTTTGGGGATGCGATAGCGTGTTACTATTTCGTCATTTCCCCATTTGGTATGGCATACCAGTCTACGAATTTTGTTAGTTTGTCCTGGAATGTTAAGATATATTTATTTCCGGACTCTGTTTACCATGTCGAGGTGGACCTTGTCAAAGGGTTTTTCTGGTTTTTTTCTCAAAACAGTTAAATAACAAAACAATTGAACTCAGGAAATAACTGACTGATTGCAAGGTCATCTTATCGTAGCATAAAAAGGTGAATCAGATTGCATGATTTGTATGAAATTACGTTCGTTGACTCTTGCTTAAATTGAGATAAATTTAATTATTTCATTTTTGTATTTATACAGTCACCACAATTCCGAATGCGGATGGTTATAACAGACTATAACCATCCGCATTCGGAATTGTGGTGACTGTATAAATACAAAAATGAAATAATTAAATTTATCTCAATTTAAGCAAGAGTCAACGAACGTAATTTCATACAAATCATGCAATCTGATTCACCTTTTTATGCTACGATAAGATGACCTTGCAATCAGTCAGTTATTTCCTGAGTTCAATTGTTTTGTTATTTAACTGTTTTGAGAAAAAAACCAGAAAAACCCTTTGACAAGGTCCACCTCGACATGGTAAACAGAGGCCGGAAATAAATATATCTTAACATTCCAGGACAAACTAACAAAATTCGTAGATTGGTATGCCATACCAAATGGGGAAATGACGAAATAGTAACACGCTATCGCATCCCCAAACGAATTGTCACCGATCACGGAAGCAATTTTCTGAGTGATTTATTCAAACAGGTATGTAAATTGCTAAGGGTGAAGAAACTCCAAACTTCAGCTTACCACCCACAGTCAAATGGCGCACTAGAACGTGCACATAGACCATTAATCGAATACCTCCGAACCATAGTGGATGAAAATCCCAAATCTTGGAACCATTACCTGCGAACCGCTGCATTCGTGTACAACAACAGTGTGCACGAAGGGACCAAACTAACTCCCATGGACTGCCTTCACGGCTTCAAAGCGGATGTTCCCTCCAACCTAAAACGAGACCCAGAACCCGTGTATAACCACGAGAGCTGTTACCACATATTACGTTACAAGCTTCAAAAGTCTTATGCAACGGCTCGGAAAAACATATTGGCCAGTAAACAACGCTCGAAAGGTTACCACGACAAAACTATTCGCCCTATATCTCTCCATATAGGAGACAGGGTCCTCCTCAAGAACGAAAATAGAAAACATAACCTCTCCCAAATCTGGGTAGGACCCTATTTGGTAATCGGCGTTCCCAGCTCAGTGAATACCATGATACGAGTTGGTAAGAGAATAATCACAGTCCATAATGACTGGCTGAAGCCATATTATGACTAAACCAAATAAATAATTCTTAAATGTTTAACACTTCAAACCCCTCCATTTAATGCAATAGTTATTAAACTTTAATATTAATACAACAAATTCATGAGTACAAAATATCTAATCCAAACCTCTCCTCTCCCTATAGACATGTCCTTGGCAATCATTATACTCGGATTGTTACTGTCCCCTATGGCAAAAGGCGAGATAGAGCCATATACAATAACTCCCCTGAACAACATCGGAGTACTCTTTGAAGACTTGGGAAGCCTTATGGTGTATCATAACACCTGGAACGTCATAACGGAACTGGACCTGTCCGAATTGGAAAACCAAACAATGTCGGCGGAAAGAGCAGAGCATTATGTACACCAACTCTGTGGAAATCATTCATCAGCAACAGGCCTATGTGAATTGCAGAAAAAAACATGTCCATGCACTGATGGAGAACATAAAAAGACGCACCAACGTCATCAAGGAGGCAGTACCGAAATCCCGAAAACCCAGAACTATATTCGATGGTATAGGAAATGCCATGCATTATCTCTTCGGAACGATGGACAGCGGAAACGAACGCGAGGTGTACAGTCGTTTGGACGAACTCAAAATAAATACCCAAGCACTCGCCGACCTAGAGAAACAACAGATTAGCGTGGTAAAGACAACCTTTGACAGAATTCAGAAACCCTTAACGTCACTGGCAGAACGTCAAAGGCAAATAACTCTTCAAATAAATTATCTGCACAACTTGACGGATGACCTACAAGCTAGACAGTTAAGACAGGAAATTATTTCTTCTCCAAATGGTCGAACTGGAGTTTAGACAGCAGGCCCTATTAGATATAATAGTATCAAGTAGGAATAACCAAATCCACCCATTACTAATTTCACCCGGTTGGCTGTTAGAAATTTACCATAAATCCCATTCAGCCTGCCAAAACCCCCAAAACTGCCACTCGATTCTTTACCAGACAACCGAAATTCGAACACATTTATTACTAGAAAAACTTGTAATTCGCCTCACCCTCCCTATATTCGACATTCCCAAATTTAAACTACAACAAATCCGATGCTTCCCAATCCATACGGAAAATAACCATTCACTTATCCCAGAGATTGCTTACTCACACTTAGCAAGTCAAATACATACACAGGAATTTTTACTTCTTAAACCGTCAAATATCCGTCAATATCAAAAAGTGTCCAAAAACATAGAAGAAGACACATATATTGGCAGTCTAAACACCCCGATAACGAAAACAACCCCGTCCACTGAATGTGTTATTAAACTATTATTAAACCCGCTAGAAGAAAACCCCAGATGCCAACTAAAGGCACAGGGATACCCTTATCAAATTAAAAAGACCCAATACTCGGTTATATTCTTTAGCCTCCCCAACAATAGTGCATAACACCTGTGCCCGACGGTTACTCACTAATCGCCTAATCAGACAGGGCATATTAGTAATTAACGAACCCTGTCAACTACATATATATATTACAAAGCAAAAAACCTTCATCCCTTAAAAATCGCCCAACCGGATTACTTCCCAAACACAAACGAAACTAAAATAGAGTCGGAAAATTTCATGGCCATACTCCCGGCACCACACGCACAGGAACACTCCTTATTGCTTATTGGGGAAAATACGAACCAATTAATACACCAAGGCACAAAATCCCTAGACGAGATTCGCACCCAGGTAGAGAAGGCTCGCACTTACATTAAAGCCAAGATACCCCATACTTTATCCACCACTTCCCTGTCCCTCTCAGGCATACTGCTGTTGGTCATAACAGGGTATATTATAATAAAATATGTGGCTCCTAAAGTCACGCTATGGATCAGCCAGCAAAACTACAAAATATATATAAAATTCAAAATACAAAATATATATAAAATTCAAAAACAGAGAATAGAAAACTACTGCCAAATGTAACAGTCGGACATCCAGACAGGGAACACCACATCAGCCAAGGCACTGTCTTAGCAGACACTTCAAATTCCGCCTAGATATGTAAAAGTCGAAACTACCGAAGTGTTCATTGAAGAGGCGGGACATCGACGTGACGGGCTCATGCATGCCGTAAAGAGTACGGTGGCCTGGGACGAATAGGAAGTCGTGATTCCTCAAGGTGCGTTGAGGTATAGCAAAGTTAACAGCCTCCAGTAATTCCGGTGAATTAATAATTCCCTGCAAAAGATCGAACATAAATACTATTTTCGAAATATTGCCCCTTATTTCTAGAGAGTCCAACGAAATTAATCCCAGACGATCGGCATAAGAGGGAAGCACCAAATGATCATTCCAGGGAAGGCCACGTAAGGCAAACCTAAGGAATCTGCGCTGCACCGCCTCGATGCGGTCGATGTGAACGGCAAAGTAAGGGGACTATACAGGGCTAGCATATTCCAAAATAGGTCTAACGAAGGTACAGTATAGAAGCTTGGTCAGGTAGGGATCATCAAGTTCCTTAGACCATCTCTTGATGAAGCCCAGCATCGAGTTAGCCCTAGAAACAATAGAGTCAATATGGTCCTCGAAAGAAAGACGAGAATTGAGGACCACTCCCAAGGCTCTCACCCTGTCAACCCTACCCAAGACAACGCCGCTGATGGAGTAGTCAGAGAGGACAGGATGTCTTCTACGAGAAAAGGTCATAACGGTGCACTTGCTTACATTTAAAGGAAGGCGGTTACGCAGACACCATTCGCTAAACACCGCCAAATCTGAGTTCAGGAGATTAACATCTAACTCATGAGAAACCGTACGGAAAATCTTAGCATCATCAGCATAACAGAGAATTTTACTACTGGACAAAAGAAGCAAAACATCGTTGATATATATGACAAACAGGAGTGGTCCAAGTATACTACCTTGAGGCACCCCCGAGGTGACAAGAATTAGTTCGGAAAGGACTCCACGAAACAAGACACGCTGTGTACGACCTGTCACGTAAGACGACAACCAATTAACGAAACAAGAAGGAAAACCGAGAAAGGACAGCTTATATACCAAGATTGCATGATCGATCCTATCAAAGGCCTTACTGAAATCAGTAAATACACAGTCCACCTGCTTGCCAGCCCCAATGGTCGGTAAAGAATAATTAATGGATTTAAGAAGGTTAGTAGTCGTCGAGGCCTACAGTGAAATCTAAGTATATCACTAACGAGGGACTCAAAAACCTTCGCAACATGGCACAGGTTGGCGATCGGTCTATAGTTAGAGACGTCGGATTTACAGCCTTTCTTATGGAGTGGAATTAGAAAAGAAGACTTCCACAACGCTGGAAAACGGCCAGAATGTAAAGAAAGATTGAACAAATAACAAAGAACACGAGAAAGAGATGATCGCCAGCTCTTAAAAAAGGAAGCAGGGATACCATCGGGACCACTCGAGAAGCCGCCAGTCAAGTTAGAAAGTTGATCAGCAATAGGTGCTTCGTCAAATACCAAGTCCTTGGCCTCAAGGGAAGTTGGCGGGAGCAGCGTCAAATGGGTAAAATCTGAAGTGGAGATATCACAGGTGGAATCACAGAAGGAGGTTCGAAAGAAGTTCCCAAAGAGATTGGCAATTGTTAGAGAATCGTCACTCTCACAGTCGTGGTACCTCAGAGAGGAGGGATAAGCGTCACAATTGCGCTTCGAGTTAATAAGCCTCCAGAACTGTTTGGTCAGTACGCAGCATGACTCTCGCATTAGAAAGGTACTCAGAATATGAGACCTGCAGGCGCGCAGAAAACTGGAGATTGAGATTAGAGTAAGCTAGGTAATCATCGTGACTACCCGATGCACAGAACCTCCTCCAAGCTTTGCCTCTCAAGTTCCTCAGGTGACGTGAGGCACCATCTAGCCATGGGGGAGACAACTTAGCGGATCCCGACATAGAGATGCCAATAGGAACACAACCAATAAAACAGGCATAGAGAACATCGTAGAAAGTGCCCACAGCTAGATCGACATCGCACTCTCCCAGCACGCCAGACCAATCACAAGAAGTAAGCCACTCATCAATAGCCAAGAAGTCAGCCTGCCTGAAATTGAAAAAAAAGTCGGCGAGAAAAGGAGGAGAAGTGTCAGTAGTATCGAAACACATGACAACCAAAAGCGAAGGGTGGTGACGCGATTCTGGAACCAAGGGGTCATGCATCTCTTCACCATCAAACTATCAGGGTCAAATGAAAACACAAGGTCCAAAAATCTACCTGAATCATTAGCGATGTCACAACACTGAGCTAATCCATAAGAGGCCATGGAATCCAGAAAGGACAACGCGCTTGTTGGAGCAGATATGAAAGAGGGTGAAAGACCATCAGTGTCGGGGGAATGCACCCAACCTATGGTGGGAAGAGTGAAGTCTCCAAAAATCATGATGTCATCCGCAGGAAGCGAAGAATCACACAAATTTTCCAAGGACGCCGTGGGCAAATCGTAAACTGCAGATGGAGAACAGGGAGGAATGTAAACAACCAAAACAAACAGTCTCCTGGCAGGAAGTCGCAGGACCACGCACAAGAACTCCAAATCACGTGAATTAGAAACGTCAACAACCGAGCACGAGATACCCTCCCTGATTGCACACAGAACACCAGACAAAGCCTCCATCACGCCCCTCACTAACCTAAGGACATGGCATGGCTTGATGTCCGAGCATTCACTGCAAGTAGTAGAGCAAGTGATCCTAGAATTGGAGCCCAAACACGAAGAATGGAACCAATGACCACAGACACCGTCACAAGCCACCCCTTCCCGGGTAATCTCAGTCGAACAAACCCTACAAACAGTCATCATAAGAGTCAAGAAGGTAAAAAAGTAAAAAGGTTAAATAAACAAATAAAAGGCACAAAACAAAAAGAGAAACTAAATGGTCAAAATGAATGGTAGAAAAAATGAAAATTGAAACAGTAAAAAGAAATAATAAATAACAAAGAGGTAACAGGGACTGGCAGCTATATGGTAAAAATAAAAAAAAATAAAACAAAAAAAAAACAACAAAAAACAAAAAATAAATAAATGAGGGAAAATGATAAAAGATAAAAAGCAACAGGGAACAATAGTCAGGTGGTAAACAAAGTAAAAAGCCAGATCAACAGAAGGGGGGAAAAATAAATAAGAACAGCGGGAGAATAATAAAAAATTAATGTGGTAAAAACAAATCAGAAAATATTAAGGAAATAATAAATAAATAACAAAATAACAAAAAAAATATGAATTAATAGTCAGTTGGTAAAACAAAGTAAAAATCCGGAATGAACAAAAGTGAGGGAATAACTAGTATAGAAACAAAACAAAAGAGAGAATGTCAAATCAACAGAAACCGGTAAAAAACTAAATAAACAAAAGCAAGAGAAAAACAGCAGCCAAGCAAGACGGCAAAAATAACAGCGACGGGAAACCAAAAACAGAGGCAAAGAAAGACGGCCAAAATTATGACGGCCTTGGTAAAAACAAAACAGAATTAAAAATAAATAAAAATAAATAAATAAATAAATGAGGAAAAGCAATAAACAATAGAAGATGCCAGGGACAAAATAAGACAGAAAACCAGAACAACAGAAGTGAAGAAGACAAATAAAAAACAGAAAAGCCAAGAGTGACAAGCAATAGTCAAACGGTGGAGAAGAAATAGGACAACCAAGAAAATTCAGATTCGGAAAAAAAACACAGACAAACAAATGAATGAAAAATAAAAATAAGACTCGACGACAGAACCAGAGAAATAAAATTGAGATAAATAAAGAGAAAAAGGGGGAATAAATTTATTAAAAACAAAAATAAAAATAAATAAATTAAATAAATTAACACCTCGGTTCGAAGACGGTGCAGAACACAGATGGACGTAGGCCTGATCCGAAGACCGGAAAACAGAGACAAATTTGGTCAAATCACTGAAAACAAAATCAAATGGACAAACAAGAATAAAATAAACAAACAAAGTAATTACAACCAAAACATAGAAGAAATACAATGTCACGCACAAACACTTGAGAGCAAAGATAAATACAGAAACCGGACGATGGAACCAATGACGTAACACAACAAATCAACAAATCGGTGACAGCACCTCACTCGACACCGGGAACAAATGCCAAGAAAAAAAAACGCGCATAGAAATAAAAACATAAAATAAACCGAAAATCAACGATCAAAGAGAAACAGAAAAAAAACACACAATTAAAAAACAAAGCAAAAATTGGAAATTAGAAATATGCACAACAGAAATTAAATCGAAAAATGCACACAATTAATCCACAGTAATAAATAAATCTATCAGAAAGAGAAGACGTTAAACGCAGACAAAAAAACGCATGAACAAAACAGCAGTACCTGAGAGAGTGCTTGAAGTCGAAATCAAAGTCGAGCAATGACCCAAGCTTATGATCACTCTGAAAACAGGAGAAAGTAAACGGCAAAACAAAAACAAAGCAAAGCAAACAACACAAGTGTCCAGAGAACTAACTGTCACACAATCTAACACTACCCCAACAAAAAGTGTAAATACTGCAACAAGTAGGCAAAACAGACAAAGCTGCCGAATTAAATGTGCAGAGGCAAGTATTTCAGCACGACAAAGGCTCACACACCGACACAATCTCAGCCCAAAGCACCCGTTACAGAGTGCAACTTTAATTTAACAAATCCGCTAACTAACAAAAAAATGAACAATTCGCAGAAACAACATATAAAACTTAAAAAACTTAAAAAAGAAACGAGAAAGCACATCATTATCAATCAACCGAAAAGTAAGCAGAAGCGCAAAACACGTCCGATCGCTATGAGAGACACTGCTGATTGATGATGTACCAATGCAGCCAATCTATACGATTCCCGCCAAAACAACCACCAAATCACAATCACTCCCGAAAACACAAACACTTCAAAGGCCCCAAACGCTGCCCAGAGTTAAATCGATTCAACTCGTATAAATAATAAAACTAGGAAACATTTGCTACGAGATACAAAGAAACAAACAAAAAATAAATAATTAAATATAATAAGGCAACAAACTTCATGAACTTTAAATATTATGTTTCCCCAATGGCGGAAAAATACCACATTACCAACAGTTGTCCATTGTAAAGACACCAATTCAATCTTATTAACACCGAGTACGAGCAAATACAACCATTTTTTATTATTTTTATTATCCCCCTCTTATCCGCAGTTTAAGTGAAAACACAAAAATTCTCCAGATTTGATCTTCCCAACAACAAATTTTTTTTTAAAGTTTAAATTCACCACACCACATAAATTCAAAAGTCTTTCAACGCCGATAAAATTATTAAAATTCCACCTTTTTTTTTAATAAAATCTTCCAACGCCGATTAAGAAACCAATCTTTAAACTATAATTCTCCCCTTCCAAGAAACAACAAAATCCTTCCTTCTCGCTGATTTTACCCAAGTAGTACAACGAAGAACCCAAAAAAAAAATTGTTTTTAGATTTAACCCCCCCAAAAACGAAAAATCTCTTAAGTTTAAATATATCAACATCATATAATTTTCAAAAGTTTTTCAAAGACGATAAAATTATTCAGCAACTTTTTCCCTTCTTTCTTTTTTTAAATTAAAATTTTCTCCAACGCCGTTGTAAACGCGTAACCAAAATGCCGATCGACAAAACAATCCCTTTCTTCAAACGCCGATAAGAAGTAAATACGATAAAAATAGAAATTCTTTCTTCTCAACGCATATCTTATATAAGAAAATTCTCTCAACGCAGATCTTATCCAAGAATACCACCAACAACCAACACAACCATAAAAACTCAAAAAAAAAATTTTCTTTTTAATAAAAACCAAACCATTTTTAAAAAATAAATATTTACTTCCAAAAAAAAAAACTACAGCAAAGGTATATTTATATGCACTATTCAAAAAACCAAAGACAGAGAGTTCGCTGGACTAATCCCACCACTCCTCGCTGGGGTCAGGAATGCCACGTTCGGAAGGAACGCCGTATCCACTCCATCTCTTCCTCAGGGTCATCGCCCGTTCCAAAAATTGGAGGCGCCAACGAAGGAAGCGCATCGTACTCCCCGGCGATAACCAATTTTCCACCTAAACACAAAAAAAATTTTTTTTTTACTATATAAAGAAAAAAAAAAGAAAACCTTACCTACAGCCACCCAAGTATCCCCACTCAGGAGTATCAATCGAACGGAATGATAAGCCCCGACCCCCGCCGGAGCACACCAGAAACCAACGGCAGGCTGCCCTGGTCTTTTGAGCAGCATCCTCACAGGACCCCGCCACCCACGCCGAACACTAAGTACAAACACACCGTATACCCTTAAAACATGAGGGGAGCTGACTCAAAACCCCTCAGATGAAATAATTTCCGTGAAGCTCATAGTAACATCTTGACAAAAGTACAAATAAAAATACGAAAACACGGACGTTTATTAGGAAAATATCCCTGACCAGACTTTTTCAAATGATAACTATTCCTCTCCAAAGAATAGTTATCTTTTTCCCAGAAGGAAGGAATGTTACAGGTCAGATCCAAAATCCGATGCTGGATATTTTCGTCAACAACATCGGATAACGGATATGACCACAAACAAACAAGATAAAAATTTACCAGCAAGTAGCCACTTCGGAAACAAATTCCAGAGGAAATTGCATATTCTCTTTCACGAAGTGGCTAATGGGTAAATTAAGAATCGAAGTTCTCAGGCTAAAAGCGCCTCGCCATCAAATTCCGATAAGTACATCATCGTGCTCAAGATCTATCGGTGCTTGAACTTGATCAAGCCAGTAAGAGGAAAAAGCTCTCACACAAACAACCAAAAGCTTACCTAATGTTTAACGTCTGAACGAAGGGTATACGATCGAGAGCGAAAGCTCAAAGCTTTCTACCTTGATCAAAAGTTCAAGTCGAATAAACAGGTAAGTGGTCGTGGAAAAGATGAACGGGAGAGTCTGATTTTTATCACGATTAAGGAAGGTTGGTCGGTTTCGGTACTATAAGTGTAAGAACCAAATTTATAAGTGGAGTTAAGCATTAATACGCTACATAAGTGTAATTAAGTAAGGTTATCAACAAAATTCATAAGTGTAAGTAAGTAAAACTATCAATTAAGACATTAAAAGAAAATTAAAGTGGAAATAAGTTGTGTCATTGTTGCCTGAGTAAACTCCCCTAAAAATATAACAGAATAGCTTAGGTATGGATGATAATTTAGCGATGGGTCTGTAGTTGGACACATCGTTCTTGCAACCTTTTTTTAAGATGGGAATAATATACGAGTTTTTCCATATGTGAGGGAAAACTCCTTGAGGGACCGAGAGGCGGAAAAGCAAGGTAAGGGGTTGAATTAGATGCATGGCACACTTTTTCAGAACGATGGCCGGAATGCCGTCAGGACCTGGGTTGAAGTCGTCCTCATTCCCGTTGATACTGGCGGCGATTAGTTCGGGATCAGGATCGAAAGACGTAGACGACGTTTAAGTGCATTTGTCCAAGAATGAAAAGTAGTTAAGGTCAGGTTGTAGGGAATTGTCGCTGAAGGATTTACTGAAGAAGTGTGCAAAGAGCTTGACGATTACCTTAGGATCAGACGAAGAGGTATTCTTAAGTTTTAGGGTAGAGGGGTAACCATTGGATTTCTTCTTGGAATTAATAAAGTTATAAAATCGCTTGGGGTCAGATATGAGGCTAGTTTCCATCCGTTGGAGGTACTCATAGTAGAGGATATCACAACGTTCAGAAAAAGAGGTATAAGCAGATAGGTAGGAAGAATAGTCGGACTCGGTCTGGGATAGAAGAAAAGTTTGCCAACGTTTACATTGACCAGAATCCGCCACGGAGCTCACCACACGGCGCCGACGCCTTACCCTAGGTTTAACTTTCGAATTGGAGTCCTTCACCCTCTCGGACGAGGAGTTGGTAGCCGCACCACTAATCTTACCCTCCGTCTCAGATGCAGGCTGAACGTTGGGTGCAATAGAGGGTGAAGGCTTGGAAGCAGCATCAAAGCGTGATGACAGGGCCTTCAAGTCGGAAGCCACAGAGCCCAGCAGCTCAGAGTTGGCAGAGACAGCCGCAGACCAGTTACCAAGGTCGCCTTTCATCTGCTTGATGCCGCGACGGATGTCCTCAACTATGGGGATGACAAGGACAAGTGAAGGACCCGCAGGAAGAAGCAGATTAGGATCAAATCCAGAGAACGTAGACTGAATATCCTCGAGTGAGCCGGACAACGCTAGAATGCGGGAGGACATCTCGTGCGACCTCTCCAAGAGGACGCGTGAATCGGAATCTACTCTGTCAACGACATCCGACAAAATGTCCATCTTGGTGGTAAGGGACCCAGTGTCGTCCAACAAAAGTTGTACATCGGCCCAGCGAGCCGAGAAAGAGCCGTCCCTGTCCGCGACAAGAGCAAGATCGCCGGAAAGCGCCTCCACCATGCTCCTTACAAGCCTCAGGACGTGGCAAGGCTTTATATCTGAGCACTGCCCAGACGTCGAGGTTCTGGAGGATTCAGAACCACGCTTCAGACAATCAGCATGAAACTGAAGGCCACAGATGCCATCACAGGTAATCCCATCTCGGGAAATCACCTTTGCACAAGCACCACAGCAGGCCATAACAGAAAATGATTGGGCGAAGTCAAGGGGAAACAACAAAATAAATAAATAAATAGTTAAAAAGATAATCAAAAATAATATTATAACAATAAACGAAACGAAGATAGCGTCAAGAGATAAAATAAAATAAATAACAGAAATCGGAGACAATAAAACAAAAAACAGAAATAAAACAAGCAAAAAGTAAAAGTAAAAGCCAGATCAACAGAAGGAGGAAAAATAAATAAGAACAACGAGAGAATAATAAAAAATTAAGAATTAACAGGGGTTAGCCGCTATGTGGTAAAATAAAACAGAATTTAAAATAAATGAGGGAAATCAATAGTTAACAAAAGATAACGGGGAATTAATGGTCAGGTGGTAAAACAAAGTAAATAGCTATGTAGATCAGCAGAAGTGGGGGAAAAATAAGCAAACAAAAACAGAGAGAGAATAATATATAACAAAGAGGTAAACAGGGGTTAGCGGCTATGTGGTAACAACAAATCAGAAATTGAAATAAATGAGGGAAATAATAAATAACAAATAACAAAAGAAATAGGAATTAGTAGTGTAATGATCATTGCCAAAGAAATCCCACCTGGCACCGTCAACACAGTTTTCTTATTTATCATATAATTTAAAGACTAAGAATCTTCTCAACAGCTCGGGCAATAAACTGAAAGAGTAGATTAGTTGCAGATTAATTACACAAAATATGTAGGAAAAACATTTGGTTTTATGATAGGAAGTAAAAATATGCCGGCGTCAGGTTTAGAAAGAGTTTATAGTTAAATGTAAAAGTGTAAGTCTAGACACTGTTATGAATATGTTGATAATTAGGAATAGGAAGGACAACTAATTAGCGCGGCGACAAAATGTAGCTGAAAAATAGAATAATTACTGGTGTTGATACGAGTGAGCTTGCTTGAGGATTTGTTAAAAGGGAAGAATTAGTTCTGTTCGATTTCTTGAACTAGGCAAGCGGTAGATTGCCATACGGGCGGGCGGTTGAGTTGGGTCGAAAAATTAGTCTTTGTGTTACAGAATTTAGGTGTGATGTCGAATTCGAGTGCAAGAATCGGGTTTATTGCTCATATTTTTTAAGTGATTGAACACTAATATTTTTAATTACAACTGGCGTAATTCTTGGGTGCCGTGATAATAAATACTGTTCGGAATGGAAAGTGGTGATTTCAATGTGACATCAGAAAATATGACTGAGGTGGTAAGATTTTTAAGAAGTGAAATTGAAGACCTTAAGAAAGAAAATGGTGTGTTAATGAAACGTGTTGAAGAATTATCAGAAACAAGTGATCGAGGAAGTGTTGTGTTGGAAGGCGAAGAGACTGAAAATAGAGGCGATTCACGTTTTTAAATGAGTCTCGCCGAAGTTAAGGAGATGATCGATCCCTTTGATCCAGATAGCGAAAATAAAATTTCTGCGGTGAAGTGGGTGCGAAATATAGAAACATTGAAACAAATTCATTCATGGGACGATCACACCACCCTGTACTACGAAGAGGTACGAAGTGAGTAAAGATAGAGCGGCAATACGGTGCTATAAATGTGACGGCATTGGACATTATGAATGCAAGGGTATGTACCTCTACTTATAAGAAAATATTTTGCTATATATGTAAGAAAGAAGACCATTTGGCAAAAAATTGTCCCAGAGCAATTAAGAACGTGGGACAAATTAAAATAAATGAAAATTTTAGAAGAAAGGAATACTACCCAATGGTAGAAGTTGACCGACAACAGTTATTAGCTTTTCTTGATCTAGGAAGTGATGTAACAACTATTACGGAGAATGTTGTCAAAGAAAACAATTGGGAGATATTAGAACACGACTCAGTTTTATACGGTTTTGGGGGAAGTGCAACAACAGTGATAGGAAAAATAGAACAAAATATGAAAATTGGTGAAGTTGAAGGGCTGACTACTTTTTTGGTAGTACCAAATAGTGCGCAAATGACTCCCATTATTGTTGGGAAAGACACTTTTTAGATCGCGTTGGGGTAAAGATAATAAAGAGGACGGGAAAGTTTGAAGTACTAAAGGATAATGAGTTTGCTATCAGTGACGGTGCTGAAATAAATAAGGACGAAGAATTAGATAACGCGTCAACGGTACTTCAGGTTCGAAAGATTGTAAGTGTAGACCAAGTAAACGTACATGGCGAAGTTAATGAATTAGAAATAAATGCTTTATTAAACATAATTAATGATTTTAGAGAATGCTTCTCCCACAATCCAAAAGAAATAGAAAAGACAAGTTTAGTTGATATGTGCATTCATTTAAAAGAAAATAAAGTAATAAAGTATCAACTGTATAAAGTTCCATACGGATTGAAGGGGACTCTTAGGAAAACTGTCGACGAATTATTGGATTAAGGAATCATAAGGCGTTCAACGTCTGAATTCCCAAGTCCTACAGAAAATTGAATTCCATCACTCAACGCGAGCAGTATCCGGTTCCAAATATTGAGAAAACTTTGAACACATTATCGAATAAGAAAATATATACTTCATTAGATTTCCGAAGTGGATATTATCAAATACCGAAAGAGGAAAGCAGCCGCCACTACACAGCTTTTATAACTCCAGAATTCCACTATGAATTTAACTGCGTCTCATTTGGCTTAACTAATTCGCCAGCTACATTTATGCGATTAATGACGAAGTTGATCGAGCCTCTCACGCCTGGCTCAGTAATTGTTTATATGGACGACATTCTAATTCCATCAAAAACCATAAAAGAGAATATTGAAATACTCTCTAAATTATTAGTTGAGGTTCAGTGAGATGATCAAAAACTTCATGTTGTATTATATTTTAGCCGAGCAACAACTGAGGCAGAATCCAAGTATCACAGTTATGAGCTTGAGGCTCTAGCTGTAGTAGAAAGCTTGGAGAGGTTTAAACACTATTTATTGCTGAAGAAATTTAAAATAGTAACGGACTGAAACTCGTTACGAATGACTCAAGAAAAACGAAACCTTCTTCCGAGAATTGCACGATGGTGGTTAAAAATTCAAGAATATCAGTTTGAATTGGTCTTTCGAGCGCCAGGAAGAGGGAAGGGAAGGTGATACGGTAGCTGATCGCGTCATGATCGTCAGCACTAGCCCAGAGGAATGGGTTGTTACTCTACAAATGCAGGATCCTCCATTGCAAGAAATCAGACGAGTCTTAGAAGGAGAACTGCGGAATAACGAAGATAAAGACGGGATTAAAGGCAACTATGTCGTGCAATGCGGGCGAGTATACAAGAAAACCGATGGCGGAAACAAATTCGTTGTACCTACGGGTATTAGATTTCGCGTAATTAAATCTATGCACGACAATCGTGGGCACTGCGGATTGAACCGTACAATAGAAAATATAAGAAAATTATTTTGGTTCCCTAATATGAAGCAAGTGGTTACTAAATATGTCATTAGTTGTATCGATTGTCTTTACAATCAACGAGGACTGGATGAGAGCAGATAAATTCTTCATTCGCAGGAGGTTTTAACAATACCTTTCCACACTGTGCATTAAGACAGTCTAATTTTTGGGGTCGTATTGTGCGGATGTGTTCTCGTTGTGTATTTGAAGTTGTCTGTGCTATAACTGTCCAGCTAAGTTTCAAGTTTAAGTGTGCTGTCCAGCTGGGTTTCAAATAGTGTTTATGTTTCTGTTCTAATTTCTATTTCGTTTTGATTTTGTCTGATTTTATTTATTGTGTGGATTCTGTATTGTTTTTATTTTACCTATTCTCTTTATATCTGTGAATGTGCGTTTTTGTTGTAATCTGCACATTTCAGTATTGCATGCAGTGCAGACGTGTCTTGTTTTCTCCTCTGGTGCTCAGTAATATTTTGTTTGTGCTTTTGATTTTTGAAAATATTAAGTCAGTAACCTTGTTTGTGGTATAATATTGCTGAATTTCTACTGTGTAATTGCCGACAAGGAGTTACTCTTGTTCTTTTGTTCGTTTACGGTTGTTCTCCCGGGCCTTGTGTAATTCGTGAAGCGTTTGTTATCTAGTAGCCGTACCTGTTGGTGTTACATTTTACATTTTATATACTGTCACATTTTAATAGTGCTATGTGGAATTAATGTAAGGTCTGGTTTTGTTTATTCTTTATTCTGTTTGCTTTTTACTGTTTTTTCCGTTCTTTCATGGCATAACTGTAAAATAGCTGTGTTTTCGATATCTCCGGTAACTGTGCGGTATTACGGTTGCCTTGATTTGTTTTCTCTTGTGTTCATAGTTTGTATTGCTGCCGATTTGATTTGACAATATTATTTGGTAGTCTTGGTGATCTTTCTGATATCATTTTTGTGTGGTACTCTCGGTTACCGTTGTTTTGGTTTTTGGTTTCTGTTTATTGCCGAGATCTTCGCCTCTGCTCCATTACACCCGCTTAATTGGTTTCCTAGTGGTGTGTACTCTTCGGCGGCTGTGCTTTTGTTTTTGTTTTTCAGTTCGCAACTGTACCTCTCTGTGTTCCGCTCCGATCGATGGTTCTTGATTTCTTGTCTTTATTTGTTAGGTTTTTGTTGACCTCTGTGTTGTTGTTTTTGTTTTTATCTTTGTTTCTGCCGCTATTGTTTTCTTTCATCCTTGTGTGATGGCGTTTTTCCTCTGCGTGTCACCATTTGACCTTGTTTTGATTTCGTTCTTGCCCTTGTTGATGTCGTCTGTTCACATCTATTTTAATTTGTTTTTGTTTTTGTCGGTTGTAGTCCTTTGTGACCCATTCTCTCCTCGGGTCATTTAGCTTTACACGAGTTTATGCTGCTAGAGTAGTCCGGTTTTCGCTTGACGTGATGTTTTTTGTTGTTGGTTCTTGACCTGTTTTTTGTATGATCCGTGGTATCCTTGCTTTTTTCGCTTTCTGTTTTTTTTTATTGTAATTTCTCTTTTCTTTGTTGTCGTTTCCTTCCTTGTGTTATTGTTCTGTTCTGTAGTATTCCCTGTTCCCGTTTGTCTGCCCTGTCTTTAGCTGGGTGCGCCGTCGACGTGACCGCTGGCTTGCCTCCGTTTTCTTTTTCCTTTTTCCCTTCTTTTGTTTGCTTCTTAGGTCGGACCCTTATTGCTGCTGTTATTGCTGTTCCTTTTTCGGTTTTGTATTTGTTCTTTCTTTTTCCGTTTCCCGTCTTACCTTATTTGGTTCTTGTTTGCCCTCTTCGCTTCTCTTCCGTCCTGAAGTTGTTTGCTGTATGCTTATGCTCTCTTCTTTGTTCATTTTCTTCTTTTTATTTGTATGACCAGATTATCTCTTATCGCTGACTTTGTTCTGTTTGCTGTTTGCTTTCGTTCTCATATTTATTTTATTTTTTTCTCTCCATTTTTGTTTTCTTTCGTTTTTCTTTTTTTTATTTGTATGACCAGATTATCTCTTATCGCTGACTTTGTTCTGTTTGCTGTCTGCTTTCGTTCTCTTATTTATTTTATTTTTTTCTCTCCATTTTTTTTCTTTCTTTTTTCTTTTTTTAACGACTTGACTAGCTTTTTATTGACTGACTTTGTTCTCTATTTTTAATTTTTTACTCATTCCAGTTTTGTCTTCGTCTCCTTCTTTGTCTTTCTTCCCCTTTATTTATTTTCATCTATTTATTTGTACGACTTGCCTTTCTATTGCCCTACCTCGTCCTTTTTGTGGGCCTGCTTTCGTTTTATTCTATATTTGTTTTATTCTCTTCATTTTTAACGTCTTGACTATCTTTTTATCGATTGATTTTGTCCTTTATTATTACTTTATCACTCATTTCTGTTTTAATCTTAGTCTCCGTTTCTTTTTTGCTCTTTGTTATTTTTATTTTTTTCTTATGTCTATGTGTGGGGCTTGTGCTTCGGAGATTTCCCGTGACGGGGTGGCCTGCGATTGTGTCTGTGGCCACTTTTTCCATGCCACATGTCTGAAGCGTGGAACTAAATCATCTCCTTGTTCCACTTGCGCTGACTGTTCAGAAATAAAGCCTTGCCACGTCCTTCGGTTGGTGAGGGGCATGATGGAGGCGTTATCAAATGACCTTGCCCTGGTTGCTGATAGGGTTGGCTCTTTTTCCTCCCGCTGGGGTGACCTGCAACCTTTGTCCGAGGACACCGGCATGATTACCACTAAAATGGACAAGTTGCTGAGTGCTGTTGGTGTCCTGGAATCCAATTCTGGCGCCCTCTTGAAGCGCTCAAATGAGTTGGCCTCTAAAGCCTTACTGATCTCCGACTCACTTGCTGACGTTCAGGCTGCAGTTGTTGGCCTTGATCCCGGTCTGGCTTCATCGTTGGGTTCCCCACCGGTGTTGCCGTTGGTTGAGGACATTCGCCGTATCGCCAAGTAAGTAAAGTTTGATGTTTCCGCTTGCTCCGTTTCAGTTTTGGCCAATAAAGATCTAATTGGCTCTATTGCCGCCGATGTGAGAGTCCTTTCCACTTGTTGTTGGGCTTCTTCTGGGCCTCCTGCTTCCTTTGTTTTGTCCGCTGCCCCTGGCTTCGACCTACCTGTCTCCGAGCCCCTGGTGTCCGTGCCCCTGTTTATCTCTGTGGCCCCGGCTATCCCCGAGACCACGGCTGTCTCCGAAACCGCGGCTGTCTCTGTAACCGCGGTTGCCTCCGGGACCACGGCTGTCTCCGAGCCCCCAGGTGCTGGTACGCCTATACTCCATGAGGGGCTAGTCGTTGGTTTGCCTGCTTCCCATGATGTTGGCCGGAGTATAAACCATCCTTCCAGCACTGCCCGCAAGCGTGCCCGGAGGCGTGCCCGCCGCTCAGTCATCCACGCTGCTACTGCTCCGCCCACTATATCATCAAATGCCGACACTCATAGCTCAGGTGTAGCCTCTGTGTGGGCTGATTTGGGCGACTGTCCGCCTCGACCTAGCGTCACTATGCTTAGGCCAGCTCAGCGGCCTAAATGTGTCTTTGTGTCTCGGGTTCACCCCGATACTTCCGAGGCCGACATTGTCGGTTACATCTCTTCACGGGTGGGTGTTCCTGGCGGTATGATTGCCTGTAGGAGAATCAGCCCTACTCATGGCCAGGTTGGCCGCATATATACCGCCTCATTTAAGGTGTTTATCCCGGAAGATGCCTTTGCGGCTGTGCTCTCTCCGGACATATGGCCCCCTGGTTCCATTGTTCGCGAGTTCACCCCTAGGGCCCGATCAGCTCCGGCTTCGCTGCCAAAAAACTTGCCAGCCGGATTTCCTTCCATTACGCCAACGTGAACGGGCTGCGATCAAAAACCGCGCTTTTCTTCTCCTCTTCATGTGCGTCTGATATCGATGTTATCTGCCTGACTGAGACCTGGCTTTGTACCGGGATCTCTGACTCCGAGCTTTTTGGTCCCGAGTTTCAGGTTTTTCGCCGGGATCGTCATCTTTCCGACCCTTGTTCTCCAGTCAGTGGTGGGATCCTGTGTGCGGTCAGGGGGGGGGTATCTCATGCTCGGTCGTCGACATTTCCGACTCCTGTGACCTCGAGCTCTAGTGTGTTGTCTTGAGATTCCCCACCAGAAGTGTATTTGTGTTGACTGTTTATATTCCCCCTTGTTCACCATCTACTTTGTACGAATTTCTCGCTGCATCCATCGATGGTTTGTCCGATTCCTTGCTTCCCTCGGAGGACATCGTACTCTTTGGTGATTTTAACTTTCCCAACATCGGTTGGGCTCACTCTCTTGATTCTGATGGCCTTATTCCCTCACCTACATCTGCTCCACAACATGCTCTAATATTTTTGGACTCTGTAGCCTCCTCCGGCTTGGCTCAATGCTGTGATGTTCCTAATGATTCTGGTAGGTTTCTTGACTTAGTGTTTTCGTCTGACCCCGATGGTACAACTGTCAGGAGATGCCTGTTACCTCTGGTTCCCGAATCGAGTCATCACTCCGCTCTCCTGGTTGTCATGTGCTTCGACGCTGCCATTCCATCTCCTCCCTTACTTGGTGACTTTTACTTTAACTTCAAACGCGCTGACTTTTCGTGCATTGATGACTGGTTACTTTCATGTGATTGGTCCGGCGTGTTAGGGGAGCGTGTCGTCGATCTGGCCGTGAGCGCTTTTTATGATGTTTTTTACGTCTGTTTTACCCAACATGTTGTCCAACATGAGAACCACGTTGCGTAGTGACCCCAAACTCTTCTGGAGATTTATTAACTCGAAGCGCAAATGTGATGCATATCCTTCCTCTTTTAGGTACCGTGACCGTGAAAGTGACGATGCCCTTTCAATCTCTACTTTTTTCGCGGATTTTTTTCGAACGTCCTTCTGTGATTCCTCCTGTGATGTTTCCACTTCTGATTTTATCCACTTGACGCGGCTCCCGCCTACTTCCCTTGAGACTAAAGATTTAGTATTAGAGGATGCACTTGTTGCTGAACATTTATCTAATTTGGCGGAGGGCTTCGCGGGTGGTCCCGACGGTATACCCGCATCCTTTCTGAAGAAATGCTAACTATCTATTGCTGGTATTCTTTGTCACTTGTTCAACCTGTCTCTGTAGACCGGCCGCTTTCCTGTACTTTGGAAGACTTCTGTGTTGATTCCTCTTCACAAGAAGGGTAGCAGGTCCGAGGTCTCCAACTACCGGCCGATTGCCAGTTTGTGCCATGCCGCGAAGGTTTTGAGTCTCTCGTCAGTGATGTTCACTGCAGGCCTTTCATGGGGTCCTTCCAGCATGGCTTCCTCAGGGGGAAGTCTACAACCACCAACCTCTTGGAGTTTATTAACTTTTCTCTACCGGCCGTTGAGGCAGGAAAACAGGTGGATTGTGTATTCACGGACTTCAGCAAGGCTTTTGATAGGATAGACCATGGTATACTGGCCTATAAATTGACTCTTCTTGGGTTCCCTTCCTGCTTTGTTAACTGGTTGTCCTCTTACTTGTCTGGTCGTACCCAGCGCGTCCTGTTTCGGGGTGCCCTTTCTGACGGAATCCTAGTCACTTCGGGGGTGCCTCAGGGCAGTATCCTCGGCCCACTCCTCTTCATCCTTTATATTAATGATGTTTCGCTTCTCCTGACACGCAGTAAAATTCTATGTTACGCGGATGATGCTAAGATTTTTCGCATTGTTTCCCACGAAGCAGACTGCAATACTTTGCACTCTGACCTGGCTGTGTTCTGCGATTGGTGCGTGCGCAATCGCCTTCCTCTAAATGCGGGGAAGTGCACCGTTATGACCTTCTCCCGTAAAAGGTGTCCTTTTCTCTTTGACTACACCGTTGATGGCTTTACCCTGGGTAGGGTCTGTAAGATGAAGGACCTGGGTGTGGTCCTCAACTCTCGCCTTTCATTCGAGGACCATGTGGATTCGATCGTTGGCAGAGCTAATTCGATGCTAGGTTTCGTTAAAAGATGGTCAAGGGAGCTCGATAATCCCTACTTAACTAAGCTTCTTTATTGCACCTTCGTCAGACCGCTTTTGGAGTATGCCAGCCCTGTGTGGGCTCCCTATTTCGCCGTTCACGTCGACCGCGTCGAGGCAGTACAGCGCAGATTCCTCAGGTTCGCTCTCCGTGGACTTCCCTGGATTAATCCTTGGTCACTTCCTTCCTATACTGATCGCTTGGAGCTGATTTCTCTTGACTTCCTTGAAAAGAGGCGTAACATCGCAAAATTACTATTTTTGTTCGATTTATTGCAGGGAACAATAAATTCATCCGATTTACTGGCTGCCGTGAATGTCTCTATCCAGCAACGCACTCTGAGGTACCGCACCTTCCTGCACGTCTCTAGCCATCGAACTCTGTATGGGATGCACGAGCCCATCACGTCGATGTCTCGCCTCTTCAACCAACACTTCACCAATTTCAATTTTAATCTATCTAGGCTGCAACTGAAGGGCATACTTAGACAGTGTCTTGGATGATGTTGGGTTGTGGATGGTGTCAACCGTTCCTGCTGATTTGTTCTCGGCCTCTAGTTCGTAGTTTAGTATGTAAGATTTCATTATATTCATTATATCATTTCCTGTAGTAATGTTTTGGATGAATCTGTAGAATAAACTAAACTAAACTAAACTAAACTTAAATTTGGCTCCGGCTTTTATTTTCATTTCTCATTTCATGATCTGCTCCATACTTGCGGTCGTGTGATTTGGTACACTCTTCGTGCACTCTTGTTTTCTCTTCTTGTTGATTAATTATATTTTGCTCATTTGCGATCGTGCGATATTTTCTGCACTCTTAAATACGTATTAGTATTTTTGGCATAGCTGCCCCTTTCGACTCTGCCGGTCATTGCTCTGTGTAACTGTCGCACCTACCGATATTTTCTGTTTACATCTTTGTTGTTTACACATCTGTACATCTTCGTTCTTTACGGCAGGTATCATTGTTGGTACACCTCGAGCTTTTTTTGCGTTTGCCGTTCAATTGCTTTGTTTTGTTGAACCTCTATCGATTATTTATTTGACCTTTTATTTCTGTTTTTATTTATTCAGTAAATTTTTTTTCCGTGCATTATTTATTCTGTGAATTTGCTGTGAAACTTTCTATTTTAACTTTCTGCGTGCGCATTATCTCGTATATTTGTTTATTCTGTCTAAGTAACCTTATTATTTTGTTTATCCCTTATTGTGCCAGGTTCATTTCATTTAATTTTAATATTTTCTGTTTAATCTACTTTTTTACACCTTTTCTCGTTTTACACCTTTTCTCGTTTTTCGTTTCAATTTATAACTATGACGGTTTGTAGAGCATGCGCCTCCGCGATTATTGAGGAGGCCGTGGTTTGCGATGGTATCTGCGGTGGCTCATACCATTCCAAATGCATTAAACGCAGCTCTAGATCCTCTGTTGGGCCTTTGTCCAGTAATTTATCTATTGTGGCGGACAGGGTCTGCTCGTTTTCCCAACATCTAGCCTCTGTTCAACAATTATCCGATGACGTTAATTTGTTCTATTAAATCTCTCTGCGACAATTCTGAAATGATTTTGTCCAGATCTAACGAGGTCAATTCCAGGTTCTCTACCCTCACTACGGCTGTTGATGATCTTCAAGCTGCATCTCTCCATCCTGGCCAGTCATCCTCCTCCCCTTTTATTGAGTTTTCTTCGTTTAAACCAGCCCTGGACGACATGCAAAGGGATGTTAAACATCTGAGAGGTGGTATTGAGTCCTGGTCAGCCACTGTCTCCAGGGATTCTGAACTCATTTCTTCTGTAGCTACGGAGGTTAGGAGTTTGGTCTCCAAGGTGTCTGCCCATCCGGTTGGGGTCCCTTCTGATTCGTCTGTGATCCCTGTTGTCTCTGTGGCCCCTGCCCCTCCCCCCTCTGCATCTCACCATCGTTGTAGGGGCAATGTCAGTCGCCGGAAGGGTGTTATTACTGGTTCTTCCCCGATCTCAGGGGGCTGTGTTGTTTATCCTGATGCTGTGTCAGTTGTGGACCAGTTGAACCCTGAGCCTGCTAATGGTGTACCTAGCACATCGGATGATGTTTCGAACCCTTCTATTGTTGCTTCCGCTACTACCTTGCAGGCTGATCTCTCTTCCCTACAGGGCGCACCTCTGGTTAGGTCATTTGACCTAGCGCAGAGCACGGTCTTCACTCTGAGGACTGCCCCAATGCCTAAGTTTTTTTTTGTCTCTCGGCTAGACCCTTCTACTTCTACTGATGATGTTCTTAATTATGTAAGAATGAGGTCCAAAAGTGATGACTCTTTACCACTTCGTTGTCAGCGTGTCAATTCGCGCCTGTCTCAGGGATATGTATCGTCTTTCAAGCTGACAACTTCCCCGGCTCTTTTTGAGATTATTTCTGCTCCGGACTTCTGGCCCAAGAATACTATCGCACACGAATTTGTGCGTCGAGGCAGGGTTAATAACGGAACACATGACAGGGGATTAACTAATGCTCCAAAAAACTAAGCACGCTGTCCCTTTACTATCAGAATGTAAGGGGACTTAGAACTAAAACTAATCATCTCTTTCAAGCATCCCTTGCTGGCTGCTACGATATTATCATGTTGCCTGAGACTTGGCTTCATCATGGTTTTTGTGATGCAGAGATTCTTCATGATTCCTATCAGATTTTTCGTAGGGATAGACATTCTGAATCTCTGTGTCGGGGTGGTGGAGTGCTGGTTGCTTGCAAATCAGACTTTAACTGCAGCTTAATTGATGTTCCTGCCTTCTCTGACTCACTCACAGTTGAACTTTTGGTTCTTAAGCGTTCCCTGCCTAAGCTCAATATATATTTGCTCTGTTGCTATATTCCCCCTAACCTGATAAACGTCGTTGATACTGAAGGGCGCAGTCTTTACGATACACTAACCCTTAGTTTAGACTTCATTTATAATATGACGAACCCTGAAGATGAAATTCTTCTTCTTGGTGACTTTAATCTACCCAATGTTCTATGGGTACCTAACTGTGATGACGATGATTTCCTTCCCTCATGTTGTCCCACATCTGCGGTCTCTACAGTTCTTGACACCATTGCTTCCTCTGCTTTGCACCAAATGAGTAATGTATAGAACTCTATGGGAAGGCAGTTGGATCTTGTGTTTTCTTCTGATTCAACTAACACTATAGTTGAATTAGCTTCTGATCAGTTATCTGCTATTGATAGTTTTCATCCACCCATCTTTGTCTCCTTCTGTTACGATGGTGCTTGTATTGCAGATCGTAATCTCGAACACCATACTTATGACTTTAAGAGATTGAACTTCTTTGAGATAACGTCTAATCTCCTTTCAGTAGATTTTTCGGCATAACTGAATAATAATGATATTGACGTCTGCGCCTCCCTATTTTATAACAAGATATATGATTTTTCTAACTCCCTTGTTCCATTAAAACGGATTAGGTCTACATGCTCCTCTCCCCCATGGTATAATGCCGAACTCCGCAGTCTTAGGAACAGGAAGAACAAACTCTGGAAAAATTACTTGTGTTCTAATAGCGCTATATATTCTGACTTTGTGACCTGTTATGAAAGTTTTAAGGCACTATCCTCTTCGCTCTATAATGAATACCTTGTTAGTGTTCGCGAACATATGCACAATAACCATCGAAATTTCTTTAAATTTGTTAATATGAAGAAGAAATCGAACAGCTACCTGAGGTATGTCAGGATGTCTGGAATTATAAGTTGACGTGGGGGCGTAGTCCCTTTATTTTTGAGCCTCCAAAATCCTCTTTGTATCTAATGGGTAAGATACATTTTATTTTATAATAAAAAAATAAATATTTTAGTTTTTAATTTTTTTATTTAATTTCAATACTACCAGTCCGGTTGTTCTGGCTAGACTAAAAATTATTTACAATATTTTTGTATCCTACTTTACGTTATATACATAGATAGTTTGTTAAAATTTTCTTTGTATTGAGTACAGTATTTTATAATCAATGAATAAATGATTACGATAATTTTTAAAGTGTTTGTGTTTCACACTATTCAAATTTTATCGTACAGGTTGTACAGGTTGATTAAAATATTCTTGACAGTACAGTCTAATTGGATATTATTGAAGTAGATTTTTAATACTAATATTTTATTAATAATATAATCAAAATAATAAACTTTTACTTAAAATATAATATATTAAATTTGTAGCTACTGCTACATTACTCCCCCCTCAGTGAAAACGTCCATTTTAAGTGAATCGTAAAATTAAGAAAATGATGAATAATAATATTTTTAGTAATAAAAAAAAATTATAATTGAAATTTTACTTTCTTTTTTGTAATGTTTTTGATTGGTGTAATTATTTGTTTCGTGTTTTCGATAAATGCTGGTTTTAGTCTGTCGACTGAAATGTTTGTAGCTTTACCACGGTAATCGATTTGATAAAATTTGTCCAGTTTGTTTAATACTTTGAAAGGACCTTCATATGGGTTTTGTAAAGAAGATTTGCTTCTGTCAATTCTAACAAAAACGAATTCTGTATCTTTTAAATCTTTAGGTACGTAGATTTTAGAATTTTGTATTCGAGAATGTGAAGGTTTGAAGTTATTTATGCAAGATCTAATTTTACTTAAGAAATTTGATGGATCTTGTATTGTTGAGTTGTTGTTAATGATAAATTCTCCTGGAACGCGAAGAGGTTGTCCATAGACAAGTTCTGCTGGAGAACATTGCAAGTCTTCTTTAATCTTGGTTCGGAAACCTAAGAGGACTGCAGGTAATTGTGTGACCCAATTATTTTGGCCGTCACGAGCGCGTATGGCTGCTTTTAATTGTCTGTGAAATCGTTCTATCATTCCGTTGGATTGTGGATGATAAGGAGTAGTACGGATTCGATATGATCCTAAAATTTTTGTAAATTCTTCGAATAATTTGGATTCGAATTGAGTACCTTGATCTGTGGTAATTTCTAGAGGAATTCCAAAACGTGGAAAATATTGTTCATATAATGTGTTGATAACTGTGCTTGCCTGTATATCTTTGATTGGATAAGCTTCTGGCCAAAGAGTAAATCTATCTATTATTGTTAGAATATAAGAATATCCATTTGAAGAAGGTAAAGGACCTACCAAATCTAAATGGATATGTTCGAATCTTGTTTTGGGTAGTTCGAATTTACCGATTTCAGACTTTGTGTGTTTAGTTACTTTGGCTTTTTGGCAATTGACACAATTTCTAGTCCACTTGTTAATATCTGTATTCATTCCAGGCCAAAAGTACTTAGAAACAATAGATTTACGTGTTGTTCTAATTCCTGGATGAGATAAATTATGAATGGTATTAAAGATAGTTTTTCGAAGTTCTTTGGGTATATATGACCGTGAATTTTTAGTAGAAACTTCGCACCAAATGTCAGACTCAGAAGTGTTTAATTTAATTTTAACAAGTTTATATTTTGAATTATCTGGTCTGTTATGCTGAGTTATTAAAAGATGTGTAAGTTCTTCATCACTATTTTGGTACTCAGCAATAGTTTTTAAATCAAATTTGGTATTGCTATGTTTTGAATGTTCGAAATTTTCGATTGAAATTCTAGATAAAGTATCTGCTACTGTGTTTGATTTTCCTTTGATATGTCTGATATCTGAGGTAAATTGAGTTATGTAGTCCAGATGTCTAGTTTGTCTTGGACTTCTTTCTGTTTTAGACCATATTGCTGTAATGAGCGGTTTGTGGTCTGTAAAAGCTGTAAATTCTCGACCTTCTAGAAAATGTCTATAATGTTTGATGGCTAGATATAATGCCAAAAGTTCTCGGTCAAATGCTGAATATTTGATTTCTGCGTCTTTTAATTTTTTAGAGAAAAATGCAATGGGTTCCCAATGATTTGCATTGGATTGTTTGAGAACTGCACCAACAGCGCTAGCAGAAGCGTCCACCGTTAAATTGAATTTTGCATTTTCAATAGGATGAATTAATAAAGTTGCTTTTGAAAATGATTGTTTAATTTTGTTAAGTTGATCTTCACATTCTGTTGGCCAAGAAAAGTTTTTAGAGTTATTTGGTTTCTTTTTGAGAAGTAGGGCCAAATGAGTGTGAATTGGGTTTAGTAATGTGGCAAGCTATGGAATAAATCTATGGTAATAATTAACCATGCCAATAAATTGTTGAATTTGTTTAATGGAATTTGGAGAAGGAAAATTGTTAATAATTTGGACTCTGTCTTCTGAAGGTAAGATACCTTCTTTTGTTATTTTATGACTGAGGAAGTCCAAAGATCCAACTCCGAAAATGCATTTGGATGGATTGATATTGATTCCAAAATCTGATAGTTGTTTAAAAATTTGGTTTAAATGATTTTGATGTTCGTATTACGATTTGCTGGCAACTAAAATATCGTCAATGTAGACAAAAGCGAAATCTAAATTTTTAATGATTTGGTCCATGAATCGTTGAAATGTTTGTGCAGCATTTCTTAGACCAAAAGGCATTCTAGTGAATTCAAATAATCCGAAAGGTGTTGTAATGGCTGTTTTATGTATGTCTTCTTTAGCCATTGGAATTTGGTGGTAAGCTCTTACCAAGTCAATTTTTGAGAAAATAGTGCAACCGTTTAAGTTCATTGAAAAATTTTGTATATGTGGTAATGGGTACCTATCTGGAACAGAGATTGCGTTGAGTCTGCGATAATCTCCACATGGTCGCCAATCTGTAGTATTTTTCTTTGCTACTAGATGCAGTGCAGAAGATACTGAAGAAGATGATAATTGGCACAGACCTAATTTAACCATGTGATCAAATTCTGATTTTGCAATTTTGTATTTATGTCCATCTAAACGTCTTGGACGAGAAAAAGGTAATAGTCCTTTAGTTTCTATGCGATGTACAACGTTATGTTTAACTGGAATATCATAACGAGGTGGTTGTGTTAATGTGGGAAATCTTTGCAAAATTTTACCGTACTCATTACTGATTGCGTAGTAATGAGGAGTTGGAGTATTTGCGTTTACCGTTATTCCACTAACACTTAATGTTGTTGTACCGTCGAGTAATCTTTTGTTTTTTAAATCGACGAGTAAATTAAATTTTGTTAAAAAGTCTGCTCCGATGATGGGCTTGTTGACATTAGCAATTATAAATAGGAAAATGAATTCTCTCCTAAGACCGAAATCTACTTTAAGTAATTTTGTACCATAAGTGTTAATGGTAGAACCGTTTGCTGCGGATAAATATAAGTTAGGGTCTTTGTTAATTTTTTTAAAGAATTCATTAGGTACTACTGAAATATCAGCACCTGTATCAATTAGAAATTTGAATTTATTTTCTTTGTCAAAAATGAATAAACGTTTAGAAATGTTAATGTTATATATATTATTCACTGAGGGATTAATTAGTTTTTTTGATTATCAATAGGTTTATAAGAACACGGCGAAATACATTTATTCGCTTTGGTACCATATTTATTGTGGTACCAACAATAAGAATTGTTATCTCTAGATTTTGAAAATTGTCTATTATGTGAATTGTTTCTAGAGAATGAATGATCTCTCGATCTGTTTCTAGACCGTGAGAAAGAAGGTTGATTTTGACATGATAATCCTTTTATCAAATTTTCGAGATTTTCTATTTTATTTTCTAAATTGTTTATTTTTGATAAAAGGAAATTGTTATCTATGAAATTGTAATTTGGTTTTGGTAGATTTTTGTTTATTTCCGATATAAATTGAATTTTGGAAATATCATATATATTATCTGCCAAATCTAAAAGTTCTTTAATATCTTGTTTTCCGGATATATTAAAGCAATGTTTATATTTGCCGGCAATTTTCTCATCCATAACTTCTTTATTAATGATTTGCTAAATGTTGATGAATTGCCTGCTAGAATTTCCATAGAGCGATAAAATTCTGAAGGTTTTCTATCTCCGATTTCAGTTGTAGATAGAAGTTGCTCTAGCTTCTTTTCTTCTGATTCGGTAAAACGTTTGATCAGAGTATTCTTTAAACATTCATATTTGTTTAACAGTGGAGGATTTTGTAAGAAATCTAGAACATTTGTTTATAACTTCCACTGATAAAGATTGAACAACGTGACTATATTTTGTTTCGTCAACCGTTATTCTTTTAGAAGCAAATTGGGCTTCGGCTTGAAGGAACCAAGCTTCTGGATGTGGAGTCCAAAAGCTTGGTAGTTTAATTGCAGTTGTGGCTACAACATTGTTTTCGTTGAAATTTGTAGCATTTGTATGTAATGTTTGTTGTGAAAAATTTGACTCGTCTTCACTAGTCATCATCATTAATGTTGTTCACTGTTTGAAAGTAAAATTTCACTTTTTTTTTAATTTAAACACTGATTTTAACGAGACTTAACTTCGCGAATCACAAAATGAAAGTATAACCCCTTATTATGTAAAAATTTTTAGATGATTATACCATGCTAAAATATATTTTAACTTGATTTAAAGATATATTATTTATTGAAATAAAAATATACAAATTTTGAATGGTGAGAAATAAGAAAAGAAAATATGATGTAATGTGGAATTGTGTATGTTTATGTTGTACAAAAATATTAATTTCAATTAAAAAAACAAGAACATACCAATAATAAATTTTTTGTTGATGGGTTGTCTTTTTTTACTTCTTAGTAATGTTGATATTTTCTTTCTTCTTAAAGATGTATTTTGAAACGTTGACTTGTTGCTTGATGGATGGATGGTTGCTTTTATAACGAGATTGTTTTGTCTCGGTGTTGTCTTGTAGAACTTGTTGCTTGATTGATGGATGATTGCTTTTTATAACGACGATGTTTTGTAGAACTTGATGATTTTTTAAATAATGAGGATACCTTACCACGGGTAGGGGGTACCTCTTATTTAAAATGTTGCTGTTTGCTTTTTTTAAAAACAGAGAATACCTTACCTTGGGTAGGGGGTATCTCTGTTTTTAACGTTTTTGTAGATTGCTTCTGCTTCTTATGTTGATCAGAAAGAACCTTACCTTGGGTAGGGGGTACTTCTGATTTAAATTATTTTGCTTTTGGAGTCTTCTGTTTGTTAGAAACCAGGAAGTACCTTACCTTGGGTAGGGGGTACTTCTGTTTCTAAAATTCCGAAGTCACTAATGTTGTGACCGGAATTTCGGGGTCACCAATGAAGTTGTTAGTATAGGATTGGAACCAAATTGAATCGAGGGAAGTCCCTTCAGTTGTGGGGCCTCAAATCCTAGCTCTTCTTTATATCTAGAAATGGTCTAGATACATTTTATTTAAAAAAAAATATATTTTCATTTTAAGAAGGAAAAACTTTTAAAAATTTTTTTTTAGTTATTTTAATTGTTACCAGTTCGGTTGTTCTGGCTAGACTAAAATTATTTACAATTTATTTTGTATCCTACTTTACGTTATATACATAGATAGTTTGTTAATTGTTGTGATTAAAATATTTTTGACAGTACAGTGTAATTGGATATTATTGAAGTAGATTTTTAATACTAATATTTTATTAATAATATAATCAAAATAATAAACTTTTACTTAAAATATAATATATTAAATTTGTAGCTACTGCTACACTACCCATCTACGATGTGGTATGAGGGATCTTCTAGTAATAACGTGTCCGACATAGTTAACAATTTTGCTTCATACTTTGAGAGTGCCTTTTCCTCAGATAACTTTGAGCCATGTGTGAATAATTTTGATCATATTTTGAATCGTCCCGCTTCACCCGATTTTCTGCCGTTTATATCACGGGTTCATATTTCGGAAAAAATCAATGAACTCAAATCGGACTTTTCCTCTGGTCCTGACGGCATCCCTCCAGCCTTCGTCAAGTCCTGTTCCGATGCCCTTCTTACTCCACTGGCGATTCTCTTTAATAGGTCTCTTCAAGTCGGTAAATTTCCTACATTGTGGAAGTGCTCTTTTATAGTCCCTGTTCATAAAAAAGGCCATAAGAATATTATAACTAATTATAGATCTATCGCTAAGTTATCTTGCATACCTAAATTGTTTGAATCAATTCGTATTCGCAGCTTATGGAGCGGTGTATTGGCTTGATCTCTCCCAATCAGCACGGGTTTTTGCCCGGTAGATCAACGACTACTAACTAACTTGAATTTACCTCCCATATTATTTCTGGCTTCCAGCGAGGCATGCAGACTGACTGCATATACACGGATTTCAGTAAGGCCTTTGATAAACTCCCTCACTCCGTAATAATATTTAAACTCGGGAGGCTGGGCTTCCCCCCTCTTCTTCTCGACTGGGTTTCATCCTATCTTAGTGGCAGATCTTATCGTGTGTCGCTCCGCGGTTCTACCTCTAGAATCTTCAAGGCTACATCTGGTGTACCACAAGGCAGTCATCTCGGTCCTCTACTATTCGTTCTTGCCATTGACGACATTGTCCCTCTGATCACGTACTCTAATGTTCTAATCTACGCTGATGACATGAAGATCTTCTCTTATATTAAGGATGGTGGTGACGCCGCCCTTATTCAAAAGGACTTAGATACGTTTCTGGTGTGGTGCGAGCATAACGGATTACACCTCAATTTTGAGAAATGCGAAGCTATGACTTTCTCCAGGAGCCCTTATTCTCAAGTTTATGATTACAACTTTGCGATGAATGGTCTCCGTCGCGTGGTGTCCGTAACCGACCTTGGGGTAAAGCTTGATAGGAAGCTTGATTTTACTCTGCATATTAACTATATCGTGTCTAGGGGCAGTTTAATCTTGGGCTTTGTTAAGTGATGGTCTAGAGAGTTCTCGGATGTACCAACATTGATGCATTTGTACTGCTCCTTAGTTAGACCTATTCTTGAGTATGCATCTCAGGTCTGGTCGCCCTACTACGCTGTTCATTCCAAGCGTATCGAATCGGTGCAGCGTAATTTTCTTAGATTTGCGCTTAGAGGGCTCCCATGGGACGACCCACTTAGACTCCCGCCCTACACCGACCGCCTCCAGTTACTCGATTTGCCCTCGCTTGAGAAAAGGCGCAAAGTCGCTGACTTGGTGTTTATTCACCAGCTCTTGAACTCTAATATAGACTCAAGTTCGCTTGTTAGCTTTCTTGTTTTCTTCAGACAGTCCCAACATAACCTTGGAAGACCGCCTTTGTTGCATGTTGAACCATCCAGATCAAACTACGGCACGCATGAACCAATGAATCGTTTATGTAGGGCTGTTAATTCTTGTCCTAATTTTGATTGAACTCTTAGTAAGGTGTTGTTTAAGAACTATCTATTTTCTGTGCTCCCGTGACTCTCTGTTTGTATGTTGTGTTGCTGAGTTTCCTTGTTTTGTTTGTGCTGCTTTCTTTTTGTTTGAAATGCTTTGGATAAGCCTTTGAAAGCGAAATGTAGTATGTAGGCGGCACGATTTCTAGGGTAACTTTTGACTAAGGTTTTGCTTAAACGAACTCTGTTGTCTTTGCACCCCTTTTGTAGTGTTTGGGAGTGTTTTTTTTCTCTTTTTTGTTTACTAATATTTTATTGCATGGGTTATGGGAGCCTCATTCACCTCAATATATGTTATATTCTGGTGAAGAGGTCAATTGTTTCTAGGCCTCTGCCTGCGAAGTGCGCCTTCTGAGTTAGAAGGGTTAATTCTAGGTTTTAAGACCATCTTGGACCGTTCCCAAAGAGCAAAGGAGGTAATCAGTATGTAATCGGAATGGCCGATGCGTTTACGAAATTCGTTATATTTAAACCAACCAGGACAAGTTGTAAAGATGTTGATTGAGGTATCTCAATATTTCGGTCTGCCAACGCGAATAATAACAGATCGGGGTTCGGCGTTCACCTTTAAAGAATTTAAAGGGTATTGCCACGAGAACGCAATTAAACATACCTTGGTAGCTGTTAAGACTCCCCGAGCCAATGGGCAAATTGAAAGATATCGTCTATATCCACCATGACCAAAGATGAAGGCGGACGAGATTGGGACAAACACATTATAGAAATACAAATTGCCCTTAACAGCACTAAACATTCCACAACCAAGCACCCGCCACAAGAAATATTGATGGGTTACACACCGAGGAACATGGTTGACAACAAGCTAACTCTCATTCTTCATGACATAGAGGAGGAATTTACCTTAGCTCCCAAATTATGAAATGCGACAAGAAGCCAAACAACGAATTGATGAAAACAAAATCAAGCGACCAGATCGACACAACCAGAAGTGCATACCCCCTAAACAATATACAGAAGGGGATTTAGTTCTTATAAGGCAGGAGCCAATTGCCACAGGTCAACCCAAAAAGCTTCAACCACGCTACCGAGGGCCGTATGAAATTAAGGTAGTGTTGAGAAATGATCGATATATAGTGACATATACATCAGTAATACAGGTATCCCAAAAGCGATATGAGTCAGTACATTCCGCTGAAAATCTCCGACCTTGGTGCAGTTTAACAGATATTTCATTCGATGATGATGATTATGAAGACAATAACGAAGAGTAGATCTTAAGATAGTGGTAAAATTCATGTAAATGAAACGAATTAATAAAGAATTTCCACTGAATAAGGAGCGTTGTTAGTCTGATTGGCAGACAGTAATTGCAGGCCTAGTCTGAAAGATAGACGACAGTAGTATGTATGGTCTGATTGGCAGACGATGGTAGTAGGTATAGTCTGATGGGCAGACGGTAATAGTAGGCATAGTCTGAGTAGCAGACGGCAGTAGTAGGTATGGTCTGATTGGCAGACGGCGGTAGTAGGTGCAGTCTGATTGGCAGACGGTCATTTTATAGCCTAATAGGCAGGCGATGAAATCACTGAGAGCTTAGCGGATCTTTAGTGAAGCTGATTGGCAGCTGACAATAATAAGAATTATTATGAGAAATATTGAACCAAGGAATCTAGATGAGTTGGGCCTTTGTGGTCGTGATCTTATATTACTGGGGACAGTGATAGGTAGGTTGGCCGATTATCATTGCCAAAGAAATCCCACCTGGCACCATCAATACAGTTTTCTTATTTATCATATAATTAAAAGACTAAGAATATTCTCAACAGCTCGGGCAATAAACTGAAAGAGTAGATTAATTGCAGATTAGGTACACAAAATATGTAGAGGATTAGCGAGAAAAAGGAAAAAACATTTGGTTTTATGATAGGAAGTAAAAATATGCCGGCGTCAGGTATAGAAAGAGTTTATAGTTAAATGTAAAGGTGTAAGTGTAGACACTGTTATGAATAGGTTAATAATTAGGAATAGGAAGTACAACTAAAAAGCGCGGCGACAAAATGTAGCTGAAAAATAGAATAATTACTGGTGTTGATACGAGTGAGCTTGCTTGAGGATTTGTTAAAAGGGAAGAATTAGTTCTGTTCGATTTCTTGAACTAGGCAGGCGGTAGATTGCTGTTGAGTTGGGTCGAAAAATTAGTCTTTGTGTTACAGTAGTCAGTTGGTAAAACAAAGTAAAACTCCAAATGAACAAAAGTGAGGAAACTAGCAAACAAATAAGAACAGAAAGAGAGAATGTCAAATGAACAGAAACAAGTAAAAAATGAATTAAACGAAAGGAAGGGAAAACAGCAGCCAAGCAAGACGGCAAAAATATTAGTCGTTCCACCAGTTTTATCAGCTCCTTCTGTATGCGAAGAGCTCTTGCTGATTGCTCGTTATCTTCGTTAACTTCTGTACCTGGAGACTTGGACGGATCTTCCATTACTGTGGCGTTTTGCTTGTCTATCTCACGTTGCTTTATTGCTAGCAGCTTCGTTTGTAACATATCTTTGATGTCTTTATATTGTTTCTCGGTCAATTATTCGAGAAATAGGGATGCTCACCGTTCTCATGTTTTAATCCCTAGATTTTGATTAAATTGAGCCCACATGCATTTCATGCATTCTTCCCCGACTCGGGGTCTTTCTTATAGTTGATTTTAATTTTCAAGATATCTGCCAAGGCCTGCTGCTGCTGCTTTGCTAGTGCTTCCATGTTTTTCCGTCAACTAATTCCGGTGTTAAAATAATAGGGTACTTATGGCTGCAGACTTCGTTTCAGTAATGTGTCCGCCAGATAATGTTAAAATATTCCAAGCCTGGATACGCTTTCCTATAGCTCCTCAGTGCTGCTCCTATCCAGATTGGCTTCGGTTCCGCCCATAATGTGCAACCGGGGGCCTGGGATATTTGGAATAGTATCTTCCAGTACTTCAGACACGTCTTCTTAATGTAACCAGCTAGGTGAAGCTGAGTTCTTGTGATCGGAATAGTATCTTCAGCTATTCCGGAAACGTCTTCTTAGTGGATGTAACCAGCAGGGTAAAGCTGAGTTCTTGTGCTCGAAAGACCAAATGTACAAATGATTAAGTGTATCTCTTACCACTGGTGGGGGAGATTACTTATTGTACTGCGATTGCTGGAACGCTTACCGCTGGTGGGGGGAATTATCAACAATGATAACTAATGCTTCAAGGAATGAAGAATCAGTGACCCAAGTCAGTTTTATATCTCATTTTGATATACAATTATTGCTTACTTATATATACTTATACTTATACTATACTCGTATATATACTATAATCGTAACAATAAAGTTCATTGACAATTGTAAATATTGCTTACTTAGCTATAACTAAGTTCATAATTAAATACATTTTGCATATATAAATTCATAATTGCTTAATAGGCAATTGACATTACTTTTACTTTAATATAAACAACAACAAAGTTCAAAGTTCGTGCGATCAGCATTACGTCGGGTTCTTGATCGCTTGTAGTGTTTTGAAATTTGACGCCGCTTCACATGCTTTTGGTTCAGGTTATCTGAATTTAATTTGTGACGGCATGATCATGCAGTAAATGCAATCTCCTTAAGCTATACGGGGTATGCCTATAAGAAACCAAACTTACGAGAGTGCGAGAATCTATGTTCAAGTTCAAAAGCTGGTGAACAAAGACTAGGTCAGCAACTCTATGACGTTCCTCTAACGAGTGCATATTAAGCAACTGAAGGCGATCCGCATAAGGAGGAAGCATGAGTGGGAGGTCTCTTAGTGCGAACCTAACAAAGTTCCGCTGCAACGACTCGATGCGTCTAGAATGAACAGCATAGCAGGGAGACCAAACCTGAGATGCATATTCGAGAATCGGTCTAACAAAAGAATAAAATAAGTGAATTAAGGTCTGTCGATCAGAAAACTCCCTTGACAACGTTTAACAAAACCCAGAACAGCATTACTCCGAGACACGTTATAATTTATGTGCAGAGTGAAATCAAGTTTTTTGTCTAGCTTTACACCAAGGTCAGTAATGAACTCCACACGACGGATAGTAGTTTCCGCAAAGGTATAATCAAAGACGAGCCGATTGAGGTTCCTAGTGAATAACATAACTTCCCATTTATCTAGGTTAAGTTGCAGGAAATTTGAGGCACACCAAACCTGTGTCTAACGCATGAAAAAATCTTCATATCGTCTGCGTAGATTAAGACTTTGGAGTGCTTAATCAGAGGGACAATGTCGTCAATGGCAAGAATGAACAGCAGCGGCCCCAGGCGGCTATCCTTTGGTACACCAGATGAAGCTCGAACAATTCTAGATAAAGTGTTACGGAAAGATACATGGTATGACCTATCTTTTAAATAAGAGTGGATCCAGTCGAGCAATAAATGCGGAAAACCCAGCTTTTCAAGTTTAAGCATAATCACAGACTGAGGGAGCTTATCAAATGCATTGCTAAAGACGGTGTAGACGCAGTCGGTCTGGAGACCTCGCTTAAAGGCAGAAATTATGTGTGTTGTAAATTCAAGCAGGTTAGTTGTAGACGATCTACCATGCATAAAGCCATGTTGATTAGATGAGATTAGCCCCTTACACTGCCCAACAAGCTGTGAATATATAACAGATTCGAACAACTTGGGTGTGCAGGAAAGCTTCGTGATTGGCCTATAATTTGTTATTAAGTTTTTATGCCTCTTTTTATAAACAGGAATTATAAAGGAGCTATTCCAGAACGTAGGAAATCTACCGGTCTGAAGGGATTTGTTGAAGATGAGTTCCAGAGGCGTCAGAACAGGATTTCAAGAAGGCAGGAGGAACACCATCAGGACCAAAAGAAAAGTATAATGGGCAAAGCAATGGAGGCAGCGGGACGGACTTGGATATGACCAAACTCATCCAGGGAAGGCACAAAGTTGCCAGATGAAAAGGCACCCTCAAAAAACGAAGCTAAGTTATCGGCTATATCGAACGCACTGAAACTAGAGGATCCATTGGACCACATTCTAGATGGATAATTATCAGATTCCTTCTTCATATTCACAACTACGAGGATCATTATGCAAGTTACTGCGAACATTATCAAGGAAGGAATATTAATCAAGCTGTAATCCAAGTGTGACTTGCATGCAACCAACACACCGCCACCACGAGCCACGGAGTCAGAATATCCCTACGAAAAACCTGATAGGAATCGTCAAGAATTCCAGCATCATTAAAACAGTGATGAAGCCAAGTTTCGTTCAGAGCGATAATACCGTGAGAAGCCTGAAATAACTGGCCTGTTCTTGTTCTTAATCCTCTTACATTTTGATAGTAAAGCGATAGCGTACTTAGTTTTTTGGTTATTGGTAGTGGCTGTGATCGATACCTGCGATTTTACGACGGGGCACAAATTCATGTGCGATGATGTTCTCAGGCCAGAAATCGGGGGCAGACATCGTCCCAAATAGATCCGGGGAGGATGTCAACTTGAAAGATGACATGAATCCCCGAGAATTACGAGATCCAAGAAGTTGACAACGGAGGGGTGCAGTGTCATCAGCCCCACTCTTCTGCCTCACGTAACCAATTACATCATCAACAGAAGTTAATGGATCAAGACGAGAGATGAAGAGGACTTCGGTAATTGCGCAATCCTCGGTGTACATGTAAGCGCAGTGGTAGAGCGTTCATCGGCAGAAATGCTAGTGTGTCCCACTGGGCAATGAGGAGGGTTGCTACTAGAAGCTGCAGTCGGTAAAGCAGCATCATTAGGAGCACGCAGACGTTGGCCTCGCCTACGGAAAGCGCGCAAACGGTACTTAGTACCGCCGCGAGCAGCGTGAGAGTCAATCGAACCGTCCGCATCATTCGTTAGAGTTAAAGATGGAGATGGATGACCACACTCCACCGATGCCAATCCGAGAGTGGCAGAGCAAACAGGAGGATCTTGGGGCATGGGCGACCCGTCAGATGGAAGGTCATGCCCCAGCGGATCAGAACCGGGGTCATCAGGGAGAGCAGAGGCCACTGGACCTATATCAGAGGTATTTTAGCGAGCAGAGAGAGCCCTCACGTCAGTGGCGAGACGGCTGATAAGCTCATTGTTGGTCGATACAGCCGCAGACCAGATGTCATGCTTTACCTGTTTAATATTACGGCGAATATCATCGACTACGGGCAATACTGGCGAAGAGTTCATCGATGATGCTAAGCCCGGATCAAAGCCAACAACCACATTTTGAATATCGGAGAGCGACAAAGCTACAGTTGAGACTTTAGAAGTCAGCTCGTGCGACCCCTGTAGCAAGGCATTGGAGTTAGACATCAGTACTCCCACACTCTTCAACAATCTGTCCACCTTGGTGGTGATTATACTGGTATCTTCGGAGAAGAACTGGAGATCACTCCAGCGGGCAGAAAAGGAGCCGAATCTGTCCGCAATAAACGACAGGTCACCGGAAAAAGCGTCCATCATACTCCTCATCAGTCGGAGTACATGGCACGGCTATATACCGGAGCAATCGCTGGAAGTAGAAGCGCCAGACGATCCACAGACACGCCTGAGGCACTTAGCATGAAACATGTTACCACATACACCATCACAAGCAACCCCATCCGGGGTAACATGATCCGAACAGGCCCCACACTTAGCCATGTCGAGCAGAAAACCAAAAGGAAAGAAAGAAAAAATAAAGAGTTGATCTCAAAAAACTACGTGCGGTGCAGCACGGTCAGAAGTCGAAGACACAAACAACAAATACCGAAGCAATAGATAACAATAAATATAATAAATAATCAAATAAAAAAGATATAAAAAGTTGGTGGGAAAACGGTAACGCAAACAAGAAATAAAAAACAAACGCCTCGATAAAAGTTAAAATAAATAATTGAAAAACATCGACAATCAACAACGAGCATAAACAAACATACTAACAAGGTGACAAAGTAGCGGAACGCGGGAATAACAATGCAACACGAACTAAACTCGCGCAAAAATTAAAATTAAAATTAGAAAAAATTAAAAATCCTTAAAAAAAATCGGAAAATCCGACAGCATCAAGCAGAAAAGGTTCCAACAGAAACCGCTGTGGTGATGCTCTTAATTTACCAAAAGTAACATTTATAACGTTTTAAATTACGTTCCGTTCGATTCAATTACGTTCTGTATTTACTTGTTGCAAAAGGTTATTATTTTATTTTAAATGTTGTCAAATAATTTGTAAAAAGTTCAGTTGAATTCAGGTCTTCAACCGCATTAGATGTTCTTCCTATTCCAAAGTAAAATAAATATATTTTAATTAAATGAACTCAAAAGTTTTATTAATAGTAGTGTTCTTGGTAACCCTTTGGTTGCCAATCATTAATAAGTCCTTGAAATAAAAGGCACAACTTTAAAGTCCTCAGAGCTGTATGCTCTTGAGGCGATTCTAGATCCCACAGGCCTGGAGTTTAGCTGTTGGAATCCGCAGACGAGGACCAGTACATTGCTAGCCGACCTCCGTATGTAAAGCTACCATTTCGTAATCCGGACTGGAACAACAAATAAAATACTCATCGATACGACCCCATTGGTATATCGACGGATGACGTAGCTGTACCCTCAGTACACCAGCAGTGCAGCCTCCAATAGCCACACTGGTGACCCCGACAACGAACGCAAGAAGTCAGTCTAGAAATTTAGACAAAAACATACTTCGGTAGACGTGCCCCCACCAGTGGTAAGGCACGCTCTTACCAATTTATTATAAAGAAAAACACAAAATTAAGATTGAAAGAGGTGCCCCCCACCAGTGGTAAGGTACGCTTTTTCAACAAGCACAAATCACGATCGCAAGAGGTGCCCCCCACCAGTGGTAAGGCATCCTCTAAAAAGTAACAAGGACGATTAATTGGCTCCAGAAGCCAACAGCAGTGTGTCAACCACCTGCGGTCAATAGCACGAAGGCGACGTTCAACAGTAGATAGACAACCACCTGCGGTCAATAGCAGAAAGACGAGCACCGCGTACAATAGCAGGTAGACAACCACCTGCGGTGAAGAGCTGAAATTAAGGAATTAAGAACACCAACGAAGGAGCATCAACATCAAACAACTAGAACATCAGCAACAACAGATAAGTTTTAATCAAAAACATTGGTTTTTTTTTTGTTTTTTGTTTTTTCTGCTTATTAATATACATTAGTTTAAAAAAATTTTTTTGTCAAAATTACTGAACCTCTTATTGTAAAACCTTTGCAACATTTGAATAAGATGAACGAATTGAGTGATTTGTTCGATGAAAGTACTACCAAGCCATGCGTTTCTGACCCGGGTCAGTTGGCTGCACCACTTATTCCACTTGCTTCGTTGTCCGTAAATCCGGTCGCTGTCAAAACCATACCTTTTTGGCGAGCAAATCCGCAGGCATGGTTCCTCCAGCTCGAATCTCAATTCGACCTGGCAGGAATAAACCAGGATCAGACGAAATTCCACCACTTGTTAAGTGCGTTGGATGAAAGTGTGTTTAGGGACATTAGTGATATTATCTCGAATGCACCAACGGTTGACAAATATCTAAAGTTTAAAGAAACGTTAATCTCACGTCTTTCGTCATCTGATAATTTCAAACTCAAACAACTGTTGAATGAGTTGACATTAGGCAATGCTCGACCATCTCAACTTTTACGAGAAATGAAAACATTAAATTCGGGAAAGTTATCAGATGAAATTTTAAAATCTTTCTGGCTACAACGATTACCTCCGAACGTACAAGCTATTTTGGCTTGTAGTCTAGGAACAACGGATGATTTATCAGCGATGGCTGAAGTTTATACTTTAAAAGCTGATTTAGAACCAAGTGTTTCTGTTGTTACGGCACTACAAAATCAAGTCAGCGAACTTACAGAACAATTCAGACAATTTTCTCACTCAACATTTAGACCTACATTTAAACATAAAAATTCAAGATCAAAATCTCGAAACAACTCAAGAAACCGTAGTCTGTCAAAAGGCAAAGAGTTGTGTTGGTATCACTTTAAATTTGGCATTAAAGCCAATAAATGCACTCAACCGTGTAAATTTGTTGTTAACAAGTCAACAAACTAATTGGTCAGACTCCATTGACGACGGGGGATACTGACCTATTCAAAAGTCGTCTACACATTCTTGACAAATCAACCAACATACAATTTTTAATCAATACCGGCTCAGATGTTTCAGTTATACCTAATTTTCAACCAAAATTGTATAACTCTAACAGTCTCAAACTTTTGGCAGCTAATTCTACAATAATTAATACATATGGAACAAAATTGCTAACACTTGGGACTTCGTCGAAATTTTCAGTGGGAGTTTATCATCGCCGATGTTTCAAAACCTTTAATTGGTGCCGATTTTTTACGCAAGTTCGGGTTACTAGTTGATTTGAAGAATAGGGTAATTATCGATCCCCTATCTTCTCTAAGGTCAACTGCCAAATCAGTCAAAGGTTTTTCAGAATCTTTAGCCATTTACCTTGACCCGTTACTCAATCATAAAGTATACGCATTACTTCAAAATTTTAAGTCAATTACAACGGATAGCAATTTCACAAAACAAACTAAGCATGATGTCTTACTGTTGAATTTCCAAGGAGGAGAAAATTCTGGGGAACACAATGCGGATAAAAATGGAACACTAAGTAATTCTTAATTCAGCGATTTATTTTAAACTTCTTGGACAAGTGTGATAAATGATTAAGCTATATTAACTATGACCTCTGCGTCTGTCTTCCACGAGTTCTAGCGGTCAAGTGCAGCTGTGATAAGAGGTAGACTTCTCACTCCGTTCTGACGCCGTTGATTTTCTCTCTGGTATTTCGAGAGACTGAAATGATAGGGTTTCCAGATGATATTCAACTAATTCCTTAACATTCTGCGCCCCTTTGAAATCTCTATAATTTTCAGGATGTTGTCATCTAAAATATAAGATTTCCAGTACTGGATCATGTATGTCGAAAGCTGTTGTGACGGGGTGTCCCGGAAACTTGTCATCCCGTGGAGAGTATTTGTTAGGGTCATCTTCTGGTCGCCATTGTATTGTCTTCGTGTCGCCATTGTATTGTCTTCGTGTCGCCATCTCATCGACGTCACTTAGTGCACGGGAAAGGATGGGATAGATACATGGAACGGGTGGATTTGTAAAAATTCGCAACTTAAAGTCTATAATGTTCAGTTAGTTGGACTGTAATAATAAAGTGTTAAGTTTACTGTGATAAAGAAAGTTGAGTTCTGCCAAAGGGCTCTGAGCACGGTAACAAGCATAGTTTGGTGATAGGACGCTGCAGTTCCCCACTTTGTGTTCGAATGGACACTACTCGAACAAGCCCGTCTTTTCCTGGGTGAGTTTTAACCACTCGACCCAGCATCCATCTAAGAGGTGGCAGTCTTTCATCTTTAATAAGTGCAATGTCGCCCACATCAATATTCTTGGACGGTGCATTCCATTTGGGTCGCTGCTGGAGCCGAGCTAAGTACTCCGAACTCCACTTTTGCCAAAAGTCCTGCCTTAGTCGTTGAATTAATTGCCATCTTCGTAGTGTGTTGATCGGTTTCTCAGTTAGGTGTTCTTCGGGTGGAGAAAGTAATGCCTTGCCAATTAAAAAATGCCCTGGAGTTAAGACAGATAGATCTAGAGCCGAATCAGAGAGAGGACACAACGGTCGAGAATTGAGGCACGCTTCTATTTGGGATGTTAAAGTGACGAGTTCCTCATAGGTGAAAGAATAATTACCTACGATTCGCTTAAAGTGATATTTGAGGGATTTTACCCCGGCTTTCCAAAGCCCTCCGAAATGAGGAGAAGCCGGTGGCATAAATTTCCAATCAACTCCTTCACTACTATAAAGTTCAGCGGCCGCTTGGAAAGCTATTAATAATGACTTTCTGTGTTCTTCATCTAAGATTTTTTTTGCCCCGACAAAATTAGAGCCGCAATCGGAATAGATCCGTTTACAAAGGCCTCTGCGAGCTGTAAATCTGCGAAACTCGGCTAAGAAAGCAGCACTGGTATAGTCGCCCGCGACCTGTAAATGAATCGCCTTTGTACAAAGGCATATGAAAATACAGATATATCCCTTGTACGAGCGCGCATTTCTACCCCTCCAAGTTCGAATATTTAAATAGCCCGTATAATCGACTCCAACATGAGTGAAGGGGTCACTTATTGTGATTCTTTCAGGGGGAAGATCGGCCATAAGCTGGGTCCTGGTTTGGGCGGAATGTCTGAAACAAGTCACACATTGATGTAAGCAACGCTGAACCAAATTTCTGGCTCGAATAATCCAATATTGCTGCCTTAGAGTAGCAAGCATGAGTACTGGTCCTCCGTGTAAAGTGACTAAATGGGCGTATTTGATTACTAACTTTACAAAGTGACCATTAGAAGGGAGGATTATAGGATGACGTTGATTGTAGGGTAATGACGATTGGTTTAATCGACCTCCTACTCGAAGCAGACCTTCTCCGTCCAAAAACGGCTGTAAGGACAGAATTTTGCTAGTAGAGGGTATGGGCTTATCTTGGGTTAAACATTTTATTTCATTTTCAAAATATAGTCTTTGAGTAAGGGTGATCCAGAATTGTTTACTATGATACAGCTCCTTAGTCGAAAGAAAGACAGTTTGTATCTGAATTGTATGTCTGCATTTGGCAATGAACCGAAACAGGTAGGATGTAACTCTTAACAAACGTGTGAGAGAAGAGAATTTCGAAAGCACCGAAAAAATATAGGAGTTCTCTGTGCTAACAAAGAAGGATTTTATCTTTCGTAGTTCAAGATTTTCTTCCGGCGGATCTACTACCACTTGTTTGGGCCAGGAACCTTTATCTTCGCCTAGCCACGCTGGACCACTAAACCAAGAGGTACTGGAAATAAATTTACGAACAGGAACACCTCGGCTTGCCTGATCGACTGGATTGGCATCAGATGGAACATATCGCCATTTTATAGTACCTACCTTACGTAGAATTTCCGCAACTCTGTTACTCACGAAAGTCTTAAAAGTCGAGGGAGGTTTTTTAATCCACGATAACACGATGGTGGAGTCGGTCCATGCTACAATCTGTCCGAAGTCACAAGTAAAGCTCCCTCTAATAGTCCTAATTAGCTTAGATAAAAGCACGGCGCCGCATAATTCCAGTCGTGGCAAAGTAATGGGTTTCAAAGGTGCTACTTTGGTCTTTGCCCCTAATAGAAATGTGTGGATACCTTCGGAGTTAATTACTCGAATAAAAACCGCCGCGGCAAATGCTCGCTCCGAAGCATCGCAAAATCCGTGCAGTTGCACCGAAGAGGCGGATGACATTTGTATCCAGCGGGGGACCTTCACTTCTTCTAACAGGTGAAGAGATTGTGAGTACTCAGTCCAGTAAGAAGCCAGTTCATGGGATAAAGGTTCGTCCCGCTCTAATCCTGACTGCCACATTCTTTGCATAAATATTTTTGCAGAGATGACTACTGGAGCAAGCCAGCCTAAGGGATCATAGAGCTTGGCTATAAACGAGAGTATATTTCTCTTTGTATGGGGAGGAGAGGAACTTTCAGATCGAAGCTTAAAGTGAAAAGAATCTGAAATGGGATTCCAAAATATTCCTAGGGTTTTTATCGTAAACTTATCGTGAACGTTAATAAAGGAGGGTTCCACCAAACGATAATGCTCTGGTAAGTGCTCCAATAGTTTTGGATTATTCGCAGCCCATTTTCTGAGTTCAAATTTTCCTGCTTTTAGAAGCTCCGTTAATTCACCCTGAAGTGCTATCGCATCGTTTAAATTGTCCGCCCCTGAGTACACATCATCTACGTATACATCCCGTACTAAAAGCTCCGCCGCTCTAGGATATTTAAATTTTTCGTCCTGCGCTAATTGCTGGAGAGTACGTATCGCCATAAAGGGTGCGCTTGATGTTCCAAAAGTTACAGTCAAAAGACAAAAGTCTTCGAGAGGTAGTTCTGGACATTTTCGCCATACGATTCTTTGGTATTGTGCATCGTCTGGAAACACCTTAATCTGGCGATACATTTTCTCTATATCTGTACTGAAAACAAATTTCTTCTGATTTCTTCTGAGCACGGTAACAAGCATAGTTTGGTGATAGGACGCTGCAGTTCCCCACTTTGTGTTCGAATGGACACTACTCGAACAAGCCCGTCTTTTCCTGGGTGAGTTTTAACCACTCGACCCAGCATCCATCTAAGAGGTGGCAGTCTTTCATCTTTAATAAGTGCAATGTCGCCCACATCAATATTCTTGGACGGTGCATTCCATTTGGGTCGCTGCTGGAGCCAAGCTAAGTACTCCGAACTCCACTTTTGCCAAAAGTCCTGCCTTAGTCGTTGAATTAATTGCCATCTTCGTAGTGTGTTGATCGGTTTCTCAGTTAGGTGTTCTTCGGGTGGAGAAAGTAATGCCTTGCCAATTAAAAAATGCCCTGGAGTTAAGACAGATAGATCTAGAGCCGAATCAGAGAGAGGACACAACGGTCGAGAATTGAGGCACGCTTCTATTTGGGATGTTAAAGTGACGAGTTCCTCATAGGTGAAAGAAGAATTACCTACGATTCGCTTAAAGTGATATTTGAGGGATTTTACCCCGGCTTTCCAAAGCCCTCCGAAATGAGGAGAAGCCGGTGGCATAAATTTCCAATCAACTCCTTCACTACTATAAAGTTCAGCGGCCGCTTGGAAAGCTGTTAATAATGACTTTCTGTGTTCTTCATCTAAGATTTTTTTTGCCCCGACAAAATTAGAGCCGCAATCGGAATAGATCCGTTTACAAAGGCCTCTGCGAGCTGTAAATCTGCGAAACGCGGCTAAGAAAGCAGCACTGGTATAGTCGCCCGCGACCTCTAAATGAATCGCCTTTGTACAAAGGCATATGAAAATACAGATATATCCCTTGTACGAGCGCGCATTTCTACCCCTCCAAGTTCGAATATTTAAATAGCCCGTATAATCGACTCCAACATGAGTGAAGGGGTCACTTATTGTGATTCTTTCAGGGGGAAGATCGGCCATAAGCTGGGTCCTGGTTTGGGCGGAATGTCTGAAACAAGTCACACATTGATGTACGCAACGCTGAACCAAATTTCTGGCTCGAATAATCCAATATTGCTGCCTTAGAGTAGCAAGCATGAGTACTGGTCCTCCGTGTAAAGTGACTAAATGGGCGTATTTGATTACTAACTTTACAAAGTGACCATTAGAAGGGAGGATTATAGGATGACGTTGATTGTAGGGTAATGACGATTGGTTTAATCGACCTCCTACTCGAAGCAGACCTTCTCCGTCCAAAAACGGCTGTAAGGACAGAATTTTGCTAGTAGAGGGTATGGGCTTATCTTGGGTTAAACATTTTATTTCATTTTCAAAATATAGTCTTTGAGTAAGGGTGATCCAGAATTGTTTACTATGATACAGCTCCTTAGTCGAAAGAAAGACAGTTTGTATCTGAATTGTATGTCTGCATTTGGCAATGAACCGAAACAGGTAGGATGTAACTCTTAACAAACGTGTGAGAGAAGAGAATTTCGAAAGCACCGAAAAAATATAGGAGTTCTCTGTGCTAACAAAGAAGGATTTTATCTTTCGTAGTTCAAGATTTTCTTCCGGCGGATCTACTACCACTTGTTTGGGCCAGGAACCTTTATCTTCGCCTAGCCACGCTGGACCACTAAACCAAGAGGTACTGGAAATAAATTTACGAACAGGAACACCTCGGCTTGCCTGATCGACTGGATTGGCATCAGATGGAACATATCGCCATTTTATAGGACCTACCTTACGTAGAATTTCCGCAACTCTGTTACTCACGAAAGTCTTAAAAGTCGAGGGAGGTTTTTTAATCCACGATAACACGATGGTGGAGTCGGTCCATGCTACAATCTGTCCGAAGTCACAAGTAAAGCTCCCTCTAATAGTCCTAATTAGCTTAGATAAAAGCACGGCGCCGCATAATTCCAGTCGTGGCAAAGTAATGGGTTTCAAAGGTGCTACTTTGGTCTTTGCCCCTAATAGAAATGTGTGGATACCTTCGGAGTTAATTACTCGAATAAAAACCGCCGCGGCAAATGCTCGCTCCGAAGCATCGCAAAATCCGTGCAGTTGCACCGAAGAGGCGGATGACATTTGTATCCAGCGGGGGACCTTCACTTCTTCTAACAGGTGAAGAGATTGTGAGTACTCAGTCCAGTAAGAAGCCAGTTCATGGGATAAAGGTTCGTCCCACTCTAATCCTGACTGCCACATTCTTTGCATAAATATTTTTGCAGAGATGACTACTGGAGCAAGCCAGCCTAAGGGATCATAGAGCTTGGCTATAAACGAGAGTATATTTCTCTTTGTATGGGGAGGAGAGGAACTTTCAGATCGAAGCTTAAAGTGAAAAGAATCTGAAATGGGATTCCAAAATATTCCTAGGGTTTTTATCGTAAACTTATCGTGAACGTTAATAAAGGAGGGTTCCACCAAACGATAATGCTCTGGTAAGTGCTCCAATAGTTTTGGATTATTCGCAGCCCATTTTCTGAGTTCAAATTTTCCTGCTTTTAGAAGCTCCGTTAATTCACCCTGAAGTGCTATCGCATCGTTTAAATTGTCCGCCCCTGAGTACACATCATCTACGTATACATCCCGTACTAAAAGCTCCGCCGCTCTAGGATATTTAAATTTTTCGTCCTGCGCTAATTGCTGGAGAGTACGTATCGCCATAAAGGGTGCGCTTGATGTTCCAAAAGTTACAGTCAAAAGACAAAAGTCTTCGAGAGGTAGTTCTGGACATTTTCGCCATACGATTCTTTGGTATTGTGCATCGTCTGGAAACACCTTAATCTGGCGATACATTTTCTCTATATCTGTACTGAAAACAAATTTCTTCTGACGCCACTCAAGAAGAAGAGAAAATATGTCCTTTTGTAAGGCAGGGCCCGTCAAAAGACGGTCATTTAATGAAAATCCGTTGTCCGTACGGCATGAGGCGTCAAAAACAACACGTAGCTTAGTTGTTGCGCTGCTTTTATTAACTATACCGTGATGAGGAAGGTAGCAGTGACTATTCTCAGGGACTTTAAAATCTTCTGCTGATAATTTACGCATATGCCCCATTGAGAGATATTCTTCGAGACATTTGGTGTACGCTTCATGAAGATTGGGATCCTTTTGCAGCTTACGCTCTAATTGCTCGAACCTTTTTACTGCAATCAGGCGAGATGCTCCAAACTTAGGGTCATTTAACGAAAGGGGGCGGAAGGGTAGGTGCACCATATATCTTCCATCATTTTCACGACGGTGTGTCTTCATAAAGATTTCTTCACACAAAGCATCTTCCGGAGACATTTCTGGTTTGTCAGGGATGTCCTCAATTTCCCAGAATTTTTTAATTTGGCTATTAATTTCGCAACAATTATGGAGACTGAGAATATAACTTGAAGTGGTCGCTGGCTCTGTCTCCTCATAATGGGTATTCCCGAAAACGACGTAACCGAAGAGCGTCTTTTGCGCCACAGGGGTTCCAACAGGTCCACGTATCAACTCACCCTCTACAATTTTAGAATAAACGTCAACACCTAGTATTACATCGACACTCCCAGGATTATAAAAATAAGGGTCAGCCAAAGGAAGATTCGTTATGTGAGCCCAATTTTCAATTCTCACGCGTTCTATAGGAAGGACGTTGGTAAGATTACTTACTACGAGAGCTACTGTCTGAAGAAGGGGCGATAAACCTGTCTCAGATGAAATATGTAAACTTACTTTGGCGTGAGCTTTTCCGGTTTCTGTTTGCCCTAATCCAAAAATCTTGACCTCTGTAGGTGACTTTTTCAATTGTAAAAGCTGGACTGCGTTTGTCGTTATGAACGTGGCCTGACTACCCGGGTCTAGCAACGCCCTCAAACGTACCCATTCTCCACGCTCCGATTGCACTCGAATAATCGCGGTAGCAAGAAGTGTACTTCTATGTTTCGGAGTGAAAAAGGAATGTACTTCGGGAGTTGGGTTAAGATTCTCATTTTGCTGAGTCTGAAATGTTCGGGTCGACTCAGAGTCGAAATGAAGCAACGTATTATGCCGTTTACCACACTTATAACAGGATTGGGAACTAGGACACGACCGCACAGGGTGGCTCACTGCTAAACAATTATAACATAACTCCTTCTTAGTAGCAAACTCGGTTCGCTCTTTGGGATTCAAATCCTTAAATTTTCTACATTTTCTCAACACGTGGGGTTCACGGCAGTAAGGGCACTTGGAGAATGGGGTAGAATGAAAAACGTGAGTGACCTTCGCTTCCTTCTCTCGATGTTTGTCCGGCTTATTTCCGGTTATCTTTCTATTATAAGATTCAGGTATAACCATTTCTAAAGCTCGAAAACGACCCTCAAGAAAAGTAAGCAAAGTTTCAAGACTGGGATATTCTCGAGAATTACTTAAAGCTTGTTCCCATAAAGTTCGGGTTTCTTGGGGTAATCTTTGGGTAATTAAAAAAACTACAATGGGATCCCACTGCTCCACTTCAATCTTTAAACCTCGAAGCGAAGCAAGACATTTATTCGTGGTGTCTACGATTTTTCTTAATTGAGTAGCGTTCTCATTTTTAATAAAGGGTTGTGAAGTCAGTGTCTGAAGTTGAGCATTTATCAAAACGCGATTATTTTGATATCGTTTACAGACGAGAGACCACGCTGTTTCATAGTTAGCATCTACGGTAGTCAAATGCCTGATTAGCTGTAATGCATCATCACTAAGACTTGACTTCAGATAATGAAGTTTTTGTACCGGGGGTATAGATTCATTTTTATGTACCAAAGAAGAAAATAGATCTCGAAATGACATCCATTCTCTGTAGTCACCAGTAAACTTCACTAAATCAATTCGTGGTAGTTTTATAGGGGGGGTTTTATTTGATTTTATACTTGATCGCACCGATTGCTCTCTCACATTCCTACTCTCAATATCACTATCACTTTCCGCATTAATTTCACTATCCGTATCTGGATCGGAAGATTTTTCACCGCTATCAACTTCTCTTTGATTCACTTCTTTTGAGACAAGTTTTTTAGAACCGTTCACTTTCTTAGTAGAAGCAGCCTTTTCTAATTTCGAGACCGATTCGAACACATCAAGCAATACACCTTTATACTCCGAATAGGAATCTTCCATAACACTATAGTGATCTTCAGTGAAATACTTTAGCTTAGATTTTTCCTCTTCAGAGGCGGACACGCTTACCTTTTGATCACCTAAACAATATTTTTCCCACAAGTTATCTAATTCCCTTATTCTCCCTTGGATATAACCAATTGTGATGCGATCTTTAGGTGACTTTTTATAATTAACCCACAGTTTTTTAATTTGTACCTGGATAGCTTCTTGAACGGCGATTAATTCCTCTAGCTTTTGGGCCATATTGTATAAAATTGATCAACTCCCTACTAACGATCTAGGACAACCTTATTTTAATCACTACCAATTTCTATCAAACTAATGATCTTAAGAACTTGAACAGCTGAGACACCGTTCAACAACACTCACTGCATGCGAAAATTATTAATTTACAGCGATCTCCAAAGCAATGCAGAATCAAAGCAATGAACAAATCAATGATCCGTTAGCTCATTCGAATGACGTTATGACCACTTCTTGTATACGAGAACTCTCTTAAATGAATTCTGGGTAAGTGTGAATAGAATATTGGATAACCGAGTACCGTTGATCACTGCAATATCCCAGCAACAAATGCATCCATTAAATGCACAAATTAGCGTTAGATTTTATGTTTCTTTATCACACTTAACTCTTTATTTGTTCACACCTTTTGTGTTATTTCAGATTTTGTTAGTAATTTCTAGAGTTGCGAATTTATACAAATTACCTGTTGAGTATAGGGGATTCCACTTTTATCGGGAAAATCCGGCTCGGATAGGACCAATGTTGAATTTCCAAGGAGGCGAAAATTCTGGGGAACACAATGCGGATAAAAATGGAACACTAAGTAATTCTTAATTCAGCGATTTATTTTAAACTTCTTGGACAAGTGTGATAAATGATTAAGCTATATTAACTATGACCTCTGCGTCTGTCTTCCACGAGTTCTAGCGGTCAAGTGCAGCTGTGATAAGAGGTAGACTTCTCACTCCGTTCTGACGCCGTTGATTTTCTCTCTGGTATTTCGAGAGACTGAAATGATAGGGTTTCCAGATGATATTCAACTAATTCCTTAACACTTACACTACATTAATATCGAAGGACAACCCATTGCTTCGGCCGCAAAAACGGAATTTAAATTTCTACTGGAACAAGGAATCTGTCGTCCTTCTAACAGTCCTTGGTCATCCCCGCTGCATCTCGTTAAGAAAAAGAGTGGCGAATGGAGACCATGTGGGGATTACAGACGGCTCAACGCAAAAACCATTCCGGACAGATATCCTATACCACAAATCCAAGGAAGGAAGTAAAATATTTTCAACAATCGATTTGATTAAAGCATACCACCAAATTCCAGTAGCACCTTCAGACATTCCTAAAACTGCAATTTGCACACCTTTCGGCCTTTTCGAATTTACACGAATGACTTTCGGCCTATGCAATGCAGCTCAAACGTTTCAAAGGTTTATCCATTCTATTTTACGCAATTTGCCATTCTGTTTCGTTTACCTAGACGACGTATTAATAGCCTCGAAATCAGAAAAAGAACACCTCAACCATCTTAAACAAATTTTTTCAAAATTTGAAGAAAACGGGTTATCCATAAATTTAGAAAAATGCAAGTTTATGGAACAGGCGGTTAAATTCTTGGGGCATTTAGTATCAACTGACGGTATCAAACCATTACCAGAACGCGTTGAGGCAATCAATTCAATGAAACTTCCTGAAACGGTAAAAGAATTAAGACGTTTTTTAGGAATGATAAACTTCTATCGTAATTTTTAAAAAAAAAACTACCATTAAATAAATTTTGAATAGGCGACAAAAAAGACGGCAAAAAGAAAATAAATTGGACAAAAGAAGCAATCGAAGCTTTCGAAGCAACAAAAACACAATTATGCGAATCAACTTTATTATCATTTCAATCAAGTAATGCTGCATTGGCATTAGTAGTTGACGCTTCAGATTTCGGCATCGGAGCAGTAGTACAACAGAATTGTAATAACATTTGGCAACCGTTAGGTTTTTTCTCTTCCAAATTAACTATAGCTCAAACAAAGTATAGTACGTACGACCGCGATCTCCTTGCAATTTACTACAGTATAAAACATTTTAGATTTCTTTTAGATGGAAGAAATTTCACTATATATACAGATCATAAGCCATTGGTGTTTGCTTTCAAACAAAATCCTGAAAAAGCGTCACCTAGGCAGGTAAGACATCTCGACTACATCGGCCAATTTTCAACCGATATCAAGCACATTTCAGGTAAAGACAATATCGTAGCCGATACATTATCAAGGCTTAACGAAATTGGCATTACTGGAGCTATTGATTTTGAAGCAATCGCCGATGCACAAATCGATGATCTTGAACTTCAATTTTTGATAAAAAAATTCTTCACTTAAGATAATTAAAGTGAAATTAATTAATTCGGAGAAAGAAATTTATTGTGACGTTTCTATTAATAGAATCCGCCCATACATTCCTGCAAATTTTCGTAAAGAAATGTTTTAGGCAATTCATAATTTAAGCCATCCAGGAATCAAATCTTCAGTTAAACTACTAGTCAATAGAGTAATCTGGCCGTCAATAAAAAAATATGTAAAAGAATGGAGTAGAAATTGTTTAGCATGTCAAAGAGCGAAAATATCAAGACACGTTAATCCTCCACTTGCCGACTTCCAACATGAAACTGAACGTTTCAATACAATACATTTAGATTTGATAGGTCCATTGCCAGACTCGGAAGGTTTTAAATATTGCTTGACAATTATAGATAGATACACTCGGTGGCCAGAAGCAATTCCAATTGAAAACATATGTGCAGAAACGATAGCATCTGCATTAATAAAAAACTGGATTTCAAGGTTCGGTATACCTTCAAAAATCATCACAGACCAAGGATCATAATTCGAGTCATATTTGTTTAAAGAACTTACAAACTTACTAGGTATCAAACGTTGTCGCACAACAGCCTACCACCCGCAAGCGAATGGATTTATTGAACGCTGGCATAGGTCCTTGAAAGCATCGCTAATGTGTTACCAAAATTCTCAGTGGACAAAATATTTACCACTCGTGTTATTAGGTTTTAGAGCAATTAGCAGCGATGAATTTCAATACTCCCCAGCTAAATTAGTCTATGGAGAAAACATACGTCTACCCGGTGATTTTTTTAACCAACCATTATTTTTGAATAACCAAACTGAGTTCATAAAAAATCTCGAACAACAGTTTGAGAATATACGACCATCACCGGCATCTCGGCATATTTTACAGAAAAATTTCATATTTAAAGATTTGAAAAATTGCCCGTTTGTTTTCATTCGTGTAGACGGTGCGCGACCAAGTTTAAAACCTCCATACGAGGGACCATACCGGGTATTGGACAGAAACGAAAAATTTTATAAAATTTTAGTTAAAGGAAAAGAGATTAATGTTTCCCTCAACAGACTTAAACCTTGTTTTAATAACTCAAAGGACGATAATTTGCAACGCACTTCATCCAAGGCACATGAACAAGGGCCTAACGCCACATTCAGGTCAGATTTGCCAGTGTCAAACGACCGTGTTACAAACAAAAGTGTGTCTGTTCAGCCAGCGCTGTAGAACACTCAAAATTTTCACAGGTCAAAGTCAAATTTTATTTCACCAACCGACATTTCCCAACAGTACAATAGAAATCAAAGAACGTTAGAGCCAGTGATCAACGATCCACCACAAACCAGCCGAGCAAATAAAAGGGTGTCTTTTCAACCAGCGTCGGAGAACCCAGATTTAACGGCAGACACAAACAATTCAGACCAAAATCATCCAATTCAAAATAACATACTAAAAATTACATTTTCAAAAGACGGAAATACCCTATTTCCAGCTAGAAAAACCAGAGCGGAATCCTTAGGATTCGCTGGCGGGGGAGTAATGTGGTGATGCTCTTAATTTACCAAAAGTAACATTTATAACGTTTTAAATTAGGTTCCGTTCGATTCAATTACGTTCTGTATTTACTTGTTGAAAAGGTTATTATTTTATTTTAAATGTTGTCAAATAATTTGTAAAAAAGTTCAGTTGAATTCAGGTCTTCAACCGCATTAGATGTTCTTCCTATTCCAAAAGTTTTATTAATAGTAGTATTCTTGGTAACCCTTTTTTTGCCAATCATTAATAAGTCCTTGAAATAAAAGGCACAACTTTCAAGTCCTCAGAGCTGTATGCTCTTGAGGCGATTCTAGATCCCACAGGCCTGGAGTTTAGCTGTTGGAATCCGTAGACGAGAACCAGTACATTGCTAGCCGACCTGCGTATGTAAAGCTACCATTTCGTAATCCGGACTGGAACAACAAATGAAATACTCATCGATACGACCCCATTGGTATATCGACGGATGACGTAGCTGTACCCTCAGTACACCAGTAGTGCAGCCTCCAATAGCCACACCGCAACAAAGCAAGAGAATTCAATACTGTAAAACTGAATACAAGCAATCGGAAGCACAACGAAAAAATAAAAATAAAAATCCAAAACAAACAAATCAGATAACACCGATCGCAACCACGATAATAAAGATGAAAAAAAATTTATAAATAGAAAACAAATCAAACCCAGAACACCAGAGCACCAAGCACATGAAAAAGTACAAAAACTCCAGCAAAACGAAAACACGTCCGCACTACACGAAAACTAGCATTCGGTTCAGAAACGCTCTGTCGTCAATGTCGCGTTCCAGAAGCCAAGTGCTAAATTTCCAAAATTTTTATTTTTCATTTTTTAAGAATTAATCCTTCTAACTCAGAAGGCGCACTTTATAGGCAGAAGCCTAGAATCATTTGACCTATTCGCCGCATATAACAATATATGGATGCGAATGAGGCTCCCACACCCATGCAAATAATATTAGTAATTAACACCCGAATAAAATACGCCACACATAAAAATATGAGGTGCATAGTCAACAAAGATCATTAAAGTTAATCCCAGTCAAGTCAAAAAGAGGATACATATACACGGGTCGACATGCATAACAAACAAAAACGAGAAATCAAAACAAAAAGCAGTGCGAGCAAAAGACTAAATTATAAATTGTAGATACTCCTAAAGATGGAGTCTTATTTGAGGGCTTGGAAATTCCTTGGACCATCGAAGAATAAATCCCAGCATAGAGTTTGCCCTAGTAACGACGTTATTAATATGGGAGATGAAGTTCAGTTTAACATCAAGATACACTCCCAAGTCCCTGACCCCTTCCACCCGCTTTATAACAGTGCCTTCAAAAATGTACTGAAAAGTACGGAATCTGGAAGACCTTGAGAAGGACATAACCTGACATTTCTCAATGTTCAACTTGAGATTGTTGTTGCGGCACCACTCATAAAAAATGTCCAACTCTGATTGCAAAATCTCACAATCAGCATCAGATTTGATTGGGAGAAAGATCTTAATATCGTCAGCATATATAAGAATTTTACATCTTTGAAGCAAGTACGAGATATCATCTATAGATATGATGAATAACAATGGACCCAGATGACTGCTCTGGGGAACACCAAAATGAGCCACAAAATCATCTGAGAGTGCGCCACGAAAGCGTACCCTATAAGTCCTATTAGATAAATACGACTTTATCCAAACAATAAGCGAGGGCGGGAAAGCCAACTTAGCCAATTTGAAAGCAATGATAGAGTGAGACAGCTTATCAAAGGCCTTACTAAAATCAGTGTAAATACAGACAGTTTGGCAACCATCTGTGAAACCACCCACAGTGCAGGAAACAAACTCAACCAAGTTTGAAACCGTGGACCTCCCCTGGAGAAAACCATGCTGCCGCGTGGATTTTAAGCCTTTACACACGTCGGATAATTGGGATTGAATTAACAGTTCAAAGAGCTTAGGAATACAGGACAACTTAGAAATTGGCCTGTAGTTGGAAATGTTTCTTCTATTTCCACTCTTGAAAATAGGAATTAAAAAGGATATCTTCAAAAGTGCTGGGAAATGGCCCCGCGAGAGAGACTTCCTGAATAAAAAGAGAAAAGGCCCCAATAACACCGAAGAACATTTCTTTATGACTACAGCAGGAACCCCATCAGGACCACCAGAAAAGTCAGTAGGAAGTGCAGTAATATGCTTCAACAAGATCTCCTCCGTGATAGATGGAACTGACACTATAGGTGAAATTCGGTTATTTATGTGCGAGAAGTTTCCACTACAAACTATAATAAATGATAAGTATTAATAAATAAATAAATAGTGTAAGCTACAATAAAAAATAATAAATACAGTCAGAAGGCGGAAGGAAGAAGAATCAAGGAAGGTGATCAAGATCAAAATGGGCGGGATCAAGATATAAGGCTTTGTGAAGGGATGATTTACTCAGATTTAAGTCAAAGGAGGAAAGGTCGTTGACTTTTCGTAGCATCCTGGTAATTGGCTCGCTTTGACCGTAGTTTGTGCGATGGCGGTCGAGTCGGAAAAGGGGAGTGAACCTAAGGTTACGGGGATTGGTATAGATGGGTAAAAATTGCAAGATTGAAGGGCAGTCTATGGCACCAGTTAATAACTGATAAATGAAGAGAATGTCGGAAACATCACTTACTTAGAGGTTGTAAGTCGATCAGTTTCAGACGGTTTTCATAAGGTGGAAGGTTGAATCTGTCTATCCACGGAAGATCACGTAGAGCGAAGCGAATGAACCTACGCTGGACAGATTCAATCTTATTAATGTGAGTTGTTTGTGTAGGTGACCAAACCTGGCTAGCATATTTAAGAAGAGGTCTAACGAAGAAGATGTAGAGAGATTTGGAGACATAAGGATTGGGGAACTCTCTAGACCAGCGCTTCACAAACCCTAGCGCGGAGTTAGCTCTGTTAATTATGCTGTCAATGTGGGAACGGAAATTGAGTTCCCTATCACAGATTATTCCTAGGTAACGATAGGGACTGGTACGTCGGGTTGCATGTAGACTCTCGGGGTGGCGGTAAGACGCTTGCGGGAATAAGAGATGGACTGGCATTTTGAGACATTGAGTTCAAGAAAGTTTTTCATGCACCATGTGATGAAGGAATCGAAATCTTTTTGCAGAAGAAGAGAGTCGGTTGTGATAATTTATTTGATGATGATAATTTATTTATTTAAGCTTAATACAAGCTATTACATAATAAATACATACTACAATTACAAGCTACAAAACAATACCAATACCACAAGCTATAATAAATTATGACATAATAAGATGTGGAGGAGATATGTTTAATTATTTTATGTTATTAGCATAAATGGACAGCTCTGAGTGATTGATGACACATTCAACATCATTTATTATATTGGGCCGAGGTGGTTGCTCTGAGGGACGCCGGAACGAGCGACAATGGGGTTAGAAATGGATGAGCTGAAAAGAACATTATACTGACGGTTGGTGAGGTAGGATGGAATTCTGGTGATGAATTTTGGGGGTGGGGGGGGGGGGGAGCCTAGGTTATCAAGTTTTAGTTTTAAGTAACATCAACATCTCTACCGTTTTCCAGGGCACGTAGTGTTTTTTTGAGACATGATGGGAGAGTGAGAAGATAGACTTACAGTGGAAGAACATGTAATAATAGATCAATTTTTCGAATAGTTTAGGTATGGATGATAATTTAGCAATGGGTCTGTAGTTGGACATATCGTTCTTGCAACCTGTTTTGAAGATGGGAATAATATATGAGTTTTTCCATAATTGAGGCAAAACCCCTTGAGTGACCGAGAGACGGAAAAGCAAAGTAAGGGGTTGAACGAGATGCATGGCACACTTTTTCAGAACGATGGCCGGAATGCCATCTGGATCTGGGTGAAAGTCGTCCTCAAGCCCATTAATGCTGGCTGTGATTATTTCAGGATCAGGGTCAAAAGATGTAAACGACTTTTGTGTGCACTTTTTCATGAATGCAAAATAGTTAAGGTCGGGTTGTAGAGAATTGTCGCTGAAATACTTACTGAAGAAGTGTGCAAAGGGGTTGGCGAGAACCTTAGAATCAGAAGAAGGGTATTCTCGAGCTTTAGGGTGGAAAGGTAACCATTGGATGGTTGACAATTTTAGAAAGGTCATTGAGATAGTAGGTTTTTAGCGTTTGTTTGATGTGGCTATGTTGAGTAGATCAAAAGATAACAATAAAAGAGTAATGTGCATACCATGCGAAACTGAAATTTATGAATCACCCTGTAACTCCCAAACGGTTAAGATTGGCCCCTCCCTCTGCCGTGCAATTTTTTATTTCTCTAGTTGAGATCCATCACCTCACTCATTTTGGCTCGTCAGATCTGAAACACCCTGTACTGTAAGCTAATAATTAGAGAAAATTCAAAACGAAAAAGACTTATCTAACTTAATTAGCTTTTGGTGTCACTTTAATCGGTGAAATTTGGATGTTTCCACTTTGCACTATTATTTACGGTACACTGACGATAAGTTTAATCCTCCAGTCTAAACCAGATCCAGCTTTCGAGATTGCACCGTGTGTATCCCCTGTCTGACAACACCTTACTGGTTCTCCCATAAATCGGTAAAATATCGTTTCCAGTACTGGGAGTAGCTTTCTTTTCAGAATCAGATTCTCCCCGCATATCGTAAACTAGCATCTGTCAGTTGATCTAACTCCGTTTCTCGATACATAGAATAATTCTGAGAATCACGTTTTCTCTTAGATTCGGCATCCGGCGATTTTTTTTTTATGAATTGCCTTCGACATTAAGTTTTGGCATTATAATCAATCGTCGACTCAAGTTATTCAATGTAAAAGTCAGGTACTACAGTAAAATTGTTCTTACTTCAAATAAGTTGACTGCCTTAATCTCACCCTCAGGCGGTTGGACTGAACAATTTGTTCTAAGATTTTGGTAGGTGGAGTCTGACCTAGCTGAGGTTACTGTAGCTGAATTCTGTGGGGCGATATAGTTTGAGGATTGCGATTTTTCCTGTTTATACATGAGAAATTTTGACTTTATCTCTTGGAGTAATTAATGCCATTAGATTTCCACCTGTGTCGGCGTCTACTGCGATAGCACCAACATCAGTCCTCAATAATGTAAAAAAAACAACAATTACAAGGTGCATTATTGTTTGATCACTCAGCCCAATAACTCCAGCTTCCATTCGGATTTATTTTACAGGATGAGAATACACAACCTTATGGAGTGCACTGCTTTCATTTGAACTGATTCCTCCATGACTGATGGAGGAAGCGTGGTATCAACAAGTCCCTGTTGCTCTGCGAAGATGTAAAAGTAAAGAACTCACTAAGATAATCCGGTTTATTCCAATTGAGCAAACGATACAGAAAGACCAAAGACCTGTACCTCTGATAATCACTCCAAGAGCAGCCTAGTAGTCGCAACCGAAAAGGTGAAATATGAACTGATTCCTCATTTGGAATAAGCAAGAGAGAAATATCTCTAGTCCGCGGCAAGGAGTTTTAGGAGATTGGCATAATTTCAGCATTCTCTTTGACATTGCAACCGACTCATGGGAACCCAGCGTTAACAAGAGAGGACAAGCACACATCCAACGTTTCAACCCAGATTTCAGGTAGTCTATTTGCGTATTGGTCCTCACCATCTGAAGACTCTTCGACATGTCTCAGGTCCCTTTATTTGATCGTACGGAGTTCTTGTCGAGTGTACTGGATGAAGGTAGTCATATTTGGCGTCAAATTTATGAATTCAGGGTTTCCAATGATGGTTTCTTCACGATGGTTCATACTTTCCCATAACCGTGTCATCGCCGAAAAGGACAAAAAAATATATAACTCACTTTTTTTCTTTTTTCTTTTTTTCAAAACCTTTTTTTCCAAAACCCTTTTTCAAAAAACATTATAAAGGAAAATGAATATTAACGAAATGATAACAATAAACTTAAAGAAAATATAATAAAAAATATTAAAATAAAAACCAATCTGCAGGAAATTATAATAATACAAATCAAAAGGAAAGTAACAAAAATAATAACAAAAAAAAAAGATCATAAGAAAAGCAAAATTATAAGAAAATCTAATCGGGTATGACGAAATGGGAATATTTATGGGGTACGCTAAACAAGTGGCCCTATTCTATTATGTCGATACTGATCTTTAGTTTTCTCACACGCTGCCACAACATCCATAATTTTTATTTATTTTTGGTTACGACAAAGACTATAAGATTATGCGTTATATCTGATTTATTCGATTATTTGTCTTGGTGTGTACTCTATCTGTTTGGGTCCCACCTGCCCTCGACGACTTTAGTTCTCCTCTGCGTCAGTAAAAAACAAATACTAACTGGCTTGTTAAGTATTTGCACATGACGCGTAGCGTAGAATAGACTGCCGAAGGGAAATTCACAAGAAAGCAAGTCCATACGTTTTACTTATAAAATTTGATTAATGGAATAAACGGAGTATAAAATATGCGTTAGAATCAGACACAAAGCAATTTTGTGTCGGTAAAATGCTGAGGGCTCGGTGATATGCTGACAAAAGTTAGGTTTGGTATCGAGACACTACGTGCAGCAACTGCTCGACGGGAAGTAAAATGTTAATCTGTGAAGGTATTAAAGGATGCATGATAACATGCTTTAGAATGAGGCGCAAACAAAGTGTTTACTCCGATAAGATATGCTGAGGGCTCGGTATACTGACAAAAGTTAGGTTAGGTGAAGGGTCAATATTGAACAAACCGGTCACAGGTATCGGCTGATTCTGCCAGAATTCAGTCTCCCCCGGGCCTACTTTTAATAAGAGAGCAGTCGGTGAAATCTGAGCCTAACCTTAGTGGTGGTCTCATCGGGATATGCACGTTGTCCAAATGAGAGACAAATGTGTCCCCATGATTCCAACACGAGTAGCCGGATGTTTTCCCGACGACCAGGTGGAGGATCGTGATTCCTGCCTTGCGCTGGACCTTGGTGTGGTGCTTGCCCTCCTCTATCAGTTCATGTCTGCACATCGTCAAGGTCTCCAAGGAAACTCTGTTGTGTGGACGCTTATCATCATCAGAGGAGGACATGCACTCCAGTAAGACCGTCCTCGCGAGACTTTCTCAAGTCGTTTTGCCGCGCTTTAGGGCGTGGTAAGTTCCTAACAAATTTTCCTTCAAATCTTCAAGCTCATACAGGGCATTTCCTTTTTTGGATAGAACTCGACATTTTACGAACTTCTTGTTTAGTTTGGCGCTAGTTTGTTTATCAAAGCTGCTTTGACCGAAATTTCGGCGATAGACTTCCTGAGAAACTCTGAAGCTCACTGGCTTCGACCGTATGTTGTAAACCGTTCACCTTGTTCGAACGCTTTGTGAAAATTTGTTCGTGCCTTTTCTCGAATCAGATTTAGTTTATCGGAAGTGTCTACGTCGATTGGCTCGTTTATTATTATTTATTGCCTGCAGCCGTCTCAAAAGCGCGAGTTACGATTTCATAACATTAATTATACACAACTCCTAAGTTCATCACTCTCATTGCCCCAATTCTTGGATTTCCCGTAAAAAGCTTCATTGCATCTTTCCCACACTTTCAGCAACATAACAGGAAACTGCCCAGACGATTTACTAAGAAACTTCGTCAGCATATATGTATGATAGCGCTTACCTTAAAATTGTAATTATTGAGTTGTTATTGAGTTGTTTTAAATTAAAACCTTTGAATGTGAATTATAATTATTTTTTTTGACTAACATTTGCGTGAGATATATAATTGGCGCAGTCGTGGTAGGATCAATTAACGATCCACGAAACGGTGTAGCGATTTTAATAATTAAGTAACGACGGTTTATCGTGAAAAAGTAAAACGTGAATTCGGCGAGATTCATCTCCTAAATACTGATCAACGGACCAAATAAGATGATAAAACTTCTTATCTTTACGCAGATACTATTGACAACATACGGACAGAAGATGGAAATTCACGACTTAACGAACGGACAAGGAACCTACCATTACAATTAGGGAAAGCGAGAACGATAATAACGTACAAGAACCTCTTACATATAGTTAGATTAGATACATATAAAGAAAACATTGACAAAATTACATTCACACTAACAAACTTTGACAACTTTAACGGTTTAGAAAGCCCTATTAAAATAACAAAATTAAAACTTAAAGAATTAAATAATAAGCTGCTATCATTAACCCCAAAATTTAGAAATAGAAGAGGTTTGATCAACGGATTAGGAACAGTTATAAAAGCCATTACAGGTAATATGGACGCTAACGATGCGCTTGCTCTTAATAAAGAAATAGAAAAATTAACTTCTAACCAAAAAGAAATTTACAGTGAAATTACTAGCCAATCAAAAATTAATTCGGATATGATAAAACGATTTGAAGATATTACCAACCACATAAATAATGAAACAAATACAATAGAGAAATATTTAAATAATTATCAAGAAACCTTAGCGAATAGAATCCAAACAAATCAGGATATCATTATACATACACAATATCTGAACCAAATAAATTATAATATTGATTTGTTAACAAATCACCTCAGTAATTTAGCAGAAGCCATTGTATTAGCCAGACTTAATATAGTTCCTAAGCAGATCCTGTACCCAACAGAACTTAATGAAATTTATTATACATTACATAACCAGTCAATAGATGTAATTTCTGATGAACATTTTTATGAACTGCTCGGTTTAGAAGCTTATTATAATAACACTAATATAATATTTAATATCCGCATCCCTATAATTTCTAATGAAAATTACTTCCTATTCCACTTAATTCCCATTCCAATTAATAAAACAAAGCGAATAATAACCAAACCTTACATGAATCTAAGCTCCGAAAAAATTCAATATTTTGACCAAGCGTGTCCTTAAATAGAAGACAGATTTTATTGCCAAGAGTCATTTCAGCAAGAAGAAACCAACAAATCCGCTTGCGTAGGAAAGTTGATGAATAGTAAACAGGCCTATTGCATCTTGGAAGACATTGTAGACATGCATTCCATCATACAACCTGAACCGAACTACATCTTACTTATTAATAGTCCTGAAACATCAGTAAGATCGAATTGTGGCTACAATAATCACACACTTCAAGGGACCATCCTCATCCACTATGAAAACTGCCACGTCGAAATCAACGGCATCACTTATCAAGACAGCCCGCATATTTTTTGGGATGAAACCCACATCTACCCATCTATGTTCAGCGATATCCAGCCCAACAAAACAATCGAAAAACTAAATCTACAGAAACTAAATAGATTCCAATTTGAAAACAGAAAAGCTTTAGAGGTCCTTCAAATAGAAACCACAAAAAGGGATAACTACACATGGATATCATTAGCAATCCTCGGATTAGTCGGCATAATCATCATAGCTTACCTGTTCCGGAAACGTGAAACCACATTTTATCTAGATAGTCCAATTGAGAGATCATGTACCGCTCCTGCAACAGAAACTACAAGGACGCAGTTCCTGTGGCCATCGCTCCACACTAAGGGGGAGGAGTTACGATTTCATAACATTAATTATACTCAAATCCTAAGTTCATCACTCTCATTGCCCCAATTCTTGGATTTCCCGTAAAAAGCTTCATTGCATCTTTCCCACACTTTCAGCAACATAACAGGAAACTGCCCAGACGATTTACTAAGAAACTTCGTCAGCATATATGGATGATAGCGCTTACCTTAAAATTGTAATTAGATTATAAGTCACTCTTTTGTAAAACTTAAAAGCGACAAGTAATAAATCCAAATTAATCTTATTGAGTTGTTTTAAATTAAAACCTTTGAATGTGAATTATAATTATTTTTTTTGACTAACATTTGCGTGAGATATATAATTCGCGTACGTGGAACCATGTTCGATCATTTGTTGGCCGAACAAGACTTTGTACGGAGAGAACCCAATAGCTTGGTGGAATGAACTCCGAAGGGAGCTCGCTACGGAATTTAATAATAATAATAATAATATATATATTTCAGGTTATAAGTACACAAATTTATAATCTTTTATACGCACTAACTACTAATCGGATGTAGACTAAATTAATACTTTGAGAAAAAAAAAAATTAAAAATAAAGAAAATCGAAACAAAAATAAATGAGAATAATATAAAAAAATAATTATACGATAGATTCAAAATATTTAAACAATGTATAACTAGAGACACGCAACTTGTAATGCTTCATGCAGGAGCGAAGAAGAAAAAAAAAACATTAATCAGAAATATGATTCTTTAAAAGCGACTTGAATGTACCAATGGTGACCGCAGTTTGAACATTTAATGGAAGACTATTCCATAGCCAAATGACCTGGACACTGTAAGAACACTCCATGACTGATCTATGAAAGCGTGGTACCAACAAGTCCCTGTTGCGCTGCGAAGATGTAAAAGTAAAGACCTCTTTAAGATAATCCGGTTTATTCGAATTGAGCAAACGATACAGAATGACCAAAGACCTGTACCTCTGATAATCACTCCAAGAGCAGCCCAGTAGTCGCAACCGAAAGGTGAAATATGGTGAAACCTTTTTAGCCTGAAAACAAAACGAACATAGTCATTAAAAGCAGTCTCAATTCTACGAGAACAAGTGCTATCAAGCTTAGGAAATACTAAGCTACCATAAGTAAAATGAGGTAAAATTAAGGCCTTGACCAACTTTAACCGAGCCCAACAACACAAAAAATCTGCCGAGAGCCACAGTCTGCGCAGTCCCCCATAGATTTTACCAAGCTTCGAGTTTACATCGTCACAGCGTTTCATATGTTGGTTCAGAACAATTCCAAGATTGTTCACCTTTTCTGACATCCGTATCGGGAATCCATTTAAAAGTACTCGCGAAATATCTAGGTCACTCAGTGCACCATTTTTGAAACTAATACATTGAGACTTATTAGGATTTAGGCATATATTCTATCCAAATCTAAATTTACTCGATGTACACACTCCTCAATCAAACCTATGGGCCTGCTCAGGTATAACTGAACATCGTCCGCATAGAGGTGTACACTCACGTCACGTACCACCGTTGGTAAATCGTTGATAAATGGACTAAATAATAGTGGACCCAATATAGGACCTTGAGGAACACCACGTAGTAAAGGTAATGGTTCGGAAAAAGAATCATCGACCTTGACACGTTGGCAAAGACCCGAGAGGAAACAGTTAATCATCCGACAGGCTAAAGGCCTGCAATACCATGGATATAAAATCATCACGGTTTAGAGAAGCCCTTATATCAGTAGGATAGCAGTTTCACATGAATATGAACTGCGGAAACCGGACTGCCATCGTGTTAGTAAACTGCTACTATCTACATGGAATATAATCTGTTTATACATAAGTTTCTCTAAAACTTTAGACAAAAACCCTAGCAAACTAATTGGGCGAAAATCAGAGAGATTTTCCTGAGATGACTTCTTTGGTATTGGAATAACTATGACCTCTTTCCAACATTTGGGAAACGAAGATAACATCAGACATGAATTCATTATATGAAGTATGTATCTAGAAATAACACGAAGTAAGAGTTTAATAAACCGCGGCGATATCTTATCAGGACCGATAGCATTAGACTTAATTGAGTAAATTGATGTAATTAGTTCATCAATGTCAACCGCCCGAAAAGAAAAATTGTCAGTCTGGTATCTACGTCCCGGAAATCAGAGTGGTCCGATTTGGCTGGTAAATTGACCTGCTGCATTCATATTGCTGGTATAGGTGAAGAATTCGTTGATTTCATCCGGTTTCAAGCTGCAGCCAATCATATCCTTACCACATACTCCAGTCTGTCGTAAGTTTCGCCATAATGATCGGGTATCAAGACTTGGGTTTATAATATTGGCGCTTTGCAGACCTAACAGCAGTATTGACTTTATTACGCGCAACTCTATACAGCGTTCTGGCTTCAGTAGTTTTAACACGCCGATAGCGTTGATACAAGAATTCATGTTCGGCAATAAGGGATCGAACTCTTGAAGAGAACGATGGACACCCTTTCTGTCGTATAAATATCGTTTTTGTTGGCACATATTTATCAAATAGATACAACATCATGGAAGAGAAGTGTTCGACTTGGTCATCAACTTGTGGGCAATAAAAAATTGAATCCCAGGGAAGAAGTAAGCATTCATCAACTAAGGAGTTTGTATTAATGTTCTTAAAGTCTCGATAGGAAAAACTGCTAGGGGAGGAGTTAGAGACAATAGGAAAATCATAGGCCAAGAAAAGAATATCGTGCTCTTAAGTACTACATGGACTGATTTGGTCATGAAAAATAACTTTATCACTGTCAGAGATGGCGACCACGGCGATCATTGCGGAATAAGGTGAATCCTGGTAAAGTAACTAAAGATGAGGGAAACTCCGCCGTAAGCCAATAGATATGACGCAGATAGATATGACGTGCAAATCCGTATCAGAAAACATATAGCTAAATTCGTCTATCTTATTTTGAATGCTTCTTGCATTCACCGTGCAAACATTCAATCCCCGCGAACGCCCACAAAGGATTTTCAACAAATTTCTCACCCTGTCCAAATCCGAGAAACTATCCATACTCATAGAAACCACAGTCACCACTAATGAAAAGAAAACAAAAGAATAATTACTTAAATGCAAATATATGGCACAAAAATTATTAAATTTTTCAACCACCATCAGCTCATTTGTTGGTAGCGATGCAGTCCTCAATTTGATATAAGCCTTCGCAATTCATCATGGCAGGTACGTCAGAGTCCCCCTCTTTGATTCTCACATAAATAAAACCATCTCTAGATCTTGCATAAAATAACTTCCCCAATTTACGGAGTTTTAATGCCTCACGCAGCAGAGAATTATAATGCGGTGACAAACTTTCAGTGATATATACCGGGTTGGCTGAAGAAAAACCGTTTATATCACAGAGTTTAATACCCCTTCGTCTACGCAAGGAGAATCGTACAACGAGCAGTACATCTTAATTAGTTGTCTTGGCTCTTATGCGAAAAGCATCTGTGTACGATGTAATGGGATGCCCAACTGCCGCAGCAACACTCTTGATCATATCGTGAACATTCTCTTCGCTTTTGACGGGTATACCTCTAACTATGACGTCAGTCAAACGCTGCATACTGTGAAGTTCAATAATTTGCGATTTCATAGAGTTGTTGCTATGCTGCACCTCTTTCAAAGTGCTCTAACAACACGCCATTCTATTGCTGAGAACGTGAATGGCTCTCGTCCCATCTGTCGTGTTCGTCCTTTACGTACGCTCTCATAGCGGCTAGGACTGATCTATTTACCCTTTCAGAGGCGTTAGCATGTTCTCCGGGACGCCAAATTTGTGGAAGATTTCTTCTTCGGTGAAGTTGCAGATGAGCGAAGTACTCGCTTTCCGCAGTGGGCGTAACAGGGTGTATTTGGAGAAATGGTCCAGTGCAATCAAGATAAATACGTGGCCTCATTTCGTTCGTGGATACGGTCCCAGTAAGTACATATAAATTCGCTGCCATGGTCTCTCTGTTGAAGCTTGAGCTCCTATAGGTGGTCGTGAGATGGAATTTGGAGCTTTTGTCTCCTTCCAGATGTCACAGGCTAATACAGAGCTTCTTCCTGAACTGGGTTACCAGTTCTGGGCTGTGTTTTTATGTACACGGATCCGTCTCTTTCTCGAAGGTCCTGGTATTCTCGTGAGTCGAATTCCGGTGCATCTAAATCTACTTGCGGGCCCTGTTCCTGAACAGTTAACTGTTCAATAGCGGATAGTTCGTCGCAGTGTGTACTGGATAAGGCATCAGGTACCACGTTTAAGCTGGCCTTACGGTGTTCAATAGTGAAGTTGAAGCCTTTAAGCTTTAGACTCCACCTGGCCAAACGCCCATTAAGGTCCTTTTGGGACATTAGCCATTGCAGGCTCGCATGGTCCGTCACTACCTTGAATTGCATGAGTTCCACATACGGCAAAAACTTTTGAATTCTGATAACTGCGGCTGGGCACTCTAGTTCCCTTACGGTGTAGTTACGATGGGTCTCTCCTGGTTATCGTCTTCCAGCTGCAGCAGAACTCCTCCTATGCCTGGTTGCTGGCATCGCACACTGACATTGGTAAATTGCAAGTTATGACCTTCTCGAGGTCCCGCAACTACTGTTCTTTTCAGTACAAGTTTGAAGATACTTGTATTCAACGAGTGGAAGGAGTGAAGGATTTGGGTGTGTTTCTTGATAGACAACTAAACTCAATCCCCTACATTAATAATATCGTTTCCAGGGCCAACTCTATGCTGGGTTTTATCCTCCGTTGGTCCAGAGAATGTCCTAGCCCTCAAATAAGACTCCATCTTTATACATCCCTTGTTAGACAACTGCTGGAGTATGCTAGTCCGGTTTGGTCTCCGTTTTATGGATCTCACGTTAAACGTATTGAATCTGTACAGCGTAGATTTGTTAGATCGGCCCTTCGTGCTTTACCGTGGAATGACACTTTTATTCTACCTCCATTTGGTGATCGGTTGGGACTGCTACAACTTGCTACTCTCGAGAAGCGTCGCTGGGTTGCCGATATAATTTTTCTACACTAGCTTCTGCAGGGAAAGGTTGACAGTGCGGAACTTTCTTCCAAAATATCACCTGGAGGACTGTCCTATTCCCTTCGAAACCATTCGAGCTTTCGGATAGCTTTCTCGCGCACTAGTTACGGTATGTTCGAGCCTATTAATCGCATGTGTAGGTTTGCTTATGATGTTGGTGATGTTTTCAGCACTAACGTTGACAAGTTAACATTAAAGAGGAGCCTTTACAACTTGTAACCATGCTGTTGTACTCACTTGTTTTTTTTTGTAAGGCGTAAAGTTTATGTGTTGGTTTGTGAATGTTTTGTATTGACTTGGTTTAAGCTGCCTGTGCATCCCTGATTGTTGTGTTTGGGTGTATTTTGGCTTTTGTTTACTAATGATTTTATGCATGTGGTATGGGAGCCTCATTTACCTTGATATTTTGTGTATTTTAGTGGGTAGGTCAATTGATTACTGGCTGGGTTAATTCAATAAATAATGTAACGTACACGAGGTAGGCCACAAAAAGGGAAATAGTCAACCGTGTAATGCGCATGTTCCAGGTGGCCAGAAATCAAGAAAAGGAAATGTCAAACGAGGAAGTCAAGGAAGACTCGAACCTGTGGTGAATATATGAGGTGAAAATGTGTACCGGAAATATCTAGAACTGAGTGACTGAACTTTCTAGAATTAAGCTAAGTAGTATAAATAGGGCTGAGTAGTAGCCGAGTTTAGTTAAGTCGTGATTCAGACTGCGAAGTGTTTACATGTGATAATGGGAATAGTCAGTTTTATTTTAACCAGTGAAGTGATAAGTTTTAATTGTTAAAGTGAAATGTAATATTGTGAAGAGATATTGTAAGATAATTGTGCAACGAACTAATTAAGTGAATTGAATAAAATTGTGAACATTTGTGATTAAAAATAATTGTCTTAATTAATCCGTCGACCCCGAAGAGCCCCATTTACGTTACAATTGGTGTCAGGGGATTAATTAAGAAAGACTAAAAAAAAGTGAACTAAAAAAAAAGTGTGAAATTGAAGTGAAATAGTGCAGCCAGTCTGAATATGGGGCACAAATTGAAGGAATTACGTGTCCAAGACTTGAAGGGGGAGTTAAGTAAACGTTCCCTACCTACAATTGGAAATAAATGTGCCCTGGTAGCGTTACTACAAGAAGCTATGGAAAAAGAAGGAAAGGATCCAGAGGCTTTCGTTTTTGAAGACGAGCTAGAAGAAGACGAAGAAGAAACAAGTACTCCAAGCATGACAGATCTTCTCAATGCTCTGATGTGTGAAATAAAATCTTCCAAGAAGCAGTTAAAGACAGCAATGGACGAACAGAAATCATCAATAGAAGGGTCCGTAAACGAATTAAAGGCATCAATGGCTGAATCGAAATCGTCGACGGCCGAATTAAAAGCATCAATGGACGTACAGAAATCATCAACAGCAGAGTTGAAATCATCGATGGAAGGGTCCGTAAGCGAATTGAAGGCGTCAATGAAAGAACAGAAAGCATCTATTTATTTATTTATTTATTTATTTATTTAACAACAGCTTCGCCAAAACTGGCTACTAAGAAAATTACGAATGAACCAAGAAGACTACAAAATTAATACAAATCATTAAACTAACTTATTCAATAAGCATCCTCAGATGGCGCTTCAGTTGTCGCCTAGAACATCCCAGCTCGATATAGGCAGCGTAGTCATTGTAGAGGCGGGACATGGAAGTGATAGGCTCGTGCATGCCGTAAAGCGTACGATGAAAGGGAACATGCAGAAAGTTGAAATTCCTAAGGGACCGGGCGGGAATGGAAATGCCTGAATCATTCAGCAGTTCGGAGGAGTTGATCGTCCCCTGCAATAAATCATGCATAAAAGTTATCTTATATATTCGGCGTCTCTTTACAAGGGAATCAAGAGAAATCAGCCCAAGCCTAGCATGATATGATGGGAGGGATAAAGGATCACGCCAAGGAAGGTCGCGGAGAGCGAACCTAAGAAATCTACGCTGAACAGCCTCAATCCGGTTGATGTGGACAGCGAAATAGGGATCCCAAACCGGGCAAGCGTATTCCAGAATGGGTCTAACGAATGTACAAAAGAGGAGCCTGGTTAGATAGGGATCGTCAAGTTCCCTGGACCACCTTTTCACAAAACCCAGGGTGGAATTAGCCCTATTCACCACGAAGTCAATGTGATCCTCAAAGGATAGGCGGGAATTAAGAACAACCCCTAAATCTTTGACCCTATGTAGCCTACTCAAGACACTGCCATCCAAAGAGTAGTCGAAGAGAATGGGACAGTTTCTGCGGGTAAAGGTCATTATGGTACATTTTTTTATATTAAGGGGAAGACGGTTACTAGAGCACCAGTCGTGAAAAACGTTAATATCGGAGCTCAACAGAGCACAATCGTCGTCGCGGGAGACGACACGAAAAATTTTGGCGTCATCTGCATAACACAGAATCTTGGAGCTAGAAAGGAGCACCGAGACGTCATTAATAAAAATAATAAAAAGAAGTGGGCCAAGAATGCTGCCCTGAGGCACCCCAGAAGAAACCAAGAATTCACTGGATAGGGCACCACGAAACAGGACGCGTTGGGTGCGCCCAGAGAGGTAAGTGGACAACCAGTTAACAAAAAGCGGTGGGAACCCGAGCAAATGAAATTTATGAACAAGAATCCCATGATCGATTCTGTCGAAGGCCTTACTAAAATCAGTGAAAATGCAATCAACCTGTAAGCCAGACTCAATCAGAGGCAAGCAGTGATGCACGAATTCGAGTAAGTTGGTGGTGGTAGATTTACCCTTAATGAAGCCATGCTGAAAAGAGCCTAAAAAGGGGTTTTACAATGAAAACGGAGCACATCACTGGTTAAGGCCTCGAACGCCTTCGCAACATGACACAAGTTGGCGATGGGTCTGTAATTGGAGATATCGGACTTGTCACCCTTCTTGTGAAGGGGAATAATCACAGAATCCTTCCAGAGACCGGGAAAACGGCCACAAGACAGAGACAGGTTAAACAAATGACAAAGAATGGGGGACACAGATGAACAGCAATTTTTAAGAAAGGACGAAGGGACACCATCTGGACCACACGAAAATCCGTTGGACAAACTCGACAAATAATCGGTGACAGCACCATCGTCAAAAACTAAGTCCTTAGTTTCAAGGGAAGTATGAGGAAGCCTGGTCAAGTGAATAAAATCAGAAGAAACAATATCACAGTCAGAATCACAGAATGAGGTAATGAAGAAGTCGGCGAAATAATTGGCCACAATGACGGGGTCACAACTCTCGCAATCACCAAACCTAAGGGAGGAGGGGTAGCCATCACTATGTCGCTTAGAATTAATAAATCTCCAAAACTGTCTGGGGTTAGAATGAAGAATATGTCTCGAGTCGGACAGAAATCTGTTGTAGGACGTCTGAAGATCGAGAGAGAAACGAAGGTAGAGGTTGTGGTAGGCCAGGTAGTCCTCGTCGCACCTAGAGGAGCAGAACCTTTTCCAGGCCTTATTCTTTTGGTTTTTCAGGTGTCTCAAGGAGCTATTCATCCAAGGCTGAGATGAATGGGGGAGCGCGAAAAGGAAACAGGTATAAAGCACGTCATAGAAGGAGCAAACGGCCCGATCAATGTCGGGCTCAGCAAGTACGTTCGCCCAGTCATAAGCCTGGAGCCAGTCGTTGAGGGAAGAAAAATCAGCGGCTTTGAAGTTGAAAGACCATCCCGCAAGAGAGGAAAAGACTTTTTCGGGGGCCTCAAAACGCAGGAATACCTGAAGTGCAGGGTGATGGCTGGACTCCAAAGTTAGGGGAGTCGGACACCTTCTCACAAAGGAGCCACCCGGATTGGTCGAAAAAACAAGGTCCAGCGATCTTCCGAGGTCGTTCACGACATCGCTGCACTGTGTAAGACTCGCAGAGGCAAGGGTATCCAGAAGGGGCAGAATGTGCTGGGGAGCGCCAGTAAAGCAGGGCAAGAGCCCTTCAGACTCAGAGGACTGAATCCAGTTAACAGTGGGGAGGTTAAAATCACCAAAGACAACGGCCTCATCGGCGGGCAGCAAGGCATCGCTCAGGCTGTTGATGGAGGCAGACAGCAAGTCGTAAAAACGTGGGGGTGAGCCAGGAGGGATATACACAGTAAAAACATACAAATTTCTCTGGGGGAATTTTAAGGTGACGCACAAAATCTCCAAGTCGCCGGAACAAGCAATATGCATGACCGAGGAAGGGATATTGGCTCTAATAGCACAGAGCACACCACCACCAACTGGAGCACACAAATCGGAGTGGCGATCACGACGAAAGACCTGAAACTCAGGTCCAAAAAGCTCGGCGTCAGATATGCCGCCACATAACCAGGTCTCAGTCAAACAGATGACATCAAAGTCGGCGGAGCTGGAGGTGGAGAACAAGCGCGAGGTTTTTGAGCGCAACCCGGTCACGTTGGCATAGTAGAAGGAGACCTCGCTGACAAGTTTTTTGGAGTGTTAGAGTGAGCAACGCCAGGACGAGCCCTCGGGACAAACTCTCGAACAATAGAGCCAGGAGGCCATAAGTCAGGCGAGATAATCGCTGGAAAGGAGTCGTCGGGAACAAAAACCTTAAAAGAGGCCGAAAAGGCGCGCTCACCCTGGCCGTGTGCTGGGCTGATTCTCCGACAAGCGATCATGCCAACGGGAATACTCGCAAGAGTGGAGATGTGGTCAATGACGTCGCGCTCAGATGTATCAGGGTGCACCCTGGATACGAAAATGCATTTAGGCCGTCTGGCTGGCCTCAGGATAACCGTCCTAAAAGACGAAGTACTCGCCGACGAAGTCTGCCCCCCCGTTGAACGAATAGCTGAAACATCATGAGCTGGTTCGACGTCAGCCAGAGCACCTGAAGGGCGATGAGTCGTATTCAGGACAGGAGCCTCGGGCGCTACAGAGGGTTCGCGAGCAGCACCACGACGACGCCCTCGCACGCGAGTAGCTCGAGAGGGACACGAGGCTTGGCGCGAGGCCTGGTCCCGCATGGGCGGGAGAAGATCAGCAGGTGGGGAAGGGACCGGTACAATATTCCGGACCACTGAGCCAGAGGAGTGTGACACAAGTGCGGCGGGAGGTGGAGAACCACCCAGAATCGGAGAAATAGGGCAGCCAGGGGCAGCAGAGAGCGAAGGACTGCGCCGGACGAGGCGGAAGGAAGCCCCGAAGAGGCTTTGTCACGCGTGGATAGAACCTTCAAGTCGGAGGCGATAGAACCCAGGAGCTCGGAGTTGGCCGAGACAGCCGAAGACCAGGAGCATAGGTCTCCTTTCACCTGTTTGACATTGCGGCGAATGTCGTCAATAATGGGGATGATGGGAGAAGGGCCCCCGGGAGGAAGCAGGTTGGGATCGAGGCCAGCAAGCGTAGAATGGACCTCATCAAGCGAGCCAGATAGAGCCGAAATGCGGGAAGAAATCTCATGGGATCTTTCTAAAAGGATAGTAGATGCTGATTCTAGAGCATCCACTACGCCCAACAACCTGTCCATTTTAGTGGTGAGGGTTCCGGTGTCCTCGGACAGAAGCTGAAAATCCGCCCAGCGAGAAGAGCTGACTCTATCAGCGACAAGAGTCAGATCGCCGGAAAGCGCTTCCACCATGCTCTTTACGAGCCTCAGAACATGGCATGGCATTTATATCGGAACACTCCACACAGGTCGGAGATCTGGTCCCACGCCCTAAACACTTAGGATGGAATTTCAATCCGCAAACGCCATCACAGTTGATCCCATCACGGGAAATCACCCCCGCGCAGGCACCGCAGCAGGCCATAACCGAAAGAACAGAGACACAGAGGAAGAAGAAACAAACTCAAGCTCAAACTCAAGACAAACGAGAACAAAAAAATGAAAAAAAAATAAATAAATATAAAATAAAAAAAAAATTAGAAATAAAAAATAAATAAATAAAAATCCCAAGGTAAGAAAAGAGTAAAAAAAAAAAAAAAAAAAGGAATAATAAGTTAAGAGACAGAAAAGGTAAGCGCAGCCAAAAACAACGAAAGACAGAGGTGTGCAAATGAAGAGAGAAATGAAATGAGAACAACAAAATAAAAAGACAATATAAAATAAATAAGAAAATAAAAAATAAATAAATAAAAATCCAAACGAAAGAAAAGGAAAAAGAAAAGGAAAAAAAAGGAATAATAAGTTAGGAGACAGAAAAGGTGAGCGCAGGCGAAGACAACGAAAGACAGAGGAGAGCAAATAAACAGAGAGCGAAGAAAACAGACAGCAACCGATGTATGGGTGCACAAGAACAAATACGAGATAAAAATAAGTAAATGGATAAAATGGAAGCCAAAACAAAAGTAAAAAGTAAGTAAAATGGGGAAAAAAGGTACAAATACAAAAAAGCCAAAAATAGAAATAGATTAAATGGAAGCCAAAGCAAAAAGTAAAATAAAAAGGGAAGAAAATGAACAAATACAAAGAAGACGAAATAGTAAAAAGACAGGGAGGAAACCAGCAGAAAGAGAATACACAGGGGCACCAGGAAGACTCAAGCAAATATAAAAAACCGAAACAGCGGAAAGACGGAGACGCAAAGAATAAAGCGACGAAAGAGCCACGAAGCAGAGGACGAAGAAAACGCAACCAAAACAAAAAGCCGGATAATTTGAATGTGTGTCAAATCAAAAAATTAAAAATAACAAATTAAAAATAACAAATAATTGTCAAAGGGGAAGAACCAGACCAACGAAGAAAAACCAAACAATCGACAAATTAAGTATTCTTATAAACTCTACGGTCCACCTTAAAGAAATGAGGGCCTCCACGAGACAGAAAAAGTAAAGCCGAAAAATCTAACAAACAAACAAAGTGAAAGACTGGAATGAAATGAATATATGTAATATAAATAAATAAATAAATACGAACGAAGCCAATCCCAGATCTAACACACAAGAAATTGAAGAAACAGAAAAGGAACAAGAGAACACGGAGAGAACAATCAAAAGCGAATCAACACAAAACACGACCACAGAAAATAACAAAATTTCAACAAAACACAAACACGACCTCAAAATATAAAAAATAAATAAATAAATATGTAAGAATATAATTAAATAATAGGCACCGACAATGAACAGGTAAAGGCACGCAAAAACAAATCCGGGCCACAAAGTACCGCACTCCACAAAGAACTAAAATAATTTGTTTGATAACACCACACGAGATCACAGCCGTAAACAGAGTTCAGAGCAGCCAAAAACAGTAAGAGGGACCAAGAACGACCGGGCAAAGGCACACAAAACTGTTCTGAACGACAAAAAAATTTTTAACTCGAAAAATTTTGAAAATACTACAGCAGCAGAAGTCCACGAAATCAAAGCTGTAAACAGAGGTTACAGCAACAAAAACGGTATGCGCTCGAGAGCGCCACTAAGTTACTACAGATATCGGAAAAACACACAGAAACGCTGAGGTAAATAAAAATTAACAAACACCGAATCACAGCCACAGCAATGAAGGGAAATAAACAGAAAATAAGCTAGATATTAGAAACAAAGCACAATACAACTCAAGATCGACACAAGAATAATAGCACTACGAAAAACCAAAACACAAAAAGCTCGAGGAGCACCAAAAAAACACGTCTGCACAGCACGACAGTCACAGTCTGCATCGATGGCAGAACAGAAATTGTCATCAGCCGAGTTGAAACCGTCACTGGAAGGTTCCATAAACGAGTTAAAAGCATCAATGGACGAACAGAAATCATCAACGGCGGAGTTGAAAGCGACGATGGAAGCGTCCGTAACTGAGGTGAAAGCGTCGCTGGAAGATTAAAAGTTATCAGTAGCGGAACTTAAAGCCTCCGTTGAAGAAGTAAAAGCGGAAGTAGAAATGTCTGTGCAAAAACAGTTTGAAAACCTAGAAAGCTCTATGAAGTTAAATCTCGAATCCCATATGGAAAAGAGAATCGGAGAACTTAAGTCGGATATAGAGAAGAAACTAAAAGAACAGGTGAAAGGTGATGTGGACGCAATTAAAAATGAACTAAAAGTTGTCAAGAAGCGGCAAACAACGAGTTTATCTAAGGATGTCACTGTAAACAAGAAACTTCATCCTCTAACTTTTGATGGTCAAACTCCCTGGCAGAAATACAGACTACAGTTCGAGACAGCAGCGGCAGTAAATTTCTGGACTGACGAGGAAAAAGCTACAGCTTTAATCATGGCACTTAGAGGCGCAGCAGCAGAAATGTTACAGACTATACCGGCAGAACAAAGGTATAATTATTCATCTCTAATACAAGCCTTAGAATTGCGGTATGGAAACCAGCTAATGCAAGAAGTCTACCGTCTACAGCTGCGGAGTCGAACACAGAACCATGGAGAGACGTTACAGCAGTTATGTGCGGACATGGAAAGGCTGGCATATTTGGCTTATCCCACGTTTAGCCAAGATAATGTCAATGAGGTAGCCAGCGAAGCATTTATTGATTCACTTGCAGATATTGACCTGCAACATCTGTACGACTGGCCGGAAAGAACACCAACGCTGAGGTTTTGGCTTGCGCTCGGGCTTGGGAGGCAGCAAAACAAGCCTCCAGAAGACCTACTGACCAAAGAGAAGAAACCAAAGATATTTGTTACCGAACCAATACCCAGGTCAATGTTTGTCGTCCTAGGTGTTGGACATGCGGGCAGGAGATTGCTGGAAGAAAAGGAGATCAACCCCTCCGGGATATGACACGAGGAAGCCTGGTTGTATAAAGTGCAACAGAAGGCAATAAGAAGAATTCAGATTGAAGAGAGATACCGATCGTAACAACGAAGCTGAAGTGCGCCGTCGCAAGTACAGATGCTGGTCCTGCGGTAAAGAAGGTCACCTGCAAAGCGATTGCAGAAGGAAGATTCTTGATCACTTGTCAGAAAAGTACAGTGCAATAGAAGGTGCGCAGAACGATGGAGGTGTTTTGAGAGGACATCGATGGCGAAAGACTAACGAAGAGCAGCGAATGAAGAAAGAAATGTTACAAAGTAAAAGCGAGTCAAGATCTTGCCAGAAATGCCGAGTACAAAACCAATTTGGACATTTGAATCATGGGAATGCATCACCAGAGGAGAAGATTGAACCTGTGCGAAGACTGACTGTCTTGGCGACATCGAGCTAAGGAAAGCGAGAACTACAGACTATTGATCAAGAATTACAAGATTTAGAGGACGCACTGGAAACTTCACTAAAAGACAATCCTGAAACGACTAAGGAGGTAGTAGTTAAGGTATGTGATGTTAGCGAGGAAACTAACATGCCAATGGTTCATGCTGGAAAAGATGAGTGAAGTTGTTAGTATAGGATTGGAACCAAATTGAATCGAGGGAAGTCCCTTCAGTTGTGGGGCCTCAAATCCTAGCTCTTCTTTATATCTAGAAATGGTCTAGATACATTTTATTTAAAAAAAATATATTTTCATTTTAATAAGGAAAAACTTTTTAAATTTTTTTTTTAGTTATTTTAATTGTTACCAGTTCGGTTGTTCTGGCTAGACTAAAATTATTTACAATTTATTTTGTATCCTACTTTACATTATATACATAGATAGTTTGTTAAAATTTTCTTTGTATTGAGTACAGTATTTTATTGTCAATGAATAAATGATTATGATAATTTTTAAAGTGTTTGTGTTTCACACTATTCAAAATTTATCGAAGTGTACTACAGGTTGACTCAAATATTTTTGACAGTACAGTCTAATTGGATATTATTGAAGTAGATTTTTAATACTAATATTTTATTAATAATATAATCAAAATAATAAAATTTACTTAAAATATAATATATTAAATTTGTAGCTACTGCTACATTACTCCCCCCTCAGTGAAAACGTCCATTTTAAGTGAATCGTAAAATTAAGAATATGATGAATAATAATATTGTTAGTCATAAAAAAATTATAATTGAAATTTCACTCTCTTTTTTGGCTTGTTTTTGATTGGTGTAATTGTTTGTTCTGTGTGTTCGATAAATACTGGTTTTAGTCTGTCAACTGAAATGTTCGTTTCTTTACCACGGTAGTCGATTTGATAATATTTATCAAGTTTGTTTAATACTTTGAACGGACCTTCATATTGGTTTTGTAAAGAAGATTGGCTTCTGTCGATTCTAATAAAAACAAATTCTGTATCTTTTAAATCTTTAGGTACGTAGATTTTAGAATTTTGTTTTCGAGAATGTGTGGGTTTGAAGTTAGTTATGCAAGAAATTTAATGGATCTTGAATTGTTGTTAATGATAAATTCTCCTGGAATGCGAAGAGGTTGTCTATAGACAAGTTCTGCTGGAGAACATTGCAAGTCTTCTTAAATCGTTATTCGGAAACCTAAAAGGACTGCAGGTAATTGTGTGACCCAATTATTTTGGCCGTCACGAGCGCGTATGGCTAATTTTAATTGTCGATGAAATCGTTCTATCATTCCGTTTGATTGTGGATGATAAGGAGTAGTACGGATTCGATGTGATCCTAAAATTTTTGTAAATTCTTCGAATAATTTGGATTCGAATTGAGTACCTTGATCTGTGGTAATTTCTAGAGCAATACCAAAACGTGGAAAATATTGTTCGTATAACGTGTTGATAACTGTGCTTGCCTGTATATCTTTGATTGGATAAGCTTCTGGCCATCGAGTAAATCTATCTATTATTGTTAAAATGTAAGAATATCCATTTGAAGACGGTAAAGGACCTACCAAATCTAAATGGATATGTTCG